>OY743095.1:13875995-15075995 GCA_963555665.1 Dircenna loreta
GGTCCATGATTTATTTTTAAGGGTTAGTAGAAATGTATTTTATTTATAGTAAAATATTATATTATAGAAAAAATAGTAAGTGCCTTTGTTCAGAAGCCTTTGATATCTCCGGGGGAATGAGTGACGTAATTTAAAAATTCCGTTTTGACTGCATATCGTCTGCTCTGATGGGTTATTGAAAGGTTGCACGTTGCAATATTCATGAGATGTATGTGGTTAAAGTTATAAGCGAATTCTAGAAAAGTTGGCTTAAAGTTGTGTAGATAGTTCTTGTAGAAGCAAGTTCTTTACATAACTGTATTTATATTTTGTAATGTTGACTAAAAAATAATAATAGTAGAGAAAAAAAAATAACAAGAGTAATTGAGTTACGCACTATTAAAAACTTATTATTAACACAGGATTAATTAAAAAAATGTATATTTTTTTGATCAATCCGTCTTCGAACTGGATGCTCGTGAAGGTCTTTGTTTTTTTTAAATATTCTCGTTTGGCGATTGAATTATTTGGGCCCATTATTATACGAAGGTGTTCTTTATTTTTTAGCTAATAATGTTAATTTTAAAATATTTATAAAATAGAAATTTAAATCAGAATTTCCTCTATATCCTCTGTCTTGCACTTTAACAGCAATGTTTCTTAAATGTCACATCAGAGCCACAAACGAGATTGACTTTCATGAACTTGTGAGAAGTGGTATAAATGTAGCATGCTTTACAATTTCTTTGTCTTGTTACAAATATATAGACAAAAACTGACCAACACACTTTCATTGCTTTTATATATATATAAAAGCAATGAAAGTATATTGGTCATATAATATAAACCTAATATTGGCAGCGTGTGACAACAATTTTTTATATTAAAATAATGTCATATCAATCCTTAACGTCCATTAACTTTTAACCAATTATAGTGAATCTTGATTAAAAATATTCCTTTTCTGAAAGTGTCGTTTGAATTATCTAAAACATGGTTCATTCAACGTTGCTACGATGCTCCGCCATATTGTTTTTAAACTATGCCCTAGATTCTCTAGCAAGACTGAAATTACAACATTCTATCAAAAATATTTGACAAACATGACGAAATATATAGAATGTACTTTATATTTATCTAATAATAACAGTATCTTAAAAATATTTATATTATTATTTTGTGTTATGAACGTAGAAGTAATATTTAATGTTTTCGACTCGTGTAGTCAGCGACTTAGTCTCTGAATACTCAAATAATACTTTTTTAAGTTCTTAGTTTATTTTTGACCCATGTAAAACAAACCACTTTTATATATGGTCTTGAAAAAAAAATACCATAGTGAAATGCATTTTATATGTTGACTCATAGAAGACCGACATCACGTCATATTTAAAAATCATCAAAAATATTCAAAATCCAAAAATCATCAAAATCCATTTTTTAAAAATCGTCAAAATCCGCTCAGTTATTTTATACATATTCAATCATTAGTCCATTTTTTCAGTATCAATAAAGCATAAATTCATCCATTTTTACGTTTATATAGCGAGTGTACGTTATACAAAATACGCCGTTTAAAAAAACATTTATAGAAGAACAGCTAATACTCTATGGCTGTGTACTAAAGTATATATTTTTTATATATCGGCCTATTTCACATAAAAGGTCAATAGCACGCATCATAAAAGGCAGAGCTAATGTTGTAACACGTACATTATGCGGAACTACTCCACTTTTACGCGAAGTAATAAATTTTATAAGACAAAAGTTACGTTATATAAAACAAAAGCACCCGTACTTCCTGTAAATCAGAATTTTACTAATTACTTAACCAATGTGGGATATAAATTGTTATAACCTGTCAAGTTTTGAGGTTTAATGTTTAAATGTAGATTTTCCTTACGGTAGAACTCTGTCTCAAAAATAGCTGCACAACGAAGATATTTTCAATATAATTCTGAGCCGAAAACGCTGTTATTTAGCTAGCTAGTGTCAAAATGTTAATATCTTAAAATATTTTTGTCTATTTTCAATGACACAGCCCTCGCAAATTCTATTTTAAAAATCAATTTTGTTTATTCTGTCCATCCCCTGATAAGTGTTTATATTTAAATATTATATATTTTAAGCTTATAACTAAACTAATATAATATACTATAATTAGTTAATTTATTAAAACTTGATTGATTCAAATTATAAAAATTTCAATGCTAAATAATTGTCTGAAAGTCAACCAACACAAAATATAAGAAAAATAAAAGTTAAGTCATAACTATATTTATAGTGATAGAATGAGTTCAGTTAGAATTCCCAAACTAATTCTAGACCGAATACAATGAAATAAAAGCGCATGTAAGCTTAGTTTAAGATGCAATCTTTGAAGGCGTGAAACGAGTAAATGAATCCCCAGACAATGGCGGTAATTTGTGCCAGCTGTGAGAGAAAATTGGTCTACAGAAAACGTATATACATTTGCCTCTTGTATGTTCATGACTATTGTGGTTTGTATATAATTTCATACTAAATTTTAATTTTAATTTTATATTTATATCTTTGGCAGAACAACTGCTGGTTCTTTTATTTTTTGGTAATGTCGATTTCGTAAATAAAAACCGTAGAAAAAGTATCAAGAACTAATTTAAAAATTCTATAAGTTTGAAGCAACGTACAGTTTTGTATATCTTATTAAATATGTATTTGATTAGATAAGTAAGCTCTCTCATTATAAAAATAAGCTTTCACTACAGATTAAAGTATAGAAATAAAATTAATATAGCGGGAAATTGCAAAATTCATTTTGCGGCGTCAAAGTGATGACATTAACTTAGATGAATCGGGCTACGGAGCATCTAAGATGATGTATGTTTGTTTGTTGTAAATAATTTAAAAGTATTAACACTGAAAACATAATATAAATTGAGTTATAGTTATTTTTATTTATACTAGACAATTAATAAAAAATAAAACCCGATTCGAATCCTTTACAACTTCTAACTATGGAATAACTTACATTTTCACAGATACTTTAAAGAAAAAAAAAACTTTCTTTCTTGTGTTTCTGATTAAATTTAAAAACTGGCCCTTAAGTAAATAATTTTATCTATCATGTAACTTGACCTTTTTATTTCTATTCGTAGAAATAATCCGTCATATTGTGCTTTTGTTTGTCATTAAAAATCGCTCAAACGTAACGTCAACCACAGCAAGCAAGCTCACGCACACATAATTAGTTAACACAAATAAAAGTCAGGAGTTCTTGTAAATTGACCTTCTATGTGTTATACCTCATCTTTATGTAAATTTCCATGTAAATCTAAATATTCTCCACATGCCTTTCATAATACAATTCCTTTGATCTAAACTAAGTAAATTTGCATATCTATAAAATAGGGGCCTTCGAGTACATGTAGTTCAGAAGGTATTATAGGCTTTTGAAACCTTCAGTCCTTATATTTAAATACAAATTATAAAGCTTAGAGTTGAAATGTACATTTTCATTATATAAACTTGATTAATATACAATACATTAAACTTTTATACAAAGTTATTGCTTTGATTTATATGATGTCATTAGCTTGTATTCGCGACTTCGCTCGACAAAAGCATACGGGGAAAAAACTTATGACAAAAGTCGGTGTAGTAGTGCCCTCTGTTGGTCGGACTGAGAAAGATCAATTTGAATTTTGGTAGTCACAATTTATATGCTAACCTTTACTTTAAAAAAATACAGTTATTTCACAATTTCTGACTATTGCTTCGTCATCATTAAATGTCGCTATTACTTTCGTTGTTAATATTAAAAATTGTACAATTGACTGAACTGACATAAATAAAAAAACACTAGTAAAATCTGGTAAAAGGATGAGTTCTACATTTAATACCACGATTTAAGAAATAAGAAAAACAAACAATTTGGTCGTACAGCAATCATAAAATGTGTCAACACTTGAAAATATATATCATGTCATTGGATTTCACTGTCTTAATTTCTTCATTATCAGAAACTGATAATTACTTGTAATACAATTTTAGTTTTATTTGGATAAAAAAATATAGCTTACTTTTTTTATATATTCTCTTACAAAATAACCTCATTACGAATTCCGTGGATATGGATGACTTAATGGCAATGGGGGTTTCACGGGATCCAAACAAAATATTATTTAAGCATTTAATTGTTTATTGTATAAACATTTATTTGTTTATTATATAAACATTTATTTGGTTCTTCGTTCTTTTTATATTATTTAGGCCATACTTTATCTCTAACAACTGTATTACAATCTATTTAGCAATCACGTGTATTGAGTATGTTTTAAAAAACATACTATTGACTTATAAACTTACAAATAATTGATGCCGATAACACACTTGTAATGAAAATCTGTGGATCAACAAAGAAAGAACTGTTCCATATAAAAATGGAACCAATTATATCTGTGCCGGAATTCAGGGCCAACAACCACCACAGACCTACGCCATCTTTCGATTATAAACGTAATTTTCTCTTAGACATATGACAGACCTGAAGTGGGCGTATGTACGTTCCCAATAGCCAAGTCGTAGAAGGAGAACTTGGAATTGTAGCAATATAAATCAGCGTTTAGAAGCTCCTGGGATCTTTCGTCATAAAAAAAATGTAGAAATGAAATATAGAGCTAGAAAACAATTTATTAATATTATAATAATTCTAAATTGTATGTTAACAAATGATACTTATACCTTTGTACAGATATTTCTAAATTATATACAAAAAACACAAAAGTAGTGAAAATTTATAATGCAGTGTATAAATAAAGACTATTTTATTTCATATAATTAATAATAAATTGATATTAATAAAAGCTTAAATATTTTTTTAGGAGCTAGTTACATACACATTCCAGGAGGATCGTTGACTCAAATTCACTCCCGTGTGAAAAGAATGTGTTGTGTGCCATCGCGACGGAATGCATAGTTGCATTTTAAATAGTATATAAGTTTGAATTAATATAACAATCAGAGCATTATTGTAATTAATTACGTTAGCTACAGACGTAGAGTCGAAAAAAAACCAAAACTGATTTTAAACTAACTTTAATTAAAATTAAGAACTTATTAACTAATACAATGTATGACCTACTCGATGTAAGTACAAACAATAATGCTCTAATTATCATATTAATTCAAACTTATATACTATTTAAAATGCAACTATGCATTCCGTCGCGATGGCACGAAACACATTCTTTTCACACGGGAGTGTATTCGAGTCAGCGATCCTCCTGAAGAATATGTTTGTAACTAATTTATATAATAATTAATATGCAATAATGCATTCCGTCGCGATGACACAAAACACATTCTTTTCACACGGGAGTGAATTTGAGTCAGCGATCCTCCTGGAATGTGTATGTAACTAGCTTATAAATATTATTTATTCGATAAGAATTGTAGAGTAGGTATTTTTTGTTACTTTGATATTATATTTGTTTGTTTGAATATTATATTTGTTTATTTTATTGTTATTTTAAGAATCTAAAAATGTAGTTTTTATGGCTGTTGGAATTGTTTTTCAAGAACTATGAACGTGTCTGGCGCTAACAATATATTTTATGGTCTAGTTCAACGTTCTTTGTATTAGTTTACGTATTTTGTTCTATAAGAAATGTTATTTTACTTTATTTTTCAACATTTAAAATTTTAAGCTCAATTGCAAATTGCGAACCCTAAAGTTAGGTTACGTCATTCGTGTCGCCTTCATGTCACACAACTGAAAGAGAAATAGTAACAAAATATTTTAACATGCATTGCTTTTAAGTAGGTTTATAATAACACTATTACATTTTAATGTAGTTTCAGTTATTATTAGTTTACTAGTTACTGATGCAGTTACGCGGTTTAGCCATGAATAATGTAAATGTAATGTATTTCAAAACAGCCTGATAAAAGCACCGCTATTTATCATATTTGTATTTTTTGTTTTAAGCCCCTATCGTATTGTGGAACGAATATTTATAAGTTTGTTTTGTAAACGTTATTATCTACTAAATGATGCATGGTTAAAGATCAATGCCTTTTAAATTTGTTAGGATTGATGAACATAAGTTTTAAATTAAATATATTAATACCATCAAGAAACCGTTGGTCTTTTGTAATTATCTTTAAATTTCTCAGTCATATATGAAACATATTCAAATTGTGATAGTTCCTATAGGATTTTTGATCACAGTGAGTGCGATCCCGTGCCACTTGAGTTACGCGTTCCATAAGTATTTTCCTACAAAAAAATAGAAGAAAATAATTTGTGATCATGATTTTTTTAAAGACATGCTTCGACATAGGGGAAATTAAAAAAAACAACAATTTAAGATTAATCAGATAGAAACTTCCAAAATGAAACCACAAAATTGATCACAGTTACATTTTATAGAAAACTTAAAATAAGTAGAGTCAACTATAAATATTGGAACTCAAATATTTACTACAAAATGAAAGAATAAGAAGATGTTGGAAATACTATGAGAGCATATAAAAATAAATTGAGATAACATGAAACCGTGAAATAGTGCATTAAGAAAATGTGTGGTAAAATGAAACCGGTAATGTACTGCTTTTAAACGTGTGCTTCAAGTGCTTTATTGTTCAAGTTGAAAGTAATGGATAGGGTAACGATGTTTGAAAATGGATCACAAATTTGACATATTTAATGATAAATTGTTTATTTGAAATTAATGCATTTATGATATCTCAAAAGTCTTTTGTCTTGCCTTCATTAAACTGAAAATGTACAATTTTCACTTCACAGAGTATATAAAAAGTATAAAACAAAATTGTATTAACTTTGTTGCGTGACAAGTAGAGTTTTGTATGGCGTATTTATGTTTGTATGTAAATGTATGTAAAAATTTATAACATATTCATTACTAACGGATAAAAAGCCGTTTGAAGTTAGAAAAAAATGACGGTTCAAATTATTGTATGAATATTCCTGAAACAGAACATTTAATTTATTATTTCAAATTTCTTAAAATTATTAATCAACTATTTTACATGAGATTTTAATAAGACCACGCCGGAAGTCCATTGCACAAGTTAACGCCTAATTTACAACTGAAAGCGTTCAATCTTGTCGATGTCCACAAAGCTGTTATGTAAAAACTTTATTGATGCTTATATATAATTTTCTAGTTCAAGTGCCGCATAAACTACGCTGCTTTTGGACTGTTATAGAAATTTGGATTATTGTTGAATTTGTTAGACATATATATTTTTTAAATAAATATATATAATATATTAACGTAGATTTTAGATTTATAATATATTTTGCTTTTAGTTACATATGTTTATATGAAGTAAGCTAAGTTTAAAACATATATATCTGTTCATAATAAATATAGGACATGAAACAAACACAAATTAGTTCTATTTCATAATCTGCTTTTAATCGTTTTAACGTTTTTGCATATTCATAAGAATTATAAAGGAAATCAAAGGAAGTGACTCATTCGTGCGAAAAATGAGACGGAATTTTGTGATGACGCTCGTTTCAGATGTAATACACACGGCGCTTCCGAATTGTAATAATCAAAATTACTTTTTTTTTATTAAAAAATTCTGTTTCTAATTCCATTTAGATTATTGAAAATTATACTCGAAAAGGCAAATAATCGAATATTCAGTTTTAGAGGCCTTTTTCGTTTAAAAATTTGTTCTTAAATCGTATATACCTAACCCTAAATTCAGTATATTCAGTTTGAAGCAGAGATTAAAATTAAAAAAAAGTTTAGTAATATATAATCATGCTTCAGATATTTATATTTTCTTCTATCAAGATTACACAAAGCTATAAAATCAGCATTAAGAATATGGTTCTCTTTCTTATGCGACACGCAAGTGCTACATGCACTGTTACATGTTGGTCATACGAATGAACAGTGTGTCGCCGTCACGTTTTCTTGACACGTAATTCGTGAGAAGTCTTCATCATCTTTCATTATGCTGCTGGTTTTTATTTAAATTTAAGTTACGGCACATCTTAAGATTATAAGATACCAAGACCCTTTTTGTATTCTTACTATTATTGACAAATATAACTAATATCTAAAATGTGAACGGGACTTGATTAGCTTCAAAACCCACCAAAATTACTTTTTTTTTCTTCATTATTGTAAGAAAAATATTTTAAACTTAATTTCATAGTTTATTAAATAATTACGATCAGTTTGTTATCAAAGAGTAAACTCAGAAAAACTGTCAACGTCACCATCAAAGTCGGTGTCAAAGTCACCATCACCGTTACCGTTCCTTCTAATCTTTAATATACTGCCGTTTCTTTCAAATACACAGTACTTTTTTTTCTACTTCCAGCTTATTAAAATCCTATTTTTTTTAATATTCCCTTACCATGCTTTACATTATGAGAATAACTCAACATCGTGAAAACTTTGAGAGTCTCAACTCTATGAATGTAAAGGTAACAATGACTGGAGGATAATAGAGCACGTCTGGAGTTATCGTTACTTTCTTTGTTTTCTGTACTTCGAAGTTTGTTATACACTGAAAGGATCTAGAATTTGCATATCTTTCTTAGATGTGATCCTTTCTTATGTCCGAGAAAGTTATGAATGCAGGTACGTTTTCGAAAACATATAGTATATTAAGTAATTAAATAATAAAATATAGTATTTTTAATACATTTAAAATACATTTTGGACGACAAATTAATATAAAAGACATAAATATAAAACTTTTTATAAGAATATAAATATTTTTGAAAGGACCGAGAGTAGGTTTTTTTTTATTTTGGCTCTAAAATTTTTAAATGCTTGTACCTAATTAGTAATACTAAAATCAACAACAGAAACATATGACGTATAAACATATTATGATGAATATCAACACAAATATCTTCTATATATATCATGCTCTCTCTCTCTCTTTACATATATATATTTATATATCTCTTTGTCTCTCTTTCACATCATGATCACTCATTCTCTCTATCTAGCACATCGTCCCATGAAAAAAATTCAGGAATACTTTTAAAATGAAATAACTGTAAGTAATCCAAAAGTTATTTCTGAAACTCTGTGAACAAAACTGGAACTCAAGAAATTAATTGTTAAATTCTTACAAAAGGTCTGAACTTTGATTATTCTGAAAATGGACATTTCATAATCTTGGAACTTCTTTAATAGTTAAACCGCGCTGGGTCCACGTCGAGTGAGTTATTGCCAAGACAAAGACATTATTAATTCATACTTACTTCCTCGCCAACACAACTTTAATTATCATTTAAAGGGTAATTTACATATTCCCAAATGGATTCCCAAAAATTAACAGATAATGCGATTTAAGATCATATATTAAAATAAGAACGGGTTAGGCTTTTGAAGGAAGTCTTATTAAACTATCGCGACTTGTACACATTTTTAATTAATATCGGGTCTACTACGCGATAAAAACACGAAGACGACGCTGAGCTGACATTAGTCATCCCGTGACCACGGCTGGTGAAATTCGGCCGAAACGTCGGGAAATAAAAAGGTATTTCATCTTAATTAATTTTTATCGCGAAGTAGACCCGATATTAGTTTAAAATGATGTCACCACCGTTTCGATAAAGTCAATATGTATAGAATGCTAAATTTAGTCGGGTATCTATAAATTAGCTCGATAAGAAGAGCTATGGGATGGACATCCCGAGGTCACAGGTTTGAATCGGGGTAGACCCTGATCGTAGCGGTTTATTGTATGTGTATTTATATCAAAATATAAATAAACTTAACATAAATATTTTAAACATTCATAATAATTGGTTATAATTGCTTTGACGCTTATAACTAAAGTTATTTAGTATGACCAATCACTCACACAGATAATCTAAGATCCTGAGAACAATGGTTACACTTAACTGATTTATTATACCAATCTAAGCTGTCACAGACCGAACCGGTTAGGTGAATGAATATATCTGTCACTTGAATTTGTGCTATGTTAGGCGCGTAGATTTAATTATATTTAGAGCTTTCTTAGATAAAAAATCATACTCATGAAATATATTTTTGCATTTATTAATTTATATATAGAGTATTCATCATTATTTTGAACGATGAAATGTTTTGGAAAATTAAATAAAATTAGTATGTATGTATGAAAAAAAAAAATAAAAAGTAGATCAGGAAAAGATATACATAGTTTATATTTTTTAATTAAATATTAATAAAAATTACACAAGTTTCAACAAAAATAATATTCTTGTTAGTATATACTAATTATATACTAAAATTAAATTATAGGGCACAAGCAACAGATATACTTTATTTAAATATATAAATAAATATTTTTCGTACAATGTTACCGTAAAATGTATCTCTTGAGTATTAATCGAAAATTTCCAGAGGAGAAGACTGAATGTATTTACAAATTTTTGCATCGTTAGTCTTGGACAAATAATATTTTATACAAATGTACAAAAACAATATTTTAAGGTGAAAATATTAATTATTTATATTTCATTGCTGATTGTTTCATCCAGATTCTGTCTGTCACAAGCTGACAGAGGTTTAAAAGGCTATATTAGAAATCCATTACACAAGTTTTTCTTAACTCCTTAACTGAAAGCGTTTAATCTTGTCGCTGTCAGCAAGATGATTTCTGCGAACAACTTCATCGACACTTACATATAGTTTTTTTATATACATTCAGTTTTAGGATTACTTCTTAGTAGATAGGAAGTTTTTTATTATATTTCAGAAAAATTAAATTTAAGTGTTGGACGTGTTGATTAATGTTCTTAATACTGTATATAAAAATTATTTTACATTCCAAGTAAAATGCTTATTTAACAGAAGTTTGCGGATCATTTAAATATTATAACCTATTTAGCTGCATTATAGGAATGGCATAATTATTCAAAGTGGAATCTTATTATTCAACTATAAACTAAGAAATAGTGTTTATTAGAAAAAATATTTAAGGCATATCTATGTATAGTTTCCTGATAATAAAAAAGCAACTTAAATCTTCAAAAACGGGTTTAGTGATACAACTGACTGGTTAAGTTTTAGTTTTATATGGCTTGAAGGTATGTTTTTTTCACATCCGATTCATGGTTCGTAAGTGAGATAGATGTCTATGAATTTTTAAAATAACACAAAATAGAATATACTTTGTCCATTTGATAATATTTTTTATACTAACAACCGTTTTCTCAAAGACTGATTAATAAAAAAATAACTTATTCGTTTTTGATTCCCCTGTTTTTCTGGCGTTTCTTTTTAATGGCGTGATGCCAACCAATCAGAAATCTTACCATTAAATTATTTTGAGAGCGATCGTGAGCTGTGTGAACTTTAAAATTAGCACATTTCGTAAGATACGTCTTAAATTTTCACTATTTTTAAAGGACTTTGTTAAATCTAAAGCTAGATGAATTGCCAATAAGTTTCTTAACAATGAAAATAAGCTAGAGACATTTCTAAATTATATCATTAAAAAAAAACGGTCAAGATTAATTTAAAATTTATTAATTATAGTAGCCAGTATTATTTAATTAGGTTTGTGATAAAAAAGTTTAAATAAGCTAAATTAATCTTGACCCAATTTACCTTTCAACCCGGAAATTAAGTACTTACCTATAATTTACTCATTTTTTTCAATACGAAATGTTTCATGTGAAATAAACAAGGGCAATGTAGTTTGATGAATACTATTTTGGGACAGTTGTCTAAACGTTTATTATATTACATTCCTAATATAACAATAACATACAAAATAATTATTCTATTTATTGGAAAATGTTAATTAACTTAATACAGTCGGGTAAATATACATTCAAACAAATAATAGTCATTATGTTTAACGACAGTTTAAATAAATATAAGAACAAATCATCTACTTCTAACATTCTAGAGGATTTCTTAAAAACAGTACATTTAAAGTACAGCAAAATGCGTTATTTATTTCAATTAATTCTATAGAGTTTATATATATAGCAAATAAATAAATTAAAACTTGGACTAAAGTTTTTATGAAGGAAAATGAGATTACTTTATTATTAAGTAAAAATCTTGCAAGACTTTCAGTTTAAATTGTTCAAACAATGAAATGCTATTTCATAACCCCGAGACTTCTTTAATAGTTAAGTCACCGTGACTTTAAATCAAGTAAAGTTATTGCCAAGTCAAGGAGAGTTTAATAATTCATTGACTTCCTCGCCAACAACTGTAATAAATAATTACTTTGTTGACAAATCGGGAGCTTATAATGTTGCTATAATATTAATAAATATTTATCAGTAGGTCATTTTGTAAAATCTTTACGAGTGTATTTTACACGGACACAATCAACAGGCCATATCAAATCTCACACTCTCACCCAATCAATCGAATTATATATCAAATTTTAAAATAAACCGATAAACAATATAAAATAGTTTTATTTTGATTAAGGCTTTATGAGGTACCATTAGTGTCTTAAACTTTACTTAGTGTTTCACAATTACTAGAATAGCAAATAGAACCGTATTTATTTTATGCTACTTATAATATGTTCAAATCCTTGAATTAATAAAAACTAACAACAACGTTGATTGATTTTTACAAGTAGGTATTTACACACGTCTTTAAATCGTCAATTATTCTATTATAAAAATGTCAGTATAGTCAGTCCGTGAGTAAGCCAACACCAGCTCAGAATGCTGCTCTCACGAAAAAAGTTGAGAAGACGAAGTTTTTGCGTATTCCAATAAATCTTGGCTTTAAAAATAAGCGAGGTACCAATAAAATAAAGTAAAAATTAAAAGGGGCCGAAATAGATACTTGTGGAACACCCATCTTTAGGTAAGAACCAAACCATTTAGAATTATTTACTTCAACCGTCTGGATTCTTTCATCAAGGTAAGAGGCAATAAGATCAAGCTCAACACTACGCATACTATAGGGGTTAAGTTTGCATAGCAATATTTGATGGTCAACGCAATCAAAGGCTTTGGATAAATCGCTGAACACACCTATTGCTTTCTGTTACTTTTCCCATGCGTCGTAAAAGTGCTCAAGAAGCGTGGCATTCGCACCGGTTGTTTATTTACCTTAGGTGAAACCATATTATTATCACTACCCATGATTCGATTTCTGTAAACAAATTCTCTTATGTGGCTTAAAATAATATTTTAAAAGATCTGACTTAAGGTCGGTAAAACAGAGATAGGCCTATAATTTCCCGGTTCTACTCTATCATTACTTTTAAACAAAGTATATTTAACTTTTTTCATCAAATCTGGGAAAATACCGTTTTCAATTCATTTATTGAAAATTAAGAAAAGTTATGGGGCAATATAATTTATAATATCACTACGTAATTTTGAGATTTAAGGTTTTAAACGTTTTAACAATTTTATCAGATGAAACAGGCTTAAATAAAAACCATTTATTTTACATTATTATTCAATTCGGACGAATAATGCATCAGATGATGAAGAATTTTCAATTAAAAAACATAAAAGTATAGACCATTTTTTGATAAAAAATATAATTATAAAAATTATATAAAAGATTTTTTTTTCTTTTTATTTTAAGGAGGATTTATTCTGGGTAGAATATGCCATCCTCATAGTACTCAATTATTCACAAATACATATATCTTGATTACTAATTACAACGTATAAATGTGATACCTTTCTTCATTTAGTTCCTTTAGTGACTACCTTATACAATGCTCTTGCAGCATTAGAATTGGGAAAAGCTAGAACAGTATTGTACAAACTTACTTCTAAATTAAAATATAATTTTACCAAAAACTCAGTCCTTTCGCTCTCGTTCCGAACACACTCCGTTATAATATGATAAGTATCTTCCACTGCCACATTCTGAACAATTGGGTGAACTTTGCTTTCTCATGAAAATATTCCGGAACGAAGCTGAAAGGCTATTACAATATAATTCCTGTTCATATTGGCTCCATCTATCCACGTATAGCTAGGAGATTCTGGTTGAATTGTCTTAAACCAGATACCTTTGTAAAGGAACCGTTCATCAAAAAATTCTTTCCATAGCTGCCTACATCGCTATTTACTTAAATAAAATACGTCTTTAAAAAATGATTAAAAAATATTCAAAATACCATCTACACGATCCTGCTTATCCAAGTCATCTGCGATATCATTTTCCTTTAAGCAAATGTGAGCAGGTATCCATTGCAAAATTACATTTTTATTAATGAGGTTCATTTGATATTTTGAATCCATAATAGCAAACGCTATCGGTGCTCCGCGAAAACTCGAGCAGCATGGAGCTAAATGCCGTAAAACACTCTTTGAATCAGACAAAATAATAAAATTATTAAAATTAATGGATTTGATACAATTCAAAGCTTCTAAAATTATAATCAATTAAACATACATGATGGAAACCTTATGAGAAATTTTTAGTTTTATACTCTTATTCGTTTGGGGATCAACAAATGTTTAAGTTTCATTACATCAAACTTACGTTTATTTTTATTAAGTTTAATAAAGTTAATTTTATGTTGAATACATACAGATAAATCCACGTTGCTTACCCAAGTGCTTAAGGAATACATTCCTAATTTCTTAATTTTGTATATTGGTACACCATCAAGATATTCCGTTATAGTAACAAGCAAAGGATTTCTTTTATGCTGCCAATAAATATTATTCCGACACAGTAACTGTAATTCTTGTAATAAATTTATCTTGTCTTCGAATAAATAAAAGCGGTATACGAACTTTACTTTGCATGACATTAGGTGTTGTTTTTATAAAACCACCAATAATTCTTAAACATGAATTTTGAATTTTATATTTTTTTTATAAATTTGTTTTTGAACTATTGACTCCATGCTTTTAGAAATAGAATGCTTTCCGAAATTTCCAGCCTTTGTCTATTAAAATATGGTTAGAGATAATTGGTATTATTCCCTTTTCACTGTTTTGGCAATTTTTCTATACAAGATATATACACCTTATTTTTTTCTTCCTTCAACTTTTTATCTTTCCTCCTAGATTCTAGATAGAGAACCATTCGTCTTTTACTCCATTCTCATACTCATCCAAGTTTACGTCTCTTCCCCGTTTATTTCGTCTCGATGTTTCATTTTCCAACAAAACTATATTTAACGTACCGACAGACCCCTCATATTTTCAACATTTATACTTTCAATCATTAAACCCATACTGGCATACTTCTCAATATCGGTTATATCCTTGTTTATAACTTCATCCATAAATAATGCAAATATTACGCATCATTAATAACAGAGTTGACTTACTCCAAACTGGTTTTATGCAAGAAGCAGACACTCAACGCGACGATAACAAAGATGAATTGCGCTTGAGAGTAAACATTACACACAACCACCTCGCGCAAGTGCTGACTGCGACTCCCAAGTATAATCGATAATAATATGATTAACCAATTAATTTTTATATTTAGGATATTTCTATAAGCAAACTCAATACGATATCTCTGGAGCTGTGCTGGCCTTGTGTCTAGAAATTTCAGCTTCAGCTTAGGACCAATTTTACCAAATTAGACGAACAAGGTGCGCTGCGGGGCCATTATTTGAAAAAAAAAACTTTTTTTTAACTATAGCTTTTAAAGGTATTAAGACGTTGCAAACATATAATTTTTGTTGTGTTAAAAATTTACAAGAATGCTTTTTACTAAAATCCGCCATATTTTATGGAAATTCCCTTGTCAACTAGATGGACTTGGAGATGAAATCTCTAAAATTAATGGTTATTAATATTAATATAACAAGAGCTTTTGAAGTTTGTAAATGATATTTATTTATTTATAGTTTTGATGTATAACATTCATAGGCAATAAGGAGTAAAGTATTTGTGCCCCAAATTAAATGGAATGTCTATTGTACGTGAGATACATCCTAAGATAAATTTCATCGAAATCCAATTTAATTATAAATTTGATACCCAGACTTGATATGCTCAACATTATATTTTTTATGAGTGCGATTATATCACGTTTATTAATAATAGTTCTTTCAGAAAAGTTATCCTATATACGAGCTTTCCAAATCGTACTTAGATTAAATTAGTTAGAGATAACTTTTCTGTTGTGTGATCAATAAATAAATAAAATAAATTTTAATACATAGTAACTCAATAAACTTTTATAAAATCACGCGCAATGAGTGATAATGGTTACAAAAATTCTGAAAATTCTTACTAATTTCTGTCATTGGCAACACCGACGGACCAATTAACAATTAATTACTGATAAACTTTCGACAGCAACACTTAACATGCATGAACTGTTTAATAAATTAATTATTTTTTTTGACAAATTTAGCCTCCACTCTATAAATGTTGAGATTTCAGATTGAAAACTGATTAGCTTTTATAAATTACTATTGTAAATATGATTAATATTGTTAACTATTAATGATATTTAAAGTATAATTAACTATAATATCAGATTAGTCTACACAATCCAATTATATCTCTTCAGTATTAGTATACTTATTACCTGTTTACTTATTTACTTACTGTCAATTTTCATGGCTTTATTTTTTATAACTTAAAAAATATTTTATTGGCACTTGGGACCTAAATTATAAATAAATCTACTAAGAGCTAACTACCATAAACAGGCTATATCAGCAGTATAATTCCATTAAGCAAGTACCAAGGTGAAATGTCCGTTTGTACCGGGTTCCTTTGAGCACGCTCCTAGGAAATTACGGAATTCGGAAGTAAGTGGAGTGGAATAGTTAACACGATTTGGAGAAACAGGTTTATATTAGTCTTATTATGTTAAGCCATTTTAATATTCAGGACATTTCTGTAGAGACTTTAATCTCAATATACATTAACTTAATGTTGCATGTTAGCAAAATTGTGCCAAAAATTGTGAATGAGATTATTAACCAATTTGACGTGAACTATCCAAAACAACGTCTATATGTCAAAAAGAATGTTTAGCAAACACAAAAAATACAATCAATAAAGCAACTTCATTTCGGTTGTCATATTTTAGTATCCGTCGGAATTCCCTTCAAAATAACACCTAAATCATTTAGTTTTCTGCCTGACTGCTGATTTGCCTGTCTGTGTCTCCGTCTGACAATTGGTTTTTTTTTATTGTAAACGGAGGATTTTTACTATGGGAATAGTATGTTGAAATTAATACTCGATGGTCTAGATCGATGCCCTCTTGAACGTCTTAAGAGTGTTTTAAGTCATTGTAATAAAAAATATTATCATTTATGTCAAATGTTTTGACATTTGAAAATTAAAATCCGTAGAGCTTCTGGTTGGTATATAATTATGAACATTTGTAGTCATAAAAGTAAGGTAAGAAGGAGTAAGTGTACTTTGCAATGTTTTTATTTTGATAGTAGTTTTCAAAATACTTAAGAGGTGAGTTCGGTAGTTTCAATTTAGACTCGTGGTTCTGATGAGAATTAAAATTTTCATAATTGCCCTGACGAAGCGTCGTCATGGTTGTTATCGCTAACATCTGTGCAGTGCTGCGAGACCTAAGCTCGAGAATAATCGTTATCACTTAGAACTGATTTATTATTCAAATCATACCTGAAATAGCTTCGACAAGTTGGAATAGGTAAATTTATTTTAAAGCTTTTATAGTAAATTATATGATCATATGAATTTTAAAAAAAGTTAATTTTTTGTTCATGTTTATAAAAGAAAAAAGAAATAACTTAAACAAAGTTAAGTTTACCTTTAAATAACCATAAATAAAATAATATACACAAAATCGATTTTCCGAATTCCTTTCAATATGGAAAGAGAAGATAGGGTAGTGAGTTCTATATTCTTTTTAACGTGAGTTTAATTGAAAAGGTATTTTTTTATATTATTCAAGTAAAAAAGTAAATTTTAAAAGTAAAATTTAAAAAAACACACGTGTAATAAATGAATAACATCATTTATTACACGTGTGTTTTTTTAAATTTATACACACTTTAACATTATTTGATAAAACTAAAACTTGAAACATTGCATTGAAGTCAAGAATTTACTTCGACCATTATCAATAAACTTGGGTTAAAAAGTATCAATAAACTTGGCTAAAATCTTTTCTTAATTGTCAGCTGCTTATAACTACGATTAACAAAAACTTCTTATAAAATAGTTTGTTTATGTGAAATATTTTAGTGTATATTTGCTTAAATAATATTTTATAATAGTTCAACTTTGATACACTGCGTAAACAATAATGACGAGTTTTCATTGGTCGATATCTGTATCGACCGGAGTATTACTGGGTGCGGGACACTTACTGTCACGCATGTCAAGCTTCTCTAATTTTACCCGATAGTTTTTTTTCTAATTATATTATATAATTGAAAAAACATGCCTTTCTTTAATGCACTAGATAAAATTATTGTTTGGGAATAAAATAAGAACTGTTTAAACATCGTAATTCCTAAATTTAATGATAACTATTTTATATTATGTTTCGTGAAAATCAGAAAATTATATATTGACTTGGTGAATATCAAATCTCATTGTAGACCACGTCATGACTTTTACTTAAATTTGCATTTACATCACGCACGAGTACAAAATTTAATATTTTTGGGTTTTGGCATTTCTTAGTCTGATTGTATTGGGATCGGATGCCCCATCAACGATATATCAGACCCCTGGATATCCCCTTAAAGACGAACGTTAAACATTTTAAGAGGGTTCAATCTTTTGCGGTTTTGTGGATTAATACCTTGATACAGATATTGTATTTTGTACTGACTCCATTTTTCGTACATGTTCGTCATATATATATACGAGTGTATATTGTATATTCTGTTTATAATATTTTAACAATTTTGGAGCTGCTTAAATATAGTTTTGAACGATACATTTCTGAATAGTCTTCAACCAATCTAAAGTAGTTATACAAGATATGGAAGTTTCTAACGGTATTGATAAGATTGTATTTAGAGACCGCTTGTTGACAGCCAAGATTGAACGATTTTATTTAATAATTTGAGAAAAATGTTGTAAAATATTATTTCAAAACCGTAAAACCAACTTTAATTTAAACTATATCGTTATCCACATCAAATATTTTTGAAACTTTTATATTATGGCTTGTATATACATATAACGTGTATAACGTTTATATATATATATATATATATATATATATATATATATATATATATATATCAACATAAATATCTTCTATATAATAAATTTATTTTTCTCTTATACGAGGTGATAATTCGTTTTTCTCCCTTTGAAGCACATCGTCCGGTGAAAATGTCAGAAATACTTTTAAAATGAAATAACTGTAATACGCCAAAAGTTATTCTGAAATTGTGTGAACAAAACTGGAACTCAAGAAATTAATTGTCAAATTCTTACAAAAGGTCTGAACTTTGATTATTCTGAAAATGGACATTTCATAATCTCGGAACTTCTTTAATAGTTAAGCCGCGCTGGGTTCACGTCGAGTGAGTTATTTCCAAGACAAAGATATTATTAATTCATACTTACTTCCATTTTAACGCCAACACCATTTTAACTATCATTTAAAGTCTTATTTTCATATTCCCAATCAAAACAAACCAGTGCCCATTCCTAATAATTGTAAAATCCATATCAATAATATATTTATTTAAATAGGTATTTACACGCACTTTTCAATCATCAACTATTACATTATTAATAATACGTTCTGCTCCGCCGTCGAAGCTGAAATAAAATAAATTATGTCTAGGAAAACTGTTGAGTCAGTTAGTGACAACACTTCACTCTTAAGAAGCAAGCTATAGTGTACAATATTGACATTAAGAAGTGTAAACTCCATACATTTAGTTTTCTTAGTATTTCATTGTCTAGTCTAGATTATTATTTTAGAACCAATGCAAAACACGTGACAGAGCACTATTTACTTCATCGTAATTAGTCCGTAGTCCGTAGTTACTATGCCCAAAAGTACAATTTCGCATAGACCTTTTACGAAAAAGGGCATATCATTAATATAAAGCAAAAATTAAAATAAAAACGGGGCAAGAATAGATCCTTGTGAAACACCCATCGTTAGGGAAAACCAGATAATTTTTAATTATTTACATTAATTGTCTGAACTTTTTGATTTAGGTAAGAGGCAGTAAGATCAAGCGAAACACTATGGCCGCCACAGTGGTTAAGTTTGTATAGTAATGTTTGATGGTCAGTGCAATCAAAGGCTTTAGATAATTCGCAAAACATATTGCTAACACACATTGTCTTTGATTCTTTCAAAATAATAGTTTATGGAAAATAAAAGAGAATTTAAGTCAGCATGCTGCTACAATATTGTTTTTAAATAACATAAAATTTCATCACAGGAATAGCGAAAATAAAATGTTGGTAGAGTAAGCATAAAAATAAAAATAAGTAGTGTCATTATCTGGTTAAAAGATTTATAGATAGTGTGATTTAAGATCGAGTATTTATAACAATTTTTCATATTTGTGATGATATTTTACGTTCTAACAAATGTGTTATGCACGACCAATTGGTCTTAGTGATAATTTAAGATCCTGAGAACAATAGTTAGACTTGACTGATTTATTAGCCTCATCTAAACTGTCATAGACCGAACCGGTTAGGTGGATGAATTTATTTGTCTGTTATGCACTCTGCGCTTGCGCGTTATCCGCGTACAAGTATATAAAACATATTAAGACCTAAAAAAAAAGTTAAATTGTATCAATGCAATATAATAATGCATTTATTTATAAGTATTTATTTTTATTTTTAACATTTATATGAGTGTGTTTATTTAATAAAATTATTTTTTCGAGCATTTGAAAACTGAACTAATTGATTTCTAAGGACAGGTAAATAAAAAAATAAATCAGAAAATCATGAGTAAATAATGATGTTAAAAAAGATATTATTTAAAAAAAAATGAATTGAAACTAGAAATTTGTCTTCTGTTTTTACAAAAATAATATTTTTGTTAAAATTTTACATCAGTCTAACTTGTAGGGTATTTTTTAGGATATTTTTAGGGTAGGGTATGGTCCGGACCGTTTACACATTTCATGTAAATGTAAAAGTAAAGATTATTTAAACGTATCTGTTAAAGTCTTAGATATGAACTCTTGAGAATATAATTTGAATATGTCAAGTGGAGAATAATGAATGAATGAATGAATGAATTTATAAACTAAATGAACAAATATCCAATACCTTCTTAGTCTGGGAAAAATTAACATTTTATGCAACTGTTTACAAAATTTTTTATGGTGAAAATAGTTTATTTTTATATTTCATTTTATATTGTTTTGTCCAGGCATTATCTATCACAAGCTGACGGAAGTTTAAAAGAACGTACTAGAAATCCATTACACAAGTTGATGTTTACTCTTAAATGGAAAGCGTTCAATCTTGTCGCTGTCAGCAAGATGATTTCTGCCAAACACTTCATCGGCACTAACATCTACTCTTTGATATGCTTGCAGTTTTTGGTTTTTTTTAGTAGCATAATCCTTATTTACAACAATTTACAAGATTCCGTGGAATTTTTAAATAAGAGTTCGAATTATAAAAATATTATAATCTCTTTAGCTGCATTATAGTAATGGTATAATTATACGAATGGAAATTTAACTATTTTACGGTTTAAAAATAGTGTTGATAAGAAAAAATATTTTAGCCATATCAATTTATGGTTTTATAACAATAAAAAAGTGGTAACTTGATTCCTCTCGAATAGGTTTAATGATACAAGGTAGAATTTGAGATAAAGATGTTTATAAATCTCTTTATAGAGAGAAGTAAAAGTTTAGGAAAGCCACTTATGAACTATTTCCGTTAGCCACAAAGGAAAATGATATCTCTATCGATTTTCATAGTAATATACAATAGGATTTATAAAATACTTTTCTTATTTGACTAAAAAATAATTATTCTTCAAGTTTCTCAAAGGCTGAATAATAAAAAATCACTAATTTGTTTTTAAATCCCCTGTTAGCCTTTCTAATTGGTTAATGGCGTGATGCCAACCAATCAGAAATCTTGATTATGTCATTAAATTATTTTGCCTTCCCGAAACTGATCGCAAGCTGTGCGATCCAACTTTAAAATTAACATAATTACTTATGTACGTATAAATTCTGCACTGTGAATAACTTTTTCAAATCAGAATCTGGACGAACAGTCAGTTTCTTGACACTGAAATAGAGCTGGAAAAATGTTTTAAATACATAATTATAAAAAGAGTCACGATATTTTTAAAAATGTTTTAATGTGATAGTACTTCCAGTATCTATTTAATTAGGTTCATGATAAAAAAAAATAATAAGCCAAATTAATTCTGCCCCAATTTACCTTTCAGCCCGGAAGTTAGGTAATCACCTATAATTTACTCATTATTTCAATACGAAATGTTTCATGTGAAGTAACAAAAGCAGTGTAATTTGATGAATATTATTTTTTCGAATTGTTGTCTAAAAGTTTTACATATAATTAAGTTCCAAATATCACAATGACATACAAAACTATCATTATATTTATTAAAAACGAATATTTACAGCCAAATACTTTTGTAGAGTCATATTTCGATATAACTTGAATACAGCAGAGTTAATATACATATATGGTTTAGATATAAATATACAAACTACTTTTTTTGTGTCTATGTGTATTTTTTTACATTCTGCAGGATTATTTAAAACAGCATATGTTACAGTAATATGTTATATATTAGAATTTATTTTACACAATTGTTGTGGTAATAAATAAATTAAAGCTTGTACTAAAATCTATATGCAGGATAATGAGATTTTTTATGGCATTAAAAAAACATAAAATACTTTTAGTTTAGATTGTTAAGATAGTGAAAAGCCATTTCATAACCTCGAGACTTCTTTTATAGTTAAGTCACTATATCTTTAAAGTAAAGTTATTGCCAAGTCAAGGAGTATTTAATAATTCACGCCAACGTCCTCGCCAACAACTGTAATAAATAGTTTATTTGTTGACAAATTGGGAGCTCAACATATCTATACTACCAAACTAAATATTAGTGGGTATGTTTGTTATACTAAGGAGTGTATTTTATACGGACCCAAACAATATCGCCATTATCAAAACTCACACTCTCACTCATTCAATCGCATTATATTTCAAATGTACATTAAAATAAACCGATAAACAATATAAATCAACTCAATTTAAAAGCGTGGCATTTATTTTAAATTAAGCTCTCTGACGTAACATTAGTGTCTTAAGCTTGGCTTAGCTTCCCACAATTACTAGAATAGAAAATAGATGCGCGTTTATTTAATGCTGTTAAGCTATTTTTTTAAAATCTTTTTCGTTAAGAGCATGGTTGTGTATTGTTCAAACAGCGTCGAACTTAACAATGACCAGATGCAACTATGAGGAGTGCTGAAAAGTTGTTCGGATTTATACTACCCAGAGATTGTCATCCCAACCAGTCATCATCACCTTAACAACTGGCGCTCGACCATTGTCTGCACTGCACGATGAATTTGTAGAATAAAGTTTGCCCAAGATATTTCCAGACCGATACGACATTTACAATTATTATTCATTATGATAAAATAATAGGTTGATACTAGAAATATAATTGTAGTATTAATAAGTTATCAAATATTTTTTAATATTTATCTATATACTCTATCTCTACACTATACACTCTATCTCTACACTATACAATCTATCTCCATCAACACAGACCATGCTATTACATTTAACATATAATGTAAACTATATCATATTTAATTTCCCTTGTCAACAAGATGGACTTGGGGATGGAAGCTAATCTAAAATTAATGGTTATTAATGTACGGTATTGAAGTTTGTATACAATAGCTCTGTTTATAGTTTTAAAATATATTATCCATGAGGAGAAGTGAGGCATTCGTGACCCAAATTAAATGAAATTTCTGTTGTAAGTGAGATTATATTTATGTATGTTTTTTCAAAATCCAATAAATATATATTATACCGTATTATAATCATGCTTGATTAACACAATGAGTTTTTCGGACTGTAGCTTAATTGCACTTCTATTACATATATTAGTAATTGTTCCTTACAGCATAGACTTCTATAGAAAGGCATCTTGTAGTTAGATTAAAACGTATATTTTCGTGTCAACAATTAATAGTTTATTTTTAAATAAATGAAGATAGAGAGTATAAATAGTTATATAATCGTATGCGATTAATGATTATGGTTACAAAAAGCCTGAAAATATAAAGAGGTTTCTTATATTATTTAATAGTTTTTCGTAAATTGCAACACACTGACAAATAAATCATTATTATTGAATTTATGACAGCATCACTTAACCGGCGTTTATTTCTGACTTATCTACGCTTATTCTTTGCTAAATTCAGCCCCTAGTTTGTCAGATCATTGAGATTTTCGACTGAAAGCTGATTTACTGATATAAATAGCTTTTTTAAATATGAGAAATATTGGTATAGTAATATTAAAAGAAACAATCCAATTGTACCTCTATAGTATTCGTATACATATTTCCATTTCTTTGCTATTCCCTAGGATTTGTGAAAATTAACACTATACTTGTGAGAGACTTCTCCAGTTAATTTAAAATTATTAAAGCTTTTATGAATTTTATAATAAATATTATGTTTTTTACAGTACATTTTCGTGGTTTTTTTATTTTATATTTTTGGCACTTAAGACCTAAGTTATTTATTTAATCTACCAAGAGCTATAGACCATAAACAAGCTATTTCAGTACTATAATTCCATTAAGCAAGTACCAAGGTGAAATGTCCGTTTGTACCGGGTTCCTTTGAGCACGCTCCTAGGAAATTACGGAATTCGGAAGTAAGTGGAGTGGAATAGTTAACACGATTTGGAGAAACAGGTTTATATTAGTCTAATTATGTTTAGCCATTTTAATATTCAGGACATTTCTGTAGAGACTTTAATCTCAATATACATTAACTTAATGTTGCATGTTAGCAAAATTGTAAATAAGATTATTAACCAATTTAACGTGAACTATCCAGAAAGACATTTATATATCAAAAATGCTTTTTAGCAAACACAAAGTACAATCAATAAATCAACTTCATTTCGGATGTCAAATATATAAATAAGGGTACCTTAAATATTTTATTATCCGTCGGATTTCCCGTCGGAATTAAAAGACGGTTTTTCATTGTTCTTTTAATACGCTTACTTGTTAACTTTTCCATTTATAGAGATTCGTATATTAAAAGAACACATGTCATTTGGTTGTCCATCTCTTTCTTGTCTGCCTTTGTCTCTGTCTTGACTTGACCATTTGTTTCTTCTCAAAACTACACGTTTTTGAGATATGTTTAAATTCCAATAATAAATAATAATACTTAATACCTATATTTATACTCTTCACCACTAACAACTAAAGCTTCTAAGTCACCCTAATAAAATTACCGTCATTTATGTCAAATATACAAACTATATACTTACGTAATATAAATACTTTCAATGCAAATTGAAATCCATAGGATTTCCAGTTGATCTAGAATTATAAGAATTATCATGAGTCATGCATGAAAGTAGGGTAAGTACTTTGCAATGTTTATTATTTTGATAGTAGTTTTCACAATACTTAACAGGTGAGTCCAGCTGTTGCAATCTAGATTGTCGTGGTTTTGGAGTCTAAATTTTCATAATTGCCCTGACGAAGCGTCGTCATGGTTATTATCGCTAACATCTGTGCAGTGCTGCGAGACCTAAGCTCGAGAATAATCTTTATCACTTAGAACTGATTTATTATTCAAATTATAGCTTAAATAGCTCCGACAAGTTGGAATAGGTAAATTAATTTTAAAGCTTTTATATACAATTATTTGTCTGATATGAATTTAAACAAACTCAACGTTTTGTATGTGTTTTTAAAAGGGAAAATGTAACTTAAACAAATTTAATCTTACCTTTAAATAGCTATGAATGAATTAATGTACACAAAAACTACTTCATGGAATTTCCAAATTCTGACATATATAGAAAGTTACATGGGGAATATAGTGAGTTCTATATTACTTGTAACGAAATTCTAAGCGTACAGGTTCAGTCTCTGGCAGCTAGTGAGTTATATAATTCATTCAAATAAATAAATTTAAAACTCTAAAATAAAATCAATTTATTAGCAATTTTTTTAAATTCCATGCGCGGTGGCTAAGAAGTGAACCGTTAAATTTATTATGTAATTTAAAATAACCTGTTATTTTATAATTATTTTATTACACATAATAAAAAATCTACTTTTTTTGGCATATCATTATAAAAAATTGCATTATAGTCAATATTTTAAATCAATTATTATCCTTACCTCACCTTTCATAAATTTTCAGCAAATATCCAACTTGAACTTTACATGAGATATATTGTATGTAATTTTAGTGTTTAAATAATACATGGTCTTGAAATACATAGCAATAATGACGAGTTTTCAGTGGTCGATATCTGTATCGATCTGAGTATTACTAGGTGCGGGACACTTACTGTCACGCATGCCAAACTTCTGTAATAGAACTCAATAGTTTAGTCTAATTACATTATGTAATTAAGAACATATATGTATAGTTTAAGAGACTTGATAAAATAAATGAAGTTTTTGTAATTTATTTGGAATAAAATGAGGACGGTAACCTTATAAAAAAAATAAAATTTAATGACAGTATTTTAAAATAAGAAAGAGATTAAGAGCTGTAGGAATCTGTATTATTTGTAAATAAACAGTACGATTACAACTATTTTGTAACCCACTATCTGTTGTCAGCGATTTTTTTGAAATATAGAAAAAAGAGGTCTGTTTGATGTTTCTATTCTATTTTCCCCTTGTATAATACACGTAATTAGCCATTGAGTATTACTTAAAAATATACAAATCTACATATTTTTATTTTAAGAATTCATCAAACCCATTTATGAATGAGCCTTGCCCTGAATATCAGAAAATTATACTTTGACTTGCAGATAAAGTTATAACAACAATAAAATAACTTTTCAGTAATTTCCGCGTAATATCCAAACATATGAACAAACAAACAATCCGATAACTGGAAAAAAATGTTTTTTTGCTCTAGTCTCAACAAACCCCTTGTTGATATTTTTTTTAATATCTTTTGTATAACATATATTACATTTTTAATAAATTTAATATTCATGTATCTATCTAACCCAAATGAATTCATTATTTTCCAAGAATATCAAATCTCATCGCAAACCACGTCATGACATTTACTTAAATTTTGCATTTTCATCACGCACGAGTACCCAATTTAATATTTTTGGTTCGTAGCATTTTTTTTTAGTTCGATTTTATTCACATCGGATGCTCTATTAACGATACATCAGACCCCTGGATATCCCCTTAAAGACGAACGTTAAACATTTTAAGAGGGTTCAATTGTTTGCGGTTTTGCGGAATAATACCTTGATCTGAATATTTTATTTTCGACGATTTTACATTTTAGAACAGGTTGGACGTGTAAATATATTTGTTGTGTTTCACAAAGCTTTAGCTGGTTTAATGTTATTTTAGGCCATTGTTATGACTGAATCAACTTTTTTCACATGTCTGAAAAGTTTTCTTCCAGCCTGATACAGTTCTACTTGATATGGAACCGTCGGTATGATTAAAGTTGTGTAGAGACTGCTTGTTGAAAACGAAAAGACGGAGACAGCCAAGATTGAACGATTTCATTTAAAATTTTATTTATATAATCTAATATATAAAAAAATGTAAACTACTCAAAAACGAAATGAGGTTTTTTTAAAATAACATTTAGTAATATTGTATAGTAAAATAATATATCTAAATATAGAATTATAAAAATTTGATATGGACTTGAAATTATATAAGGCTGCCCAATATAACAATAAATATCCGTAAAGAATTTTTTTTTTAAATATAAAAGTGATTTAAATAAACTGTCAAATAGAATAAAATTTATTCTGATATGTAAAGCTAGTAATATTGACCACTTAACTATAATTTTATTACGTTTTTGTCTGTTTGTATGACTTCTTGTTAGTTTCTTCAAAAGCATCATGCTTTTACAGCGAAAAGATTATTTAAGAAATTTTACATGGTAGGTTGCAGTCTTTTTGAATATATAGGATATTTGATTTTGCAAATTACCTCTTTACCATTCACAATCAAAAAAACTGTTTTCGTAATTGAAACTAGGAATCAAAAGATTTCTTCATGTTATTTGATGAAATGACTATAACGCCTAATTGCTTGGGAAGGGAACAAATAAAGTTGGACCAAGTAATAAGGACTAAGGACGAATAAAATTTCAGTTAGATTCCAAATTTGCTTTTCTTAACGGTGCTATAATTGTATGTGTAGCCTTAGCTTTACAATTTGGACACAACAATGCCTTTATTTTCAAAGAGACATAAAAGATAAGAACGTTATACATGTTAATAAAAGCTTAGCGGCTCTCTAAATGGTTTTGTGGAATAACCTCTTACAAATGGTAATAAAACAAAATGATTCCTGTTTTCTTTAGGTACCTTATGTTTCCAAATTGGACCCAAATTGTGTATATTTTTGACAATATCTTTCATATAAATCATACTTTATCGTTATATATAATTATTATCGGGTTTACTTTAGAAATTTCAGTAGGTCAGGTTAAGCAATCAAAATATTATGATTGTAATATTTAATGTATTATATATTTGGTAAATTTGACTTTAATAACATATAATAAATATCTCCAGGTTTTAGTTTCCAGTTCTTTTCAATAAACTTACCCAGGAACAGTGCCTCTAAAATCATCTTATGTCCAATATTAAAAACATTTTTCTTTTTTTATACAATTTAATAGAGACGTCTTACAATAATATTCACAAGACAACAAACTAATGTTTAAAAATTCAAATGTATCCGCTGTATCTGTTTTCGATTATATACACTCATACATACATACATACTTATATACACTTCATGTTCAGAGTGTCTGCTAAACATTTTATATCGTTACCGTTATTAAATGGCTCGGAAAATAAATTCGGCTCTTTGAGCAGTATTGAATTCTGATAAAGGTTCATTGATCGGGTAATGGAGAGCGTAATAAAATAACGTTGACGGTTTAACACTTACGATAAAAAAACAACATGAAATTCAAATATTATACTGTAGTTCGTTATACTAATATAGTATTATAACTTAAGTTGTCAAAATCCATATATAACTTACCCGGTTTATGGTACAAGTTTGTATTGACAGTAAAAATGTTGTTTTAAACAGAGACACATTGAAGAATTCAAAACGACAAGTTTACGAAATTTTAATTTGGAGCTTACAGTAACACAGGTTACAAAATATGCCTGACTTATTTCAACTTTTTACTACTTGGTTGGACTTAACAAAGCAAATTTACTTAGGTTACAATGACGATAAAATATAAAAAATATACCGAAGTTAATCTAACTTTTAAACAAAATATACGAGAAGCAATATTTATTCCGATTAGGAATTATTGTTAGGATACCACATTTATCTAGCATATTAATTCAATACATGAATGAATGAAGTCATTGGGGCTTAAATAAAGCTGAGATGATATAATACAAAAACAAAATAAATTTAATATAAGTGATCTTCAACAAGTGTTTATATTCTTGTACTTAAACTTTCGTGATAAAAGATGACTGTCTTATATATTTGGTCAGCGCTAATAATTCATAAATTATGCTGGAGTCGAACCCATTCCGTGTTCTTATTTATGAGCTCCAAGCATGGCGGTCTTGCGGTTAAACTGATAGGATCTGAAACCTTCTAACTATGGTACATGTATCTTGTCCGAATTGTTTCTTTAGTTGTAATCTGTGGTAAATTTTATCTTGACTTTCTACCTGTAGCGCCACCTTTAGTTTTTACACTGTAACGAAATACTGTCTTGGCGTGTCTCCCGTTTTTTTAGAGGATCGTTTACTGTTTTGGTCGTGTTTAATAAAATTATACTTATAATAATTCTAGCCTTTATTAACTTCACCAAACGTTCCAAAAATTCCAACACTTTTATTGTTTATCTTATTGTCAAAGTATATAATTTATATAAATTGATATTTTATAACGATGCATGACCTCTATATACACTGTTTGTATCCCATAATGTACAAAATATTTCAATTTATCAATCATAATAATATTTGATTGTAGATTTAATAATCTACAATCAAATATTATAATAGAGATACAATTAGAGTTGTATAACGGGTGATAAATGTATTGAATCACATTTAATTATTATCAACTAACATAGACTATTTCACTAAAATAACATCAAAAATATTATACTCGAAATATTAATGATATATTTAAGTTTGTCAAATATTAAATCCTTATATAGCCATACATCTCTTTTAGATTCAACTTATCTCTATACTGATGATTGGATTGTTTGATTTAAACCAAACAACCAGGTTAATATACTTTTGCGTTATATTGGTAGCTAAGTAACGTTTGACAGGGACCACTTTATTGGCTAAATATAACACTTTCAATATAAAAATAATGGAAACGGTTAATGGATTCAAGGTGTGGTACTTTTAAAAACTGTCAGCCCCTTGCTAAGCTATGAAGGTACTTTTTAAGAAGTAGAAAATAAAAAGCTTAAAAATAAAAATAATTAAATATAATATTAATTTTAAATAATTATTTTAATACTAAAAATGATAACCACCTGACCCTTAATTTAATTTTCAATATTGTAATTGATATTATTAATAAAAAAAACATAATAATAATGTAATTCCGAACGAATAATAAAACGATATTTTTCAGAACGTTTTCTGTGAAACGTCTGACAGCTGACAAAAGCGATAAGTTAATGGCTTGTTACGATTTGTTAATTTATAAAGTGTTGGACCAATTTTTTTTCATAAGAACCTTCTCGTGGCAAACGATAAACAAAAACTACAAAAAAATGGAAATCAGTTCAGTAGTTTTCCCATCTATCGTTAAAATAAAAGCGTTCATAATTAACTTATATATTTACAAAATAACATTTAAGAATGTCTATTAACCAAGACACATTGTCACCAGCGACAAAGGGCAAAACTCTCGCTCGAGTCCTCAATCAGACAATACAGGACACGTGTTGCGTTGAGATTGTACCAACAAATATAACTTTGTTTTGTACTTTTAACCCGGTGTCAGGAATGTCAATTTACTGTACTCGTTGAAGGGCAATTGTTCTTGAAGCTTGTATGTAACAAACTCAACTGCTTTGTTACTAAACGAAGATAAGTTTAATTATTATTTCTAGTTTATGAATCTAAAAATATTTTTAATATAAATAAAAAATGGCATTGTATTTGTACAATCAACAAATATCCAATGTTTATACTTTCGTAAGATATTTTTTTTTATTTTAATATGTTCTCATATGGCCCCATCTCAAGAATTTCTAATTTAAGTCATAATAAAAAATAGTAGTACAAGATAACGAAAAATGTAAAACCAACATTTCTAGGTTCTACGTTATACATATATCAAAATAAATATCAAAGAAGAATAATCAAGAAATATCAAGGCAATCGATTATAATTAAAAAAAATGCAATTATACAAAAAGTCTATTCTAATATAGATATGTACATAAGTTGGAAATTTGAAAATAAAAAATTACACAGTTCAAAAAGAAATGCACAAAAGAAAATAGCTTTATCAGATTCCAAGGGAAGAAGGAAAGTGACAAATTCAGTGTCACTACCAATAAAAATATCTTACTCCCTAAAAGGCGTCCTATTCTTCGATTCTTGAAATGTCGTTTTACCGAACTTAATGCTGTAGTTGAAGGCGTTTTGTGGGCCTTGGGCTCATACTGATAGGCAAGCTCGGTGTTATACAAGGAAAGACGTTCTCACATGACGCCATCAAATATATTTGCGGCAATGCTTGCATACGTTCATCATTTGATCTCAGTAATGTATGTGTTGAAAATATATGTCATATTGGAATTTTAAATAGCTTGTAACATTATGTAAGATTTATGAAATAAAGATTTAAGCTTAAAAGTTTGTCTGAAAGAGAAATTTCAGTAAAAAGTTCACAGCTAGAGAATTTTGTAAACTTTAAAGCGTAAGTAAATACCAATACTAATACTGCAAGAGCAGAGCGTGAAATATTAAATGTACTCAATATAATAAAAAAATGTAAGTGTATCTATTAGGATTTACAATAATAAACTGTATTCTAAAATAACGATACTTTATTGTTTTTAATTTTTTTAAAACAATTATTAATCCAGGATTGACCTTTTTACAATATTCATTATAATTATTTTATTGTTTTCGTTTTATTTCAATAAAGGTTTTCTCTAATTTCCTTATAACTTTGTGAGAAAATCAGAAAATTTGTCTTTAATTATTAATACATACAATTTAAATTAATGATGTATACCGAAAATGTCTTACACATAAAATATTTCCCATTTCTGAGAATTAAAATCTCGAATATTACTATTTATATAATTATAATTTATTAACAGATGAGGTAAACCGGGTAGGAAAGATAAACACGAATATTTTTAGATTAATCTAATAGCAGAATTGTGCTGTTTTTTTGGGATAATGTTTTACTATTTAATCATATGACAGAATATGAATTTTAATAAATATACAATGAAAAATAAACAGATACGGGCAGAGATTCAAAACCAAGTCCTCTGAGAAACCCGTCCAGGGGTCGTGGGTTCGAATCCCTGCCCGTATCTGTTTATTTTTTATTATATTTGTATTAAAACTTGAATAAGCTTTACATGGCTATACATGTTTATAGATATTTTATTGATCTAAAGTTTTATATATACACATTTATCTAAAGATTGAAGATGTAAAGACCTATTTATACATCTTAAGAGTTACATCTCAACATGATATTGCTTAAATTCTAACAGCGGGTATATTGAAATAGCTCAGTATACAGAGTGTTCTCTTCTTGAATATATTATTTTGCACTTCGCATTCAGTATGTGTGCCAAACATTTAAGATTGTTAGCGATGTTTAATGGCTTGGCAAATTAATACGGTCTATAAGACGGCATTGAATTCTCTTACAGCCATATAGATCTGAAAATAATGGTGAGAATATAAAAAATGTTTAATCTTATTGTCACTTTGTTTTGCATTATGAGAAAATAGTATTATAATGAAACATCTCTACAATATTATAACCATAAAGAAGAAAGAAGACATAAATTTGTGTAATAATTACACTAAAGCCCAATTCAAGTAACTTTAAATACCACATTACTCGTATAATAAAAAAAGCGTTAAACGAAGTTTTTTTCTGGAAATTCACTTTTGAATCTCAGTGAAAAGAGAATTATCTATCAACTACTTAAGTTTACTAATTAAGTTTCAACTATCAACTACTTATCACATTTTTTAAATTATAACATAAAAAATTCTCTTAAGAAACATCAGACTTTATTTGCACGGTTTTAAAGGACAAGTGGACAAGAACCGGCATAAAACTCCATAGATACTTACTCCATACTATTTATCCTATTAAAAAAATATATATTATAGTATGAACTTATCAAGACAATGCGATAATTGATATGTGGGAAGAAAAAAATATATATACCACTACCAGTTTTATGCTCTTCTTACATTCCCAAGGTGTTCAAGTCTTATAACTATAAGAATTCGGAATAACATAAGATATATAATGCCTAGATTAAAAAACGTCATTTACAATTCCTTGCAAGTTGTTAGAATGAAGCAACATGTGCGGAATTCTCAACAAGTTGGTTATTGCCCGGTTTTTTAGTCGTTTTTTGTTATAAGTTTTGAATACAAAATTGTTTATCATTTGATTTTAGTTATCGGATAGTTTGGTGAGAGCTGGTGAATATCAAATTCATAGTCTAATTGTAATATTTACTTATATTTTCTTTTATATAGCATTAATTTTTATGAGTAAATTCTTTTGAGTATTTATAATTCTATCATGATACAAACCCAACAACCCATTACCGATATCAGATCATTGAACTTCAAGAGGGTTCGTCTGCATTTTGGATTAATAACTTGATCTGCAAACTATATTCTAAACTTCGATTTATCTTATATTATTAAACTTAGTACAAAACTATTCAAATATATATAATATTCTATTCTCTGGAACGGTTTCAATTTGTACAGTATATTTACTAAGCCCTCATTCAGAACATACACGTGTTGCTCTCAGATTGTACCAACACATAAATTGTTTAGTTCTTTTTACCTTCGTGAGAAAAGTCAATTTACTTTTGATGTTCAAGGAACCAACAAGGCTATATGTACCGAAATTGGTCTGTTAAAGAAGCCTCAACGACGATTTAACAACACAAAAAAACTATTATTGATTAATTGCAAACCTCAAAAATGTGTTTGAACTAATGATTCAAGCTCAAGAATTATTCAGACATAAAAATTTCTAGAATAAATACCTTCCATTATACCCTTTGTATAGATAGAATTAAAGAAAGAAATAAAAAAAAAACATCAACGTGTAAAAAACACATGTTAAGGGTATGATAAATAAAAATATTATTTATAATCCCCGTGGATTCAGACACGGATAAATATAAATTGTACGTCAACTAAACGAGATGATCCGATTAGGTTTCAAGGGGATTATTTACACATATATTTTTTAAAATGTTTAATTTTTGTTTTTCGTACGTGTTTTGGATTTAATAGATTAAAATTTATTATAATATATTCCGTCATATCGTTGTTATAGAAGATAAGTCGAGAAATTATACTAATATGAATTGGACATTATTAAAAAAAAGTTGTTTTTAAAAATTTTACTAATATCTGTGGAGAGAAAGTGTCTCTGAATGCAAGTCAAATTGCAGAACTAGTTCCTTTTTTTGAACCAATAATTGAACAGATCGATATTTTTTTTTAAATATTTTCATTCGTTCAGAACATACAGATAAGATATATGTTACATATTTGAGAGTTAAATATGATAAAAGTATTTTTTCCTAAATGTTAAATTTTAGTATCCATTAATTTAGCTCTTAAGGTAACTTTATCTTAAATTAACTTTAAATACTAATTCGTTATTATACTTAAAGCAAATGTTACTTAGAATTCTGAGTTCTTTATTATCTTTGAGTGGGATTGGAAAGGTTAGATAGTCTTTGTATAATAAATTACAGATTAATATTTAAGGGCAAGGATGTTCTTCAATAAGCAATTCTTTGAATTTGAAACTCTTTTATTCCTAGTTATTTTTGTATCACAAATATTTATTGTATAAGAAAAAATGTGAACGTCGTAAATGTCCAATAAAAATATAACTTTTAGAAATAGTAAAATATTATTTGCTAATATTTTTCAGTTGGTTTGTACTTCAGTACTCAATTTATATATTTAAGAATAATGTGAAGTTTAGTCAACTATGTTGGTTTACATATTAGTTGACTTACTTAGTCTTAACATAATGTTAAAATACGCCTTATACTTTATTTCCCTTTAAATAATTCAATAATTATATAAGTTAGAATATAACATATTGAATACGTTGTGCACTTTTTGTTCAAAATTAATGTTTTTCCGTAGCCGTTTCCGTTGGTTCCGTTAATGGCCGTTACCAAAATAATAAATAATTATGAATATTTGTCCAATAATATAAAAGGTATTAGATCATTAGCGGTAAAAACATATAAATTTATGCCCGAAATTACGTAACCGAAACAAAGTTTACTATACGTAACTCTTTATAATATTAGTCGTGCAATGTAAAATTATTGTTACATTATATTTTCAGTTTAAAATAAATGAGATTTTTTTATATTTAATTTTGTAAGTTATTGATTTATTAATGTTATTTCAAAATTTTTATAATTTATTCAGTGGTAATTAACTATAAAATAAAAATATTTGTTAAAACATTATCACTGAAACGACTCTACCATTTATCATTCTACATCATATATTTCCTCAAACAACGTCAAACCACTTTATAATTCAAAAACAACAGCCATAAAAGACTTTAACAATTACGGTATAATCGTCTGCTAAACGTAATTCACGGAGAGCAAACAATGGACTAATGAAATCTACAATTAGGTCTTTTTATCGAGTCCACACATTGTTCCAAGTCAATTACGAGCGATCGGCCGTTCCGAGGTAAAAATACCCATTTCCCCTTTCCATGCTCCAGCACACCTATTACTGCATGAAAGGAGCGTCAGCAGCTATAAATATTTTATGAAATTTTAAGCGCATCAACACTATACTGTACTGCTTTGACGCTCTGAAGAAAAGTTATAAAAATATATTTCATCGAATAAGCCAATAAATAAAAATATTTAAATTTATTTTCATATTTATTATGAAAATTGTAATTTTAGATTTTTTCATAAATTTCAACACAATTTTGGTTTATTAATATGTATTTTGATTCATATAATTACTTGAGTCTGTTCTTGCAGACTGTACGAGCCTGTGGTTTAACTTTCCTGAGTTCTGCTTGCTCAAGCCATTGTTAATTTCTAGATTCTATTGTAGGAAGATACTGTTTAAGGAACATTTAAGTTCATTGAATATTAAACCAAGAACGCGGAATAATAGATTTTGTTTTATGAATGAATGCAGTTTAAAATTAAATTTTCCAAGTGAATTAAACGGAACAGTGTTTGCGATGTGCAAAGGAAATGTTTGGACTTAAATTGTATTTCAGTCGTAACTAATAACAAATTATTTGTTAAAATTTGGCTACAAAATAAAATGTCAAACTGAAACTTACTATTCACTATAGAACAGTTCGTCAAAAAAATTAACACAAATCGCTAAAATTAAGGAAGTACTGTATAACTAGCAGCCACCGTATACATATTAAAGAAAATCTTTATTATTTTATTTTTAATTTGTTTTATAATTTTAAAAAACAATAAACGCGCTTTGGTTTGACTACGAATATATTATGTAGTCACATAGATATTATTGTTATATATACATCAGAGAGTTTAATATTATAACTTATATTATAATGTATCCATAATAAAATAAATTTATCTTTTATTCTGATTATAGAAGTTAATACGTTTAAATTATAGTCCGCGCTACGTTTTTCTATTCCGTATATCTTTCAGCTTCATTGCTTCGTGCTCAATTACCTATTATCCTTTCTTTCTCGTTCTTTGAAGTCTAAAGGATGTGAAGCTCAAGAGTTAAACTTAAGAGTTTGCTTTTGTAAAAAAAGGATGACTAGTTAATTTAGTTATTTATTTAAATGAAGTCATATTTTGTAAGAATTTCTGATCAAAAATAATATCTTAAAGAAAGAAATACTTTCTATTTAAATTTAAATTAAATGTTATCTTATGGTATAGGTTATACTATCTATACTTTAAGATAAAATTGATGCATGTATTCTATTCAGACTTAGTTAATCAGTTTGAATGATTTAAGAATAATGTTCTGTCCATTCTTGTTCGTAATGAGATGAGATGAGGTGAGATTGAGATTGGATAACTTTAAGAGAGATCAATGACTTTTGTTATCGGTTTAAACCAACATAGATTGCCGTATCAGAATATAGTCGCATATTTACAATTTAATCGTTTTATATTTTGTTTCCTTTATCGTTGTTATTAATTACATTTAAATTATAACACTAAGGTGGCCGTGGTTACTTATAGCTTGAATCCCTAGCTTTATTTAAACAGTGATAAACTGCTGGCGGTGGCTTCGTAAATCTGTAACCCAGAGGATAAACAATTAGGTTAGGTCGTCCTAATTCAAAATAGTGTTTGCCTAAACGGTCATCCAAAATGTAACATTCTAAGCAAACAATGTTAGCAACAATGAACTACATTTAAAATGAAGCCGATTTTGCAACAAATTAGGATAAATTATATTTACATATTGTATGGTTTGGGATCGAAAAATACGTAAGGAATTTCCATAGAATATAGTGATGAAGTTTATTTTAAACATTAAAAGTTTAATGAGGATCTTTTAAAATTATAACTATCTTTCACTTCGTAACTCTTAACTTAGTCTTCACTCTGGGAATTTAAGTGGCAGTTAACCTCATTACGGTTTCTGTTCACATGTAATTCCAGCAACTCGATTAACTAAGCTGTTAGATTTTTCTAGATGTATATTTGTCTGTTACAAAAAGCTCGTTAGTACGTTCGAGTATGCTCGTAATATTGAAATCTGATTACTAATAGTTAATTATCGATACGTAATAACATATCCAATTATGTTATGTATAGGATATTTTCAGGATTAACTTTTTCATCTATAACAGCCTTTTCTTGTAATTTATTATCATCAAAACCTTTTTCTATTAGATTCATCAGACTCTGGATTATATCTTGCAATAGATAGACTAAAACGAGAGAATAAAGATATATATATCTAATGGTCTCTTTACGACGTTCTATTATTTTTATTATAAAAGGGATCTGTAAAGCAAAATAAGGCACTGATAAGTTTTTCCTAGATTAAAAAAAAATCACATTTACACGTTGGTTTTATTCATAAATAAAAAACACAATGGAATTTATTGTGTTAACATTAAAATAGAAACACTGTGAATATAAATGGTTTAAAACACTGTTTTATAAAGACGCTACCGCTACCGCTACCGCTACCGCTACCGCTACCGCTACCGCTACCGCTACCGCTACCGCTACCGCTTATACAACATGCACACACCACATCATTGAGGTCTACCCAAAAGTGTACTTTAGGGTGTGAGGCGAGATTGCGTTTCAGATTAATTTCAACAAGCGGATGAATTGCGGTCTGATAAGACAATATTAATTACAATGCAATTTCATATTTTCACTTGCTTTGATAAATTGAGAATAAGTTAAATGTATAAATGTCTGTTTTGTTAAATTGTAAAGATAGGTTATTTTAAACATTTGTAATGTAGCCCCCCTATTTACATAAAAAGTGAATAAGTAAATGAAATTGAATATTTGAATAAAATTGACTCGGGATATAGGAGCAAAAATTTATAATTACTCTCGTATTAAATTCCCACTGTTTTAAAAACTTCTACTTGTTTCTTCACTTATTTCAGTAGCTAAAAATTATGTCTGATCATTTTATTTCATAAGAAAATGTAATGTTGAAATATCCTGGCATAAAATTTAATTTTAAATTCTAAAAGATTATATTTTTCATATTTTCATTTTCAGTGCGCGCTTCATTGTTCGCTCATCGTCGCCATTGTTAGTTCAGTCGTTGGACACGTCCCAAAAAAACCATTAAAAACCCATTCCGTTATTGCTTTTATATAAATACTTTGGTCTAAAAGACTTTGTACTAGTTTTTTTTGTTGTAATAATAATTGCTTATAGAGATCTCAAATTCAGCAACTCTACCGCCAAAAGAGTTTAAGGAATTAAATTCATTAAACCGAACAATTTTATCGATTTTATTCCTGAGATTTGTGGTAAAAAAGCAGACGGTCCATCTGAAGTCACGTAGTTCTATCATGGAGATCTACACATGTGGAAAGATTCAAATATGTTGCAGCCTTTGAGGAATTGAGAGTGATGCGAGAGGCAAGGTACGGTCTTGGTCAGTCCACAGATTTGTCGCCCATATAATTTAAGATTCATATCAATATTTTATCATAGTTTAACAACAATTTCATAAAATAATACTCCTCTTTAAATATATTTACTGCCAACATCAACATTTTCAGAAATTTCCAAAGCAAGACTGAAAAGGCTTTTGGGTATTCCGTCTTACCTTATCACCACCTCCCATCTATGAAATTGCGGTCAAACGTGTGCCAGCTTCAGAGAAAATAAAAGCTTTTCTAAAGGACCCAACTACAAGCCTTTTCTATATAGAATAACACACGTCCTTGATCTGTATATAATTCAGTATTTAAGTCACTATTTTGGCAAAGGTAAATAAATAAACATACGTGTTATTGAGTTTATATATAATTTACAACGCTAATACAATACCAAAACTCAAAAGTATTACTTGAATAAGAAGAGATACTTCGTATTGTCTTATGAAATGTATACGATAAAAGGTTATACTTACTCCGACCATCAAATATGTGCTTGTCACTCGTAACCAAACTTTGTCAAACATTATTTCTTCGATTCTACTTAATATTTAATATAATTTATTAGTCTTCCTTATGAAGGTACAAAATTAAGTAAATCATTTTAATCATTTTTTATTCAACATTTAATATATTTTTTATTTTAATGCTCTAATATTTAGAGCTATAAGTCGAATAAGAAAAAGATGTGAGGATGGCCAAAGGCTTTAAAAAATATTTCACAGTATTGAAAGTGCGTCCCAGTTTTTGCTATTTTGTATCCGGATCCTTATTAGTTTGGAATTTCTATTCCCAACATGTATCGGCTATCGTTAGTGAGAATCACGCGTCACAGCCAGTTAAACAATAAAAGAAGCGTTAATTGAAAAATAAGACTTTATTCAAAGCATGAAAAAATACGTTTTGTAGTTCATATATGATTAGGTTGATATAGTCTCACAAAACTTTACATGCACTATCTATATTACGAATTTCTGATCATTTTTCTTAATATGTACTAGCTATCTCCCACCTGCTTCGCCCGTTTATATAAAATATTGGTATTCTACGGCACATAAAGTTGACAATTTTTAACTAAAATTCTAACTCTACCTTTGAGAATAAACTTTTCTTTTTCTGAATTTACTTTTTATGAAGATTATTTTAAGAAGGAAGTTATTATTATTAGCTTACAAATTTTATCAGAGAAATGTTTCAAAATCCTGTCTTAGCGTTAATTTTTATCCTAGAATGAAACGCTACTCAAAATTTCAAACTTGTAGCTCTTACAATATCTGAGAATTAATAAATAGACGCTGAGTGGTATTTCGTTTATTAAATATTTCATATTTTATTACTATTATTAAACTACATTGTTGCTAAGAGTACGCCATGGATATTTTGCACCTCGTTTTATTTTGCAGACAAAATTCTTTAAAAACATATTAACTAAGTGTTTATTAATTCCACGTCCCCGTCCACTAAAAGAAGTCAAGTGTTAAGAAGTAGGAAAAGGCCCCTCAAGTATATTGCTCTTATCACAGTGCTCAATGACCCGTAAATAAACCGTGAACAATGTGTTAAGGAAATTCCGAAAGGTTTCTATAACACAATAAGACATTATTTAAGGAAAGGAAAATGGATAATGGAAATATTAAATGTCTTCACTTACAATATATATTTTTTGAACATAAAAGTCCATTTTATTTTTTATTTCCATACATCATCGTCCCTGTTCTAATTATGTGGGGTTGACGTAATATGATAATTCCTTCCACGCTCTTTTATCATACGACAAATTCTCAGTGGAGACCTGCTACTTTGACGTACCATTTTTCACGGACTCCTTCTATTTCTTCTTCTGTTCTCTCTTCTCTAACAACCCTATATATTTATAAAAAAAGTTCTTCTCTTTACGTGACATTACTTTCCATTACGTGTTACTTTAGCAAAATTAAAAAATGATTACCTCTCATCTTTTCTGTCATCTTTACTACTTTCAAACTAATTCATAAATACCAATTTTTTAACCTATTAATTCTCGTCACGCCATACATTTTCACACTTCAATAATCGTATGTCAGCAGCGTGCACTTGCCGTTTATATTTTTCTTTCGTAGCATTTCACATTAGTATCGTTCCGATCCATACAACATGGCAGGTATTATTGCTTTATATATATTTCTCTTCAATTTAAGGAGAAAACGGGACTCGGTGCCTTGAGCCATCGCCATATTTAAAAAATAAAACATTGTTTACTGAATAATAATATGGGTTTATCAATGAAAATAACTAATATACTATTAAAAATACATATGTGTAGTATTAGTATAGTGTTATTTATTTTATACATTAACTTACTGTTTTAAAACATTGTTCAAAAACCAATTTAAAGGAATAAATTGTCAAAAATGTTTTTAAAAAATTAACCTATCAGTGATGCTTAGTACGCTTTTTTATTTTTGTATATTTTATTGATGTCTTTAACTAAATAATTGTATGGGCCCTGTTAAAACATTATCTAAAATAGCAGTCTTAATATATTTTTCTGAATATAATTAAATAAAATTCGGATTTCATTTCACTCTAAAGTCATATTTTATTTATATTAAAACATATTGGCATAATTGTTGACACCGAAACTTTTAATTAGAATTAAACTCATATCTTATTTCGCCGTCGTGTTTAGAGCTCGGTTTAAAATCGGCTTGGTTTAATTAAATTCACAAAGTTTTCTCATAATCTAAACAATTTTATGTCATACTGGTTCAGAGTGTGGTAAATTTTTATAGGTTATATTAAAATAATAATTGATCTTAAAATATTACCGAAAAAATATAAACAATTGAATTTTAAATTAGAACATATACATAATAAAAGTTAACAGCAATGTCATTTTTATTTAAAATTTCTCCTTTAAAATACAGTTTGCTTAGTTTCGTAGCTTTTCATAGATTATCTCTGTGTGTGTGTTCATCTGTGGAAAAGCCACCAGATTAAAGTAACGCAACGTCACTCGCCGTGATTTACTACAACAGCTACGTTCACGTTTGTACATTGGATTATAAAGACTCCACGTTACATTAATACGATGTCCAAATATGTTGGGATTAATTCAAGAATATACTAACATTATAGCACACTTCTCCAATCTTATAATAGGTAATTAATAAATGTTGTCTGGACAGATATTCTGAAGATAAGATTCCATAATATTTTATTTAAAAGAGACAAACAACGTTTTTCTGACTATTGAAAAACGTTTTTGTAATACAAAATAAGCGTCATTATGTATTAATTTTTAAACAATATATAAAGGCTTATTTTTACATACGTGATTATTGTTTTTATAATACTGTTATTACCTGCCATATTCCTACTACTTACTTGTGATAATAAGTATAATTAAATCGAGCGTCACTGTTACCACACTACGTATCACTGAAATATCAGTACCATGGGTAATTGTATTTTTTAATAAGTTAAAAGAGTATCCTTGGAGTTTCTTGCCGGTTCTTCTCCATGGATCAACCTACATAGTACTTTGGAATAGTGCATCTAGAGTCTGACGTTTCATAAGTGCAGTGTATGCCTATTTGAAATAAAAAAAATATTTTGACTTAGACAGCGTAGCATTAACGTAGCGTTAGCGTAGCATTAACGTAGCGTTAGCGTAGCATTAACGTAGCGTTAGTGTAGCAGATAGTACGGGCAGGCAGTACGACAGTACGAATAGTACCGTAGTAAATTATAAGTCAATAGATATACGTTTACACATAGGCTTGCAGGTAAAGAAAATAAATAACTTAATACGTTCAAAGAATCGCGTTTTAGAGTTTAGGCTGATGAATTATTTACCGTCTCTTTAAGTTTTGATTATTATATATAATCCTTGTAGATGTATACATTTATGTATTATATATAGGTTATATAGGTATATATAAATTTAAATATGTATATAATGTATATTATAGATATTTAGGTGTGGTAGCTAAAGTATATTTTATTTATTTGTTCCATATGCAACGTACTTATACCGCCCGTAACAAATAATGTTTCCATTACTGAAGGTTTTCAGAAAGAGATCTCTTTTAAGTGATAAGTCATCCTTTGTATTTCAAATACATAAATTTTCATTTTTTCCCTGGTACATAAATAAATAAATAAATAATAATAATAATAAATAAATTTAAAGGAATAAAACTAAATAGTCAAGGTACCAACGGGTAGAACTAGCATTTCTGATTATACAGTTGTTTTTAAAATACTTCAGAAAGCGTCTCGTCATGAAACCAATTTCCGAGACCCTAATAGCGGTCTGATACAGACGCAAAAACATCGGAGTATTGAGAATTTCGGGGCATGTTATTTACGCAGTTTCATTATTCCGAGATAAATTGGTTCTGACATATTTATGGTAACAATTGAAATATTCATGTTGATTTTAAAAACATTTTTTCTTAATAATTGATTTCAGTGTTGGAGCTGTAAAAATAAATTATAATTATATTTTCTGCGTTCGAATTGTTTATTGTTATTTCATTGTTCTGTTCTGTGTTTCATATATTTGTAAAATATATTACATTTATTTTGAGACTATTATTTTATATTATCAAAATAACTAGAAATAGAGATTTCCAATTGTTTAATGCTGCTGTATATGGGCGGAGTTACTGCTACAATTTAATATGTATACAAAATTTGGAATCAATGAATATTTTACAACTGCTACAAATTGCAATATTAGTAGCTCTAAGTACTACGTCACATATAAATGAGTCATATATATTATTACCTCAGGTCATCTAAATGTAGGTATACAATAGCCACATTTGATATATAAGATTTTAATATATAGAGGATAAGGATTTTGAGTATACGGAAATAATCTAAAGCATTCAAAATTAAAAAAAAATGATAGTAACCTGACTCAGGTAGTTCAATATTATCGTCTTTAGTTCGAATACATTTAAAAGCACGCTCACACTAATAAACACCGGAAAAAAGTCAGCTTAAGCCAAACCACAAATAGCAGACTTCGATTTGCTCGTGAATACGTCGATTACGATTTCAGCAGCGCCATTTTAGGTGTGAAATTGTTTTTGTTTCTACAGGGAACGTTATTTTATTTTTTACAAAGCTAAGTTAAGGACAATATAGTGTCCGTAATAAATGTCAGGATCTTTTTTGATGCTTGGTTCTGGATAGCTTTTGTGATCTTTATTTACCCCCAAATAAACAACCTGATATATATGGAAGTGTTGTAGGTGTTACGTATTCATTCCAATTTTGAATTGAATTGTATTCTACTTTTCCAGGGTAATTCTATGATACACCACTCTTTTTTTTGTAGACAATTGAAGTATTGACTGCCTTAACAGCTTAAAAGGGGCCATTTTGAATCATTATGACTATCTATGGGTGTTAGTAGCAGGTTATATATACTACTCGGGGCACTTTTATCCGGGGTGGGTTCCACCGGGGCGTCACGGTGAGTGCGACAAGCGATCCCGTGGCGTCCCATTATGGTGATGAGGGTAACCATTGGTTTTTTAATGGGTAGCCTTAAAAATGGCAGCGTCTTAAAAAAACTATACTGCCGGGTAGTCACACATAACCACCCGGTCACTGGTATCCGTAAAGGATTTTTCAAACGAATAAAAAAAAAAAAAGAAAGTAGGTTATACATACAGCTAATTTAGATGCTGTACACCTTTTACCAATTTTTAAATGGACAGTTAGCACAAATATAATACAAAAATTAAAATTTTATACATACGTTATTATTTAAAATGATAATACAGGCGTTTGGTTACAAATACCGTTTGGAGTTATTTTATTTATTTATGTTTAATTTATTGGAAAAGATTTTATTAAAAATAAATAAATACATTTTATTAGAAATGTATAAACGGTTACTATATGTTTTTTTGGGGCCGTTTAAATTTTATATTGAATTAATAATTTACATACAACATAAATGGAACATCTTTGTGTTTAAATTTACTTAAACTTAATTTACAACATTAATGGAAAATCTTTGTAAATGTTTATTAAACTTTTCTTTTTATATTTATTTTTATTAGATTCGAACTTAAATCCATTATTGGCTTACATTGACGTTAAACACCTCGCTTTAAGAGTTTAGTTGACTAGTCGGAGTAAAATATCGTCCAACAGAATAAAATATTATTGTGAATTGATTTACGGAAACTTGTCAATGTTAACAAATAGCCCTCCATCAAAACGGTATTAACTAAACGCTATAATGTTCTATAAACAGACAAGAGCCTCGCTAATAGACACTTAGCCTTTTCTCTGAAATGTTTCAGTAAATGATCAAGAAATGAAATATTTTGTCGGATATAATCTCTTTCTGGAGTTTGCTTTTAAACTCTTCGCTAAGTTCACTTAACAGGGGATGAATCAAGTTACTTTATTCAGATTTAAATTTTCGTTTTGTATCTAAATGAAGAACAATGCTATTTATTTTGAATACCCTGTATCTGTAAAGAATACTTGTAAATAAAACTTTGTGACTAAAAATATTAAGTATTTAAGAAGATATTGAAAATTAATTAATCAGAGCACTTAAGTTGCTGGTGAACTTTTTATAACAAAAGTTATTTGAATAAAAGAAATGTTGTTGAAAATTACTTTCTGCTTTGGATTAACGTGATGCTGAGTCAATTGAAATCTTAACAAATTCTCATCATAGTTGTATCGTCAAGTAAATAATTAATTTTTTAAACATGTTATATCTTTTAAATTTGACATTAACTTTTTCATAAATTTAATCTTCAGATACCATTATTCCATTGGAAATAACTGACATTAAATAAATGTTGCTACAACCGTTGTTAACTTTGTTAGTCGGTTTGTTTCAGAACCGACATTATTTTGCCAAGCTTACCTGTGGTTACGGTTTTACAAATTTATGATATGGATGATTGGCCCCGTTTATTTATGTTTAATTTATATACAATAGTATTTAATTCTGTAAAGCAACAATGACAATTACTTTAAAGAAAAACAAACGTTTACAGAGGAACTATAAAGAATTTTTTTTTTCCAAATCATAAGCATTTAAATTACTATAAAGTAAAACAAAAGTACACAGAAGAACTTAAATGAAATCAATTAAAAAAAAGCTATGAATAAATCATTAGCGTATTGCATATAAATAGCACTGTAATTAATATATTATGCATAGGATTTAAGTGCAATTTACTTGCATTTTGTTTGAAGCAAATTTTGTATATATGTCATTAATTATATGTATTATTAAACACTTTACAAAATCCGTCCAACTACATTAAACATAATAAGTTTTCGCGTAGCCATACCAGCGTTACGATTAATCTGATAACGTTAACCAATTTGCTTCATTATATACCGACATTCATTTAAAGCGCGGTCTCGAGCCGTGGTGACACGATACGATATTAAAATACTTTGTGGTTAGTTGAAGGTTATTTTGTCTGAAATTACCAATGTTACTCTAACTGAATGCAATTATAAAATAGCTTTATACATTTATGTTTTATTTTGACTTTTATTTATTAACAAATACATTCTGTTTCAGGAACTATGACGTTTTATTCAAATGGGATTTGAAAAGGTGAGTTTAATTGTACATAAAAACAGTGAATGAGGAGAATATTTATATGACATTGTTATAATATATATATATATATATATATATGTTATAACAATGTCATATAAATAAAATATTAATTCAAGTTCATTATCTAAAGTTTACAAGGGTATTTGATATAGCACAAACAATAAGCTTATATAAAATTAAAATAAATATTGAATGAAAAATATACCGACATTTTCAGGGATTCGAACCCATGACCATGAGAGACCTTAAAATAGATAGTGCCACCCTACCAATGAGGACGAATATGTATAGAATTCTAAGTTCACCGAGTCGGGTAGAGATACGATAGCTCAAATGATAAAGCGACGGGACGGTTTACCAGAGGTTACGGTTTCGAATCCCTGCCCGTATCAGTTTATTTTTCATTATTTATTTATTCAAAAATTTTAATAAGCTTAACGTAACTATACGTTTATAAATAGTTTCAAACATTTGTATTAAAATCTTCAAGTATCATTTTACCACTTTATGATATTTTCACCTCTTTCCACTGAACAACACAATACATGCAAAAAAATACCACATAAGAAGCATAAGATGTTACAAAGTACTACAAAACTATGTCCAAATACAATTCCGTAACAGCAATAGCGTGAAATTCTTTACAGACCTCGCATTTTCACTGCAAAAAGATGACAAAAAGCGTAAAGGCAGAAAAGTGACGCGAAATATCAAAAAATCTGTCTTGTGAATAGAACGCATGAGGGCTATTGAAAATGTTGCGGTTTTAAACGAAAATGACTCTTATGTGTAGGTGATAAGTATGTGAATAACGTAAGGGAATATCTAAGAAAACATTTTCATACTCTGCATGTATAATGAAATTAGCAGAGTGTGCTCCAAACGCGGTTCCGAGGCTATTAAAGTGAAGCCGTGCTATGTTTTTCTCAAAATGTAAGCACACCGTAAATACATTTTGGGTTAAGAGTGTTATGATTTTAATACAGTGAAGATATTTGATGGTTTTAATTTATATTAACGCTTTTTTTAAAAAGCTTTTTTAGCACGTGCTTCCTACATGCACGTTAATACAAATTCTGGATGGATTTATTGCACTAAGCACTGCATCGCGTGATTCATATCCAGCAATCACGTATTATACAAAGAAACTAAATGTAATAACATTTATAAATTAAATTTCTAAAGGAAAATTATTCTTTCCTGTTTTCGTAGTAGGAGATAAATATATAATAAATCAATTTGCTTAATTTGGATTTTCTTTTTTTTATAAAATCGAATCAATAAATAAAATAGCTCCGAATACAAAATTCATGTGTATTTCAAAAGCATTTTGTAGAACTTCATGCGATCGGAACAAATGTACGATCGAACACAATAGAATATCTACGCACAATCACAATAGAAACTTTCTATAGATTCACACAAGCGTTTAACACTTCGTGTGTGATATCCCTTAATATTTTAATAAAATATTTCATATAATAAAGTGCCACCATCTTGGCTATACTTATTTCTGTGATGTTTTGGTATAAACGTAGCTTATTTAACAATATAATTAGGTTGAGATTCATTTAACGTTTATAAACTTGTCAAACAATTTTTACAGCTTGGCTATTTAGTACTCTAGTACTTATAGATTACAGATTACTTATAGATGAAAGCCATTGAGGTTTTTTTTTTTAAAAAAGCTAAGAGATATGATTTGAGTACTGTTTAGAATAAAACAGAGGATATAGTGTTGATATTGGAAAGCAACAACTGTTACTGTTGACGAGCGTATTTGTGTAAATGTACCGGGTATCAAGCATTCGATCCCTGATTGTAATAGCTTATATTTTCTTATCCATATCTGGTCAGTGAGAAATAACACCATAAGAAAAGCTACAAACATGTATTACAGGAAATTATATGGAATGTATCCCGAAAACCGATGAGGAGTTACGTTGTGGATTAAATTTCGAATCGTTTCTGAGGTTTGTGTACACTGTACATGTAAAGGTTAAGATGTTACCTTCCCGTCAGTTGAAATTGGTTTCGATAGAGACGCTGAAGCACTGAAATAACATGACAGGTATAGATATACTCGTAATGATGTCTTATCCTGAAATGTGTAACGCAATACATAATGATGTCTTATTCTGAAATGCGTAACGCAAAAACGTACATTTGATTTATTGGAATGATTTTGTAAAAATCAACAGAAGCTATTTTAACTAGTATTCCTTATATTATATACATTGGGCTAGATAATTAAGTTTTAATGTCATCTATCTGACACTTCTGATTTTAACATGTTTTACTAATCCTAGCCATTCATTTTTAAAGCAGCGTTCCAACGTTCATATTTGTTCCTCCCTCGTCAGAATCTTATCAACATCGTTTTTATACATCTGATATGTGAAACTGTCCTCGTTCTCTTTTTTTGTCTCGTCGTAATTTGGTACAGTTCTTTTTGCCTTCCAAGAATCCTTCCTTCATTAATTCTTCCCACATGTCAGAATTTCCACCTATATTCTCTGGAATATTTCTTACCTGATTATGGTTCTTATATTTACTACATTAAAGTCCTGTTAAATAACTTCCAGCAAATATTTTGTGGCTAATTTAGGTAAGTTTCTTATAGCCTTAAAATATATATGTCTAGGTTGCAAATGAGACCATATTGCACTATCACTGGACCTCAATTACACTAGATATCCTTAGGACCGTATCTTGAAATGACTACGTAGATTAAACTAGAAGTCAATTTACCTTAATTGTTGTGTGGCTATAAAGTGGGAAGTCTAAACATTGTTTTGTAATTTATTCGTACTCCTTCACATGCATGAAGTTTCTATGAAATAAAGGTCTGAGTACTTACTAAAATTAAAAAATAAATTTCCTATTATTTATTAAAATTACTGAACGAGTTTTAAGGCCTATACTTATACTTTGTAAAACACGGATATGTTTTTAAATAATAAAGTTTATTATTGATCTCAACACTTTTCTTTCATTATACCTAACGATTAACAGTCTTAGCAAGACATATTCTAATATTTTACGTAAATAGAACTACTAGTATATCTATGTCTGAAGTTAAAAAACTCTAAATAATTACTTGTTATTAAAAAAATAATTCTGCTATGCTTTGCTCAAAAAACAGCCTTTAACATTTTGCACTCCTTTTAATCATAACAACTCCATCTTTAGAGTCAACGACAGCAAAGGTATGAATTATTTTACAACATGCTGTTGCTTAGATCTGGATTCTGCGAAATAAATGCAATTAAAACTTCTTTCTATAACCTGCCAATAGTTGCTGTGTTATTTACGTATCTAATATAAAAATACTCATTTACTTTATGTTGCCATGCGGGGACCACTCTGGGTACTTCTAACATTTGTTTCAATTAGGAATTTGTCCAAGCAAGTTGATTTTTTTCGAGATGTTAACATGAGACAAAGTTTAATAAAAGAAGGTGGTTTTTTTTTTTTTTTTTTTTACCTTGAACTAAGTTGTTGCTTGACTACATTCATTCCACCTGATGGTAAGTGAAATGTAGTCATAGGTGGTAAGGCGCATCAACTTAGGAGCAGCCTTATATTATAATATGGTATTTAACTATTCATTATAATATGGTATTTTAACTATTAAGTTTAAAAACACAAGTTTACTGTTTAAGTATTTAATAAAAATTACAAGCTGTTATATAATTTTAGATCAAAAAATAATAAAGCGTTTGTTGGCCCAAATATTTATGATAAATTTATTATGAATATTGGAGAAGCAATAAAAGACTATACATATATTCTTTTGTGTCGTTATATAAGGTTTTTGTTTATTGAGGAAGACTGAATGTTTCATCTTTTTTTTGTTTATTTGAAAAGGATATCTTCAAAAGATACCAGAATATTCCTTGCTAGATATGAAACTATTGGGACTTGAAATAATGGAATCTGAATCACTAAAAATCTGGTTTGTTTGATTTTTCTTAGAATCTTCAAAAAGTTATATGGACAATGAAATAAGCCTACGCAAAAGGAATAGCTTCTAATTTCCCTACTAAACGGGCTACAGCTTTAAAGCTCTGACCTCCCGAAATATATGAAAGCGATTTCTACACTGTGACTTTGAAAAACATAACAGTTATAAGCAAATATCAGGCACTTGAAGGCAGTGAATTCTAATCATCGGAAAACCAACAACTCGCTGATAAATTATCATATTTTAAATCAAAAAAGTATTTCTAGTGACAAAAGTTATTTAAAGTAATAATTAAGTACTACAAATATATAATAAATGTAACTAAACTAATCTCATTAATACACTTCTAATATTCATGGATACTTGATTAGAATATAATGGATATATTGAATTATTTATTAATGCTACTAATATATTTCGTCAGCATCATAATTAACAATGAAATATTAGCTATCGTTTCAGTACTGAACTAATAACCTATGAGAAGGGTTTGATTATTTCAGACAGTTGAGAAAAAGCTTAGCTTACAATTATAATTATAAAAATCAATATAAAAAGTTATATCTCTTTAAATTGTAATATCTATGTGTTAATGGCAAATTTAATAATATATCGACTAGACTTAATTCACTCTCACTAAAGCACGATTGAATAATACAAATATGTACCCTTAACAATTTAACTCGGGTACAAAACAAATAAACCCTTCACAGATCATATTTGCTTATTCCGATTGTTGTGGCCTGCATTAACTTTGCCTCTTACAAGCTTTTGTTTGTTCAATAGTAGATTTAACACGTCTATTCGTATTTTTTGAATTACCAATTAAAGTAACACCTTTTGTGGGATTATTTTGATGAAGAAAAAAAATATTATGACCTCAAAACTAAACATAAAAAAAAGTGAAAATAATTTGGTTCGTTTCATTTATAATTAAGCGATCAGACCTTAAACAGAGAATAAAGGAAAACTTTAATTTAAGGAATAAACAGAACTTTGGATTTTCGTATTGAAAAGCCAGTCTCTCTTACAATAGAAGACCCTTGTGATATTTCAAGTATTAGTGTAGTTTTATTTGTGTAATTTATAATTTCCACAGAAAAAAAGTTCACAAAAGATATAAATAGACAAAAACAGAAAATATTTATTTATTTTTTTAGATTTAAAAATATATAAATACTTTCTAATAGTCAGTTTAAGTGTAAAAAAAAAGTTGTTAATACTTCGATTTTTAAATTTATATATAATTGCGTCATTAATATAATATATATTTAATCGTAATTTCAATTAAGAAATCTTTTTATTTCAAGTAACTAAACCACGTAATTAAAACGGAATATAATAATTAATTCGTTAATGCAAATCAGTTGACGTGTTAGCTTCGGGCCTATAAAATATTAATTATTCAAATTGCCCCCGATGTCAGGTATCTTCAGAATAAATTATGTTATACCCGAATCAATTACTTATAAATAACTAAGACAATTATTGTTGAAATGTAATAATCAACACATCTGGTTCTCAAATACTGTTTTTTTATTACATAACCACTTTACGTTTGCCCTCTTATTACATAAAAAAAATAAAAAAAATAAACATAAAGCTGTAGATAATTTTACATTTTTTTAAGAATGTATTTATATATATATATATGTGTATGGTTTGCTATGTTTTATATTTTTATGGACTGTAATGGTATTTATAGTATACTAAAACAATTCGGACTTTGAAACTATTTTAATAGCACTTTAAAAATACTCATTCATTTTAAACTAGTTGCAGAAAATAAAGCAAATTAAATCTTTACACAAGGAAAATACGCACTCACATCTACAATCATTCAATTATTTGTCAATTATACACTTTAATATAATGGATATAAGGGCTATTACCGTTATTCAAGCATTCTAAAGCCTTAAATAATATGAATCTATTCTACTCTTTATTCCTATCGCAATAAGAGATGTTTTAAGCACGAAGTCCATTAAAGCAACGAGCTGAAAACCAACAAGCGGCAGAAACTAAAAAATAAGGCCTGAACAAATCCCCGATAAAACGCTGAGAATATAAACAATGTTCGTAATAGAGTACTGGAAGTGATATTTAGATTTATATTTATTAAATGTATTATATTTATTATTTTATATTGTTTGAAATTTTTATTTTTTTAAAATTTAACAATCGAACAATTGATAAAGGTATTGTTAGTGGAAGTTAATAACTTGAAAAAAAATATATATGTATATAGATATACATTTTATCTGGAATATGAGGTTTGAAAATTATAGTATATGTTATAAAATAATACTAGATTACTAGAATATAATAGTACTAGATTTACATCCGTGTTATATTCTCATCCACATTTCATAACTGAGTCGGTATTGTAGTTGCACTTATTTGAACTCCGGTTTAATATTGTTTTAATTGCGGCCAGCGTAAATCTGCTGTTGCCGTTTGTTTTTTTATTTGTTTACTAGATGCGGTATAGCATTATGAATCAATAGTAATTGCTTGTTCTATTGCTTTAAGAACGTATTATGTTACTTTATTATAATGTTAGTTATAATATATATTTTTACAATACATTTAGTATGAAAATTTTGATGATTCTGCGATCTCTGGCAGTCTTTAAATATAAATTAAACTACGTGCTGTGCAGCGGAGACTGAGATAGCAGTTGGGGTACATATAATTGGCACGTGACCCACAAAGTCCTTCTAATAAAAAAACTTTTTAGACAAAAAAAAGATGCTTAACATTAAGGAGAAAGAAAGTTTTTTAGGTTTTTTCAACGGATTTGACAATTGTCAAGTAAGAATTTTTTAAACTTTTATCTTGAGTTTTAAGGTTGTTCCATGTTACCCGTTATGTCACCATCCCAGCCAGTTGATATAATTTGTCGAGAAATAAAATCTGTATCACATATCTTTGTCAAATTACAAAGCTGTTTTTCTCTTATTTTCAAGCAAAATCAATAGATTCCAGAAAATCCAGCAAGTCTAACATATTGATACTTATAAATCATTAAAATATTATAATGACTTATTAACTACATTACAAATAACGTTGTGCTTAACAAATATTATTTCCTTGAGTTAAAACCTAACGAGAACTTGTGATTTATATTAGTTTTTGTTTTACGCAAAGCTGTAAGTAAACGAATGCATAGCACTTCTGTTCACCGGCAGATAGGGGCGTGTTTGCGTTCGACGTACTGGTTTATTTATATTGTAGCTTTATATACGTGCAAACTAGACCTTCCGTGTTTTCTTCCTAATCGAAATTTGCAATGTCTAAACGCTTATTTAACTACACAAATGTTACAATATGCCGCTATCCGTTTGTGCGCATACAATTTAAACTCCGGTTTTACTTCATTTTTATTTAGTATACGAAAAACATACTGCCATATTTTAGTTCATATGTGGTGATTTGGCGCAGAACTAACTTAGTGTGTATGTAATGTGGGGTCCAGGATGCGCTTCGGATAAAAGAAAATGGTTGGGGTCAACCGTCTACGACATATTTTAGTCACAGTGTAATGAAAAATTACAGTTTAAATACTGAAATAAAAATTAAAGTTATATATATATACCTCTTTTTATGGTTCTTTAAAGCTATTATTTATAATTAATTAAAAAACCATTATGGAAAGTATTATAAATCAAAGTTTTAATGATATGTCATATTCCAAAAGAAATAAAAATCTTTATATTCATACAACTGTCTAAATAGTACACAAAATGCTGTACCATAGTGTAGTCTATATGCTGATATTTTATAATCTTATAACCCTTATAATTCACTGCCAGTCTATTACAAGTTGTCAGAGTTAATTACTCTAATTATCTGTAAGAAAAGCTTTAAAAATGAAACAAAGCAAAGGCAAGCTTAGTTTCTTTTACCGGTTCTTTTCAATTTAATGTTAATAACATTTTCTTGTTTTTTTTTAATTTATTTCATAATTACATACATACCTACACACACATACAAAAATACATACATACAAAAGAAATATTAATATTCCTTTATATAACTATTTTGTGTAAAATTTAACGAAAAAACAATTTATAAACTAAGATTGTTATTCCTTAAGGTTTGTTCGAAGTTTAATACAACTAACATTAACTAATCTTGTTTATCAGACTGACAAAAGTTGTTTTCTGTTAAATTATAAATTGCTAGGAATTTTGAAACTACCAGAAATTTAATCGACAGCCAGGTATTAAACTACGTCGTGGCAGGTATGTTCTAATTCCCAATATTGTTCAACTAGAATCGAAATAGTAAATAAGGAAATCAATAGATTGTAAGTTCTACAATGTCTAACTGGTTTTGAAAGGAATCTTGGCTTATTGAAATTGGTTTCGATGGTTTAGAAACTTAGGTATTTGAATATTAATTTCTGTGTTATAAAGGTATTATGTCTTGTGTATGTGGTCCTAATTAAAGGAAGATATTCTGTTCATCAATTCCAGAAATAAAATTTTGTTTTATTCAGATATAGGATAGATAGAGGGTGTTGTTTTTTTTTAGATAAATTTACATAACAATGAAACTATTTTGTTATATTTTGGTTGTTAGTTTAACAGCGGTAAACTATTTTAAGGCACAAATTGCTGTTTTTGTTAAAAAATCGTAGTTAAGTCGTTGTTTCCGATTCTTATCGTTTAAATCCGAAAGGCCGTTTTATCTTACTTAAGTCTACTGGATTTTGGAAGCAATGTTTCGCTTCAGGCTCCTTTGTTAAAAATAGCGTACATCACCAGCTCAAATTAAATTAACAAAAGCAAATAAAAAGAGGCAATCCCCTATGTGGCTGTTGTTTTTTGTAAGTCTGCGAGGATTTTTTTTGAAGTATTTTGTTCGCACGAACGAATTTCGAAGATTTATTTTCAAATATTTTTGTTTAAAATTTAAAAAGTAGTTAATAATAATTTGCCAGTTAACATAAAAAATATATAAGCCACCCGGAGAAGCTAGTATTAACATACCTTTTTATTTGTTTAAATAGGGGATGAAAGTTTGTACATTAGCTTATTTATTTTCTAAATAAGAAACAGGACATTATATTTTTCATATTAACTTTTTAATTAATTGTAAGAATCGTTCAGTTTAAGGTATTTTTAGTAAAATGTTATGATACACGAGGAGGCAAAGTCACTTTCGGACAAATATATAGAATGATATAAGATCTAATCAAAGCTAAAATAAAATTATATGTTATGATACACGAGGAGGCAAAGTCACTTTTGAACAAATACATAGAATGATATAAGATCTAATCAAAGCTAAAATAAAATATGCAAATAAAATTCAATTCAATTCAGTAGAACCTTGTTAGGTTTTACTGACGAAAAGCACTGTTACAAGATAAGCATTGAAAAGTTGTTATTTTTAAATGCTTTTCTTATATTGCAACGGAACTATTGTGAAAAGGAGACTTACTTACCTGCTTTTGCCCCAACTATTTGGTTCAGTCGTAAATCGACCTTGATTTAGATTTCTATATGTTACTGGATTTTTAATCCTTCCCGTTTTTTGACAAAGGCGGTAAGAAATATTTATAAAACAAAATTCAATATTTTGTAATATACCTTGTGGTTCGCTGTGGAAGTATTTATAAAAACTTATATATTTTATGTTAAACATTGCGATTTTTACAACCTTTATTCATTTACTTCAAAAATGATCACGAGATTATCAATATTATTCAAAACTTGTAAAAAATTAAAATATATTGTTAAAATTGTAAAATTTTATAAAAATTGGCTAAATATTTTAATCAAACGGAATTTTTTTGGTACTGTATTTTTTTATATTTCCTTTTGGTAATATGTATAGGATATTTTAAAGCTGTTCGTTTACAGAATTGTAAGAGGGTGGGAAGGGGGAACAGTAGCTAAGTCCCTTCCAACTATGTCGAACAAAAGCATGTTATTGCAGAATAGCGCTGTGACGTAACGTAATGAAAAATAGGACTTACAGAACAATATCAACAAAAACTAAATTAACATATTGCTCATATGGATATTACTAGGGCTAAATATTACTGACAGTAAAATGGATACCAATATTACCAACAAGAGATATTAACAGCAAACAGGAAGTTATAGATTGCTTATTGAATATTGCATATTAAATACTTAATATAATACCTACAAATATTTGCTGAACGTTATGAGAATTTTAATTTTAATTATATTTTCTTTGTTATCAATATTTGTAATTTGTCGTATATATTATATAATTTATTAAAAGCAGCCTTAAATTTCGATGTTGAATAATAAATATAATAATTACGCTGAGCCAGATGGATGCATACGTTAGTATTTTTAAATTCGTTTTCCTTTGCCGGCGACAAATTGGATTACACACAAGTACAAACAGAAAGGTAATTGTCGTGAATCAAACAATTTTCAACCTTTTGTATTCGTGATAGGAATTAAAATAACTCGCTTACTCAACATGGGATTACCTTAATTTACTTCAGTTGTTCGAATTCAGAAAATAGATTTTTTACAAGTCATTCCCGCTTAATTTAAACAAAAAGTTCGTTAAACTTAATTACTAGCATTTATAGTAACAAACGTAAGCAAAGTATTGAAAAAGGCTAAGTAAGACATTGTCTAAAAGATCAATCAGTGAAGGTTGAAGAAAAATAAATTTTAAATTTGCAAGGAATAAAACATAGAATTCAGTTATCACTTCTTTAGAATAAAATATATATATATATATATATATATATATATATATATATATATATATATATATATTGCATACTTCAAATATCTATACATATAATAAAATTGAAAAACAGTTCGATTCTGTACATTGAAAGAAAAATTAAAAACATTCATACAAGTAACAGATAACAAAAAAATCGTTTTGAAATTTTTGTCTGTCTTCGCGCAAAACTACTGGACGGATTATAATGCATTAGTTAAATTGAAAAATATAACATTATATAATATTAAAACGTAGATAGAAACAGTGATAAGTCATGTCATGTAAGTAATGTGTTACTTACGTGACATGACTTATCACTTTTTATAATAGAGTGACAACGCTACAAAAAGAAAACAATAAAAAAGCTAAACGCGATGACAGACTTTAGCTTCTTATAAAATAAGGTAAATCTGAAACAACGTCGTCTTTGCTACCTGCTAAGAAAATCGTCCGAGATATAAAATGCGGTCTTCAAAGAGATTTTATCTCAGAAACGGTTAGGGTTATTATAAATTTATAATTTTATTTATCCGTCAACAAGACTATTAATAATAAGGAACTCCAGAGGAAGGTACTTGAAATACTTTTTAAAGATGCAGAGATTTTTTCATAATTAGAGAACAAAGGTAGATTAGAGAGTAAAAGTTGCGGGGTGGGAAGCGAAAGGAGTTGGGCAACCGTTAAGCTCGGCATCTTGTTAACAAGTTCTTCTACAAGTTGCTCAACTAAAACTATGTCAGAAAAATAGCATGCAATTAAAAATTTAAAAAAAAACTCCTTCAATAATGATTTTTAGCATCACTTTAGAAGTGATTTTTGATTGTTCGGAAAATATAACTATAATTGGTTTGGAGTGGCGTTGTCTGTCTGTCAAGCGTTCCATTAAAAGCTGGATTTATTTTTAAATAAGATAAATGTTGATAAAAGCGAACGCGTAAATACAAATTGCATTTAGCATATTACGTAAGCTATTTATTTATTAAACTTCACTATAAATAAATGATACTGAAAATATAATTATCTGGCGTATTTTGGGTCGTATTAATTTATATCATTAAACAAACTAATCAATCAATGCGTTACGTAATACGGATTGAAACCTATGAATCATTCCAAACGCTTCAGATGTGTCAAAGGCTGTAGTATAATATATGGCCTGCAAAATTACTGACGTGTAACCATTAAATTGTTTATCGCGCTGGCGTATATAAGGTCATTAGAGGTAGGTTAATCTGAAAATTATAAAAAATACATTTCACTCGAAGTGTGTGCTAGTTTGTCAATATTATATTCACTATTATGTATTTCTTCTTTCTTCTTTCTTCTTTCTTCTTTCTTCTTTCTTCTTTCTTCTTTCTTCTTTCTTTTTTCTTCTTTATTCTTTCTTCTTTCTTATTCACTATTATGTATTTCTTCTTTCTTCTTTCTTATTCACTATTATACATTTCTTCTTTCTTCTTTCTTATTCACTATTATATATTTCTATATATAATAGTGAATAATACTATTAATTTAAGTAATGTGGTCTACCTCCAATTAAGTGATTATTTTGTTTTATTTATAATTATTTTATTTTTAGTAATTCAAGCCAATCTTAATTTCGAATTGCCAAAAAACCATTAAGTATAAATACACCAACTTACATTTCGAATAGAAAAAGTATTTCTTAATTTAAAATACTGTATATCCACAACAAAAGCGCTCATCTGGAAAAAATGCCATGGCATGTAACACTTAATATTGTTTGAATTTGATTTGAAGGGTTTTAGTTCGACCTATGGCGGTAACAATATTTTGTCTGGTAAATAGACATTTGTTCAAAGATAGTAAGGCAATGACTTGCCTTATTATGGTGGGAAATATTGTTCCGCAGTATTCTCTTTAATATTACAAGGAATTCCAGCGGCAAATAGCTGACAATGTATTGGTTCATCCTTTAGACTGTTTTACAGAGAAAATATTTAGTTTTTCTTTATACGTTGGAGTTGCAACCTAGAAAAAACATACTAATGCAGTTATTTTATTCGTCTCTCTATAAATTAAATATTATTTAATCCATGGTATTAATTATAAACCATTTCAAGATACGACATTAACTATTTTGAAAAAATGAGTAGATTATTTTAATTCTCGCAACGTAAACAATACATAGAGAATATTGCTCTGCTCTGTTTTGTTGTGAGTTACCGCCAGATGGCGCTGCAGAATATCAAGTTATATACCATAGAACCAATTGTAGAGAAAATATGTATATTTTTCGCCGTCTTCCGTAATGTTACTTGGCACCAGAATGCTCTACAGTATTTCATGTTACACACTGTTTAAATGATCGCCATAAAAATAACCAGCGCATATATTGAGAGTATATGAGAGCATATTTACTAAATATAATGTTCTAAAATTTTACTTTTGCTGGATATGCCGAGTTGTGCTTGTATTTGAGTGGGTCCTTGGGTAATTTGGACTTACAATTGTTCCCAGTTGGAAAGACATGCAAAGACATTCAAAAACATTTCAGGAATTTGTATTTGAAATTTAATTAATAGTACAATTTACTGGCAAATAATAGTAGTATTATTATCAATGTTTTTTTTTATATAAAAACTTTTAAATCTGTACTTTTGGACGAAGTACATATGTACAAACTAAAGCACTGTCAGATCAAATATTGACAGACAGATATTACATCAGCGAAATTGTTGAATATAAAAACAGTAAATCTGGATACAGGCTTTACGTTCCTAGAAATTGCTGCATCAATTTAGTCTGAATGAAATTACATTTTATATATAACTTTGTTACCTTGTTTTATTATTAAAATAAAATCCAAACATTGGTAACGTTGTAAAAGAATTTATATTGAAATATTTATAAGGGAATTAATTCAAACGAAAAAAAAATAGAAATCGTATTGTGTTTCACTTTGCGATGCTGTCTAGTTTTTTCTAAAGAATGCCTTGTTCTTAGCTGCTTTTTATAAAACATGGTGAAAATTGGAAGCAATGAGAACAGCTATTATTTTCTTACACCCAATACTTACGTCTTTCCCTTTTATTATTTTTTCTTTTTAGTAATACGTTTAAAAAAATACATCACATCTGACCACTAAAGTCATTTAATAACTGAAAATTTAATATAATTAAAGTCTGAGTCAAAAGATTTAGCCACAATAACAAAAACTTTATTTCAAATAAAGTTTTAAGAAGTTTCTACGTGGGTCGATTGAAAATTTATAAGGCCACGAGATTGCTCTGAATTTTCAAACTTGAAGCGAAATTTAACTATAATTTTGACTCTTAGTTTGGAGGTTTCTTTTATTGCAAAACTTTATTAATATTATGTTTTATAAAAATTCTATTAAATTCTATCAAATCCAATCAAATACGTACTCATATTCTACTTGGTTATTGCTAATTTTATGTTTTTTGTTTGACTGTTTGATGGGTTGATATAATGATTCCCTTTATTTTATATTAGCTATTGCCCGCGATTTTGTCCGCGAGCACTTTGGAACACAGATCTCATAAGAAACTCCTTTGCTAGAGCTTTTTTGGTCATCTATATTTTTAAAATCGCTCTCCACGATAAGCCCTATCATTATTTCAAGGTCGTAGTAAAATATCGCTTAGATCCAACGTGAAAGTTATTTTTAAATATAGGTAAATATTTTTTAAAATTGGTTGACTTACTTTGAAGATTACCTATAACAAACAAACTTATAAAGAGCACATATCGCACTGCCCACACTGAATTATTTTACTATCGCATTATTTTTTTTAGTTTGACATTTTTAAATTCATTATATGTTTTAAATGGTATGTCCGATTTTAATAATTTAAAAAGTATTATAAATGCATTGAGAGGGTTTTAAAATATAATTAAATAAAATTTAATGGTATAGAATTAATATAGTAAGAATAAGATAGTTTTATTATTGTCGACACTTTTATCGACTTTCAAAATGTAAAAAAGTAGTTATAGTGGCGTAGGTAGAGTACTTGGACATATGGTATTGCGAACTTTTTAGTAGATATTAATACGTTCTATAATACTGTAGAAGCTTTTTTTGTTCTGTCATCCATAATTTTCGAAGTGCACGCGATGAAATTTTTTTTTTGACTTTTTTTTTGATTATTTTTCACACCTTTGTTTTTTTGTTTTTTTTTAATGTGATGTCAGTCATTGAAGACGCAGCTTGCTAATGGTGTAATTGTTGAATCGAATGTTTGAAATTTTGGTGTGCAACATAAATATTTTTTTTTTATCTTTACAATATTAGCATAGATTAATTTTAAATTTATATAAGTTTAACATATTCCAACATGTGTTGAATATTGTGTATGCAATCTCAATTATAGATAGGTTTTTGTCCTTCCATAATAAAATAGTTCACGTTCTTCTAAATCACACATAAACTGCGGTACATTGCCGCCTTGTATTTTGAAAATTTCCCCCAGGAGTAGAGACCTAACAGATATCACCCTGATATTGTATCGATTATTTGTGTAGTTTGATATTACGGTTTTAGTCAACGTAATAGATTGGTTCGGTGGTTCTGCGTACTAAAAACTAACATTTAATATTTTTAACATATTTTTTTTCTCCTTTTATGCTTTCATGAATCGTGACTATTGTATTTAATACCCGGCTGTATTCACGTGTTATTATATTGAAATATATTATAATATTAATAGGATAATATTTTTTTTATCCCTGTTTGACTAAAAATTGCTCATCTATCCAACCAAGGACCATAAGTGGATCGATAATTTATATATATTTAATTCAGAAATTTATTATTAACTAAAAGTTTATTTAATTTATTTGAGTAAATAATCACTTAAATGTGTAAATATACAACACATCAATTAATTAATGCATTATATTTCTGTATTGCTTTAAGTACCGTAATCGTCTCTTAAATAGCTAATATATTACTGTAAGTTACATACTTATAGTAATATATTAGCCTTTGTAAAGATATATAACAGGAAACGTTGTGTGCTACCGACCCAGTGATCAATCAATCAAAGTCGGATTACCTTGGCACATAGTATTCCTATTTGGCTTTTGTTTTGTTTATAGAACGAAATGTAATAATGTGTGACAAATCAATATATATATATATATATATATATATATATATATATATATATATATATATATATATATATATAAATAGTGTTATAAATAGTGTTATAAATAGTTTGTTCATCAATTGTGAGAATAAAGCATTGTCGAAATATATACTTAATATGGATATAGGTCTTGCAATGGAAACATTTTTATAAATCCTAAAAATCTGTATTTCGTTTCCATTTTCTAGAATAATTACGTCAGAATTTGTATGAAAACTTAATCCCTGGCTTTGGCTTACAGTTTTGATAGGCTTCAAAGGACGGTATTTCGAAACGGGAAGCCAGTCTCAAAAATATGCTTATATATTATTATATCATTATCTGGTTATTACCAATTTTTATATTTTAGTGTCAAAATATTAAAAATATACAATTTTTATAATAAACAGTAATTCTTTCTAAACTTCTTTGTTACCCTTAAATGATATTATCCGGACCTAATATTACCGTAAATAAAATTTTATAGATATATCAATTAATGTAATTATCAATATCAATGTCACTATTGTAGAAACGTAGTCTATATAACGAATTGTTGAACGAATATCTATATTTCACATTTTTTGTTCAGTGATATTTTGTGGTATATCCAGTCACACGTTTTAGTCATATCAAGAACGATATGAAACTTATTTAGATGCTGCAATATTTTATTGGTTTATTAAAAAACGCCGAACGGTTGTGGATTTCTTTTTTTTTAAAAAGCCTTTAGGTTTCATTGAACTGTTATATTATATTTTTATATTATATTTTTCCTGAATTCAGCAGATGAAGTCTTATCTCACAACGATTTTTAAAATATTTTTAAGCCATTGTTATTAAAGTAGTCATTCTGTGTTTTAATGGAATTTTTTTATCCCAGTTTTATCATGACTTATCAACAATAAAAAAAAAACACAATTAATAAAAATCTGAAAATATATTCAATTTAATATTATTAGGAATGCGGATGATTTTTTAATAAGTGGAACAGTCCTCTTAATTACATTTTACGTGTAGATTTTAATTTATTGATTATTTTTGGAATGGATATAAATACGACTATTATGGTGAATTATTAGTTAAGCTGGCGATGCTAATTTGTTTATTTGTTGTTGATCCCTTGATTTTAATAAAGTCTATATTAAATTATTTTGCAATGCCCAGATAAAAGATGCATATTTTTTAAACTAGTTCTTCTGATTTTAATTTCTTACAATAAATTTCGTCGTATCATTTATTCTTATTAGCTTTTTATTATAAGATATATTTGATGACATAAAACACTTATTTCTCTGACTTTTCATGTCAACCACATTTGTGGTTTCCGTAGAGTCAAAATTCGTCATTAATTTGATAAAACTTTCTAAACAACTTTTTCAGTCGGCGCAGGGCTGTTTACTGTTAAGTTATAATATTACATGGAAGTTTATATACTTTATAAAGATATTTATACACTTTGATATCTACCATGTTAGTTTTATAGATAGATAGATCTCAAAGTCTCTTGAAATAATAATAAAAAAAAATTGTTTCGCGGTCTGAACGTTAAAAAGCAAAGTCGTACATACAATAATAATTATATATTTCATATTTATATTTTATATATCATTATTATAATTATTTAATATTTATATTTTATGTAATTATTTAAATGAACACCTCACAAAATGCACCTCAAAGCAAATAATTTTATCGAGCTAATCTAGCTGCTATCTGATATTCCTTTAGTTAGATTAAGCTATCACTTTGCGCAGGCTTAAGCTATGTTTACGTTACATTGAAAACAGATATGTTTGTATCCGATACGTCTAGACCTAAGGAACGTACGGGCCAATCGCAAGAACCACCTCAAATTACTATTCAATACAGCTGAATTCATCATCTTCTCTTTCTAACCACCTAAGAATCATAGTTCTATCTCTATTTGTTCTTAATCGATTAAAATTCATAGCATCAATTCTGCTCTTTGTTTTTAATCAACATGGAATAAATCTTGATATTGATACAGATTTCGTATATAACATTTTTGTAACTATTAAAAAGTCTAATATTGACTTCAGACAATTATACTTTTAAATAGTTTTACATGAGTATATTCTTATTTACGTTATACTATATTGTAAGCAATAGGAGAGCTGTATCTGACACATTATGCCTCCTGCTGTTTTTCTCTTTGCCTGAGTTCTAAAAAAAAATAAACCTTATGCCTTTCAAAACTATTACCTAGTATACAACGCTGTTGGTTTTGTGATCGTTTCTCACTTAGATATAAATGACATCCGAGCTTATGAACGTTACTTTGCTTTTTAACGGTTCGAAAAATACATAAAATAATATTTGTTTGTACAATAATATTTTGTGTAGATGATAAACGTCACTATATATTTTTATTATTGTATCAATGGGTTCTGACATAACATTTACGTCATGACAAAGTAAGTAAAAATATCGGATATCTTTACTATTTTAGCGTTTGCTAGAAGCTACATCTGCCACTCCAGACACAAATAATAAGTCACCTAACCTTTCTGAGATGGTTTATGCAAATCCGTACGTTTAGTTTTATTCTGACAACTATATCCAACACCTTTTTTTTATTTTGGTATGAGTTTTCTTAAAAAAGTAAAATTTTCCTTCTAGATAATTTGTTGTAATTTCTCATAAATAAATAAATTTAGATAGATTGAAATTGTAAATTGACTTTTCCATCTTGTTAAGACGATTTAAAAATATTTAATTTAATATTTAGTCACAAAAAAAAGTGTAAACATTGATTAGACATTGATTTAGCTAAATCTAAATAAAATAGATTGTCAGAAATTCTTCTTAGTAAGTTAATTTGTTTTAAATTGAAAAGTCTATGTCAATTGCAAAAATATAATTATATCAGATTCGTGTCGTCGATACGATACGATACGATATTCTTTATTGTACCACAAACAAATGGAATATATAAAAAACAATAACACATAAAAGATGAATTAGTACAAAAGGCGGCCTTATTGCTAAAGAGCAATCTCTTCCAGGCAACCTTTGGGTAGAGGACACGAAATATGAAGGTGGGTATTTAGGTACAGCACAGTACAGGATAATATAATATAATATAATAAAATAAAATATTATGAAACATATATACATACATATTCATACATACACACATATATACATACACATACATACATATACACATATATATATATACATACATACACTTATATAAATAAATAATTATATAAATAGTGTACACTACATACATTACATACATTACATTTAAGAAAGCTTATGTTATGACTTTGTGAAGGGAAAGTAGGAATTTAGGTAGAAGTCAGGGAGTTAAGATAATGCTCCTTGACTTTTGTTTTAAAAGATGCCTGGGACTTTGCACACTTAATGGAATAGGGCAAGGAGTTCCATAAACGAGCAGCTTGAACTGTGAAGGAATTTGAGTAGAAAGAGGAAGAGTGGGGAGGAATTTTTAGGGTTAAGTTATCCTCAGAACGAAGGGAACGTTCGTGTGACGCACCCAAAAATATAAAACGTTCTTTGAGGTAGGAAGGGGTAGTGGGATTGAACAATATGGAATAAAGAGTATTTAGGATATGAGCATTCCTGCGAAGGCGAATCGGGAGCCACTTGAGTTTAGCACGAAAATGGGAAACGTGGTCATATTTGCGAAGACCAAAAATGAATCGGATACAGAAGTTCTGTAGGCTCTCAAGTTTGTTTAATAGCTCCTCACTTATGTCGACATAGCATATGTCGGCATAATCAAGAATTGGTAAGAGGAGACATTGTGCAAGAACAGTTTTGGTGGAAATGGGGAGAAAGTTTCGCAACCTGCTCAAAGATGCAGCAGAGGCAAAAACTCTCCTGCTAACTTCGGTTACATGGGGACCCCATCGAAGATACCGGTCCAATGTAACACCCAAACTGATAACGGAGTTACTATACGGAATAATAATGTTATTAAATACTAAGCCTGGGAGTTGGAAAAAATCAATTTTGGTTAAAAGCTTTGAGCTACCAATAATGATAGCTTGGGTTTTAGACTGGTTGATATGCAGCCCATGGTAATTACACCATCTGTGTATGATCTGCAGATCTGTATTAATCCGACTGATAGCAAGTGGGAGTTCCGATACACTAGAATGTGTGTATATCTGGAGATCGTCTGCATACAAATGGTAGAGAGAGGATAAGCTTAGATTTATTGTATTTATAAACAAAGAAAATAGCAAAGGAGATAACACGCCACCTTGCGGAACACCGGCATTGACTTGTAGCCACTTAGAACATGAGTTCCTTGCGGAAACTCTTTGCCGGCGTCCATACAAGTAACTATGAAACCAGTCAGTCGCCGCAGGAGATATGTTAAGAGAACTAAGGATAGCCAGCAGAATATCAAAGTCCACAGAATTAAATGCGTTACTGAAATCAAGCAACGTTAATACCGTGACCTGTTTATTGTCCATGCTTTCTCGTATATCATCAGTTATCTTGACTAATGTAGTGGTCGTACTATGACCAGGACGGAAACCAGATTGGAAAGGATTTAAGAGATTATATTTCGTGAGAAAACTACTTAATTGTTGGTGGACAAGACGCTCAAGCACTTTGGATAGGAAAGGGAGTATAGATATAGGACGGTAATCGGAAAAGGCGGATGCATTTCGTTTTTTGGGTAATGGTATAATCTGAGCGCCTTTCCACAAGCTTGGAAAACTATTCGTGTTAATGGAATTATTGAAGATAGAGGTTAAGACGGGAATTAAAATAGGAAGTAGGGGAGTGATCATCTTACGACTTATACAGTCAGAACCAACAGCATCGGATTTAATAGCCAAAATGTTCTTCTTAACATCACTTTCAGAGAACTGACTTAGAAAGAATAAAGGAATGTCAGGAGTTTGGCAAGTAGAAATATCATTTATCGTTTTTACTTTAATTGCATTATCAATTGCAACAGAATTTGAAAAATGCTTATTCATGCAGTTTAAATCTAAATTACCTACATTAACATCTTGACGTGTTTTGCCAACTCCTAATGACTGAAGAAAATGCCACACCCTTCCGGAGTCTTTTTCTTCTATGACCGATTTGTAGATATGGCGACGTTGTTTGTCTCTACACAGTTTGTTACATCGATTTCGAATTACAACATATTTCTCCCAATTGCTATCACTCGAGTCGTGGACATACTTTCCCTTAGCTTTATGCTTCTTCTCCTGTATTTTTTTAATTTCTGGTGTAAGCCAAGGCGCAGGGAGGTGTTTAACACGAACCGGGCGTATCGGTGCATGCGTATCATAGAGTGCTGTAAGTGAGGCATTTAACAAATCTACTTGATCATCCACACAGCTAGTATTCAAAACATTGGACCAGTCAATCTTGGAGGCATCCTCCTGTAAGCGAGCCAGATCCATACCACCAAAATTGCGCTGCAGAAGTATTCTAGATTTGGCCTTAGGGGGCTTAATCTTGTATGAGAGATAGATAAGGTTGTGATATGAAAATTCATATGCAGAGCATTGTCCATGCTTTTCGATGTAATCAATAGAAGAAACAATAGATAAATCAAGGAGCGAAGGAGAACAATTTGGGGAGAAATGAGTAGCAAGTGAAGGAAGGATATGTAAGTTTGCTCCATTAATTAAAGATTTGAGACGAGATGATCGGTGATCGTTTTTAATTAAGCACGTGTTGAAGTCACCCATTATTATTGTGTGACTGTAGGATGGTGTTAACTGTTGAAGTATGAGTTCAAACTCCACAAAATAGTTGACAGCAATGCTTGGGCTGTAAAACACACCAAGAAGTAATTTTGTGTGAGAGAGAACCACCTCGATAAAAATGTACTCCGCTTTACCACCAGTTTGAGAATTAGAAGAACTTATAACAGAGAAAGGAATGTGAGAACGAAGATAGATTGCAACACCACCACCAGTCCGATCGACACGATCATTACGAATCAAATGGAATCCGGGTATAGAGTAAGAGATAGAAGGCAGACATGGCTTAAGCCAAGATTCAGAGACTAGTACTGAATGAATGTTTTTGCTTTGAAAGGCGGACAGTAAATCAGGGTAATGTGCAGGAATGCTCTGAGCATTTATGTGAGTAATGTTGAAATTTTGTGGGGCATTTGAAAATTTGGAATCGAGATTATCAGCTAAAGAAGGAATACTGTGGAAACTGTCTTCACTGTTCGCTTCCTCAGACGAGGATAAAAGGGACATAAATGAATCGTCATGGCTTAAAGTCATTGAGTAATAGGTAAATAAATAAATGTATATAGTAATAAACAAAAGTAAGAAAATATGTATAAATATAGTTGCTTAATATTATAAATATATTTAGAAATAAAATAATCAATACTACACTTTATGTATATAATAAAGCAAAATAATCTAAATAAAAATTATATTACAGCTATATTACAATGTATATTCAATTTAAATTAAACAAAAAATAACAAATATATATATAAATATATATGTTATACTAAAATGCCATTTACCCGCCAGCTGCATAAAAAAGAAAACTGTAGGTAAATATTCACGTTAATTTGAGAAAGCAGAAAAAAAAAAAATAATTAAAAAAAAATAAAATAAAAAAGAAACATCATTTAAAGGACACCTGAATTTAAAACGAATCTAAATATATACAATAATGCTATAGACATTGGTAAGTAGTATATAAAAGTTGGTAGTTACTATTGTGGAATTAGTCAAAGACATGAATGACAGCCTGGCATCCAGAGCAGACCAACAAAACATTTATCACTATTAGCTGTCAATACAAGAAATAACAACTGTCACTTTGTAATAAATAACAATTTCTGATGTGGAAATAAATATAAAGTAAATAAGAAATATAAACATTTAGTAAAAACAGAATAAGAGTGACGTTTGGATAAATAAAAATAAAATACTTATTCATATGAAAATATTACAATGATAACTACTACTGACACAGTGATAACGCAGTGATACTAAAACTTACTTTCTAGTAATTCTTTTTGTACGAGGAATAGTCGCTTTGTTTTCCACTGTAACTGGAGCTGCAGGAGAAGTAGACATTAATTGTGGAATTGGAAGTTCGTCTGCGATACCCTCAACATCAGCCAAGCATACAGCTCTGTGACGCTTTCCATCTGACCCAATGACAAATATGCAGCCGTCGCGCGTCCAACATTTTTCGATGCCGAAACGCTGTCTAGCCGCCAGAAAAGCATCATGTCGCGTCTTTGTCAAAAACTCTGACTGTGTGAATCCAGTACCTTTAAGTTTGGTTTTTGCGAACCAAACTTTATCACGCACTTCAATGTCTGAAAATTTGATGACTATTGGGCGAGTTCTCTCAGATGGACGGCCGAGGCGGTGTGATTCCTTGATGCTGGCACTTGAAAAATTTGGCAGATTAAGGTGCTCTGCTATAATTGAGGTAACGCGAGCAGTGACAGCTTCACCTTTGTCTTCCGGGACTCCATGGATAAGTAGCATCTTCCGACGCGCTCGCATGTCCTGGCGATCCACTTCTCGACTTAAGAATTCTACTTGCTTTTGTAAGCTGTTCAAGGCTATTAAGATAAATTTTTTAAAAGAGTTAAATTCTGCCGTCAAGGATGACATTGTAGCTGGTGAAGAGCTCTTCTGTAGATTTTGTTGAAACTCATTCATCCTAGAGTTGAAATGGTCTGCCATTGAGGATAAAGACTCTTTTAAGGACTCCATTGTTAGTGAAGAAAGTGGAAGTGACTTGTGTTAAATACAGTGAATAATATATGGAATACTTGCTGGTGGGTGACACTTTTTACTCGTAAAGCTCAATATGCATTTCAATTCTTGATAAACTCAATAATACTATTAATTAGTAATAAAAATATATAAGAGCGTTTTAAAAAAATTGTACCAGAAGAGCAATGATTTGTTTTTTTATATTTTTTGTTTCAACTGAAAGAAATTCCTGGATTGCCTGAATGCTACTATTATCTAAAAATATATATTTTAAAATTTAAGTAGGTATATATACTTTACCTCCATGCTACCACAAAAATTAACTAAAGAATATAAAAAAGATAAAGATAAGTATTAAAAAATACGAACCAGACCTAACATCTTTTACTCAAATCAAATTTGAATATTACGAATATTACAAAACAAAATAACTTGTATTTTACGATGAATTTTCAAAAAATATGTATTGGTCAGCTATCTATAAATAATTAAAAACAATTTGTTATTACGTAAAATTTACAAGCATAAATTACGATATTACCAAAAACAATATTTTAATTAATAATAATATAATCATTAAAATTTATTCATTACTCAACTAATTTATAAAGGTATAATATTAAACGAAAGCTCAAACAGTTTTTGCTGTCCTAATTAATTATTATCGACTGTTTTAGCACCACGTTTTTTATTTCCTTTTGGCTGTCCTAAAACAAATACGTCTGACATCCAAAAGATCCGTTCAGTTCGTTAGTTTTGTTTTATAAATATTAGTATAATAGCATAATATATTTTTTATTAACTCGATTACATCTCACACTCAGACATTACAGATCGATATGTCTGAATTTGAGTAATTTGCTTTTCTGTAGTTCATCTTTGTATAATAACTGTTTATTGCTTTTGTCATGATAACGTCTTGTAAACCGATGAACATCCGCTGCATGCACGAAAATGTATGATTCATTGTCACGTTCCCCCTGAACCGAGTGTGCAAGCGAGAACTCGAAACAAGCGATTGAGACGCACGATTGACCTAAGCGTTGAGCCTGTGACGCATTTATCCCTTTTCCATTCCATCAGCCGCTGCGCTCGATGAATACGTGAACTGTTTTGTCAATTGTTTACAAAGCAATGTGAAAAGTTAATATGGATTCCTTTGTTTATTGTAACAACAGATCTTTGTCCTATCCTTAACAAAATAACGTAGATCAGATGGTCTTAAATATCACACATGTATAGCAGTCGTTAATAGTATATTGTTATTTGTTATTAATCTGTGTAAATAACGTGAAAAAACATGAATTAACGTGTGCAAATAAATATGAAATAACAAAAAAAATAGTGTATTTGTACGTTGAATGTTTGTTTTATACAAATTATTTATAATTCAGTAATAATAGCTCAATTTAATTTATAAAAGTATGTAATTTTTAATGTTTTCTTATAACGTTATCACGTAAAATAATCGTCTGTAATCCGACCTTATAAACAACCATTTTTTATTATAATTGATTTTAAATTCCTAATTAACCTAACTGTAAATTAAAAAAACAATGTGAGATAAGCCTAATAGTCCAAATTACTTCCGACATGGATCTGTTAATACTATATTAATACTATACTGTAGATTAATTTATATTATAATACTAAATTACCGCATAATGTCTTTGGAGATAATCATCAATGATCATGAATCAATCCTTTTGTCAAATTTATTGCCATAATAGAGATATAATATAAGAGCCGGCGGCATTAAGTGAACGAGTTGTTTGTCACCACCAAATAAATTATTACTTTAAGCACGTGCTTTTGTATTTAACGACTTTTCCTTAATAGAACTTTATTGAGTATATTAATCTTAGTAACATTTTAAATATAGGAAAAATAATTCAGTCAATATTCACAAATATATCACATGTAAATTACATATTGCGAATTTACTTAATAATTCAAAGTCAAAATGGCGGGCAAATCCCGATCAATTTCAATGCGATTGTCCTTCGAATTACGCGCTGTCACGTTCTGACGTATCCGTGACACTTCCGATGGACTTGAATCGGTGTATAACCATTCCCTTTGTCTGGATGAGCCTTTATAATTTAATTTATAATCGCCAGTTCATTCGTATTTATTTTAAAATGGATTATAGTCCGCCAGTCAGAGCCTTTATTCAAGTTTAAGGTCAACATCTCGTAATTATTACGAACTGAAGTCGTTGTTTTTGTATTGATCGCTTAAAGTTACGATAATTACGATAATTTTACGTTAATTATTACGATATTATCTAATTTGACAAACGTGGAACAAATTAGATGCTCAATTAAGGCGCGTTGAAATATTTGAATTAATAAAATATGAATTAATCCTGTAATTAATATTAATAATTTCTACTAAAGTAGGTAAACATTTAACTATCTTAGCTCAACCCTTACGATAGGATCGGTTTATTAAGGAAGGTGGGTTAAACCACCTCGGGATTGTGGTTCGATTCCAGGAATTTGCAGGTAGATGTGCGTAGTAACACAAAATGTCTTTATTAAAGTATGTATTGACTGACATGTATTTTGAATAGTCAATTATTACGTCATAGAAATGTCAGAGAAGTCAGTCCGTGAGTAAGTTACCGCTTAGAATGCTGATCTGTTCAGAGCTGGCCAGAAATAAAATAAAGTTCGTTTTTATTTGTTTTCGAGGAGTCTGGCGTAAGACTACTATTTTTGAAACAAGTAAAAACAATTTATAGTATAATGACTGCATGACGAAGCTGACAATATATATATATTTCAAAGTACTATATATAAGTACTATATTTTGTCAAAAATAATTCGCATAAGATACATGTTACGATATCGAAATACTTTAGGTATTATAATCGTCTTTTCTTAACATAAATAATGACGGTTTAAATTGCTCAAGTAAGCAATTTTATTGGGAATTATATATTTGTATCTATTTTCTTATTAGAAATTAGTCCATAGACTCGTTGCGCTAAAGTCAAATGGAATGTAAAATTTTCACCTCAAGCTTATTTATTTTTTTCAATATTTGTTCCTAGAATGTTTTAATTGATAACGAAATTTGGTTTTTAGGGTTCCGTACCTAAAAGGTCAACCATAAGTCATGTAAGCTAGATAACTGAAATTTTCACTTATATGTTTGAAACTTTTAATGCATAAAAAAGTATATAAAATGTATATAAAAAGGTGAGCATATGAGTATATGAACGCACCTCAGTTAATTAATTGCATTGTCAGGATCCGAACCAGCGACTTACAAGATACCGTCCTTCGTGGTCTGCCAATTGGTCTATCGTGTCAATGTTGGCTTTAATGTACTTAGAAGGGTATATTACATACTTTATTTAATAGAATTTAGTACACTATGTACTTGTTCTATTCTTTAATAGAAAATATTGGTTCTGTAAGACCAAGGGATTAAAAAAAACACCAATAACTAAGGACGAAGCGCTTTTTATTTCATGTCGTTTTGAAAGGCTAAATAAAATGTCATTTAAAAAACATACTCACATGAAGTGAATGGTATGAAAGCTCTCGTCACTCCAAAAATCTTTTATGCAAACCTCGTTCCGGCCGAAATTCTGTGTACCCAAGTTTTAACTGCAGCCTTCCGTAAAATATGTCGTCCGACTTTCTGCCATCGCTAATGGACACACGCGGACTTGGAGTAAAAATAATTTAAAATTGTTTTTAGTAAATAATACCCTATAATTTCAAGAATCTAATGTTTGTTTAAATGGTTGAAAATCCTTATTAAATTCTGTGATAGTTTCGAAAATTTCAATTAATTTGGAAATTATCTTTAATTATATATTTTTTAAATAAATCTACTTTTTATTTATATTGAAACATGAGTACAAAATAGGTGATGTAAAATTTGTGTGGCGGTTACATCCTACAATTGTTAGAATAGTTACATTTTAGAATTATACTTTATACTAGTAATAAGAATTAAAATTATAAAAAGACTCACAACTCGTGTATACATGAAGTAATGAATATATATGAAATAATGTGTTATAATTTGCAAAGCGTTAATTGATTGAATTGACTGTACTTTATTAGAACGTGTTGAATAAAACTTCAGTTTCATTTCATAAATTCATCTTGAGTCTAAAATAATTTGTAGTTATTAATATCCACATTAGTATTAAAAAAAAATACGGAATTTTTGATTTACCTACTATATTTTATCTTCATTTGTAGTAAAGTTTGAGTACAAGTTAGAGTAGTTCATTGTTAAAGTTTAAACCCGGTCCATCCCTCTTCGAGTTTGCATCAGAGTTTCTGAAATAGAATATATTCAATTTAATTCACAGTATTCCCATGTTCACAATTTATTTTAATGATATACTTTATTGATATAACCATTAATTATTATATAATTATTGATTCAAATTACAATATGTGCTCAAATTTCACATTCATTTGGTAGTGAAGTTTGCATTATACCGTGACTTCTTGAGTTGTCGTTCTTCATCAAGGGTTGCGTGTAAGTGATTGTTTTAATCGATAAAATCGACTTTCAAAATTTTTTTTTACTGTATTTATGTATTTTTTTGTAATATTTTAATGTGTAATAAGTTTTTAAATAAATAATAATATTTGTTATGACTTACTGTCTCACAACGCATAGCCATGATGTAAGAATTAAAATGTTAACCGTGGATTCCCTCTAAATTACCAGTTCACTAACAGGTTTCTTTGAAATTGTTAACCCAAGGGTACAAATAAAGGGATTTTTGAGGGGTTGAGTAGCGAGGCGGCAACAATTGTATTACACATGTTTGCCTCATAAAAAGGTTTCAACTATTTTTTATTAAGAAATGACAGAAATTGAGATATATGTGTCACACGTATCTATTTAAATCTTTTCCACTCTGAATCATTACCAGGGATCACTTTTGTTCGTCAAATGTATAAGAAAATCCTATTCTGATACCATACTTATCGAAACAAACTTCTTCTGCAAGGACACCTATCTACTTAAAATTTTAATTACGAGGGTTCCAAACGCGCCCTGGTCTGAGAAGATCCACACAACAAACTCAGCCGGGTGTTTCTTTACTGTGATGACTGTTTCGCAAACGTCAATATAAAATTTGTACGTACAATTAAAAGCTTAAGTATTTATTTTCTTTAAAACACAAGCACATTTGGTTTATGTAAATACTTAAAAAAATAGGTACTATTAAAGAACCATTTCTATTCATAAGTCCGAACATTTCACAAAACGCTGGCGCTTCCAAAATATTATGTAAATATTTTTGTAATTCTACCCTCAAAATAGTTGAATTAATGAACCTTTCCTTAACGCCAGCATCGTAAAAGTTGCGATAATATTTATAGGCTTTAAAAATCTTCATCAGAATTTGTGAGAAAATTTTTATCATAAAATCCAGTATAATGAAAAGAAGGGTGATGATATCCTTGAATGGGGTTTCGACCATTTTCTTTAATAAGGTCCGCTAACTTATCTAAAGATTAAAATCAGATTTGGCTTAATAATTATTACACAATCAAAATTAATATATTTAAATATTTAACAAAGCTATTAGAATCATAAAATAAATAACTTAAATTTTCTAATCAAATTATAAACATTTTCCATAAATATATTGTAGGTAAATATATTACATATTTTAATATAGTGACTGTATTAATAAATTCAATCAAAATCTTATTCATAGCGCTCTACACAGTAAAGTTATAGCATTTCATTCGCCATAAAACTTCAACCTCACGGCGCGAACTTGGTAATTATTTCGCAATGTATTATGCAAGAGGTGTCGACGAATTCATTACTTTGCATAACAGACAAACGAAAACAAGAACGCTGCCGTGTCGTAATTATAGACTTTCAACAATCTTTGACATAATATTCCGTTCCTAAGTGCTGTGATTTACTTTGCTGAACATGATAAATATTCACATTTTATATAAATACAGAATGAAAATTAAACAGATACTGGCAGGGATTAGAACCCGTGACATCTGGGAAAGGATACGGTATCTCAGTAGGTAGAGAGGGCGGTTTCCCAAAGGTAAATAAGCTTAACAACGCTATACATGTTTGTAGACATTCTATATAGTTATAATTTTGAATAATAACATTGATATTTAATTACAAAATAATAACATTTATAGTTTTAGCTACATAGATATATTTTATAAGCATAATCTTCATCCGCAGTCGGATAACAGACATGGATAAGTCTACTTACATCGAATGAGACCCTCGACCCGCAAGTGACCTACAAACTGAACGATAACTCACCTGAGACCTTACTTTATAACTTTTTTAATCATAGCCTATATTCATTACTTTTTTAAAACATATTTTGGAGGTTTCTTAATCAAAAATCTGCCTGGTTTAGGAAAGCCATTATTTTGCTATAAGTGTATTCGTTTTAGCAATATATTATTTTATTAGGTTTATTCCAGATTAAACTAAATTATATCTGAGTAAAAATAAATATTTTTTTAACATAAAAATACAAAACGTAATAATTTCGAACGCTCATTTCATTTTGAATTTATTTTCAAAATGATATCCAAAAATATGTAATAGAATATCCGTCTTCAAATAAATGAATCGTATCTGATAAATAGCTTTGCCAATATAACTCTTCCAATATTTAATTCCAATATTTAATTCCATTCCCTGATTCCCGTTTACCACCGATATAGAGAGTAAATATTTTGATTCTGAAAATGGTTGGTTCGTGTATCTATCTATCTAGGTCACACACCTTTATTCGTACGTGACTTCAAACCAATGCGTCTATCTTCGGTATGTACATATGTAGTTTTATTTGTGTATTGATTTATATCAGAATCTAATATTAAAAATATATAACTTTTGGTTTCACACATTTTAAAATGTTTCATTGTGTAATTTAAAAGATTCATTTGTATAAAAAACTGTCAAGTGACTAATTTTATATGATCTTTTTTAGTTCATTAGAAATTAAAACGTATCTTAAAAATAACATGTGAGAAAAAATTATATTAAATAGTTTGTAAAAAGTCATCTAAAAGATTATATAATTCTGTATTATACCAAAATTCAAAAACAATTCGTATAATCGAATGTGGGTCAATAATCCAATTAATCGGAGGTGTTTGGAATTTCCTTATGTATTTAATGGAACATTATTGACCATTAAATCGCAATCTCTGTCTCAAACAATTACAGATCTCACAGGATATATTTAGAGAAGTCGGTATTAATTTTAGATAGGACCGTTAAGAGTCAAGTTATCGTTACCCTTTATTATGAGTGTATAAAGTTGATACCGTCAGATAGAATTTAATAACAGAGCACTCAAAATTTTATTATTTAAATTTTAATATGGTTTTTAAGTAAAAGTTAATTCAGGATACTTTAAATTTAATTGTTATAATAAGCTTATTAAATCCATTGAAGTAAACAGTGATATAACACAAAACTGCGCTGAAAAACTTTTAACTAACGTAGGACGTAAATCTTCAGAGAATTTTTGAATTAGATCGACATTTTTTATGCCTTATGGTTTGCTTATTATTTTAGAATCAAAGACCTCTAGATCCGAAGACAGTTTCCGAAGTAAACCTTTTTGACCTCTACTAACCGTACAGGCATAAAAATCACTTAATTTAGACGAATTCATTCATTTTAAATCATTTCATTATTTTATTATCTGTTTTATCATTATCATTTATTGTCTGTTTTTAGCGGAGTGTATAATTCGGTATTCGAAATTGATAAAAGTATCATATTTGATAACTGATGTTAAACTTATTTTATCTAAGCCTTTCAAATATGATGTATCCTTCACTTCTGCAATAAAATTATTCTTTTACAACATTTTATTACAATTTTATTATTAACAATTTAAATTCCCTTGTAGCTCGAGGCTTCACCAAACAAAATAACGCTAAACAAGAGTTATAAGCCTTCAAAATTTAATTAGCTACTCAATTAATTCTCACGAGGATACCACAGCCCAAACAACTTCCTACATAATTAAAATTAAAGAATCTCTTCTTAATTAAGGTTTTGAACAGGATACAGAATTTACTGAAGATAATGAGTTGTATGGTTAAATATCTTTTTGAACAAGATTTTTCCTGACTAATTGGTATCAATGGACGTCGTAAGCCACTGGGATAAGAAATTTTTCGGTTAGTTTCTTTTTATGACGTAAGCAATGAATATGAAAGAACATTGTACAATTTCGACTCTCAGGTAAATAGGCGATGACAGTTTGTGTTAAGTCCGTTTTGTCAAAGTAAGAAAATTACATTTTATATTTATTTTATTTTAGAATTTGGCAAAGATGTGACCAAGACTTATCAGTCATTAATTGATTATTAAAAAAGAGACGAAAGTATGTTTGTGCTCGTCATACTCATTAACTTATATATTCGTGGTGTACCGTATGATAACTTTTAAATTTATGGAGATTCAGAAAATATTAACTATTGGTTACACTGAAAATAAAAATTCAAACGTAGTACGAATTAAATTTAAATATACGTTCAATTATCGATCCGATGTAAATTATACATATATATAAAGATGTTTTTATTTTAAACGAATATTTAAAAGGAAAAGTACGACATACATTAATACTGGAATATTCAACAGAAATTCGTATTTCAAATTAACAAAATGCTCAACAAAATACAATTACTTCGAGACAGTCCCATTTATTCAGCTTACTGTGCCTTTCCAAGACTAAATTTATTATGATCGGCAGGGTGCAAGAAAATTGGTTTAAGACGTCTCCTAGCATAATATAAAAAGAAGTTTCTTTTCAACTATTACAGGCTTACATTGTGCCTTCGTTTGCTTTCATATTATTTACGATGACACGGCTTGTTACTGGAATTCTCGTTTAAATTAAAGGACTATGTAGGTTTCATTATTATTTTAAATGATTTATTTAACAAGTTTATACATCTTAATATTTGTCATAGCTTAGGAATTATAGCTATAAATAATAAGTGTAAAAGAATTAAAGATTTCATATTTAATGTTTAATGTTTAATAGTATTACGCATAGCATGTCAGAGATTCATTTCATCGTTCAGTGGCTGTATCAGCTGATATTGACAGGTGAATGTCACGAAGCACTTGATTCTCATTTTATATCATTTCAATATACGTACCGTGTTTATTTTGTTTGATAGATGACCAAATGATAAAATATCAATATCGTGCAAAATATTGATATTTTATCATCTTCAATCAAATTTTATCAAATTTTAAAAAGCAGACAGTTTTATGTCGGCAATTTATAATCGATCTACTATTCGAAATTTGAATAAACATTAGGTATATTCTTATGAAATCATTCGAAGGATTGGATATTGGTTTTATTTTTAATGGCAAAAGTTTAATCAGAATCTGTTTATTTAGACTGCAAAATTATAGTTAGAAGTAAGACAGTAGACAGACAAACAATACAAAAAGCAGGTATAATATTGGTAAATTATTTCTCAACTATAAAAACATTCTTTGAAAGTTTATGTCAAGCTTGAAAGCTGTGAATGTGTCCCTCCCGGAAACTCCCGGAATTACAAACATTTACAAAGATATCAGATCCTTACACGTTCATACTAGACACGTTCAAAATAACATAAAAAGATAAAAAGATATTTTCAAAGAGCTAATGCTATGAAACTTCAAAGCTTTATAAAAATTTCTAGGAAAATAAACATGGCCACCCAAAAAATTTTCGATTAACATTTTTGATAGAACGTCCGATAAAGAATGTTGTTATTTTGCATGAGTGACGTAACTTTGTACTTCATTTTTAGTTTATTTTATATGATTATTTAAGTTTAAGTATTGTATTACCAACCTATAGTTTGTTAGAATATAAAATATTTTCTATGTAAATCAGACAAGTGTAAGTCGACGAGGCATACCTAGACAGGGTATAGTAGAAAAATTTGGAGAGCTACCCCTAAAATATTTGTTACCGTCTAATTGTATGCAATATTATTATGGCGGTTTTTATAAAACAGCTCTATAATTCATAGATATATATAAGAGTACAGACAAACAAACAGATAGACGATCGAACAGATAGTCAAAGAAAATGAAATAATAAACGTTTCGTCTTTTTCATTTGTCTACCGAACTCTAAAATGTTTTTAAGCAATTTTACATTATTCACTCTTAATAATTTATAAATAGCTGAAAATGAAAAAGAAAGAACTACTTAAATCTATTTGAGACTGACTGCAAAACTGCCAGTGACAGTTTGAGAGACGGCCTGACGAAATAAAACGACTGCAGTTAGACGGTTTTAATATGCTTCAAGGAATTGAGCTGCTCCGTTTTATTTTTACAAGCAAGTAGACTGGATCCGATTAAAGTAATGCTATTCAAAAAATATTTGTAAAAAAAGTTTATTTATTTACAAATACAAGTATAGAAACATTTAAAATCTTGCGTTCGTGACCGTTAAATTTTATGGTCGATTTTTATTATGTGGATGGTGTTGGATATGGTCGATGCTTTTTTCGATTTTTTATTATTTTCAGTAAATCTTGAAATTTATATTAAGAATTTCGCAAATAAAAAATATATTCTTACTCATCTGATGGTGGAAGCATTCCATGCTTAATCCAAGAACAGTACAGCCTCCAAAATAGGCACTACATAAACATGTGTTTGATCTGCACCAAGTCACAGCACCACGGAAACACGCGGATAAATATTTAATTATTATCAATTCAACGAATTGATTCGTTCTACCCATTTTGAGTATAGCAAAACAAATTTAAACGTTTCATTTTATTATTACATCTATAGTAAATGTTGTAAGGTTTATAATGATCGGTTAACTATCAGATAGTTTGTGCAATTGGTTTAGCGACTCCAAAGTCTAGTTACTGTTCGTGGTATATTCACTGAAACATTCCTTCGCAAATTTCAGTTGTTTGATGTCATTATTGTTGTATTGTTGATGAGATCCCTAGAGCTTCTTAAAGGACTTAGGTCAACTGTAACAGCTGATATCGAGTTGACCAATTATCTGAATATTATATATATATAGTGATGTCTTTACCAATGTAGGTTTATCGATATCTTGAGCTTATTACCGTACTTTATTGTATTGATAACGACTTTGTAGAAAAGTGATTGGATTACTTTTTTGAATAGAAATTCTTATTCTTAGCTCAAGTCACGATTCAAACTAAATGTGGTCATTTATATAATAATTGTGCTTATATAACCATTAACAATAATCAAAACATTTATAATATCGCTAAATTCATGACCGCATGTTATATCGGTTTTCTATTTCCGAGCCAGTTGACTGCAATGAGAAGTCTTGTGTAGAATAGCAGTTGAACGGCATCAAGAGTGCAATTGTCGCGTCGCGTCGCCTTTATTACGTAATATCTGGTTTCGTTACATTCGGTATCTCGGCTCTTCGTTAAGCGTTTTATTGTCTTGGTATATTACTATTTTTACTTTAAAAAGATAAAATATTTTAAAGGTATTGTTATAAAACCTTCTATACCTACATTTGATTACAAAAATTAATTTTTTTACTTATTTTAAAAGGTGTATAAACTAAATCTGAACGAACCACTGATTTTGATTTGAATTATCAAAAAATTTATAATTCAAATCAAATTAAAAACTAGCTTAACTTTGAGTTTAATTTTCTTATCCTTACCAGTTATGTAACCCTTTGAAAGTCAATATTATATTGATAAAAGTTTAAAAGGCGTCCATAATAAAAAGATCTGTTCTGTTAAATTAACCTGCAATCGTTAACATCATAATTGCATTTGCAAAACATTTACTTTTAAGGTAAGCATAAAAAACTTATAATTTTTTTGGAGCTTAAATATAATTCTGTGCTTGACGGCCGTAAAACGGAACGGCAAAAAGTTGTAGCATAAAAGATTTAAAATCTGGCTAATTACCGTCTGGTACAATGCGTAAACCGAATTGCATTGCGTGTGCAATTAAAAGAGGGAATTTTAAATTTCTACCGTCGCTGTATAATTCCTGAACGTTGGTAAATATTTTAACTTTCAATCATTAAAATTATAATAAATAAAAACTGTACATACAATTTATTAATCTGACTTATAATATAAAATTGAATTAATAATAAAATTGAGTGAAAAATATGTACTAGTAGTTGAATACAATAATATGAAAATGTAAATCCTTGTCGGAGTTCCCGGAAAGGTTAATAACTTATGTTTGCAATAAAAACTTATTATTTCACGCGGAGTCACGGACAATCCCTAGCAATTAATATACTTACGTAATTCTTTATATATATATATATATATATATATATATATATATATATATATATATAATATTATTGGGCTGTAAATCGTTTACCTTTTCTATATATTTCTAAATGTTTTGCTAAAATTATATTATATGAATACTTCTGCAATCTGTATCTTTTAACAATTCTTGTATTTGGGTCAGGCTAAGGCGATTTTTCTCTATTGAATTACGCCTTTCGCTGAGCACTTTTTGCGATGAAACCTTGTAAGCCACTTACGTTCAGTGAGCGAAATAAATCTGTTGAATCTTTAACTTATTTCAGTTATTATATAAAGCCTTTTTTATTGATATATCCAGACAAACATATTAAGCTTCAAAGTTAAATAAAGTGTAAGAAGCTCGCGAATAATTCACTACGATCATAAATGTTTATTTTCCAAATAAAGAAAAATATGGCGTTTTATCTGACATTATGCAGATTCTCTACCAATATTTTTCTTGGCTGAGCAGATGTAAATATTTTTATCTTTAAACTTTCATGAACTATTATATATATATTTATCCGGCTGTATTCACGTGGCATTATACTGGAATCTACCCGACTAGTTTCAAAACCGTTCGGGGTTCTTACTCATGAACTCGAAGCGTGGCATGTCGGATGCCAACTAACTAACGTAACTAGTAGAGCACATTCCAATATAATTTCACGTGAATACAGCCGGGTAAATATATAAATATAACAGATGTAAATAATTATATCAAAATGTTTCTTTAGACTTAAGGGGTAGTTATAAGTCATGAATAATCCATAAATATTAAGAGTTGTGTGTATCTTTTATCTTTTTCTCTGTAATTGGTACATATATATATTTAATTAATTGGTATATTGTAAAGGTTGTTAATAAATATTTCATAATCGTTATATTCCAAACAGTGAGTGCTATTGCTGATTTGCATGTTTTTTCAATAAACCATCCAAATATTGACAAAAACAAGCACTATTTAATTGCTTGGATGTACAGTCTATAGAATATTATACGCCTTTATATTATTAGTATTCAGTTTAGAACTGTACATTTCATATAAAAATATTTTGTGATGTTTGAAATGTTTTGTCAAGCTAAGTGTATACATAGCCTTATAAATATAGAATTAAAATATTATCGATCCGGTAGTTTATTTGATAGAGCGACGGAACGGTTTCCCAGAGGTCGTAAGTTCGATTACTGCCCGTATTTATTAATTATTAATTATATACTCATTTATAACTTAACTATCTTTATATTTCATTTATATATAGCTCACCATCCTTAAATATAAAAATACAGGCGAAAACAATACACAAAATAAGTTCAACAGCAAGACTGATAGAAAACCTTTGAAAGTGGAGACTGCATGTAGAATTAAGATGAATCGTGTATATGTATATTTAGATAAATATATATGCAAAATTAAATATAAAACTCTTGTACAATAAACAAAAGCCATATATCGATATTAAACATACAAACTAGTTAATAAAGAAAGAAAGACTTTTCAATAGATGAATACGTATATTTATAGATTTTAAAAACACATTTACTCGCTCGCAAACATAGCCACATAGCACATAGCTTTTTATATTATCAATATACAACCTTTTCAATTTTACCAACCAATATTTTTTTGGACAAATTGAATATTTAAAATGTTTTTTTATAGGTTTATTTTAGAATCGAACGAAATATGAAAATAGATTTATATATATTTCAAATATAATTGGCTATGAAGTCATGAAGAGCACAATTTTTGTATAAAATAAATAGATGAATAACAAACCGGAAACCACTACAGATATTTCAGTTTCTATAATTTCATTTTGCTATTGACAATGCCAGAAAAACAAAGGGTTTTTTTGTTAATAAAATACTGGAGGATTCTTCAAATCAATTTGTGAAGGAATTGAAAATTTTAAACTGAATTACCAATGTTTTTTCGTCAACATGACAATTTTCTATGCTCCGTTACTCTTTTATTCGAAACAATGGATATTTAGTTTAGTTTTATATTTTCTAATCTTTAGTTCAAAATATTATTTCATTCTTAGAAAACAGTTATGTTTTTTTTTTTACGCTAAGATAATACATACAAATTATTTTATTATATGGCTTTTCTTCGGGATATCGCCCTTCAGTAACAGTTTCCTATGGGCCATTAACCCTTTTAAATATTTGATACATGCTAGTAATCAACATTGCGTCGCTGTTCCTGTGGGAAATTCGAAAACATAACGCAATTTACAGTATTTTAGTGTATTTTGATATAAACCAACCTAACCTAAACCAACAATAACACAATTGTAAACATATAAATATAACAAAAGACACCTCAGATTTTAATCCATTGCCAGTAATAGGGTTTCACCGTATGATAAATATTATTTTAATATTTATAATTACGGGTGATGAATGATACACCGTGGGCATGAAGCGATCGCTGCCAGGCTGTTTCAAGATTTATTTAGAATACTTCTATATAGTGTAATTATATAATTGACGATGATTAAAAAAAAATCATATGTCAAGCCTCCTGAGATGTAAAACCTACTTTCAATAAAGATTTATGATTGGATTTGATTTGAATTGGTTATATTTGATTGGTTAGTCGCAAACAACACCTTTGTTATAATGTAACAAAATATTAACTGCCAATGATGTTTATCTCAAATAATATTCAACGCTTTATTTCTGTGAGCAAGTTTATAAATAACTTATTTGATGCAATTCTAGTTCGATTCAAAAACATCCAAACTATACCAGTAGAAGATTTAATTGGTAAACGGGCTCTTTTGAGTCACTATTTCTGGCGAATTGATAGGGATTGAAGTCTGATTGAGCCTACGATCGGTTTAATCACCATTCAAGTGCTTTTATCTGAGAGGGGCTTTGTCTATAAGCTTCAACTGTACAAGCTCTATAAAGTGCCTTTTAGAACGCTGCTACAAAAATATTTTTACTTGTAATACCTACTGTCCAATTTTAAAGTTTAATGTAGCACCATATTTACTTTACTTTTGAGATTTCTCATTAATTTCTTTGTTTTTGAACTTTATATTAAACAAAATGTTATTATTATGTTTTAAATTATTGCGCTCTTAGAGTTATTTTATTAATTCATATTTTTTTCATATTATAATCAAATTAGTCACGTCTGTATAAAATTATCAATAGATCATATACATCTTAGTTGTATTTTTCTAAAATATAATCACTGTTGATGTTTTCAGTTTTGTAAAACATTCTTTTTAGATATAAGCTTTTCTTTGCTTACTTAATTGATAGTATAGATAATAGTATTACGAAACAAATTATAATTTATTAATTCTCATGTTTAAATAAATATTATATTTTTCTCTACATGTATGTTTTCACATTTATTTAACATTATTTGAATTATTCAATTGAAGTAAAAGAACATAAAATCTCATATATGTACGTTTCGTTTTTCACAAAAATAAACGACTCGCTCAATTTAAACAGAGAATACTAATTTAGGCAAGTTGAATAAAGTCATCGTTGTAGTAAGCCACAGTGCTGGGCCAAGCTCCTCTGAAGCGTATAGAGTTGATAGTGAACTTCATACAGAATAATTAATTCGACTGGAATATTAACATGTATTGCGTACATACACCGTTGCAGTTAAGTCACAGAAGTAGGCCACATGTTTGGATGACTACAAACAAAAATGCAGCTGAGCTTTAAAGATAAGATTGCTTTTCGCTTTATCGAAAGATAATAACAAAAAATACTTTTCAGTTTTATTATATCCAGTTGCTTTATAACTGTTATTAACCTACTTTGAATTAATTAGCCTACTTTGAATATTTAATAGACGTCTATTAACTAGTAGTATAAGCTTATAATATTTAATTATATAACGTCAAACTTGGCTCCTTAACACACTGGATATTTTTTTGATTACCTGAAATTCTGGACCTATTCCACTAACCCCATTAACAACAACTGGCTGATTATTTTCCTGTTGATCCCATGGGACAAATGTCACAGATAATTCAGTGCCAGAAATCCCATTATCGTCAACATAACTGTCACGACGTAACTAATATATAATATATATTTTTTAAAAGAAGTCGTATATCAAGCGTAGGCGAATGCTACAAATAAAATTTGGTATTGCGTACAAATTATTGACTGAAAACCTTCATTTACACACTTTTTCAACCCACATTTTCTGACCTAATAGGTCTTCTTATTGTTGTATTACCACTTTATAAAACATAATAAAAGAATGTGTTCACAAAACAGGTTCTTTTATTTTTTTATAAATAATTAACAATTGAACCACTTACTAAAATAAAAATAAGCGCAAATATATTATGTTTTTTTTAATGGATTATACTTTTTATAGTGAATAAATAAACAACAAAAAAACAAAGTGATCCTTATGTTTTAACTGAAACCAATTTAAATAAAGACTTTGGACAACCTATATTTTTATTTTGATATCTTTCATGAAACTACAATAAGCGACACATTTTTTACATATAAGCTTATAAAAGAAAAAATAATTGTACCGTTTAATACTTACTTCGTGATGATGGAGCTTTCAACTATTATTAATAGCGGTAAACGAATAAAATTTATAAATAATAAATCTTAAAAAAATTGAATGTGGGAATTTATATATATTGTAATATATATTTATATATATATTAGTCATAAATCTTTTTATTTAATTATATTATATATAATTCATGGAAGCGATAGAAATGTGAGTTACCATAGTAAATCCTTTTAGAAGTTTTATTAACCAATAAAGATTCGAAAGTAAAAATAAAAAAGAGTTTTATAAACCTTACTCAAAAAAAAATATTTTTGCTATCTTACATTCGACTAAAAAATATATCAATATATAATATATTTTTTGGTGAAATAACACTAAATGACAGTGAAAATCAAACCATAAGCCCTAATGGAGATGCTATCGAACAAACAGACAGACACACGGTTTTATTTTAAATAGACACAATTTTGTCCATCCGTACATACAATGTAGCAAAATAATCAAACACCAAGTAAAACTCATAAATCTTCAATTGTATCAATTTATAGCGATTTCATTGAGTAGGTATCTTAAAATTTTCCGGCTCAAGAATAAATAAAACAACAACAATTGTTGATACAACAAAAAAATGTCAGAACATCTACAATTTTATTTTATCAAAATCGGTGAAAAGTTCTGAAATAGTTATTTGTCACAACTAAAATGACTGACGCTATCTTTCGAGATATTGTACAATAACAAAATCAATCCCGGCCGAAACAACGCTGTCGACAATTTCGATACAGAAATACAGGAGCATTCTTGAAAATCAATTTGTAACAAAATGGAAAATTTCAAAAGATAACATGACAAAAGTTTTCCGCAAACATATCAATTTTGTACGATTCAACTATTTTATTAGATTTTCCAGTAAATTTTGGATGTAATGTCACATATCTTGACAAATGGGCCTATTGCCAACATCATCCCAAAATAATTAAGTTTCAATAAATATGTTTATCAGCAAAAATATTGTTTTGTTGAGTTTTGATATTAAATTATTAAATAATGATTTATATGTAATTAGACTTACGTTATCATAAGAATTCAAATTGTTCTTCTCCTGGCCTGATGAAGTGATTTAATGCTGCCTTTTAAACCCCCTAAAGTGCATTCCAAATATCCAAAACAAAAAAAATAGAATGGTGTCATTTTTAGTGTTACCAATTTTGCATATAACAAGTGTAATTGCATATTAGTTTATTTCCACGAAATTGTTCCATAAAGATTTAATTGGACAAGAGTTATATATGATGATGTATATAAAATAATAATAAAATAGGTCAAACACAGCTTATAGAGTAAATATAAGTAAAAATAAATAAAATTGTTTTTCAGCTTGTATATTACAAACAATTTTTTTGAGTATGCTGTATGCTTGAGCTGGATTAAAGTATGCTTTTGTTCGTTTTCAAATATATAAGTTTGTATATATTTAATTAGGATTATCTGAGAGTATACAAATCGGGTGAAAAATTGAGAGCCTTTTCGCATTTTTTCCATTGATTAATATATTCTTAACCCTGTACTAGATTTAGGAGCTTTTGTTAAAATTACGTCAACAATGTGATTTGTCGCATTGACGAACCACAGTTTGTTTTATTCTGCGCATTGGTGAACCGCATTCATAATTAATAATCAATTAAAAAATACTTGTTATAAAATATATCCGTTATACCAATCCTTGCACAAATAAAAGCTGTAAATTTATATCCAGTCCCTAGTGCTTGCTCAGATATATTTAAAAAGCTAAAACGTAAAAGTTTAACAAGATATAGGTAAAATGTGCAGGTTGAAAAACAAACATACTTTTTATTAAGTATAGTTACGTCAGTAAAACTAACTAAGGCTATTTTGAATTACAACAAGGCAAATATGTAAATACTTCCTTTATTTTCCATATTGCTGTATTTTGTATACGGGCTTTAGAGCCACAAGGCTTTTATTAAGGAGCTACGATAGTATATATTGAGCAATAGAAGTTATTCAAAAGTAATATTACCATTAATTTTGTCACTGCACTGAAAGCCATAAAATTTAGCAACATTATTGAATTATAATTTCAAATTATTGAATAATTGGCTGCAAACACTCATTGCACACATGATTGAATAAATTTAAAGCTAGGCTGCAATTATTGTTTGCAGACTAGCTTTGAAGTATTTCCCCTATCTGTATATTGGAAAATAACATTCGAAACTGTATTGCAGTTTTTAAAGCTTATTATTGACTGTTATAAAATAACCTGTTTGAAAATATTTTATTTCATTGATTACCAACATTTTGAGAAAACTAATTATAAATAATATAATATATTTCAATCAGAGTAAGAATGTTTTTAAAAATTATACAGTTTCCTAATTGTTTGTGATAACACACTAAAGATGAATCCCAGGAACTGCATTACGACAATGATTTAAATTATGTATTAAAATAAATTATGTATTATCAAACAATAATATGAATTAATAATAAGAAGTCCATCCATAATTTATTTTTGGCCCGATATAAAGAAAAAGAGTAAGTTAGAATAGATATTTTAAAAATTTAAATAAAAACACCGCTTCAAATTGTTTAATTATTGCTAATTAAGACGAAAAAAAGAACGTCCTCATCTACGTGTAAGAAATCTTAACATCTTAAACGTTAAAAATATATTATAATAATAAGTTAATTTTTCTATTACAATTTCAACACAAGTTTGATTGCTGCTCACATGCTTCAAATTATGAACTGGATGCTTTATTGGATGAAAATTCTTCTTTTATAATGTTAAATATCTTTAAATTTTACAACTAATTACACCCACCAAATGTTAACTACGAGATTTGTATCTCACAAACAACAATAAAGATTATTTAGAACCTTAAACAAAGTGCTTTCTATTATTATTTTCATTTGAATTAAGTAACCAGTAAAAAGGCTTGGATTTCTAGACATTTCTTACACCGCTCTTAGAGTTAAATTTAAAAATACTTGCATCTAAACAAAGCTCAACCAAATCGGGTAAAAGCGGATCTAATCGTTAAGGAAGCTTTTAGGGAAAGTCTATTTTTGGTGCATTGATAGGAATTGAAGCTTGGCCTGTTCAAGCCACCGATAGTTTATACAGATAACACCTGATTTTATCTGAGTGTATTCCTTGGAAAGCTAAGTTAGATCTGTTTCCAAAATAGACACCGGAAATAATCATCTTGTATTATATAGTTAGTTGTGCAGCAAAATTATAAAACCATTAAGTTATTAGAGTTGAATTTGATCGTATCGATCTCATTAAATATAACGTAACTTAATTCAAAACTAAATTACATAACTGTTTAAAATTACGGCTATGTAATGAATAATGAATTATTAAAATAAGGTTATAAATAATGAATTATGAAATTAAAATTACGGTTCATTTTATAAACAAGATCCAAATAGAAATGCTTGTGCGGTAATTTGACTTTGATTAATTATAGTACAGGTTGTTAAATATAGCACAGTTTCTTATTCAGATTTTCTTCAATCTTTGACTTTATCTTAGAGATTGATCAAAAATCATTATTTAAGATCTATCTATTCATATAGTTTGATACCTCCGCCTCGTATATTTTATAACATGTATATTTTATACCATAGCTATATATTTAAATGCGTAAGATATTTATAGATTATTTATTTGATTTATTTTATTATTAAGGATGAAAATCTTTTTATTAAATTATCAATTTATTTATGCACCATTTTAATAATTTCAAACATACTAAAATAAGACTGGAAAAGATTGATTGCCGAGCGATATTTATCGATAACAACGCCTCATTTTTATACTGTTTTTTTATATATTTTTGTGTGATGTGCTATTAACATATTTTATTATGACGTTAACGCGTTGTTTTTGTCCTAAGAGGTTATTTTCGATAAATAAAATCTATTTTCTATTATATTATCTATAAGCTTTACAAGTATTGATCAAATCTAATATAAATCATCTTTCGATGGAAGTGGGTTATCGTTGTATTTAATATGACTAACTATTTTTAAGGTTCTTATTTTTTTATGTTACATTTATAATCAAAGTCAAAATCAAAGTAAGATTGTTGATATATTCCCTTATAGAAAATACGCTGTACTTTAATGAAGAAATATCAGTGAGACAAGCAGTAAAGAGCTTCTGGATTACGAATTATGGTACCGGCACTTTTTTCTATGTAAATAATTTGCACTAGAGATTACGTAATCCCTGCACTTCAGGAACATAAAAAACAAATAACGATATAAAAAGTACTCCCGGATTGGAAAATCTTTTTTATACAATATAAATAACTTATACATAAATAACAACACAATATAAATTAACTATATAAGAATTGACTTATATGTTATAGTTATTTATTTCTATCCTGAATGAACCTTTACTCTAAATTTTATACTAATATACATGTAAATAAGATTTACATTAAAAATATATATATTATAATAAATAATAACATTAAAATTCACGTCATATTCAACATGTACTCGGTAGCACTTCGTCAAAACTCATCAAGAAGTAACGTAACACGTAAATACATACTTTATTAATAAAATTCTTAAAATAACAGTTAATATACTAGAAGTGTAATAACATAGCTTAGGTTTATATAGTCTACATATATATATATTATAGCCTTATCTCAAAATTATGGCGACAGCTCAGCGTCTTGCCGTGTTTAGTGATTTTAATAAAAAATATTATTTCTAACTGAATTTATGTAAAACATTACTACCAGAGAATTACACCCGACTCTCTTAAAAAATATTATATTTATCTCGGCGTTCCGCAAACTGCGGAGAAAAATATAAAATCCCTTAAGGCTCTATTTCAAAGCTTCTGACCGGACTCGTGAGAAAATAAATTATAAATTTGAAATAAATTAGTAGCGGCATATTTTAACAATAGACTTATTCAAATTAGAATATTTTTACAATATGCTTATTTGGTAAGTAAATAAAACAGCAGAAACCCATAAATTATCAACAATTAACAGGAGCCTACTATAAACCCACGCAAATATAACCATGTTTCCGAATATCGTAACCTACTCAAGCTGCTACCAATTTGAATTCGCCTCGCCTCGCCTCGTATGCACATATTTTAAGCCTTCTTTACTGTAAGCTCTTCGATCGCTCTCCTCACTACTCTGTATTTAAAACAACGGTTTCAATTTTTATCTATGACATATTCTTTTTTTTTACTTTCAGGTGATAATCTCATTTCAAAAATTCCTTTTCATTTTACTACTTTTTGATTATTACTTTTTTGTAATTTTTTTTTTTCGTTTGATATTGTATTTATATATTTAAATATATTTTGTGTATGTGTGTATGTTACACACATCTATGTATTATAACGATATAAGTATATTGTGTTAGGAAATAGTGAAATCCAAATTATTTTTGAACTATTTATCTTATGCACTTCACATTGTATTAGTGAAGTTGCCAAATAATCAAAGTAGCTGCACCTCAAGGTTGCCTAGCAAAGATCGCTTTTTTAGTTATAAGTCCACATCTGTACATTGTTTTGATATGAGATGTATTGTTTTTGTTTTTTATCCTAATACTTTTACCAAAAACCTACTTAAATAAATCGGAGTGTTGCTTGCTGGAATTATATTAAGGTATAAACAGGCGTAACAAACTGAAAACTTTTGAATAATTAAAAAGAAATGTGTTAAAATAATTGCGTGCGATGTAACTCATAGATTAATTATTGTAAAAATAAATATATGTAGCTAATTATATAAATATTATAGACTTCCTTACAGAGACAACAATTCAAGTATATAACTTTAATTGATCTATGGACCATCTAAAAACTTACTAATAATTATTTTTCTATATGGAATATATAAATATCCAGAGCATATAACCGCACAGCGAATCAATCACAAAAGTCCAGACACAATGTACTTGTTTACATAAGACGAACTACGCCACAGACACAACTATGACACTATGTTGAACCAAGACTCTCTGAAGCATCGCTTTTTAGCTGATAGCAAACATAACACAGAACAAATAATTCGAATGAAATGTAAACATTAATTACGCCACTGCAGCTAAAGTCACAGAAATAGGCCACATGGTTGGATGACAACAAACAATCATTGCAGCCGAGCTTTGAAGATTGCCTTGCTTGCCGCTGTATCGAAAGATAATATCAAAAAACCGCATTGCAGTTTTAAAAGACTTCTATTTAAAAGATTGCTAAATAGTTTATGTTGTATATTCAACATTATTGTTTACAATAAATACGATTGCAATGTGAATGTAAATATGTTACATTATTTTATTATATTATATTAATTAATATTTTAGATAATTCTGTTGGTTCTGGAATGTTTTATTAAGTTAATATATAAATACGAAATAATGTAATTACACTTGTTAGACAGACGACCTGTGACAATGCCAAACTTATCAAATTAATCTTACACAAAAGATATTTTAACCTTTTTGTAACGAATACAGACATATTTATATAGTTGATGTTTGTATGTTCCATATGGAATAAAAAACTTGTACAAGTAATTGAGATTTTTTTTAATTTAGAAGGCGCATTTTTCTGCCAGTCATGAGTTATTTTTCCAAGAATTTACAAAATGCAAATTAATTATTCTTTTTTTTCATATTCAGATAATTAATATTTCCACATAATCACGGGCAACAGATTACTAAATATAATAAATACATATAAACGAAAATATGGTAAATGATGTACTTATAAAAAATCTCACACTAAAAAAAAAATCTTTACGGATTGAAATAGCTACGATTTTTTTAATTTTCCTTTTCGTATACGTACTAAGCATCTCATTTTTGATTATGACCGAGTTATCGCAGACTCTCACAAAAATTAAAAGCTTTAAGGTTACTTGAATGACATTTTTAAACCAAAATTTTTCATAGCTTTGAAACGCAAAAATGATATTCAAACTGTAATGTTAAGTTGTTTTTTTTTTCAATATGACTTCTTCACGTTTCATCTTCAAGTCATTTAATATATAAATTAAAAAATAATAATCTTAAATAAGTTTTAAAACATAATTTTATTATGCGATAAATCTTTATCACAGAAATCGTACGCCTACTCGCGCTTCGCGGCATTTTATAGCCCGCAGTGGATATTGGCCTAGGAAGTGATTGCTTTTCTTTATCTAGGGAAGAAATAAACTTATTTTATTGTTTAATAAATTTAACTTTGCGTTTATGTTTCGTTCTCTACAAATAAAGCATAACGTTTAGTTTTTTTAATGATTTTCCAATACTTTTAAAGTAACAGAAATAATATTATATAAGTAATAATGATGTATCATAAGTAACATGATAATATAACGTACAAATTATAATGTAGTTGGAATAATAAAAACAGAAGTAGTTCATTCCATGGATTTTCAGTAAACACTTGTTTAAATTATTAAGTCATCTATGTATTAAGCAGTTAATTTATTTACGATTGTACTCTAACAGACCTTCTAGTATACCAGGCAATAAAGTAAAAAGAGTTTAAATTATACAATTATAATAAGGGTCTTCATCTAGATTATAATAAACTCTTTCCTGAGGGAATTTAGCGGTTTCTCTAAAATCTTAACCGCAAGCCCGTGAAATTGCTAAAAGGATTACAATTAATGTACCTATCTTGTTAATGATTCCCAAAAGACTTCCTCTCTGTATTATTATCATTGTAAACTAAACGCAATAACACATAACTTTAAAGTGAATTCCAAATTCACTTTAAATTTTTGTATTCCAATTATTACATCTTGTATTGAATATTTGATAAGTTTATATAATATTTGATAAAATTTTACACGTATAAGATTCCAAAATAAAATTTCAAAGGATTTTTGTAATAGATACCTACCAGAAATAAAATTTATACAACTTTAACTTACAAAGAAACAGAAGGTAACAGGGAAAAAATGAAATTTAAAAATGCTGTAAATTTCCCAACATTGCTTTATTTTACATACAGGATCGGAGAGGAAGGTTTTTGCATGCAGTTCGTGCCAAAATTCTGCTTAAATTTCAAATATTTGCCTCCTGTTCGCTTAAACAGTCTTTCGTGATGGTAGAACTACACTGGCTACGTAGTATACTAGTCGTCGTATACACAAATACTATAATTTCTGTATGTTCATCGTTATGTATAAAACTAAGATAAAAATAAAAAGGGAATATATTTTTTATCAAAAACGAGCAAAAAATAATTTAACATGTTATATGCATAATATAGTAGAGCATTTTGATAGATATAAAGAATAAACATAAGTATTGGACAAAATGACTCGGAACCATGGAGTCAATCAACTCTACAATTCCTTGAAATGACAACATCACCGAAACCACTTTACGAGTTCCATATATTAAACTACAAATTTAATTTGAACTATACTGTTGGATATCGTTATTTACATTTTACTTCACGAACCCAATTGCAACTAATTTTCCTGTTCTAAATATTGGAATTGTTTAATTAAACTTCATTCCCAACCAATAATTGGAAAACATAGCACAATTGTTTCCCCGAATATTTAGTTGTTTTTTTATGGTTTTTTTAAATGTTTCATATACTTTATTTTGTTTGATCCCCAATTAACACCACACTTTAGTGCAGACTTAGCTGCATAATGTACAAATGTAAATGTATTTCCAAAACAGTTAAAAATATCTAATTCATACTTTTAAACGAATGATATATTAGAATTCATACAAACATAAAATTTTAAAGCGCTACAAAACAATGCTGTCTTTAAAAACGAAATGCTTAAATATCAATTTGTATGAAAATCTAATATATCGAACTAAAAGATTACAAAATAAAATGTTTTGTAAGACCAATTTCAAAGTACGTTTCTATATCTAAATGTTTGAAATTTTATAATATAATATTTTATTTAACATACACAGATGTATTTTAAATGTACATGTGAAAATTTTGAACGTTGACAGTGACGGTGAGACTGTCAGAGTCGTTATTTCTCACAATATTTGACATTATACAGTAAATATTGATTTAACATTTTTGAAATAAAATCTAATTGATTGATTATCTATAAATAAGAAATTATTGTTAAAAACAACAAGACATTTTCTTTCTGAATTCTAAATATGTGCAGATAAATTAAGAAAATACATAACTTTAAACTTATTTGCCAATTGATGAAACTGTAACTGTAATTCCAATTACTGTTCTTGAACAAGTACTTAAATCCGAATTAAATAACCAAACATGTTTTTTGGAAATGAATATTTTTTGCACCATTGACAAGGATTTGAGATAACTGTGAGTAACTTATTTAGTTTATTCATATTTCTAAATTTAAATGAATGAAGATACTAAACTTATTTTCCCAGTTTCAAACATAATGCAATTGATGGAAAAACTCCAAACTCTCCGATTTACCTCCGACTTGATTAAAAGTTTCAGAAAGTCGTTCTTTCTAATCAAATACTTACCCGTTGCAAAGTGTTGGAAATTGGAATAATTATATTAATAAAACAAGATTGTGGCGGCGAAGAGATAGCCGTGTGTCCATTCGTCGAAAAGTATTATTATTCCATTCAATGATAATCCATATTTATGGAATCAAATATATTTGCAATTTAAATCAAATAATTCAATGACTAAATCAACTACTGGATGACATTTAGCTAATAAAACAATAACTATCAAAATTTCAATTATACAATTGAAGCTGAATTCATACTGAAATATCTATGAAAATTTTGTTTCAACTTAATGATCTAATTGGATATTACCTTCCAATATTTATAAGTAAATTATCAATATACTAAATTGTATTACAATTGTCTTTTTTCTTTTAAAATGATAAATAGTTTACATGTAATATCCACACTTGTCTCTTATATACATTTTCATATTTCCATATAACAAAAGAAGTACAATGTGTCATTCGTAAAAACTTGATATTGATGTTACCAAGTATTTTTTTTTTTTTTTTTTTTTTTGTCATGACTCTGCTGTTAGCCCTATTGGCTGTTACAGCGTCACCGGAAGAGATTACCAAGTAACTGATGTCAGAAACAGCTTATAAAGGATATAAGGACATTTAATTTATTATTAGTTAAACGTACTCAGATACAGTTAGAAAATTAGAAAACTGTTAATGACTTCAATGAAGTAACTTATTTATATTTCCGTTAAATTAAATACGTAACGCTTTTTAATCCTTGTCTTAGTGTACATATTATACAATAAAGGTATTAAATTCATAAAATATGTAAAAACTATTTTATATAACTGACAAACAAACATTTTGATGAAATTAATAATTAAATATCTAAATTGTTAACCTATTTTCACACATACTCTTAATGGGACTGAAATTATCAAAAAAAAAAATATAAAAAAATACATTTATCGTAATTCCTGTATACATGTGTTTAGTAATTGTATAGTATTAAAAAATAAGACTAAAAATAGAAAAATAAATATTTGTGATTTATGGAATACACCCTGGCAAGAGACAAGTCGTGTCTCAAAGCTAAGACTCAACACTAAGACCACTGAAGAACGAATGAATGAACGAACGAACGAATCAGCAAAAAAATTATAGATATTAAATTTAATGATCGTTATTTTAGTCAAATTTATAACAATGTTTTTTTATAATTAAACTAGAGTATATCCTGTATTGCAATATTTACTGCTTTCGTTATATTAAATGTAACAAATGGTTAACAAACGACACGAATTAATGTTACGCTTTTGTTAAAATTAACTATTTTAGTAAAAATGATTTTTTTGTAATGCTCGATTTGGTTATAAATATCGACGATGAAGTTGGCATTTACACAAAATCCACGAAATAGACAGGTTATAAAATTGACAAATCTCATAACTCATTAAACAATAATAATGTGGTATTGAACTTCGTCTAGAAATCATTTAAAACGTAATAATATAATTTATTTAATAATATAATATTAAGATATGTAGGTACATAGAAATAATAGAACAAAATAACTTAAACCTTAATACTTAAATGTAACACATATTTGAAACCAAAAGCCCTTCAAATGGGAACAGGTAAAATTATTCACATTAAAATTTTCAAAATTCTAGATAATTGGAAACGGGGTTACTTTTGAAGTAAAATATCATTTATTATCTTAACGACTACTTTCGAAGTTTTTCAATAAGGAATAAGAAAATAAGTTAGTGTGTGTAAGTATGTGTCTATGTGTGTGAGATTTGTAGATTTGTTTTTAACTGTATTGTGGTTTACGTAAGTAGCTGTTTAATTTCATCATTAAGCCTCTTTATGACGTTAATAAGATACTTATAATAATAATTCGTTACTTTTTTCATTCTTTTATTCTTTATTTTTATTATTTTTTATGAATTACAGGGTATTTAATACGTTCAATATAAAAATTGATTAAACTATTAGATCTAAAAAAAATATTTTAATTTACATTTTGGATGCCTCCTTACGTAAATTATAAATTTAAAAAAAAATGAAATAAAATTTAATTTTGATAATACGACATTAAATGATAATTATGGTGTATCCAATAAATTATTATCCAAAATTTGACTTTTGATCTGAAGATTATTCTTAAGATATTTTGACTTCATAAGGGAACGAGAGCATTTAGCGTTCTGTACCAAGAACGCTAAAACCAATGTATTTTCACAACAATTTTAAAATTCTCGGAATTAAAGACAATTTAAATCGTATTTACTGGAAAGCCCTCAACCTTTTCATTTGCATGCATTACTTTTATGTGCGACTCGTTTATTGTAGCCTTTCTTTTGTTATTCCTCATGATGTATTCTCGTAGTGGCTTGGAAAAATTAAAGACTATTTATACCGATATAGCTTCTGAAATTTGTAATCATATAAACTTTTTATTAGTCAAGTGAGTAATCATTTAATATTTAGTTAAGAATAATTTTATTATGTCTTAAATATCTGAGGTATTATTCTAAGGACTAATGTTATAAATTTGGAAGAGAGAGAGAGAGATACTTTTTTTTAGGAAACATTTGCTAATAATCAAATATTTTTATTGTAAGCGAATGGATTTTTTTCATTAAACACAAAAAATATCCCGTCATTTAACGAATAACACTTTTTGGGGATACAAAGTGTGAAAGTGCCAATACGAACTCATTACAGTTGAATACACAGAACACATTAATACGAGTCAGTATATTTCGAATGCACTTGTAAATTATTGTGGAAATATCTAGAGAAATATGAATTTGATAGAACTACATTATTTCTGGAAAAAGTGTAAAATGTTTGACGGCACTATTTAAATTTATTTTTGGCCAATCTCATTATCGTGCTTTTTATAAAAGTTAACGTAGGTTTGGATAGCAAACTAGTTTTTTTTAAATTTTACCAGCCTTTGACAATAGGTGGTCTTAGCATTATCCACGTGTAACTAAGGACGTGTGTGAAAAGTTAAGAATCTACTTCTATCACACTAAGAATACCTAAGTCTGGGAATAGTGGCTGCACTTCAACTTTGAAGTCACACATTTCTTTTCATATGTGAGCGTAAAGCTACATACATTTTTAATTGCTTATTTATAACTATCGTTTAATATAAACTTTAACAATATATCGAGAGAATTTTAGTTATATTTTGAATTTGATTTCATCATTATCGTTAAAATCGTAACAATATTTTAAATTTTATCTCCGATTTTCGAACGAGAAAACGTATCATGTGTAGTTTGTACTTTTCTATAGCACAAATAGAATCGAAAACTTTCTGTTTTGAATTATGATATTCCTAAAAATGAGTCGTCCATTTTTTTTCTTTTTGATATGGATTTACATCATCGTCTTATCAGCGTAGGTTCATCAGTGATAATATTGAATCATATCGATGTAGATGACGATGTGACTAAAGTTTTTTTAGACTTTTGTCGTTATTTAAATAATTCTCTAATTAATTTTTTCAACATTTGGATTCTCCAAACGGAACTTATAAGAATAAGTCTAATATGAAATTTTTCACCATCACAATAAACAATAATCTTGGAAAATTTGATTTAATATGTAATATGCTTATAAATTTCAAAGACCAATATGTATAGAGTACTTAATTTACCGTATCTGCTCAGCGAAATGGTAGTTCAATGGGTAGAGCGACGGGATATATCAATGCCCGTATCGATTTATTGTTCATACTAATGTTTAAAATTTAAACATTTACCTGATCCGTCAAAATATGAACTTAACTTAAACTATGTTTTTCCATTCTACTCACCACTATATTAAATATATAAAAATTGAAATACACAGCTACTTTTTAGAGGTAGATGTTTATTATTATAATAAGTAATTCTTTAATAAATATATATATATGTATGTTATATTTCTATATAATATATATATATATATATATATATATATATAATATATAAAGAATATTTGTATGTAGATCATATTTAGTCTGGAAAACATAAATAACATTCACGACGTTAATTATAATCTGAAGCTTGTACTGGTTCAGTTGGTTAAATTAAGAATTCGGGAGATTTATAATGTATTTTGTCTTAAATTGTTTATGAAATTATAAGATAAATGATATTACGAACTACCAAAGATTTTTTTTTATAATGATATTTAGCATATTTTACGTAAAAAATAATCGAAGAGAGAAATGCTGAAAAGATTTTAGGTAAGAACTAAAGAGCTTTTCAGCATTTGTCCTATTGTATCAAATAATTATTTCATTAATTATCAATAAATTTATTTTTACGGTACTTCTGGAATTTAGCCAGAGTACATCATTATCCTTAATGGCATTTATCCCAGAAATGCCTTTAATACTTACAACACTGCTTCATTATTTATAAAAGGTCAGACTAGTTAACACCAAGTAACAAATTTAACATTTTTCCTGAAGCATTGTTTTATGTCGTAGGCACTCTTTAGTCAAGATGTTTAAAAATTCCGTCTCTAGTAATGCTAACTAAATAGGGGACGAAAGATTCTAGAGAATTAAGTAATATGGCATCAAACTTTTTAAATGAAAATATTTATATTAGACACGTGACCTTAAGAGGAAATATAATATTTAAAGAAATAAGTATATATTAAATATTTATGAAAAGGTCGTCGCGCTTACGGGTGAAGATCACCCGAAGTGTTATATTGAGCAAGAAAACGGCGATAAAACATTGTCACTTATTTACTTTAATAAAAAACTGAATTTTCCCATAGCTCAAGATCATCCCTTGGAAAATAAACTATTAAAAATAACATTATTTACGCTCAATTGGAAACTTCCCGGAGCTGTCGTTTGGAATATTTTACCCGCATTAGACAATATATTATTTTTAAGAACGTCTCATATAACCCATAAACCTATAGAGTGAGCTTAAGTTTTTTACAGACAATAAACTTAGTATCGATCTACAACTGATATAAAAAATTGTCTATGGTGTGACATCTTACGATCAGTAAATATTTTAGAAAATTTGGTGGGTTTGTTCCGTGTTTACAAACAAAAGAAACCATTAATAAGATTTGAAAGAAATAGTTTGGGATCACCGAACATGTACGTGTAAGATAAATACGCAAAGGGCGTAACGTTTTTATCTAACCACTGCTGGTCTACCATCCCTTGAAACGGATTTATATGGATGAGCTACTTTGAAAAACCTAACCTATAACTAGCCCTAACTTTGGACAAATGGTATTTCTGATATTATTCTTTTATTAACATCTCTAAATATCCTGAAGACCTTGTCCTGAAGTCTTAAGTTTTTAATGGATATAACTTGTAAAACAACAGTGTCATACCAACTTTAAACAGTCCTAGTCTAAAAATGGTTAAAATTCCTTTCTGGATCTCTTTTATCCAACAAAGCTTAATCTTAACTTCATAAAATATCATTCCAATGGTTATAACAGTACAAATGATTTAATATCAATATATATTCAAGCGTTTGTGCAGTCTCGACGTACAAAAGCAAATTATTCGATTAAATTATTTTCTATTTCCACAAAGAGTAGGTATGTACCTTTTCATTAAAGAAAAAATAATAAAGTAGATACATATACATTACCTTAAGCATATAGCGAATAATCTGCTAAATATTAATAATTAATCAATATGAAAGTTAAGTATAAAAAATCTTTCATAGTATTTAAAATACATGTAGTTATATTTATAGCTGAGGACCTCAATTAATATTAAAGGTGGCAAGGGATCTACAACACTAAATATGATATCCTTAGTACCGAATATATTATAACTCCTACCAATAATCACTTCAGCTAGTATTTAATTACCTCTTTGCTAGCTTCATTGATATAAAGTAAATTATTTAGAAACGTTGTTAGATTAATATCAAGACCAAGATGTTTTAAGAAGATTACCAATTATTGGGGATCTCTAATTATTTATAATACGGTGGAATATTTACGAAACAATTACGAGCGTAAAAAATAAACTTTGGAAATTCAGCGAACATATTGTAATAAACATGTAAATAAAACTGAAATTTTTAATCGAATAAATTTATAAGAACGACCAGAAAGCTCAAATGTATATTTCAGTTTTTAGCAAAAAAAATACTGTTCACGGTTAACGACTTTTTAACTGAAAAATATGTTAATACCCTCTGGTTATTATATATTTTATTTTAATTATTGGTAGTTTTCTTATTCTGAATATAACATTCCAAGACAGAAAGCATTTTTTTTGTAATAACTTAATTCTAAATTCAAAGTCATAATCGTCAACATGCCAAGAAATAGCAATTGGCCTTCGAATTACATGCCACTTTTTGATATGCCACGTCACTTCCAGTTGGTTTGAATTCAGAACTACAAAAACTTTCCCGTAATTGGCTAACGAATATAATTATATTCTTTTGTAAAATTTCTAGTCGGAAGGGGTAAAAATATTCCACTCGTATTATTTAAATCAACTTCGTAACACAAAAAAAAATATTTCTCTCAGAAATTCTTATTCCTTTCCAAGAATTTGAAATTATTAGTTTAACATAGTATTCTGGATCTCTTATCTAACCCTGGGATATCCAGTGTAAGTACTCTATATACACTTTTAAAAAGCAGTTGCCATCTTGGTGCCTTTGTACTTGTCATACCTTTTTCGTTCAAAGAGTTGAACACTAACAGATGGGAAACACAATGGGCATGAGTGAACCATGTTCAAGAGATTAACTTTAAGACTTACAAACGTACTGAAAAGTGACATCACAGAAATCAAAGAATAAAACAGAAGAAGAAGCTTAAAAATAAAATTAGAAATATCATGGCAATCTTATTAATATTTTTGTATTGCTTTTGCCTGAAGATTTATTTATACAAATATGTTGCATGTGATATATCGCGACATGTAATTATTGTTAATGCAATACGGTAAGTATATATTTTTGACCAGGTGAAGATAACCTGATTTTAAGTAAAAGGCTCTTTGAATGATACTTCCCAGTAACTTTACGTGATTAAATATAATATATAACTTTATATGTTATATCGCCAAATTCTACATGTTAAACATGTAAGGTAACCTTGGTCAAAGTTTTACATTGATAGTATACGAGGGTCAGAGTTTATAATATTACAAGTAACCTCAAAGTGAACCGAGTCATGTTTTACGTATTCTACATGCGCCAAGTTCGAATTCATAACGACATTTCCGGTTACAGGCTATGGTTCAAGCATCAAAAGCTCAATTCAATTAATTAGACTACTAAAATATAGCCTATTTATTTAATATAAGTTTTCATTTCCTTAACAATTCAAAACATTTTTATTCTTATATTTTATTTGGTCGTTATAAACTCACTATGCAGTTAAAATACTGAGTAAGAAAGCCAATTAAAATATGCTCCATTATAATTCTGGCGAAAATGTAAACAAACACAAAAACAGATTTTCATACATTTTTAATGTGTTTTAGCAGTTTTTACTCTTTGTCCCGTAAGCCACACTTGCAATCTCTTATAATAAATACTAAAATTCGTATTGAAACCTTTAACTAATTTTAAATTTATCATATAATAAGTAACGCATCCAGTGAATTTCCTTTTTTCTTTGAATTCTCATTTGAATAACGTGAATAAGTATGAAAGTAAAGTCGTTATTATTATTACGTCTTTTATTAATCAACATTCAAATTTATCATTTCTCTATATATATTTCAAACTTATCTAACTATATTTATATAATATTTTATATTAAGTTGTTATTTTGGGTATAAACACGTTACGTACGTGTACGCCTGAATTCATTCAAAAAAAACGTGCTACAAGCACTAGATAACTTACATGAAACAAGTGACGCTGCAAATTGTGGGAGCAAATATACTTTTCTTCCTTTTTGTAATAAAACTACGAGTTTAGGTGTGCTTTCTTTGGTGTATTGGTTTTCAAACTCAGATGTTAAAAAAGGAGGAATCTATATTTTTCCTTTTTATATTTTAGAACGGCATTTATAACGGTAAATTATAAGTCCATTAAAATAGTGAGAAAATTGAAACATTTATTTTAAATGGAATGATATATACTGGATATTGATAAATTTTTACGTCAAGTAAAAAGAATGCGCATAATTAATATATATGTAACTCAAAGATATGTAAAAATATATTTTTATGTATAATCCCAACTCTATAGTTAAAAGATTTATCCTAATTAAAGACTAAAAGGTTTTATTTTTAGTTTAAAGTGATAACAATTACAATACCTTTTATTTATTTCTTTAACACCACTCTTCCTTAAATAAGCAGCAATCAGCGTTTAAATTCAGACAAATAATTCAACCGCCTCCAGCTGGAATGGATGAAATATTTAACCAAAAGACTCTTGTAACAATTAAATGACATAAGACGCAGGTAAAGAAAGTGTATTTTTTTTCTAAATACACAACACCAATGTAAAAATATTTACTAAATTTTTTCTTGAACTTCAAGCTTTAATTATTTTCATTTATCTTTTTTTTGTAATCAATTTATCCTATCCTATAATCTTAATATATATAAATTACGTGTTTGTCCTCGCTGAAATCCTAAACTACTTCGATTTTAATGAAATTTTTTGATATCTATTGTTTGGTCCAACTTAAAAGAGAGGATAGTTTATATCTCAATTCATTTATTTATTTTATTGTAAATTATTTATTTATTATCTGACAGTCATCATTATCTGTTAACACCATACAATTCTAAGAGATGGCGGTAGTTGTTAACTGGATTGAGGAAGTATCCAATAGATCGTTTACTTATTCAATTAAAAATGTTATATGGAGCTATTGAAGAATCTACATTACTCTGAAAAGAGTAACATTTTAAATATCCCATTCCTTGTTTATGAGTATTTGATACCACTTTTATGAATTTAATTTTAAAAAGTAAACTAAGCTGAAAATATAAACATTTCATTTATATTAAATATTTTATAAAAGCACAAAGAACCAAACCAGAGTTTGAAATATTGATCCATAGTTTTACTTGTGTTGCGTTCTTGTAACATTACCTGGTAATTGTAAATTATAAACAACTAATTAAAAAAAGTCAAAATACTGATCACATTAACTTCTCACAGTTCATTGTCATGGCTTTCATGTGTACAGATTAATGAAAATATTATGCAATGTTTATTGAGAAATATTCCGTCATTCCTACAGTTAAATTATTCTTTACTGCAATTAAAGAGAAAACTAAGAGCCAATTACATAAGGAATGCTAAATTCAGTTTGACAATTACCAACTTCATAGTATATATTGTATATATTATATATATTGTATATATAGTATATATTGTATATATTGTATATATTGTATATTTGTATATATTGTATATATTATATATATTTTATATATTATATATATTACGTTATAACTCAAAGGTCTGAGTTTCAAGGTCCTAAAAATATTTAGAATTTCAGTTAGCATATAATCACTTCCCATGCAGTTGACAGTATGCATTGAAAATAGTAACGTTATATTATTTTAGTTTATTATTTATCGCCTTTTCTTCTGTCTTGGGTTTCAAATTAATTAAAAATTAATTACTTTTTGTTTCTGTAAATTGTAACGTTTAATTAATTATACAGAAAACTCTATGAATTCTAAACACTTTTCACCAATTATGATGATTTTTTCCTTTCGATTGAATAGCGTTATATTCAAAACAATTATATATGAATTATATGAATTATATATGAAGTTTATTATATATGAAATAAAACTTTTCTATATTATTATAAAAAAATGCGGAATGTTTATGTAATTTTATAAACATAGTTATATATTATTTTTATCGCATCTTTGAACTTTTTATTTTTTTTACTAAAATTGCTCAATAGTTATAAAAAAAACGTAACGATAAATTATATTATGGACACATTGACAAGTCTGCTAATCTGAAAGAACGTACTTTACAAATTTATCTTGAAAGCAATTATTTCAAGTATTGAGTAATAGGAAAAATCTTGATTTAATACCAAATTTCAGAATTCTTATTAAATATTGAAATAGAATTTTACGTCTATTTAAACCCCTTTAAGGAATAACCGAATTGGGTTTCATTTGATTACGAACACTTATTTAATCGAACATAATAGCATGCCATCATTAAACGAATAACAATTATGGGAAATATAATGTGTGAAAATGCCAATACGGACATATTAGGTACATTAGATTACACAAAACACGCTAAACCGTGTGTCGGTCAGAATATTTCGAATAAACTTGTAATTAATTCAGGCACTAAATATCGAAACAGTTTCAAAAAATCAATCGGCAACCTTGCACTAATGAGAACAATGCAGATTAAATATTTTCTCTCGTTGTATTTAAAACTGTATTTTTTATGTTTTAAAGTTTCTCAAAAGATTTTGTTTGGAAATACAATAACAAGAATATTTTCTTGTTATTGTTAATGCAAAAAAATATATTAAAAATTACATTTCAAATATTTAGAAAAAATATCTTAACATAAGGTTAATTATAATTATTAAAATAATTATTAAATTTAACAAAACTAATTGCTTAGTTCTGGGAATAGTTTAAAATGTTTAACGGCAGTATCGAGATTTATGATTGGTCATTCTCTTTATCGTGCTTTTAATTTATTAAAAAAAGTTAACGTAGGTTTAGATAGCAAACTAGATTTTTTAAATATTTACCAGCCTTTGAAAACAGGCGGTCTTAGCATTATCCACGTGTAACTAAGGACTTATGTGAAAAGTTAAGAAACTGCTTCTATCACACTAAGAATACCTAAGTCTGGGAATAGTGGTTGCAGTTCAATTTTAAAGTCACATAGTAGTTTTTATCAGATGTGAGCGTAAAGCTACATACATACGTAACTGTCTATTTATTACTATCGTCTCAAATAAACGTAATACATTGAGAGGTTTTTAATTTTATTTGAAAGAATTATTGTTGTGATAGATTTTTTTTATCTGTCTTATGAACAACAAACGTAGCGTTCATGGTTTGTACTTTTCATAGCATAAATTTAAATTAAGTCTGTATTCGTAATTCTTATGTAAGTGTCTATTTTTTTCTATTTGATGTGGACTCACACTCATTAAACTTGAAGTAAAGTTTAACCAAGCGACAGTATATTAAATATAATAAGCACTGCTACTTTTAATATGTATAGGTTTATCATTAAAGTAATGAAATCTGTATGAAATATTGCGTTTAGATAATATTTAGTCTGGAAAATATAAATATCATTAATGGCGTTATAATCTGAAGCTTGAACTTTGCTTCGCTAAATTAAATATTTAGGTGATTTATAACTTTTAATGCCTTAGATTGTTGCAGAGGCTGACATATTATTTATTAACTACTAGAATATTTTAACTAAAATAGCATTACTTACGTCGTAAAAGTAGATTTTAATCATATTATATCTTTCCGCCTTTTCTGAAATATAGACAGAGTACAATTTATACAAAATATTTTCTCCAGGAATGGATTTAATACAATACTGCTTTATTATTTATAAATGTTGGAATAATCATTAATTAATTAAGTTACAGATAGTAAATTAAAGTTTTCATGTCGTTGGCCAATCGTTAAAGCAAAATTATTTAAAATTATATCCCGAGAAATCCTAAATATTTAATGAAAGATTAAGTAGAAATCACTTTTGAAATAAGTAACATGGCATCAAACTTTTACTAAACATTTTATTAAACACGTGACTGTTAGAGGATATATAAAGATATTTACAGAAAAGATTTTAAATAATATATTTACGTACGCCTCGTGAAGATTACATATTTTCAGCCGACGTGTTATATTAAGCTTGAAAACGGTGATAAAACAATGTCACTTATTCTGAAAAACTGAATTCTTCCCAAATCTCAAGATCATCCCCGAGATGATAAATTATTCAAAATAAAATTATTACGCTCACTTGGAAACCTTTCCTGAGATGTCGTTGGAAAACTTACCCTTACCAGATGAAATATTGTTTTAAAGGACACGTTTCATATCACCCATAAACCTATGGAGTGACAATATTATACAATTATTTTTTTTATTGAAATATTATTATTCGTGCCAACAATGGTCAATATTAATTTATTATAAAATAAACTTAAAAAGACATAAAATTATTTTGAAGCTTAAGATTCTAACAGACAAGATTCTACAGGTGATTAAAAAACTTGTCTATGGTAAGACATCTAATGGCTAGTTAGATCTTTGCTAATTTGGTGCAATTAGTACGATATTTAAAATATAAGCAACTATTAGTAACCAGGTATGAAATGAATAGTTGGAAGTCACCGTACATGTGCGTGAGAAATTAATACGCAAAGGTTGCGTAACGTTTTATCTAACCACTCCTGATTTGTCTTCACTCGAAAAGGATTTATATGAATGAAAACTGGTATCCATAAAGAATATTCTGAAATTATTCCTATAATGCTTTCGATGGAGCTTTTATTATTTCTTTTTCCGAATTGAAATACTGAGTGCTGCTCATTTGAGTCGATTTATATTATTAAATAAATAAATACTAATGGTTATTTTTTTTACCGAATTAAAACTCATTATTCTACTTATATATTAGCGACAAATCTTTTAAATTATGCGGTTGGTCTTGTTTTTGAACCATATTTATCTTATCATGGAGTTATATTCTTGATTCGTATTTCCCATACGTTCGTATAAATGTAGCCATATCCAGTATCTATATATAATTTCGTTCAAAATGAATGTACAAAATGTCCCACTTTTAAGATAAACTCGTATGTGTAAATAAATCAAGAAAAATAAATAAGCAACCGTTATAACTGTTGTTCTAAAATATACCAAACACAGGTAAAATAATAAAGAATTCTCCTTTTCTAAAGTCTACGGACTTGGTTTTTCGAAGATATTGAAACAGAAAACCAATACACCCAAGAATGAACATACATAAACTGGTAGTTTTATTACAAACACGAAGAAAACTATATTTGTTCCCACAGTTTGCAGCGTCACTTATTTAAATGAAGTTATCTTGTCCGTGTAACACGTTCCTTGTGAATGAATACAGTTGTAACGACTTATCGTACGCATGCAGAGTATATACAACTAGATAAGATTAAATATGATGGATGTTATAATATGATAAACTTTACTGGTAAATTTAATGACATCAAATGTGCTTCACTTAACACGTTCTGTTGTTAATCATTCAATGCTAAATACAAAGTTAGGTGGAAGCTTTAATACGACCTTTATTATTGATTAACCGTTCGCAGGTGGGTGTAAATTGCAAAAACTCACACAGTCATTGAAAGGTTAATAATAAAACAACCTTAGAAATAAAGGGTACGTTCATAAAAATATTAGATAAACGTATTTTTTTGCATTTAGATATTACTTTTAGAGTTACTACTAATATCATACTAGAAATACGTAATTCAAAATATTGTAACACGTTGCGGTGAAGTGGCTAAAATTAGTTTGGGTATTTTAATTTTATTTCATTAAATATTCAAATATTTTGATAATATCTATGTAAATGAAAATCAGGAGCTGTTGTTCATACCTCATAAGATATGTACCGGTGTGGCACACGATAAAAGGCACACAACTGTATTAAAATGAAAACGTATGACAATTTTTTTAAGTGTCGGTATTTACATTTTCGCCAGGCTGGAATTATATGTTAGCACATTTTAATTTGCTTTTATACTTGTTGTGTAACTGGATAGAGAGTTTGATACAACTGAATATTATAAAATATAGGAATAAAAATGATTGAAATTGCTGAATTGATTAAAACTTTAATATATATAAACAAACAGTATTATAATATTGTTTTTCGCGCTTTTGGTGATATTACCGTGGCTGTTACAGGAAATATCATCATGGACTCGATCTTGACGTATGTGGAATATACGTAAGAAATAATTTAGTTTATATCGAGGGTACCTGTATTGCAAAGTCCGTCGCTATTTTAAGAACAAATAAAAAATTTAACCAAGATTACGTATACAGTGAAAGATTATTTTCAATCACGTAAAGTCACTATAGTCATTTAAAGATCCTTATAGTTTAAACTTTAATTTGTTACTCAGAACAATAATTGTATGTCATATGACATATTACATGTGACATATTTGTTCAAAATTTTTATCTTACGACAAAAGCAACACAAAATATAATAATATTATTGCCATGTTAGTTTGAATTATTTTTTGGAGCTCGTTCTGTTCTATTATGAGAAAATTTTAATATGTCGTTTCTCAGAACGTTTGTATTCCTTGACTTAATTTAAATCTCTTGAACCCAGCCCACTTTTCACAGTTTTTCATCTGTTAGTGGTGTAAAAAGACAAAGGTATGATAAACTACGAAGGCACCAAAATGATGACTGCCTCTTAATCTCGAATATCAAAACTTATACTGGATATCCCAGCGTAAGAATACATAAAGCCAGACTTTGTTAATCTTTCGAAGTTTTGGAAAGAATTAAACTTAAGTTTACTGAAAGAAATACGATTTTTCTTGTTAAGAAGTTAATTTACATTATACGAGAACAATATCATAATCTCGTCAGACTAAAAATTATACTGAAGAATGTTATTTTTGTAGGATACAGCTAAAGAGAAGACCGTTTTTTATTTATTTGAACCTTGACGTAATGTAACTTTATTTTATTTTAAACTTTGAACTTTAACTATTATATTTGTATCTTTTTAATAAGCTTCTTTGTATCCAAAATTAATAAGTTCCGGGAAAAGTATACATTGTTTGATGGCACTGTCAAGATTTGTAATTTAGTATATCATATATCATGCCTTTAACCAATAAAAAGTTTGGTATGGGTTTTGATAGCAAATTAGTTTCTTTGAATATTTATCAGCCCTTAATAAACGGACCGTTTTTACTTTATCGACAGGGATCTAAGGATATATGAAAAGTCTAGAAAATAATTTTATAAAAATTCAATGGAAATCACGATTTACTTTATGTTCAATTATTACTAGACTTTAATTGAGGTAGTACTGTAAATTTGATAAATTAATTTAAATTCAATCATATTCAACGTATATCATTTAAATTCAATCAATCATTTCAATTCAACGTAATAACTGTTTATAAATTTACTAATTTCATTATTGTAATAACAATAAAAATATACATTTAAGATTTAATTGCCTTTATATAACTTAAGGTTTTCATGAATTTTGAATAATCGCTTTATATATAATTTGTTTTATAATTATTATTACATTTGTTGTAGTTGATATTTTATTTAACAAAATATTCGTTATTTCCTGTACCTCTAAAAACGCCTTTAACCTTTTGAAGAGCAAAAATAATCCTATTGTCATTAGATTATCAATAGATGAAATGGTTTAATGAAAAACCAAGAAATAAACTGATACGGTGTATACAATATTTATTAAAATTTTTATATATTTATCTTTTTTTAAACAATTTTAAATAAACAAGTGAGCTTAAAACTTTTACACTGTATGATATTTTACGTTTAGTAAAACTAAAGATAGTGCAAATTGCGTGCAAACTCTTCTGTCGTTATTAAATTAAGCAACAATTAATAAGCCGTTACGGAATATATTTATAGTTTGAGATCGCGTACATGAAAGTGAGAGATAAAAATGTAAAGGGTACGTGAGAGATGAAAATGCAAAGGGTTATCTAAGCACTGCTGTCTTTCCTTGAAAGGGAATTATATGGATGGGTACTTTGAAAAATGGCATCCATGAAGAACATTGGATGGTTGCGTGTCTAAGACGTATGAAGACATAAAATCTAAACCAACATTGTTTATGAATGAAATGCTTTTTTTTTACTTATAACGACTTTGATAGAATTGAATTTAGAAAATTACTCTTTTGTTAACATTTCTTTACAACCTAAAATACATGTCTTTAGTTTTTATTAGGAGCTCCTAAAATTAAATACCAAATAAGTACCAATTTCATGGCTTGAAAAATAACAACTTTCGAACCCTCTTGAACTCTCCTAGAAGGGATTTGTCTAAAAATAAATATAAAACAAAAATCTGAATCGTTCGTTCGAAAAAGCGTCGTTTATCTTTTTGACTCCGGAAACAGACTATACAATTACAATATTTTTTATTTAAATAAAAAGTATGCTTTTACCTCTTCTGTGATTAAAGAAAGAATAAATTATAAGAAATATTAAAAAATATATATAATCTTAAGCAGATAATACTTCAACAAACGGATAATCTGTTAAATATTGGTAATTAATTCGAAAGACAGAAGAAAGTTCAAACTTTAATGGTATTTAAAAATATATATTTTTGGACTTTATTTTTCCGAGTTACCTATTTTTCTATTATTAAGAATAGTCGTTTACTTTATCGTTGCTGATCTTATTTTTAATGTGTGTTTTTTTCATGAAAATATTTTTTCTTTTTCAGTTGAAAAAGATTGTATTATTTTTATAAAATTTAATGCTGATTTCTGCTCATTTATTTATGATCAAGTGGAGATTTAAAAAATTAACAAAAGGAACAATAATTGTTGTCACTTTATGCCAAATAATTCTTATTAGTCTATATTGAAGATAAATATTTTAAACTATGCGGTAGATCTTACACTTAAAATTTATTTATCTAATCATTGAGTTACATATTACTCTTGATTGGTATTTTCCTAACGTGACTTAAAAATGTGCCCATATCAACGAACAACAACACAACTGAACACGTTACAACTGAATACGTTATTCAGTTAAAAATAATTGTACAAAATGTCCCACTATTTTGATAAGTTGCTAATATGGGTAACATATTTCAAGATGCCATAAAAATAAATGATCGACCTTCATAAACGGTGCCTTAAAATATACAATGAAAAGTTTTTCCGTTTCTAACGTCCAGGGACTTTGACTTTTAGAAGATATAGAAATAGAAAAGTAACACACCAAAGAAAGGTACATAAAATCACAGTTTTATTACAACCTCGAGAATATAATAAATAGAAAAATATATTTGTTCCCACAAATTGCAGCGTCACTTTATTTATATAAAGTTAACTTGTGACTGTAGCACGTTCCTTATGAATGAATTCAGTTGTACGCGAAGGTGATATTTTACAACCCGAAATAACGACTCAACTAGAGCATTCATGTAAACGTATAATATATATCTAGAATGATTCAGTCTGTTAACAGGAAAGTTGCATTTATAATAACTTCTTTACCTACGAGTATAAATCTGTTATTTTTTTGATTGCATCACATGTCCTGTTCTGTTGTTAATCAATAGGTTTATGATAAATTCAAAATAGGGTAGAAATTGTTACATGACTTATGATTGCTTAACACAACTGACGAGATCAGATATTATGGAAGTAAAAAGCTAGAAAGTAACAAAGTTATTGTAAGAAAAGTAAAAAAGGAGGCTCGGAATAAAACGCTCCAACCTCAATAGACATTATTGTGAAAACTCGACTTAAAAATGTACTATGATGGTTAAAATAAAAATAATTATAATTTATAAAAAATAATGTAGTTTCATATAGGACGCTTTCGATAATACTACCATTAGTGTCACCGGAAACTTCATCATGAAGTCGAACTTGGCGTGTGTATAATATACGTAAGACATGGCTTAGTACATAGTAAGGCTACTTGTAGTATTACTAAGTCTGACACTCAAAAAACGTTAAGGTTTGACAAAAATTTTGTTAACACATTTAATGTTTCAGGTGATATAATATGTAGTGTAAAATATTATATAATCAAATTAATTATTTACTAGAAAGTATAATTCAAAGAGCCTTATATATTAGGACTTACCTTGATTTTGATCTTAAAGATCAAATATACTTACCCCATAACAGTGGAATGAAGGCAGTGTTACTCAGAAGAATAATACATTGCATATGACATATTACACGTGACATATTTGTACAAAATTTACCTTAGATAAAAGCAACACAAAAAATATGAATATGATTTCCATGAAATTTCTTATTTATTTTTTGAGCTTTTGTTTTATTCTATTATGAAGCAATTTAAAGATGTCGCTTTTCAGGAGTTTGCAAAGCTTAAACTAAATCTCTTGAATCCAGCTCACTCATGCCCATTATGGTGTTTCCCATCCGTCACTGTTCCACTCCATGAACAAGAAATGTAAAACAAACTACAAAGGCACAAATAAAACAATTGCCTCCTATGTTTATGGATATATGTTTTTCCTACGCTGGTATTTATGTATCAGAGTACTATCTTAACCGAAAAATCTAAACGCTTGGAAATAATACTGCTTAAACATTAAATAATTAATTTATTTAAATACTGAAACCTTCATATTTGTACACAAACGTGCATATAATAAATCAAATATATAATTATTTATACGACAATAGGACTACAGTTCTTTTCATATGAATTAAAAGAAATCTTCTCGATAATCATAAGTTTGATGGAACTCATAGCTTTAATGAGCATTTCGTTGTACGTACAAAGTACGTTCTAGAAATAAACTGATGATAGCTCCAGAGAGGCCAAGATCTTTAGGTAGGTTATATAAATTTTGCAATTATTCTCCCTCTCACTTCTACTGCGTACAAATAACCTATATACCTATTTTTGGTCAGTTCGTTATACTTGTTTACTTTAATTGATCTTTGGGGATATTTGTTTCCCACGGAACAGTAAGCTTCACAAGTATCACGCGATGTCTAGAGTACAAAAATATGTAGTCCCTTTTTTGTTGAATTAAAGGAAATCTCGATAATCATAAGTTTGATCGAACTCATAGCTTTAATGAGTATTTCAAAATAGAAAGTATGAACGATTTTATTTACAAAACATTTTATGAATCTTTAATAAGGATTACTTTCAAATGTTATTTATATTTACTACCTACACAAGTTGGTCAGATGCCAATATTATAAGTTTATGCTATTTCACGTTAATTAATGAACACTGAAGAAGGATTTATGCTTTGGCATAATTTTACTTTACAACGACGACATTTTTGACCTAAAATTTTTAACAAGAAGATTAGATAATGAGAAAAATACGTTTTTTTTTGTTGTTTAGGAACTTTATTAACATTATGCGAACAAAACTTGATAACTTCGTTGGAGTAAAAATTACAAAATAATGTATTATTTATTATCCAGAAGCTTTTTGTAAATTATAATTCAAACCAAATGGAAGTGATACGAGTATAAAACATCAAAACGTGAGCATGCAATCCGTAAGCCAATTGTTCTGCATCCCGACAATCAGACTCTGCATTTCGAAGTCATTTATGCCAAAAAATGTTCAGTATTGGATATTGAATATAAGACTATGAATTATAAAACCATAACACCAAATTGAATAACAGACAGATAAGATACTTCAAATTATAGCTAACGTAACTTTTGGTTTACCGAGACATTAATTTTCTTGAGAAAGCTTCGGCTCATATTTTTGTAAATTCAATTTTCTATAAATGTATAAGTTGGCTTATTCTTTTTGATATAATTTTATTACATTTAACACAGCCTGTGCACATAAACATATTTGCTAATTAAAAGGCGACACCTTTGAGGTTTATTTTGCGAGCAGTTTTTTTTTTATTATTAAAGTTGTGTTAAAAATAATAAAAATCTTAAAATATTACCTAATCTAACAACTTTTTAAATTAAACCTTATTATATAATTCCTAAGTGAAAATATAAAAACGCCTCTTAATAAATATAGTAGTCAAATCCACGTACGTCTTTCCTTTTTCAAAAAAAATAATAAATCTACTATTCCTTCTAAAGTACTATATACTAAAATAAGACATTGCGGAGCCAAATTTTTATTCTGTCTCCTAATTTAATATCAATCAGTATTGAGATGTCGAACTTTGCTTACATTATACTAAGTCCCTATGTATTATTTTAAAATCAAATCTAAACGTTAATCTCAACCAACCCACTTTCAACTAATGAATGAATTTGAAAAGGAAGAGATTCTTTAAAATGAGAAAGATTTAAAATTGAAAATAGACGATGATATAAATATTTTTTTTTTGTTATAGCTTAAAACTTTAAAAAATCAGCCGAAAATAATTAAAAATATCTTACTATGACATACCATTATTAAAATGTTGAACATTACACTTTTTTATTATTTACTGAAAAATTCGCATTTTAGATACAGAAAAAAATATCTTATATGCTAGGACTCGCCTTGCCTTATTAGATTAATTTTGTACAAATATGAGAACAATATTAACAATATTTTTATTACAAATTCGAACTAATTAATTATACGAACCCTTGTAATCACAAAATACATTAAAACCATGAGTTGGTCGAAATATTTTAAATATAGGAGTACTTGTAAATTATTGAAGCTATAACAAACGAAACAATTCTAGAAGAGTCAATCAGCAACGTCGCATAAATGTGAAAAATAAAGAGTGAAGACAATCTCTCGTTTGTATTTTTTTCTTTCAGCTTTCTAATTAATGATTTTGTTTAGAAAAAACAATGCCTAGAATATATTTTACATGAACTAATTTCTCGATAAATATATTTAAACTAATTAATAAATTAAAATAAATAAATAAATAATGAAAAATAACCTGATATGGGCAGGGCATTGAACCCCGGACCTCTGGGAAGTAATACGGTGGGAAGTAATAAGTAATTGGTACAGCGACGGGACGGTTTCCCAGTAAAAAGCACCCGTGTAGGCTGGAGCGATTCGACAGTTTAGTTATTTATATAAAACATAAATTAACAAATCTGCTAAGTGACACAAAAGAAAGTCTAGTTTTATGCAAATACTTCTCTCAGAATACAAACACAATGTCAGGATTTACTGGAACAACAAGAGTTCCACTTACGTTGGAGAATAAAAGTAAACCATTCTCTAACAACTGGGAATTGGCGCTCACACCTCATCAGATATTTGTGTGCTCATGCCTCACGTGCCACGAAGAGTACACACCTGCAATAACACATTTCAAATGTATGGCAATCTGTTTTTATGTGTCGGTATTTACATTTTCACCAGGTTGGAATAATAAAGCTGGCATTAATTGGTTTTCTTACTTTGTTGTGTAACTGTGGCAAGGAAAGTAGAATTAAAATTTAGTAATAAAAACAGTTGAAATTGCTTTAACAAGGTATACAAAAGTAATAATATTTGTGGTTGGTTTAAACTATAGCGGTTAAAACCAACCAAAATACTTAGAACTTCAGATCATGTACAGCGCTTGGTGCTGCTCGATTTAAGATATTTCAGTGCAAAATTCACTTACGCAGACGAGCGTGAGAATGTTTGCGTAGAAGTATCGCGGCCCCTTTTGCTATAGTCTAACAAACACACTTTTGATATTTTGGAGATCTTGAGTACGATTACCTGTTTTTGGTTTGTTGCATCATATTAGTCTCATAAAATTTAAATAAAATACTAGCATTGGTTTAATATCAAATATTGAATACTAAATGGTTTGTTAAAAGTTTCTATTAGTTTTGTAAAATGTTATAATTGTTTGTTTTTATACTTTGAATACGTTTTACTACAAAATTATGTAACAATACTATTTAATTAATTTATATATATACCTAGATTGTACAGTAATATGTGGCTGTCCACGTCTGGTACGTCTGTACCAAAAACAGATCTTCCCGTGTAGTCAGTGGCTCGTGACCTTAGCCAGTCGGTATTGCGCGCGTTGAAGTCCCCGAGAACTATGACTTCAGCGGAGGGAATCTGTGACAGAAGGTCGTCAATCTTCGCCTGGATATGGCCCAAGAGTTACTCCGTTTCTGCATTACCACTATGGGACCTGTAGAGGCACGCGTAGACTCTGACACGATCGTCCATGTCCACGCTCAGCCAAAGTAAAGACAGGTTCAAAAAATTTAAGGCGACGTTAGCAGATGTCCTCTCTTACAAACACAGATACCACGACGTGTGGTATAAAATGATGTTCAAGTTTATACCCGGGGTATGATAGGTACGCTGTGTCGCTAAGTTGAGATATCTGCGTCTCCGTCAAAAATTTATTTTGATCTTCCATTTCTGAAACATGTACATATCATAAAATATAGTAGATTAGTAAGTGAAAGTGAAAATACCTGGTGTTAAAATATGAATCTAATATTAAATTTTTTAAAAGTATCAACATTTTTTGGTCCAACATTACGCAGTTGTATTTATACTCACGATGAAGATATAACCGGAGCGCAGGTGTACACATCCACTCTCTTCAAACCCTTGTAGCGGTCTGATATTAAACGAACGGAACGAGGAGTTCCATATATCTTTTTCCTTTCTATTTTTCATGATTTTTAATAATATAGTATATAGAAAATAGGCAATTTAAAGGCCTTATTTTCTTGAAATTTTCCTTCTGGTTATGATTTTGATATCTTTAAAGTAAAACCAAATTAAAATAAATCATAGACATTTTTTTCTTTTCTAAGATATATATTTTTTACCTGATCTGTCTATATCAAGGAGATTTTAGACTTGGACTTTTTAATTAATGCTGAAAGTCAATCGACTGCAAATTGTTTAGTTTTAAAGCATGTTTAGTTTTCAGGTCGTAATTCAAAAATTATCAACATTTTCCTGTAATAAATATTTAATCATTCGCATATCCTACAACAAAAAGAAAAGCAAAGTATTGATAAGACAGACCGTAGAAGAAGAGAGAAAGAGTGTTAGATAAAGTTCAGATTTTTAGTAAAGCACGTTAGACGCTATAAACGCTCTTAAAGACGCGTTTACGAAACAGATGGGTAGCAAATCACATAACTAAATTGACAAAGCTTGACTACGCACACATACGCGAGTATAGTCTCGAAATAATGGCTACATGAAACCATTTTGATCTTTCCATCAGACTTGAAGGAGTGACCTGAATGTATACTTACGGATGGATGCTATTGGATCTCCTAGACGGGTTTGACTGGGTGCGCTGAGTTTAGGTTTGTTATGTTGGACGTCGGACTTGAGGGAGTGACCTGAGACTATTGATAAGAATACGGCCACCGCTGGTAATAAAATACGTCACATAAAATTTTTAATTTCTAAACCCGTTCCTCGTCACAAGTTTTGCCACCTCGCCTGTATATATTACGTCAAAAATCTAGCCCCTTGAAAATAATAGATATAAAAAAATAGAATTCAAAAAATGATTTCTTTTAAAAACAGAATTAAAGTTAATAAAAATCTGAAAAAATATATAATAATAATTACATATTCTTTTATGAAACGAATACGTTTTTCATTTACGCATTCCTACTCGAAACGAATACGTTCTTCGTTTAAGTATTCCTGTACGAAAAGTGTTTTTTTAAACGAAAACGTATTTGTTTTTCGTTTAAAAAAACAATTCTAAACTCGGTGCACCTAGTTGATACTTTCTTGGAGATCCAATAACATCCATCCATCAGTATACCTCAAGGACATTCTGTCAAGTCTGACGCTAAGATCTTCTTAAATCTAACAAAACAAGCCTAAACTTGTTGTAGTTAGTCCAATTCGTCTAAGGAATCTAATAGCATCCATCCACCAATATGTATACCTTCAGGTCAAATCGTCAAGTCTAACGGTAAGCTCTTATCAAAACTTGCAAAATAAACCTAAACTCAGAGCACCTTACTCTATTCGTCTAGGATATCATTTGCTACTGGATACTTCCATCCATCAGAATATCAATATCTGTATATTTACTAAAAAATTATAATATAAAAATGATCTAGTCGACAATATAGAAAATTGTGTAAGCTGTAAAGTATCAAGTTCGGTTTTATTAAATATATTGTATTCGTACAGCGATCTAAAAGAGATACAGGACCACGCACGACAACGGTCTTAGACAGACTGAGGTGGTGTTTCAATTTTAGAAAAATTTGTTATAAAGAATCAATAAAAACGCAAGTAAAATAAACCTTATTACAGTATATTAAGATTCATGTTTCAATATAAAGACGTGAATAAATAAAAATTATATTATTATTTTTAAAATATTTTGTTAAGTATCAATAATTATTTTTTATAACATTGTAGTTGAGTATGTCTTTTTACCTAAGGTATTATTTTATTCTCAAATATATGGTAACCTATACATGAAAAATGTACCGAAAATACTCCTGAAATTGTGGAATATGTGTGACGGAATGATTTAATATCATTTTATTAATGTAAAAAACTATAATATTCCATTTTTTTCAAAGGAATTAAAAATAAAGAAACACTTTATCTGCTGATAGTATAGATTTTATTACGTTAAAGTTGATTTTGTAGCAATATGTACCGAAAAGTTGATGATTTTCGGCAATAATATAATAGGATTTAGCATTTGAATTACCCTTTCGGTGACGTTTCTTAAATAATGATAATAAAAATTTAATAATGTTTTATATGTTCAAGCTATTACTCGACATTTTGTTGACATCTTCCTTTATAAAATATTTTTTATTTGTTTTTAATTATTTATATGGATTATTATATTGCAGAGTACAATAATTAAATGTTTAAATTTTTGCAAATATTTTGTTATTATCTGTGTTTTAGGAATAGTTAATACTTTGGAATATACTTGCACCGTATTTCTGAATGGGCGTAAACTGCTTAGACACAGTTTCTAACTTTTGTAGTCGTTTAAAATATTTTAGAAATTTTCATTGTATTTTCACTGTTCAATTAATAAATTATTGAAAAATATTTTTCTGTGCCTTATGACCGGACATATCATTGTGAAGTAGATTTTTGTTTGTGGAATAAACGTTAGACATAAGATTGCTTACGACAATTTAACCTGTAGTATTATAAATTCTGACCCTCCTATACAAGTTTACGTAAAAGTTTGACCAAGCTTACGTGACATTTAAAAGTGTTACGTAAACACTATAATATGTTATATTTGATGACGATAAGTTTTTAGTAGAAAGGGTTTGTATTGAAAACCTAACTTTATTTGTTATATCGAAAATAATTACCGTAATATATTACAATGAACTGCTTTCATTTACGTTACGCCCAGAACAATACCTTCATGTCACATAATGACATATTGCATTTGACAGATACAAAACAACGCCAAAAAAAATAATAGTATGTTAGTTCTAGTTCTAGTGGTAGATATTTTTGAGTTGCATCTCTTCTCATAACAGTTATTTTAAAGATGTCACTTCTCAGGATGTTTCTACGGCACAAATTTAATCCCTTGACCCAGTTTACTCCTGTCCATTGTGGTGTTTTCCGTCTGTTAGTGGTCCACTCAATTAACGACAAAGGTGTAAGCTACAAAGGCACCAAGATGTCAGCTGCTTTATAACCTTGCGTATCAAATACGTTTACATCATACCTGTGCTTGAGAAAACATAAATCAACAATAGTATATTAATTTTATAAATTTAAAGAACGGAATAAAACTCGGTTCTAAATAATATGCCCTTATTCTCATGGTATAAGTAGTACATTTATGTTATTTGAATCCCAAAAGCTTTACATAATGAAGTAATGAAATTAGTTTTATTTATGTTTTTAATTACTCTCTAATAAAATGATACGAAAATAGGATTATTATTTTGTTTAAAACAAATTCTATTGATAATTTTAAGCTTGATCGTATTCATAACTAAGCTTCTTGAAATAAATATAATAAGACTGATCATAAATTAGTTTTGTATTTTTTCGCACATTCATTACAATATTATGTTAAACATGTATTGAACTTTTGAAGTATGCGTTTTATGCTCGTGGTTGCTTAGTAAATGTACAAATGTATTGTAAATAAGAAGACATACCAAATTGTTGCATTTTTGAAATAATTATCGGTTTTGATATTAGTTTTTTTCTGATCAAATAGGTTTCTATATGTTTTTTATTCTATAATAGTATAGTAGTCGTGGATATGGAGTTGTCTTGCCACCTTTTTGGGATAAAAAAATCTAGAGAAAGCAAAAACAAACATTTATTTACTATTTAAATAGTATGAACGTAATTTTTTTTTAATAAAATATAATGCCTTTGAGTTCATTAAAGTTCATTAATTTATTTTTAAATGTAAGGGAAAAAAACATGTTTATCCGGATTTACGAAAATAATAGTAATAATACATGTGTTATTTGTAAGTAAGGTCTTACAACCTCAAGCTGATAATTTTTGATTTAGATTCACTTGGCTTTAATTATAATGTTTTTTTTTACACTTAAACTAAGTTGACGCTTGACTTTATTTATAATGATTTAAAATGTCTTATTGAGTTTTAAGAATAATTTTATCTCAGTAAAAAAAATAAAAATAATAAAAACTTTAATTTTAAATTGTAAAATAAAGACTTCACCCATAACTGAATCACTTTATTTTATACGTATTTATTTACTAGACCCGCTAATACCTTTTTGGATATACGTAAGTTTATCAGAGGTCCGGATGATGAAACGATAAAGCTTGGTCGTTTCATTTTAAAGTTTCTTTATTGGAATAATTCCTTGGCCTTAGTTGAGAGAGATTTAAACGAATCGAAATACTACAACGATTTTCTCAGAAATGTAAATGAAATGATTTTTGGTTTACTTAGCAAGGCGATAAACTAATATTAGATATTAATATTGAATTTTCATTGTGTATTTATAACATAAAAAATGTGCTAAGTTACTAATTTAATTTACTTTGGGAGAAGTGCCATTTTAAAATTCACATTCCTTTTTTACTCGTATTAATATTATGAATTTAATAAACAAACTAAGTCAAGATTATAAACATTTTATTTACCTAAAATATTGCATGATAAGAGAGAGAAAAAACTGATAATACCGTACAGTAACTAAATAATGCTATTTATTTTTTCTCGTAACCTTACCTGATATATATAAATTGTAAATAATATGTTAAATAAAAATACATAAATAAGACGAGGAGTTGAATTTCAAAAAGTTACAATATACTTAACATGTATATAAATATTTATTTATTTATTTTAAAAGGAAATAAACAATTGAATAATACTTATAGATACAACAAATAAGCTAACACAAATATCAGTATAGTTTCTACTGACAATAGTAATGACGGAATTTAAATTGTTAGAAGTGTTTATAGCAAACTAGCTGTTGCCCGCGACTCCGTCCGCGAGAACTTCAGAACACAAAGATCGTAAGAAACTCCTTCGCTCGAGCTTTTTTCATCAACATTATCACATGTCTAAGAAAAGCCCTATAACATTTCAAGGGAATAATATAATATAGCTTAGATCCAACATGAAAGTTATTTCTAAATATGGGTTAAGACATTTTTAGACTCGGATAATTTACTTTGAAGATTACCTCCAACAAATTAACTTGTAAAGTATATACCTACAATTTTTTACTTTTTTTATAATATTAGTCTAATTTAAGATAAAAATAGGCGAGTTTTCATAGTTAAAAAGCTGAAAATCTATTATAAAGTCGTAATAAATGAGTTATTTGTTTACTTTCATATTTATCAATGTTATGTATATATTAGTCTGATGTCTAATGGTCGCTTAATACTCGTAGATTGTCATCTGGTGCAATAGAATAAAAAATATTATATAATATATTGAATTTCACAGTGTTGTGTTTCCTATAATAGAAATTTAACTTATACTTTAGTTTCAGCAACACGTGGTCGGTTATCCTATTAAGTTTAAGCTTATATGAAATTATTGTACTTTAAAAAAACGCCGTCTATTACATACTTTCTCAATCCAGTCATCAGATACGCTTGTATCGCTATCTATTAGAATAGTATGAAACTAACAGATAATTTTGACTGTCGGATAATAAATAAATCACAATAAAATATATTAATAAACGTGGTCGAACGATTTAAACAGTATCCTTTGTCCGTCTTCTGGTTTTAAGATCCCCACCAATTTTCAGCCAAATCGGTTCAGCCGTTCTTGAGTTATAAATAATTGAATTAACACGACTTTCTTTTATATATATTAGTTGATCTAACTGTCATTTTGTTTTTAAAATATCAAAGTGGAATTTATGAATTTTATATAGAACATACACACTCACACATACACACTTTTTTACACACACCCCGCACATTAACGCACGCCGTGCGCGCATGATATTTGACCATTATCATTTTAAAAACTATAATAACTCCTTATGTATTGGTTGAAATCAAATACAGTCAAGGGCGATTTTGTTGAAAAATAAGAGTCAGTAATAAATAATTTATTCATTTAGATATGGGTAAATATCATGTTTATTAAAACGACTTCGCAAATAATGTATTATTTTAGAACTTTTTTGATAACCATTAAAATGGTTATAGTGGATTAATCTTAAAAGCTAGACATATACTATTGCGGACTTTCTTTTAGAGTTTTTAGAGGGGAACAATTTTGTAACACATGATTTTTGCGTATCTTTCACTGTTTACTCAGCGCACGCAAGAAAAGTTTGAATTTTTTCGCAACATTTTTCATTGCTGCTCCTCCCCTATTTATCTTAGCGTGATGTTATATAGTCTATAGCTCTCCTTGATAAATGGACTACCTTACACTGAAAGAATTTTTCAAATCAGTCCAGAAGTTCCTGAGATTAGCGCGTTCAAACAAACAAACGAACAATCTCTTCTGCTTTATATATTAGTATAGATAAAGTAAAAAATATATGCATATATAATGCTTGATGCAATGATAGCTTAGATGACGCTGCGGTGTCCCAGAGGCCTTTATAATAATTTAAACATTTTTATATTTATTTAAGCAAATTAATAATTATTTATTAATAATTAATGGCTTACATGTTTATGGCATATGCATTGAAAATAGTAAAACTAAATTATGTTAGTGTATTAGTTCAAAATGTGTCAAATAGTGTTCAGGTTTGGGTAAGAAATTTGTGACATAATTTATAATGGAGTGTGTAAATTTTAACACAGTAATTTGGACTGAAAACTTTCGTAACTTTAAAGCTTCAACACTTTTGACCGACTATGATTAACTTTTCGTTTTGACTAAATTACGTTATCTCCAAAACATAAACAATTTTCATAACATTAATTATAATTTAAGCACTTTCGTTGAATGAGAGATGAAAATAAATAACTTTAATATATGTGAATTAAATCTTTTTTATTACAAATAAAGGCACGGCATGCTTATGTAATTTTATAAATATAATTAATTATTCTTGTAACGTATTTTTTACTTTATATTTTTATGCCTTAATGGCTCAATTGGTTTAATTTTTTGTTTGTAAATAATATCTGAAGGTTATAATCAAAAGTAAGGAACAAATAATACTTTATATACATCAACACGTCTGTCAATAAAAACGATACCTTTCAGTTTTATTTCGCAAGCGGTTTTTTTCAAGTATTTATTATATATTCAGGTTGAGATGAAAAGTGCTGACAGAGTAATTATAGAAATCTTGATTTATTACCAAATTGCAGAATTCTTATGAAAATTCCGATAAAAATTTACGTCTAATCAAATCCCTTTACTAATTCACCTATGAAGAAATATTATCGTTTAAAAAATGTCAAGATCTATAGTTTCTTAAGTAGACATATACAGACCCTGCATTTAAAACAACTTTATTCTGTCTCATAGCTTTGTCAGTAAGTCTTGGAATGTCGAAAAAATATTAACAGACATATCTACAGATTTCACTAAACTATGCTTATATTACATTTAGTTCCAATGCGTTAAGTTTCATTCAATCATTCAGTGATCGAAAAAAGATAAACAGAGGTTTATCTTTCGGTTAAGATTTCATTACTCACTCTTAAATATTATCTTTTTGTTTTTGCTGTCACTGTTACTAACTGAGACAATTGATTATTCGCTGATAAATTGTTTAGAATTTTCGCTAAAGATCGTAGTAATTGTTCTCTGAAGCCTCTTGATAAATTATTGTACATTTTGTAAGGAAACGACTCCTTTTCAACACCCGAAAGAACATCACCAGAAATAGATTACTTTAATTCTATTAACAAAACGCCCGTCTAGTTTGGAATTAAATAATTTTCTCCCTTCTGAATATCCTAACGCTTACAAAACGGTTCGTCCTGACTCGTCAACGTTAATATTTTTGACTTTTTTAATAATATGTTGTAAATTGAAGAAAATGAATGTTCTCAATGAGTGATTTGTCATCAATTAAAAGGAATTTAACCGTATATATTGTAAAATTATTTACTTTACTTAGGTAGGACTCAGAAACAAAATTTTGCAATAGGAAATTTATGGACGAATTTCTTTTTTTCTTTTTGTTAAAATAAAATATACTTAATAACCTTACAAAGCGAGTAAGCAGTAATAAAATCTTCTTATAAAGTTGTGGTTGGCCACACAGAAGATGCTGAAATGATTTTTTTTCTATTTACATTAACAGGGAAATATTTGAATAGGAGAGAGATTGAATACTGAAAGAGGTAGGGGGAGGCCTTTGCTTAATAATGGGATAACGTAAGCATACAGTATCAGCATTGATATTATAAGCACAATGTAATAAACTTTTCGAAGAATTTTCTCTTTTAAACTTGTTTAAGCCAACGTCATATGGTTTGATTTTAAGACTTTACTAGTTAGACATGAGGCAAATGATATATATATATATATATATATATATATATATATATATATATATATATATATATATATAAGCCTTTTAACATATTTTATTAATGCTTTGTAAAATATGTTAAGACGTAACATTTTATACAACATTAATTATAATGGAATGTTATAATAGTTATAATTAAAAAAATGCGATGTGAATGAGAAAATGTATTTGTCTTTCGAACGATTTGGTTTCGTAAAAAAAATAATCATAAAATCCTAATTCAAACTTATTGCTTGCTGTTCGAATGAACTTAATATAGCCGAAGGTGTTTTAAAATTATTATCGCTTGATTCGATTTAATATTTATAATAATAGAAGATATTCACTGAGTAATTCGATTTAGTTCAATGACTACTTCATCTCTTGAAGGGATAAGCTTATAATCTAAGTTCAGGTATATTTCTTTTTATAGATTTTATAGAACCAACCAAGTTATTTAATTAATATGTACATTTGTTTTTTGTTCGAAGATTGGCAACTTAACTAGTCCTGTTTCATCTATTGTAAGCTATGTCCCCTCACCAAATTTTATTTGATATAAAAAATCAGAAATACTTCAGTTATTTACGGATTTATTAATTTAAAAAATATATACATAAATTTTTTAATTAATTTTGAAATGAAACTTCTATTGGTGGATGATCTTTACAAAGAAACACGTTGCATTTTCAGTATTCTATATCGATCGCGTAAAGTATTTTCTTCTATCTTTCTTTCTTATAAGAGGTTTCAGTATACTGAAATCATAATCATATATGATATCAGCGATATGATAGCAACGTAATGTAGATGTTAAATAAAGATTTAACTTTTATTCATAAAATTATTTCTAGATAGCATTTTTATTTATCTTCTACAAGCTGACCTCCCCACAAATTAAACCTTCAGTGATGTATTCACGTAGTTTCCCAAAAATTGATCCTTGACTGTATCTTTTAGAATTATTCCGTCATTAACTAATCAAACATTTGTATTCCTTGGACAAAACTCCATGTAAATCCATTACATGCAGTCCATGGTGTATCTTTTCAGTTAGATAATTAATAATACGAAACGCATTCGTGTATGCTATTTCATCTAAATTAATGAATTAAAGTAGATTAATGAGAAAAATACCAATATAATGGATATAAATTAGAAGTTAATTTATTTTATAGAAGAACAAAATAATAGCACTGTTGGCAAAAAAACTAAATAATGGTAGATATATTTATTAAAGGAAGCGTTTTGTACATTAGAATTCAAGCCAACTGGAAGTGACATGGAACATCAAAACGTGAGCATGTAATTCGGAGGCCAATTGGTGTTTCTCTGCATGCCGACAATTAGACTCTGAATTTCGAATTCAGTAACTGTGATATATTTTTGGTATATACGAGTATTATTATGAATTTTCAGAAATATCAATACTTAAAACATGATATATAATAGAGTATTTTGATGTGTATTGAGTTAAAAAATCGTTTCTGAAACCCTAATTTATTTATATTTTTTTTTTCATCTTTTTATAAAAAAAAAACAAATTCTTTAAGCTTCTAGATTATTATTATAAATTTAGTCTATTATAAATTACATTGTCATTTACGTGTTCCTTGCAATTTTGTGTAACATGTTCGCCTAATTTCCGAAGTTGGCTTTTTATGCTCGAGGTCATTTCCTAAATGTCCAATCGTATAAAATTAATATAATTTGGTATCCAAATTCAAAAAAGAGATTTAAAACATTTGCATTTACTAAAAAAAAAAGTTTTTTTTTTGTTCCCTTGTTGCAATGAAACAAATGAACGGTCGAACTGGTTATAATAAAAGCGATAATTTTTGAAGTGATAGATGAAGATGACGCGGAGCGACAAAATTACAGCTATTAATATTACAATTACAAAGAAGAAACCATAATTAAAACTCCATATATGTAAATAAATATAAATTAATGGATTATAATGTTTACGTAAACCTAATTCTTCTAATTATACCTGCTTTTATTCAATTCATTTAAACTTTTATCTTTATGTCATGGAATAATAGTTATTCGTCCTCATTTACGAAAAGTACCTAGTATTCATTTCTATATTCATTTGTAAAACCTCTATATAAATATCCAGAAAGTTTTTACAACTTTAGGCTTATAATGAAGGCTAAGGTTCACTAGCATTATAGCCTTTAAATTTAATACTTATTACCTTAATGAAAATCAAATTGATTCCAGTGAAATTTCAAAATCACCGAACATTTTAATTCCAAATTGCAAATATTTAACACATCTCTGAATCATTTAATTGGATTCATTCAATTTATATTTTCTTGCAAGACCGTTAATACCTTTTAGGATATAATAACGTACGTTCATTTTTGATAAATCCGGAAATATAGATGATGGCGCTTGGGCGGTTATTTAATGTTTTCTTTATTGAAAGAGATTTTCAAGTTAGTTGATAAAATTATAGACCGATAAAAAAATGAAAATTCTTTTGGATTTTATGTGTAAAGAGTTTTTGATTTAATAATGCCAGATAGTTTACCAATATTAAATATTAATGTTCTACTTTCGTTGTGCATTTAAGAGATTAAAAATGTTTTATCAAGTTACTAAGAATCAAGTATGACTCTAAATTACTCTAGATAAAGTTCCATTTTGAAATGTCCAAACCTTGGATATGAATATTTGATTTAATTTTAATAAGCAAGCTATGCCAAAAATATAAATATTTCACATACATTAAGCCTGAACAACGAGAAGAGCACAAAGCAATGTAACTGAGTTTGAACTATTGCATCAAGAATATATTTTCTTTGTCTAACTAAAATATAATATATGCGTTTAAAAATTATAGAATGAAAAATACATCATCATATTTATAAATAACTTTAAATAACAATTTCGTTTGAGATATTCTTGTAATGTTTTTTCAATATTGGAATGTTAAAAGCATTGCTTAGGGTTTTCGAAAAATACTTGATAGATATCAAAGATGATATGGAATATGGGGTTATAGTATATGTACATATTTTTTCTTGTGTATATATGGAAAAGTAAGGTAATCAAATTGCATAAGCCATTTTCATAAAATTGACTTTAATTTAAACCTTCATTGAAAATTGGTTTAGTGAATTAATACTGTTTTCAAAACGTTAAACATGCAACATATTTACCTATATTAAATAAGCCGTATGAAACAATATTACTATGTAATACATAAAAGCACTTCCTAAATATGTATTTTCTTAAATGTAATTTTATTATTTTTATATACCATTTTTTAAAATACGCTTATCTTTATGTAAAAAAATAAGTGACAAATAATATAATATGTACATTATACTACTGGTAACTAAAAAAAACCTTTCATGTTTATTTCACAATCGATTTTTTCTATTATTATGAAGGCTGTGTGAAGAGAAATAAAATAAATTCTGGATATTTCTCGAATCACAGAATGTTAATAAAATATTGAAATAAAATTGGAAGCCTAGTCTAACCTTTTTATCAAATGCTCGTGGTGGAAAAAGCAATTTCTGAAGGATTTTTCTAAGGACTTTCACTCAGTTTTAGGTTACTTTTCTGTTTTTTTCGTTCAATCAATCAATAGTGATTCTTATAGTATAAAAAAGCACACACTGAGTTCAATGTGTATGGCTTTTATTTTGTCTCATTGCTTATTGTCAGTATTTTTTTTCGAAAAATTCTGAACGGATAGGCAAAAGTAAGTTAGGGTTATTTTACTAACGTATAATTTCATTACACCTCGTCCAAGTGGAATATTTAGATTCGATTCAAACTGTTTTTTTAAACGAGACAATCATTAACAGAGATTAATAAGTTGGATTAGTATCTATCCTCTATAAAAAAATATCCTTTTGCTTTTACTGTCTCTCACTAAGGCGTAATTGATGATTCGCTGATAAATTGTTGAGATTTTTTGTAAAAGATCCTAATTGTTCACTGAATCCTCTCGAGACAAATTACTGTACATTTTATATACAACGATGTCTTTTAAACACCCAAGAGATCACGACCAGGAATATAATAATTATGTTAAAGAAACGTTTCTCTAGTGTTTGAGATTCCCTCTCCTAAGTATCCAATAGGTATCTATACAATACAATCTTGAACTGAGAGACATTACATCAGGACCACATTAACTGGAAAAGGTGGATAAACCTTTGATAAAGAATGGTATGGTGTAAGCTAACTGTATTAATCTAATACTATAACTAATTGAGTTTGAGAAATACCACTGCTTCGTATAATATTTGAGCAAACTTCAGATACCTTGGATTTTGGACAGTTTGTTAGAAAAAATAGGTAAATCCAAATTATTAAAATATTATTAATATTTATTATTTTATGATTAATTACATTTTATTACATTTAAATCTTATTAATTCTGGTACACAAATAAGAACAAAGTTTTTTCTTTTGAAGCATTGGTGTTGGTGAAATACCGAATATATAAGGATCAATAGTAAGCGCTGCTTTGTTATTTCAAATTAGTCGAATGAGGGAAGTTTTGAAATTTTTCGTAATATCCGAATTAACGTTCATTGCTCGATTGAAGTTCAAATAATTAAAGAGATTGCAATTGCTCTCGCTTTGTTCCACTTAATGCTTATAATAAGAGATCTTCACTAAGTTAGGCAATTAATTTGTATTGAGGATAAATTTAATCAATGTTCACGAAGTAAGGAACAATTGGATTAGGAAAGATACTTTATTTATAGTAATTTGATTTTTATATCTTTTCATAATATCAATCATATTTTTTTAAAATTGTGTTTTTTTCGTTCAAAGACCCTAACATTGGTTTATCTTATTTTTGCATTAAATAGTTTTGCGTTAAAATTTTTAGCTGTTTTGTTTTAAGGTGGACGATATTAAAATACAAAAGCGTAATATAGATAGGACTATTGGGACCAATTTACACTTTAAAAGAGCAACTAGGATGCTAGTAAATAGTTTCTTTTGGTTATTGGCATATTGGTTTGGTTTTTTTATACGAGTTCAAAATATCTTTTAAAGGAAATGCCGGGTAAATGTCAGATTTAATTATATTAAGCACCGCAAGTCAACCGGAAATGCCATTAAGAGTGAGACGGAAATCATTCCCAAATATCTTAGAGACTTGATTTTATAAATTGATTTGAATAAAAGCCATTCAAAATTGTCTCTTTTGTTATTAGTTTTGTTATTGTTATTCTTACTCTATTGTTGGTTAGTTTATTTTGGCGATCTATTGTTTTATTAATATTGAATACAAGTCTAACAAACAATATTGATAATAAAATTTTACGTGAGCTCTACTCTCGCTGGCAACTAGGCAAATATATCTTTTGACATCACTTTGTCCAAAAAAATGTTGATATCTAAAAATTTACGGTATTATTAATTCGCGCATTATTAATACACTATGTATTGTAGAAATGTTTCGTTCGGCTCTCATTTGTTTTCTTCTTGAAAGTAAAAACGCCTACTTTTTTTAAAATACAATTTTTTCTTTGTTTAAAAACATAAATAACATTTTTTATCTATTAAAAAAAACTATGTGTCAATGGTTTAAACAAACAAAATTCCCAATTCTTATAATAAAATGTTAATTTTCGAAGATTAAAAATTTATTCTTATAATATTTTATGTTACTGATAAACAAAAGAAAAACAAATTTCCATAATTACGGTCCAAGACTTTCATTACCACGGTGAATAAATAACAAAACAAATAAACTTTTTTTTCCATTTGAAATTCAAAGCACAAAGGTAAACTAAAAATCTATCGCCTTTCCCGTGGGAGAGTGCAGCTTTGAAACGCTTCATAAATCACCCGTCCAGATCCGGACCGGACCCGGCGACCGTATATACGTCAACTGACAGTTACTTGTGTTAAAAAACAAATATTTACCGTACTTAAAATTGAAAAAAATCAAAAATCAAATTCACCTAGTTTTTCTTAAAAGATAATTGGGCGATTTGAATTATTATGACAACTATTGGAATGTATACATATGAAATTAATTTTAGTAAAATTATATGATTTTTTTAAAATACACTACGCTTGCCTCCAACTCAAAAAGATAATTGTTATTTTTAATAATTAAAATTATTCGAAGTAAAAATATTTGTGAGATAATCCAGAATTATTAAAAGACTGTAAACATTATTTATAACATTTTAAAAACTAAAGCATTTTGAATTTCGAGAGCTTTTATTTCATTAAATGTAAAAGTTCTATTAAAATAAATAACGGTTAATATAATAAACTTATTCGTATACTATTTCCTTTTGAAATCAAAAAGATATTTCAAAACTGATATTCCTTTCTTATGTGTAGACATTTATTTCCTTTAGAATATATAGACATAAATCATGCACCTAAGTTTCTCTATTTTCCAGCATATAGTGAGAAAGGCATAGCTAGAAGAACTTATTGCTTTTTATATCAAACTCCAGTACCTGGTTTATAAAAGCTGTAAAATAACCATCTCAGAAATATTTATATATAAAAATAAAAAGTTACGATTGACTGACGCAAATATCTATATGTATTATTTTTCTATGACGTATAACTTGAGACAGAGTTTTTGTTGTAAAAGTCAAAGATAGAGACAGAGTATTAATTGCAATATGGTAAGTTGCGAAGTAAAAAAATATTAAGACATATTTTGATTTTCCAAGGTTCCAGGTTGTTAACAAAAAAGAAAGAGGGGTTGATAGTTGGTACATGCCTTAAAAACTATATGACCGCAGGGCAATAGGTGGAAAATAACTAATTTATTATAATATAATATTGAGTAGTAGTAAAATATGAATACCGTTTAGACTTTACTAAGTACTATAATTTACTATACTTGGTTGGATGATCCGATTTTTTTATTAGTTCAACTTCCCTTACTTTATAACCTTTATTATGTATCAAAAATGTAAAATGTAATTATTTGCTTTTCATTGTATTATTGAGGTAAAATAATATGAATAAAATTCTTTTGATGTTTATACTCTACAACACAATATCTAAAAAAATAATTCTTGAGGCAGATTATTGTTTAGAATTTCAAAACATGTTCTCAAATTAATTTAAGGTTAAATCTTTATTGTAATAAATTCTGCTAATAATATTTATTTTAAAATGTTCTTGGAATTTAATTGAGCTAATGTAACACAGATCCTTTGTTTTCGCTTCCTTACCCAATATTATTGGTATATTTATATAATTAAATAGCCATGTCTTTGTAAATGTAAACACATTTAACTTGAGGGTATAAATATTAGAAGGAAGGAAATGTATTTTTTATAACTAAAATATTTCCAGGTCAGTAAAAAATAATTTACAATAGTTCACTTGTAATCACTAGAACAGTGGCATGTTTGATTTGCTCGTGAAGTTTTCCTCTCACGAGCCAAAATCCTGTTAAAGGTTATAAAAAATATATTTCTACAGATAATAATACATTTTATATTTAACAAAAACCTAACGTACAGGAGAGCGGCTCGCTTATTTTATGCAAATTTCTTAGACGCTTTTTTCTACGGTGATCCATCTCCTTTATAACTTCCAGTCTCGAGAGACTATTGTGATGTAATTGCTTCTCCTAGCACTCCATTTCAACTTAATATTAATAATAGTTGCTTCGCTAACAAATAGACTTTCTATCTTAGGGAGAAATAACAAACATCTGTCCTAATTCTTTGTTTAAACCTTGAAGGAAAAGTCTTAAAATTTTTTGTACTTCTTATGTCCTTAGGTTTGGGACGTTGCTGAGTTAGTGAGATAGGACTTTATTTTTAATGCATAAAACAAATTTTAAAGCTACATTCTATATAATTGATTTATGGTGAATACTTTTGTTAAATGGAAATTTATATAGTCCTCGCTAAAACATTTTTTCAATAAAATATAAAATGTGCTAATATTAATGAAAGTTTAATTAAGGGTCACTTAAAACTAAAATAAATACACAATCGAAAGTGTAAACTTATAAAAACAGTTATCTTGGAATCAAAAATCATTGGCTTTTTACTTGATACAAAAACGAATATTAACAAATATTTTTTATTGGGAGTTGGATTGAGATATTGGATTGATTTACCTTCGTTGACTATTTGTTTATGAGACGTCGTAAGTATAGGTCACTTTTCATAATTTTTAGTATGTTCCCCGCGTTGGGACGTGTATACATTTGTTCCTGCACCTCCACGTTGACTTCATAAACGCGTTCTGCGTTTAAGATTCGGTCGTTTTTGATAGTTGAAGAGACTTTTGATAGTTGAAGAGACATACATACATTTGTATATATGTCTCATACATATATATATTATTCCATGATCACAAAATTACAATATCTTAATGACAATAATTAAACTATTCTAATATATAATTCAATGGCTTTGTCTGTGTGTTCTCGTATGAAATGCCATGGGCTCTTGGTCTGTATTGTACTAATTGCATCAGTTAATGCGCTAAGCGTAATGTATGTTGACAATCGGATTGATGCGGGATCATTATATCGAAATTCATTAAAGCTGACATTTATGATGATTATAATGTAAATTGTAAACTAATCAATTAATATTATTTATTGACAGAAGCCTGCGGTGTCAATTGTAATTCTGTATAGTTAAAATATATTTCTGTAATAATAATTTCTTATAAAATACAAATTAACAATATAAATACACATTTCATAACAAAATGTTTACATATTCAAACTGACACAAAGTTTACGAATTTAAAGCTACAATTAAGAATATGCATAGCCCAATGGAATTGAAGAGATAAAGAATATTTAATCACATATTAATTATATTTGAAATAAAATCTATCCAAAATTTGTATTAACATATAGAAAAACATCAGCAATATTATTATAACTAAACAAAAAATATAAACGATAGCTTTTCAGTTATAGTTTTTACTTAATTGAAAACTTGAAGTACAATTTCATATTGATTTAAGTTCAAGTACTCCTCAATTACAAATATAGTTTAATAAATTTTAAAAATTTAGAAAGTATTTATATAAAAAAATATCAAAAAGAACATCTCTCTATCCTTTTAAATTCCTGTAATGTAATTTAATTTCAATATATAACATCCATCCCTTTCATATACCTATAAAAGTAAAGTAAGAAAATCTATCACCTTACGTTCGGAGACCACGGAGACTGAAACGCTTGATAAATCACCCGTTCCGACACAGACTCGAACCAGAGACTATAAATACGTCAGCTGACAATTACTTGAGTTAATAAAACAAATCCCTTCCGTTCACTTGGGTTGCTTAAAATTTGGAATAGCACCCTGAGATTTCGTTTTGAGTTTACAGCTGCCAAAGAAATGTAAGAGCATTTTTTATCCAGTTACATAAGAACATTGAAATTGTTTACGATATTGGTGTTTGGTTAAGATATTATATAAAAAGCAGTTGTTGCCTGCAAATTTATCTGCTTTCTTCTCTCTGACTACAAATTCTGCTTAAAATTTTTACCACTAATATTTTTATAATTTCATCAAAACTATTTTTTTTTCTTTAGATATATTTTTGAATGTAAAAAGTTATTATATGTTATCGTGATCCTTGCTCAGACATACAAATAAATAGACACCATTTGATGTTATTTAAGTTTTTTAATTATAGTAAAATGTTAGGAAGTGTGAACCTGCTGATGGTGTTTCCGCCATTTGAAGGAGATATTAAATACCCCTCGTATTGCACTTGTGTAGACTTAATGTTACACAGATAGGAATAAGTCTTGTACTTATTCCTATCCACATAATAATATAAGATTCCTATATATAATAATATTAAAATGGATTACATAACACCATAAAGGTACACATACATTATCTATTTTTGTTGTTTATATCCGATGTTTTTTTACAAACTCTATAAAAAAAACTCAAATATTTTGTAACGGAACAAACTAAATAACTTAAATATTGTCTAGAGTCTTTATTTTTTATCTTTATTCTCTATTGATGCATCAACTCTTGAACTGAAACTGAACCTACATTATACCTATTACTTTTGGTATAATATAGCTTTTCTGTAGTATATTTTGTGGAATATATTTTTTTGCAATATATTGTCCGTCTCTGATGAAAACACACAAAAAATAATTCTATTATAATTTATACTCTATTACTGTTGTTAAACATAGTGATAAAAAAAATCGCGGAATTCGCAACAATAAAAATCTCGACGTCCCAAATCTCAAGATCGGAATGAAATATTCAAAATAAAATTATTACGCTCACTTGGAACCTCTTCACGGAACTCTTGTCTCTCTGTGAAAATATCAGTGGAAAATATTACATAGTGTCAGCAATATGTATTTTTATCAAGGACATGTTTCATGACTACCGATCAACTGTAGGGTGACAAGGATTTTGAATTTATTTTAAGAATACTTGAATAATTTTCAATCTAATACTATTTTATAAATGTAAAACCTGTTTTTATCTGAATACTTATTTAAATATAATTCTATGTGTTTATTATAAATACAATTGTTTAATCAAGACCAGACGATTAATATTATACAAATAAATTGTTTAAAATTTTTACTAAAGAACAATTACAGAAAATTTATGCTACATTGTACGAAATGACAACAACCAATTGCTAAAAACAACAAACCCTGAAATAAATATTTTTATTTTGCTTAACAAATCTTATAAATTCTAAAAAAGAATTCAAATCATTCACCGTCTTCAAATATCCTGTTGTATTCGTTAAGGGTTTCTTACATTTTTATTCGTAGCACAAGATACCGGTTCATTATTCAATTTATTTCCTGTTATATTTATATTTACTCAGCTGTATTCACGTGGAATTATATCGGAATCTACCCGACTAGTTTCGAACCCATTCGGAGTTCTTACTCATGAGCTCGAAGCGTGGCGGTCTGAGTTCACGCCGCGAGTCGATATAATTCCTCGTAGATATATCCGGATAAATATAAATATAATAGTCATGGGTCACGAAAGTTAAAATTATTATTAGAATATACCTATTTCAATGTTTTAGTGGTTATATAATATTCCTTTATTTTTCTTTTATATAAGTTATATAAAATACGTCTTTATTTTAGTAAACGTATTGTCACTGCACAAAGTGAAAGATGATAGAGGAAAGATAATATTTTTAGTTGAGTACTGCTGATATGTTCACTTGAAAGGAATTTATATGAATAGAATAGGTTTTACTTTTAAAGGTTTCTACTTACGTTAGTTTTTCAATGAAGTGCCTATTATATTTCCAAGACTTTCATACATTCACGTTTGTTTTGTATTAATCTCTAAAAACTTTTTGCACTAGCATATATATATATATATATTTTAACATTACAAAATGTTATGCTCTAACTGTAAGGAGGGTAGCTAAAAAATTTAGCATTTTCCAATAAGGTAAGATATTTACAAAACAGTAATCTAAGGCTTGATAATATTGTTTAAATATAATTACCGCAAATAAAATGTTGGGCTAAGTATCAGAGGACGCTTGACAGAATTCTTTTTTTCTTATCCCGTCGTCTTCTTTAATAAGGTACTGCTTTTTATGTATCCAAGTCAACGATCTAGATAAATTGACGCTTTATAAATTCAATACAATTTCTAGATATAAATTATATTATGATAAAAGAATGTAATATAACTATTATAAGAAATAAAAAATATTTGGCTTGTAAAAGTGTTACGTGAACCAAAAAACAAGAAATTCAAACATTATATTAAATCTTTTAAGCCAATTATACTTAGGAATAAGAATTCTTTCGTAAATATGTTTCAAGTTAGCCCAATTTGAGAAAAGGGTTTTTGAGACTTTCTAGCAATATTCCAACTTTAACACTTATTGCTCTTTTATGCTTGAGTTGAAATAATTAAAGTCTGTAATTGTAATTTGTATTAATTAATACTTGTTAGGACAGAATTTTGGTAGTTTGACATTTACTTCATATTAAAGATTTCAATTGCAGTAATGTAGAACTCTGTATGTTTGCTATGTGGATCACGCAGCGTGTGGTTAAAGGCTTTTTTTAGGCCGCTTGTTTTCCGTCTACAAACTTAAATTAACATAAAATATATTTTTTGAAATTTTTATTAGAAGAAAATAATTCTCAAACAAATGAATACCCAAAAAAGTCTTTTAAACAGTTTATAGTAGATATATTTTGTTCTCATACGCCACCGTCATCATATGAACTATCAACCGTCCAAAACATGAACTGTCTTAAATGTCACAGTTGATTTTTGTTTATATAGATATTACTATGCTTCGTGACTTATAGTTTTTTATTCTTATATGTAGTTTTTCTGTGACTTATTAATCTATTAGGTTAAATCGTGGTAGAAAGACATTAAGAGAAACTAAATTTTACTTAACTTAATGTTTTGTTCTTTGTGTAATATTTATCAGTTTAAAAAAGTTACCTCAAATTTTGTGACGTTTTCTTATACTTTAAACCTCTGAGTTTAATTTTTTTAATATTTACCCTCGAATGTACATACTGAGCAACAATATAACGAAAAATTCACTGCTCTAGTAGTAAAAGTTGGTCTTAAAACTCTGAACCTGCAATAACTACTGCGAAATGCGTTTACACCTCATTAATTATTCATGTACTTACGTTGTACGAGGTATAAAAGAATGAGCAACTTAGTAAAAAAAGTAAACATATCTCAACGATTTACTTTGTATCAATTACTTTAATAAATATTTAAAACATATGTAAGGTAAGAATGGTTATACAGATAAATATTTGTAGTCAGTAATAATATATTATTTTTTAAATTATAATATTGTCTAAAAGTTTTATTAAACGATATATGTATCAAGTTTTATATCAGTATTTTTCCCCTATAATTTAAGTCAGACTCATATTTTAAGAAAGGCAGTTGAACTATGAACAAAATAAAGTTTGCGTGAAACATATCGTTAACTAGATATTCGTTTTTTTAATTTTATTTTAGCTTTGAAGTAATTAAAATTGTTTCTTATCATACAATGATAGTCTGTTATAGAACTATGATAATTATGAAATATGTCAAAAATAGAGAAGGTCCAATTATAATACGCAGCTGTGAAATATGGAGTGTCATAAATTCAATTTACAAGAATACAAGAATCGTATCAAAATTCATTAATACTTTTCCATTTAAAATTAAATTATATAAAAAGAGTAGTATTCCTTAATTTTATCAATTACAAAGTTTTTTCATCTCTTAGTAATACTCTAAACACTAATAGAAAATATTCAAAGATTAAAAAATTACAGGAGTGGATTATTTTATATAAAAAAGAACCTACACTACACGCTCTCTTGCAATATCGTAAGACGCACAAGAACCTTACCGGCCTTAGAGGAATTAGGCACTTTTTGCGTATTTCATCCTTGTCTATATATTGTGTTTTAAACGAATTATTTTATAATGAACCTAGGAAGGATGCTCATTCTATCAAAGTAAATTAAAAAAAAAGTTATTTGTACATGTAAATAGTAGATTTTTTAAATGAATTTGTATATATATTTATAGAATTATATCATTTGGTACAATCAAGTATAGCCTTAGCTTATACAATAAACGTAACAAGGCTAGGTCGTCGACAAGGTTACTTTATGTGATTGTGTTACTTTGTCACGCAATATGTTTATAAAAAAACTCCTTATCATTTTTAGTAGCTTTTATAGAAATAGTGTCATAAAAAGTATTAAATGAGCTTGGTAGCTGTCTCAAATAACATTCCTGTGACAACTAATGTTCTTATAGTGAATTCTTCGTATATGTTTGAAAATATTTATAGCCGTATTAAGCTTACTTTAATTTGAATAAGTATAGGATGAAAAATTAACTGTTAGCGATACAGTAGCTCAATTGGTAGAGCGACGGGACGGTTTGCCAGAGGTTGCGGGTTCGAATGTCTGCCCGTATCGGTTTATTTTTCATTCTGTATTTATTTAAAGGAATTTTTATATTTAAACTTTCGTGAATCATGACTATTATATTTATATTTACCCGGCTATATTCACGTAGAAATTAAATCGGAATGTGCCCGACTAGTTTCGAACCCGTTCGGGGTCCTTAATCATGAGCTCTGAGCGTGGCGGACTCGCGGCGAGAACTGCGTGCCGCAGCTCTCTGGGCCCGACGCGAAGGTGGCGGCGGCGGCGGGGGGGTAGATGTAGTGATGTCATCGGAGGGCTCTTGCAGGTCTTCGTCACTCGTCGTTGTCACCCGTTGTATACACACTGAACTCACTGTGTCACTATTAAAATCTTATTTAAAGGACTTTGATATATATTAATATAATATGTGTTTAGCTGTTCATTAGTAATTAAAAGCCAAAATTTGGTTGATATGAAGATAAAAAAAAACGTTGTTATTCGTTAGCAATAAGTGTATTTTTGTTTTGACATCTGAAATATAACATCTCATTTCGAATTCCAAAGAACGAAAACTATTTTTCATTTTTACAACCTGCGGGTAGGACTTTAGTGTTGATATATGTCCGTGCTAAAACATCATTTGTTTCACCCATTTGCCTACAAATCCTGGGTCTCCCTGGATCGAACCCACGACCCATATCAGTAAGTTATCCCGGTTAAATAATGGTGGTCCCGTTTAACGGAGCAACGATCGAATAGCCCACTTACGTTCGAAGTGAAAGTAATATTTATAAGAGCGTGACTAACTTTATTTTTATTATTACTTTTACAAATTAAATAAGTTTTATGGTTCTGTTATATTTTTTTATGATTTTAGAAAAAAATACTGACAAAAAACCAGACCAAAAATATCTTGGCAGATGCAAATTGACGGCTGAAAATAAAATCAAATTGACGGGTTTTTAACAAATTATAATTAAATTAATAATATGGTTTTATCTATACATGTAATAGACATATAACGATGAACGTATAATAACAGATTTTTAAAAATAGGTCTGTTTTTTTTTGTTTTTATCGCTTTGTAAGGAATCATCATGAGAAAATATTGGACGGATTTTAATAAAATTAATTACAATTATAACTTATTTCTAAAGATAAGATATGGATATAAACATTATTTGATTCGGGAGAGGTGGAGGGGCGAGCAGACCGTTAGAAACAGTTGAACCGGATATTTTCAAGCCAACACTATAATACCCAACAAAATCAGTAATAAATATAACCAAGACAAGAACCGGATATAACAGAAATGATAAACTCAAAATGTTTTTGAAACTATAATCAAAATTGGCAACGAAAATTGAAAATTACAAAGCCGGTAATTCAAAAATCATATTATCTCAAATAGTATAAACTTATGCCTATTTGGCGTCTTGTTTTAAAGATAAAACTACTTTCAAATTAAGACTGAAAAAAAAATTTCTTAAAATTATTACGCTCACTTGAAACCTCTTCAAATTCTTCAAACTTTGAAAAATTCTTGTTAGAGGTTAAACATTAACGACATTTATTTTAAAGAGATTTTTAAAAACCAATGCAACTGCCGTGATATATAATTAATAAGATAAATATTATATTTTCGAATTAAATTCAACTATACAAAATTTACTCTTAAGAAAAAAGGAAAATTTATAATTTAAGAATAATAATACTTCATATATCAATTTATTATTAAATCGAAATCTCCAAATAGCATAAACCCATATATATAACAATGTAGTAGTATAATATGAGTATATTTTATGGTTACCATATTTGGGAATATTACATGGGAATATATTCGTGAATTTAAAAAAAATATCTTATAAACTTTTGAGTGCAGAGATTCAAACGGTATAAGACTGTACGTACACAATCCAGTATATACTAACACTTACCCTATTTTGCGGAAACGCTCTAAGTATAAAGCCTTCATATCCGATAGCTAATTATATCACAGAACTGTTATAAAGAAAAACCAGGTTTGTCTGTGTATTGTCACACATAGATTAGTTTTAGATTATTCAAAGGAAGCATAATATAACTTACATATTGTTTTTTATTCTTGTCTTTAGGTATATTATATTTGGATTTAGTTTCATACTTTCAGTTTTTAAAGTATTCTAATTATTTTGAAAATATTTGCTTTGTTTTGGATACAAAATATTTTTGTAACTTATTACCATTCATACTTTTTAACTTAATATAACATTATATTTTTTTTTAACAAGCAGCGCTGCTTTAATTGTTACCATTTTATTGTACTTGGTTTTTTTTAATTACGAGTTATTGTCAAGTGATACTAAACTAAAGGACCAACTTTTATATTTTGACAGATCCATAACAAATATACTGACCAAATGTAATTTTTTTATAAATTATTTAAAATCGTCATCCGGACGAAGAATATCTTTCATTTTTAGTAAATCACTTTACACACTAATATAGAATTTAGTAACTTCAAATGCGATGAGCCTAATAATTTGTTCTACTATCAATGTTTGTTATATACTACCATCGTTTATATATTTTATTGTTGTTTAAAATCAAAATGATACGCTCAATTCTTATAAAATACATTCCCATCGATAAAATGTTGGGCTCAGTAACAAGCATCGCTTGACAGACTTCTAGAAATGTAATTTTGTCTCCAGCATTCTAGAATAAAATTTTATTGCTATATTTCCCCCTCCTCCTCCTGAAAAGCTCTGAAGGATGAAAATTTCAAATTAATATAATATATCAGTCTGTAAAACTCATTCCATTATTGTTCAGGTTTATTATTATTATTATAGGTCAATTATGGACATAACAAGGAAAATTTTTCAAACTAAATATTTTAATTCTAAATCACATTAATCATAAATATACTTAAGCGTCTTAGGATTTTAATAAAATAAAAACTAATTATTGAATTATTTGGGAACGGGCATCAGTTAACAAAATATTTTGACGTAATATCAATTATAAAATTTAAGAAAAGCCAAACTGAAGCTTCTCATTTCAACTCACATATACTCCAAACAATTTCTACTGCTTTGTGATAGGTAAAATATAATGGGATAATTCTCTTTAACAATTAATACACTTAGCTTATAGAGAGGTGATATCCAGTCATTTCATTTACCTCAAAGCATTTTAAAGGAAATGGGGCTTATCATTTAGATTAGAATATATAAATTAAGCATGATTGTTAATAAAAGGAGTATTTAACGTTCCCTACCCATTTACTGATTAGTAAAGCACTTACGTTTAATATGATACGACTTAAACCGCATCTATTTCAATAGTTACATTTTGTTATAGTAGTCAAATAGATGCGGTTATAAGTTATATCCAAAAGTGTAAAAAGCACAAAAGTGTGCATTAATTATTTATTATAAGTAATAAGATAGCATGCAGTAACAGTATTATTTTTGTTTCAGATCACATATGCGTCTAGTGAAGAACTTCTATCAGGAATGTTCATAAACGAAGAAATGACCAGCGTCATTGCAAAATGGCTCACAAATGTTGGGAGACATGGCTGATTATTGTAATAATATCTTTTCTCACTACTAGTATCGCCGATTTTACGACCGAATGCCAAAGACCTTGTGACTGCAGGTGGCAATCTGGTAATAAGGCTGCAATCTGCTCTAACTCGAGCTTAAGAGTCGTGCCAGCAAATCTCAGTAGTGATATACAGATACTAGATATTTCAAATAATAACTTGTTACAACTACATCAAGAAGCGTTTAAAAGAGCAGGACTTAGTAACCTTAAAAAACTTTTTCTAAAAGATTGTAATATCGAAACAATACACAAAGCAGCATTTGTCACTTTAGCAATTATGATAGAATTGGATTTATCTAAGAACAGAATACGATATCTACACCCAGACACGTTCAAAGGTACAGAGAAACTAAGATTAATAAACTTGAACAACAACTTTATCGATAAGTTAGAGGACGGTCTATTTCGCAATTTGAAGTTCCTCCAAAAAGTTGAGGTGAGCAATAACAAGATCGTCCGAATCGGAACAAAGGCTTTTGTAAACTTGCCTCAACTAAAGATATTGAGAATCGATGGAAACAACTTAAGTCACATGAAACCCGAAACTTTGACGGCGCTAAGAAACTTGTCTGGACTTGATTTGCATAACAACCCGTGGCGATGCGATTGCAACCTACAATCGTTTAGAGATTGGGTGATCACCCACAACTTGTATACTCCACCAACCGCGTGTGCAGAACCCGCTTCAATCCGCGCGAAACTTTGGAACGAATTAGACTCTTCGAACTTTGCCTGTAGGCCTACTATATTAGAACCCTTGCCAGACGCAACTATCAAAAGTTATGAGGAGAACGTGACTCTGATTTGTAAAGTAGTTGGCAACCCGCCTCCCGAAGTTGTGTGGAAGTTCAATGGGAAAACAATTGAGCTTCGATCATTCGGAGAAATACGTTATGCTGTTACTGAAAACACAATGGATTTAATAAGATGGGTTAATTTAACAATACTTCACACGCGATTTAGCGACCGAGGAAATTACACATGTATTGCGGAAAATCCAGGCGGAAGAGATGAAAAGACTTTGACGCTTGTTTTAACAAAATATGGCGGTGTAGGTACAATCGCTGGTATGGATGCTGATTCATTTGCAATTCTTATAGGATGTTTGTTATCCATTGCTATAATATTTGGAGCCACCTTAGCTGTTTGCTATTTTACATCGCAAAATGGTGAATTGAAAAGACTGATTAAAACTGATACTCGTTCTTCAAATGGAGAGGCCTTAATAGAAGGTTCTGTTGCGTCTGAAGCAGAAAAAGTTTGTAAGATTGATGTTAATCCCGTAACAAAGCCTCCGAGAAAGTTTGAACCAACTCTTGCTAATGCACCAACAGAAATGTCGGAAATAAACAAATCTTTATTAGATACAGACTCCGTTTTGGGTAAGTACTATTAAATCATTGTGATGTACCTAATTTAAATATTTCAATTAAAAATTATATGAAGATGAAATTTTAAAATAACAAATTTATACTCACAAAAATATTAATATATTCCACTATAGATGCACGTTCAGCATACTCTGTGTATTAAGAGCAACTTCTTAGATTTCATCTTACTTCATATAATATTTTATACCCTAGCCGTAATAATCTTTTCATATTTTCGTTGCCCTATCGGAAAGCGAACTCTTAAATATTTACCTTTCAATTTCCCGGTTTATTTCCGCATCCCATAACTTTTTTATTTAATAAAGCCAAAGTATAAAAAATGTTTAATACATTTATAGTCATATAACATTTTGTTGATAATATTATTTGCACACCTTAAACAATTTATGTGAAATAATATCTTACAAAATCAGTATTGGAACTAAAATAATTTGTGTTTTTGTTCGGTGAAGGAAAGAAACTAAGGACAAATACTTAAATAATAATGTGTCGTGGAGTTGTCGGGTCTTCACTGGCAGTTCCATATTTATGAAAAACCTGTTTCCAGCAGTGGCACATAATATGTGGGCTTAGATGTATTTTGATACTTTATTTTATGTCCCCATCCCCCTTCAATCATCACGATGCATGGCAAGCATCCTTCCTTTCGTTGTGGACATTCCTCCTGTCCGAACGAAACGCTTTGCTTTGACTTTTGAATGCGTACAGCGAAGGACTGGAATAACTTGCCTGCCTCGGTTCTTCCGTCCGAGAACAATGTGGGTGTCTTCTATGACATTAATACTTCCCTTCAGGTGGAATGTAGTCAAGCATCATCTTAGTCCTAGTTAAAAAAATTAAAATTAGAAATCTGTATACTTAAATTTTCATTTTTTTTAATTAATATAAACATAAATATTTTAAAAGTAACGTGGCAGAGAAACATAAAATAAATTTAAGTTTGAGTAGCATGAAACTACGTTAACTATATTTGCGTCACGAAATCTTTTCTAATAAATTACAATAACCGACAGTCGACTTTCATGAAACATTCTTTTAGCGTTGTCGTGCCTTGGACCATAAAAAATTAACGAGGTTACAATCCTTTGTGCCAGGGCCCGATTGAAGTTATAGAACAACAAAACCCGTGCCAAATTTTGAAAATATCAAAGAGTTCAAATTAATTTTGTCTGTGGAAAAATGTTACGGTCCACGGTCGGGAAATTCCAAGTAACCAGTTGTTTGTGATTTTATTCGAACAAAGCTTTTGATTTTAATTTATTACGATTGTTTTTGTTTTGATTTTGTTTATTTACTTCTAGTTAGGGTAATTTAAAGTAAATAAGGTTTCTTGCGTTTTATAAATCAAAATTTTAATGGTTTATTTTTATTTATTTACATTATTTTGCAAGTTGATTTCTTTAATTCACATTACGTTCATACAAAAAAATACTTTAAGCATTCTGTTTAAAATATTAATTTCAGACTGAGTCATACTTTATTTTCTATCTCTATATTTTCTAACTTTCAATGGATGAATTAACCTATTTTTCTATTTTTGCAGTTTCAACAGCAAAACATTGTCTACAAAATGTTGAAATGCCGCAGCTGACTAAAGAGGTTTTAATAGACCGCCTTTCTCAAGATTCTCAGGCTTATCCTCCTGATCTTCTGTCTTTTCCACCACGACTAGCAAATCAGATTTCACCAGCAAGTGGAATTTCATCAGATAGACAACTGAAAAAAAACATAGAAAGTCCTAAATCTCCGACTCATGGTGTGTCGGCCATGAACTCAGCAATTTATAGTAGATTTCAAAATTCAAGCTACCAAGAACCACTTGGGAATAAAGGTTACGTAACTCTACCAAGAAGACCAAGATCAAGTTATCCCGAGAACACCCTTCGACCACAAATTTTCTCAACGTTAAATGGTGTGATACCGTACTATGATAATTTCAATATGAAAATATTTGGACATGGTGGTAATTATTACAGCCTAAATAAAAGTGAAATGGATCTGGGTCCAGTGAATAAAATGTCTTTTTTGGATTCTTCTGATGACATAGAACCAGCACCATCTCCGGCACCCGGTACTCCTCACGCTAGTATTCCAAGAAATAGCTTAAGTTCTCCCAATATTCACAATCAATTGCTAATGCTACAGGCCATGTCAAATGGACACATCAGAAATTCTTTAGACCATAGATCCTCGAAAGTGACCCTAACGGAAAGTGAAAGTCTTTTAATATGTTCCAGTAAAGATTTAAAAATAGGATATAGTGTAAACGTTGCGAATACATTAAGTAAATCGCGGAATATAACGAATCCACCTCCTAAACTGCGGAAAAGAAGTTCCGGAGATGTAAAAGAAACGTTTTTGAATACAATTGAAAACGCTACACAAGTGTAAAGTATAGACAAGTAGGTGTAATTATGTATAGCGACTAAATTAAATTATATGAAGAAAATTCTAAACCTAATTGAGGATGTTTAACATTTCTTTATTTAATCTTATACATAATTTGAATTTGTTATATGCTTAGAGAATAGTTTAAATTTTATTGTTTTTTTGTTGAATCATTTGCATGTACATAGTTATAAAGTTTGATTAAAATATTGATTTAATTATATTATATTTAATTATAACGAAATAACATAATACATTATTTTAATTATATTTTACAACATAAAAATATATAAACTTTTATTGTCACCAGAATAGAAATATAATGTTGTCATTAGAAATATTTTTATTGTTATTATAAACTTTTAAATGTAATTGTTTAATGTGTAAATGTATTCGTAAAAAACTAGAGGGATTGAAGTCGGCGTCCATTTTATATACCGACAGTTTTTAATATCTATATCTTCACAACTGACTCAAGAGTAATATATATACCTAGTGAAATTTTAATTAAGCTATAGTAAAATTAAATATAATTTTATTGATTACATCTGATTCCAGCTTGTCATGAAGGTGTAGGCTATTATCAATTTCATAATTAATTAATTTAATTGGATCGTACTATTTACATGTAAGCTGTGTAAAATAATAATTTACATAAACCATATCAATTATATTTCCAATATTGGTGCTTATGAGAATAATAAATTGCATTATGAATAATCTTCCATAAATGCTTTCTTTATAATTACCGCCAAAATATATTTTATAGAAAAGTTTAGACACATCTAGTAGTTCTTGACTCGTATTTTTTTTGTTTTTTTACTTGATATTATATTTGCTTGAAAATTAATAAAGGTATACCATAGTGTTTTTTTTATAAGAATTTACTCAGTAGTTATATTATATTGCGTTTTTAAATATCTTTGATATTTTCAAGCTAGGTGTGTCCATAACTATAGTAAAATAGATTATAAAAGAATTTCTTATATAGAAATAATCTATAAGAAAAATATAATAATTTTACCAGTTTAAATAATCGCTTTATTGAATAGTTTCCCCTGTGTATAAATGTACATAAAATTAAAATATAACTAGAATTAGACGAATTTAAGATCAATATTATACAAATGTTAAGTAAATAAAATAAACAACGATAAATATAAATTATTATTTTTTTATTATTATGTTGACCATAAATTAATTTATTCGTGATTATTTCGTGAGCTTCAACTATTAATATTTAAATTGCATTTTATTGAAGCAAAATATCAAAATCAAATTATGAAATGAACAAAAATAAAATTATATCTATACAAATAAAGTTATATCAATAAAACAAACATACATACAAAACGATAGCTACATTTTCAGCCAGTGTTATCAAATTTGGTCGTTCGTAGCTTATGTCCACATAGTAGGCATTACCAGCCATGTTTTTTCAATTTTATAGTTTTAAAGCTATATTAATAATTGATCTTAAATTCTGCTAGCAGTATTTGTAATTGGTGAGTTGTATAATACGGTGTGTGTGCTGGACCAATAGGTGTGTGAATGACAATCTAATAAATACAGTTTAAAAAAACATTTTTTTTCATTTAATATAAAATTCGCATGTTTTCACTTCATTTCAGTGAGTAACCTAACTTACACCGTACTATGCTAGATATGATCTTGCGAGTTGAAACCAGGAAAATATTTCTTGCATAATGTAACATGCGTTCTGTTGATAAATAAATAAAATTGTATCTTTAATTCCATCTAGAAAATAAAAATATATCCAAAAAGATTTAAAATATAGTGAAACTTTTTTTTAGCGTGTTTTTCTTTGTGTTTTATTTAAGTGCTATTTATTACTTGTATAAAAATATCAAAATATAACCTGGGTCTATTAAAACAATAACTTTAATTATTTAAAACAATTTTGGCATTTTCCTATATTACCTATTACGAATTTTAACCTCATTAAAATAGTTCTCTTAAATATATCTTAGTTTTGTAAGCTTTCGAAAAAAATTGATAGATAGTCTCCTAAACTAAAGTCTAACTAAAATCTCCTAAACTAAATCGACCAAAACCTGAAAAATTTGCTACCAATTAAACTCTTATTATTTCTTCAATTGTATTATAACCTATTAAAGAGTATATATTATATATATAGTAGAAATAGAAGAAAAAGAAATTGCGTAATCGGATCTACAACTATTAGTAACACGACCCTTGGTTTCTAATTTTACCTCTAATACGGAATAGTGAGGTAAATGGGACGAAATTCAATTAACTGGTATTAAATGTGCTGTTTAGATTCTGGTCTTATCCTGTTATTTATAACGTATATCTTTTGTCAACTGATTAAAGTACATTTATTTTAACATAAAGACTTTTTATTTGATTTATTCGTACGATTATGATACGCCATACTTACGATTTGTGAATTGCACGTATATTTCTGATGAGTAGAATCTAGTCTACATCACTATTTGAGCGAAAGGGAACGCTGATTGAGGTCATAATTAAAATCCGCTGATTACTTTGATTTCTACCGACAAAAGACTTTGTTACAACTGCACTGCGGAAAATGAACTGAGACCGGTTTTCTTTTTTTATTCTATCAACAGTATAACAGATTTGTATTATGAAAGTTATCAGATATCTAGTTTTTGAACTGGTTTAATAAAATGTCTATTTTCATTATCTTTATTTTGTTTGTTTACAAATAATATATTAATTGTAGCGAACATTTAATTATTATTTTAATTCATGTGAATTGTGTAATTCATTAATAATGTTAATTCTATTTCAACTAAGGAAAACACGATTATTTTTAAAATTTAGGTTTTTGTCCCGTATATTTTCAACTTTTCCCCTGTGTGTATTTTCAACTGTGTCCCCTTTGCGATATTTTCAACTTTTTAATTTCCTGTTTGTGTTATCGATTGTTAAAAGGTCATTTTTCAATCAGACCTAAATAGCATTAAAACCTTTTTATTCACAATATACATTGAGTAATTTATTATTTGGCCTATTTTAGTCTTTATAACAGCTAAAGTAAAATAATCAAAAGGGCTTAATCTGTTTTACAGAGATTAAACCTTTTCAAATTAAAACACAATAATTATAATACTATGTCTACTTTAATTTCTTCAATAACTTCATTGTGAGCAAGATACAACGTTTACATCTGTTATATTTAGTTTGGTCGGAGATATTATACAAAGTTTATGAGAGGTCCCTAAAGATTAAATACAACCTACGAACGTAAAAAGGAATATCTTAACCGCCTATTATAGAAATTAATTTCTTGATAAACAAAAATATCTAACACTTCAATAAGCAATTTACAGCTTAGTAAGTCGCCAATTAAACAAACAGGTCCTGTTATAAAAACTTCTGAGAACATTTTTATTCGAATGATTATAACTAATATTCCACTTAACTTATAAGATTTCAGACTGATATTAGGAATTAGAAATAAGTTATTCAGATTACGTCCATATTCCCAAATGTGTGTCGAAGATATAATTATAGATAGTTGCTTAATTACCTTAGGGTATTTACATGTTACGTGACTGAGGAGATAATTATAATTCTAATGTAGTTATTCCTGTGAAGTTTGTAAGAATAAGACATTTGAGCCAATTGAGCCTACCGTGTTGCTACCCGCCTCCGTGCGCCTAGCATTCTATAAATAATTTTTTTTTTGGGGCGGTCGTGAAGTATGTTTCTTTTTGAAATATATCTCTAACTTCTGCAGAACAAAATGAAATCAAAAATGAATATGCATGAATTTCGGTCACGAACCGCCATGATGGAGAGAGTTCCAGGATTTCTCACTATAGGTGGCTGGTTTGCCAATACTGTTCTCTTTTAACTGTGGTGAGCCTGCAGTATACCGTGTTCCGGATCACAGTACTCTTTTAATCGAGACGTCTGGTGCAGCTACTCACATCGGGTCCTGATATTGAACGCAGCACTACTGTACTTTAAAGCTTTGAATTGGCTACTACCAATATCTCGCTGGAACATGAATGATCGCATTGTGATAAGAGATACTAGTTTTGTTGACGTGACTTCGTCAGTTGCTAAATATCCACTAGGTTACTAATTTTGTACCACACAGGGGTCATATGTAAAGTAGTGAAGAATAAAACCTAATTTGGAACGGCCTAAGGATGCAAAAAACTCTAACATATAGTAATAACTGTAGAAGTTTCATATTTATTTGATATTTAAGGATTTTTCTAAAAGTTGACGTGAAGTTTATTGATGTCTCTTATTCTAGAAACTTTAGAAGTTATAATTGAACCTACAAAATTTTTTAGTCAATCTTTGATTACTTTTTGTCCATTGGGGTGACTTCTGCGAGTTGTATATCATTTATAGTTTATTACTAAACATTTGTTTTTATAAATAGCCACAAAATATGATAGCTGGGAAGAGTGTAATATCTGATCACTGGTTGCATTTAAAGAACTGACCACGCTTTTAGTTTAATATAATTACAGGTGAGCTACTTAAATTTAATTAAGAACATTTAAACTTTGACGTTGACAGTATTTGTACTATATTGTAGTTGTTGATGGTTTTTTTTACTATAATGAAAATTGTACTTTCATATTTGGACAGATTCGGGAGTTCTTAAAAAGAAAATATTAAATTGGAATCATACTTATACATAATATCATATTGTAACTTAAGAATCAGAAAATGTAAAAAATGTTCAAGACCTCTCTTGATTGCTATGTTAAAGAAAAAATATATATAAAAATAAAAAATACTGCTCAAAGGTTTAACTAATATCAGTTTTTCTTCGGAAATATAGTTTTTGTGATCATTACGCCGTACTTTAATAACATAAAAAAGGGGTCAAACAACAAAAAGGTAACAACTTTGTTTTTTATACTGGTTTTTATGTTATAATCTTATACATAAACACATATAAAAACAAACACCCATTTACACATTAAGTATTAAAGATAAGTGACAAATATTGTCATACATAATATTTGTCAAAATATTCTTACCAATTTACATAAAGTAATTGTAATAAAGAGGGTGTGATGTATGGATTAGCAGAAAAAAAATATTTGGGTAAAAAGTTCCAAGGATGAGCCGCAACGACGGTTAAGGAATTAAATTTAAAAGTGGTATTAAAATAAAACACTTCTGAGAAATTTAAAACGACACTAGCGAGGTGTTCTAACCATAAGCAGGTGATTGAAAACGTTCTCTTAAATTAAAAGGTGAGGAGTTATTAAATGTATATAATATAAAGAAGTTATTTCTACATTACGGAGAAGGTGGATAGAGATTTAATTGAAATGTGTTCAAATTCCGATACATAGTCAATTTTGTGAAGTTCGTAAATAAAACAAATACACACGTATGAATTTGCGTTAATTTAGTCGCTCTTCAGGTTCAGCAAAATAAGTTGGTGTTGTTGGGCTAGGAAGAAGAAGCTAGAGAAAGAGTTTGTGCTAGAATTATTTTAAGTGCTAGACGAAGAAGTTACCTCAATTTAAGCTGAACACAGTTGAATTGTTTATACTTATTTGTGACTAAAGTAGATTAAGAGGAAGGCCACATTCTTCACCCCACTTCTTAATCCTCTTGAGGTTGGTAATTAGAGCATGAAAGGTATTATCCCGATATTTTTTTATTGTGTTACCACCACATTATCTTTCTGCCACCAAATTATCTGCATAAAGATGGCCGAGATATAAAATGACGGTTTAGTGACATGAAATGAATTTCAAAAATATCAAACGGAAAGAAAAAGGTAAATGGGACCTAGACAGATAGATACCTTAGAGTACACGTGATATGTTAATTTTGCTCAGTATTAGAAATTTAATTAAATTATTTTTTATTTTATTACATTAGCGTAACAAATCAAGTTGTTCGAGAAGGGCTTAAAATATCTAAATATTATTATGAATAAAAAGGTTTTATCCCACTTAATCAATAAAATCACTTAAATTAATAAAATCAGCATAAAGTAAAAAATAAAAAAGTCAACTACCCAGCGTTCATATATCCAGAGAAGTCGTTTACAAAAGGTAGGTGAAAACTGTACCTACTAAGATAGTTCATAAATATGAAGGCTCTTTATCATAGCTGTATTATTGTTTGAGTTGTCGATCGATTCCCGATAGAAACCCAATAATTGTATAGCAAAAAGTCTTTAATAATGTCTCATTGATTATTAAGCCTCGTGACAGAAATTTTGTATCCTGTCCACGTTGAGATAAACGGCCTCTACCCAAGAACGGAATATTACGGTTAATATAGTCTGATAAGAAGACAATATTAATTTGAATTAGATTCAGAGCTGGGTGGAATATACTTGATAATTGAATTTGAAACCACGACCCCGCACATTTGGGGCGAATTATAAACATTTGAAATTTAAATGCGGAAACTTTTCAAAAATTATGTTAAACGAGCACGCTACGTTAAGGAAGCCTGCGGCATAGCTTCATTTACACCGCACGATGATTTTATTTACTGTATTGTCGTTTGAATATTTTTTATAAATTGAGAAATAAAATGTATGCTACTTTTTCATTTGAATTTTAAATTAAACAAAGAAAGGGTAAAAGAAATTAAACAAATTTATCAAATAATTGTCACAGAATAGCAAAATTTTTAATAAAAATATTATTAATATTAAATTATATTTTTATTATATATTAAACTATTATACATATATTAAGTAAACAGATTCTTACAATTTATTGAGTAATAAAACTATCTTATTAACGGCTTAGTAACAATCGTATTAAGTTCCAATAATTGCTTAAACTTTAAAACCAAGTAGAGCCTACAAAAATAGTTTTTAAGTAAGTTAGAGAAATAAATGTGTCAAGAAATCTGAACATTTCAAGAGCGATGAAACTTCAAATTATTCAGATTCCCCATCTTCACAAACTAATCAGGACCCGAGGGGCACAAATTTACATGTTCTCTCCTTAAATGAAGCTTTTACAATAAAAAAATAAGTTATTCCTTTTTAAATTTTTACTGTTTTATATAAATACAATACCACTGATATTTCATCCTCTATGGGGAAAATTATAGTCAATACTTACGTGATATAAAGAATTCAGTTACAATTTCTTGTCATAATCCAGTTACTGAATACATTTCTGGGTGATGTTATACTTTTATTGTTCGTGTGTGTGTGTAAAAGACAAACATATATTTGTGTGTGTGAGGTAACGTTATAATTATTGAAATGACAATAGAGTTCATATAATTTTCACATCAATTATATAATATAAAAACAATATGTGCATCCTTTAAAATTGAAATGACATTTTGACGGATAAAACGGTATGCCATACGATATGTCAATACATTCAAAAACCATGTGATCAGAACAAAGTTTAAGATTTATGCTTTACATCTCCAACTTTGTTGATATTGTGTTTTTTTATTTTAAAATATACTCGTATGCTTTAAAATGGATTTTTATACTTTTTGGTATGCTTACGTCAAAACGAATTACAATAAGTGCTCTTTCAACAAAATATGTAATTTTTGTATTTACCCTCACTGTTTAGAAATTTGACATTTTTACCTTATTGGAAATCACATAATAATTAATTATAAAATAAACCTTTTATTGTTTTTTTAAAACAATAAAAAATAAATAAATAATATTAATTATAAATGATTATATCTGTTTTATAAAAATCAAAGGTGCCGCTGACAGACAGACACTTGTTTTTAAATGTTATGTGTACATAGTACTGATAAGTATATAAAGTTAAACTTAGCCAACCAGGATGACGCAAAATCCATTCAAGTACCCGACATAAATATATGTCACCCGTGTCTACAGGAAATGTCATTATGAAAAGAAAAAGGTCTTGCAAGCAGTTCTGTAAATATGTCAACTACAATTTTCGAAACAGGAAAAAAATAAATATTGTTAAAAAAATAAATTAAACTGCTCGGGAAGTAACTACAATAATTATTATTATTTCGTAACATTTAAACAGATCAAAGGCTAATTATAAAATCAAACTAGGAAGTGTTTTAAATAGAAATAGCTCAAAAAGTCACGACATCAAATTCAATGTTCCCAAAAATAAAAATTTACGAACTGAGTTGGTATGCATATAGAATGTCAGACTAAATGTTGGTAAGTCGAAACTATTCAGCAAAGGAGATACTACATTGATTTAAGTAAAAACGATGCAATGGCCGTTTTTGAGAACGAACATATATTAAATATAAATAATTTATTTCACACTTAAAAATTTGTACTTCAAAAATAAATGAAAGATACTCTTAAAGATTATCAATACGCTACCAATATAATAATTTAAATAAATAGGAAATATATTCATTTAAATTCAAAGGAACTTAAGAGGACTTATTAACTGACGCTTGCAACATTCCATTTCTAAAACATTAAGAAATATCGTACACTAATTATTTATTAATTATCTACCAACAGATAATTAATGGGTTCAGATTCGACGAACGACAGACCTAACAAAAATGAGAATTCGAGACTAAAAATATTTGAATAATTTCTACGTACTGATTAAAATTTCTACTTAACTGTAATGCTTCAACGGTGATTAATTTTTAGCAGCCTAGCAAAATTTAAATTCATAATTAATTAAATTACTGTTTTATTAATCAATTACATTTCAATCTATATGTAGAAAGTAGATATCAAAAAACATATAAAAAAAAAAAGACAAGCTGATTCCGTGTGTTATTAATTGTCTGTCAATCTATTCAAGTTTCATTTTAAACCGACTTCATTCATTTCCATAAAATGTTCAGATATTTTTCTCTTTTGTGGGGTAGTGTGACGCTGTTCAAAATGGAACAACGCTTGCTTTACTCGTGCATTATGTGACGCTGTTGATCCGCATAGCGTTATTTGCATTAAATACGCTAGATGTGAAACAAACCGCTTTAAAACGTGAATATTACTTCGAAAATGTTGACTTTAATTATAAATTGTGGTTATAGAATCATTATAAAAATGATGGAAAAATTCAGTGTGGTAATAAACATTTATTATTTAAGTAATATTATCTAATTCTACGTATAAATCAAAACCACATTTCGGAGATATTTATTATATAGCTTATTCTGCGTTCTAATTTCATAAAGAATTTTAAAGAATTTCTTCACGTTCTTGGATATATGCATGATTATTTCGTATCTATAAAGACCCATTTTCTTAAAACATCCCTTTTTGTTCGTAAAAGTTCCATCGTTATTGTTATATCTGCAATATTTCATTATCTTTATTGTCTGCAATGTTTTTGTGTTATTTCTTAAAGATTACATTAAAGTAATAAATATTTAATTCTAATGATATGAATGCTTGGAATTATTTAAGCTTTCCTTGCAAATGACAGGTTTGGTTAAGTTGCAAAGTACGAGTAAGTAATACATGTATTTTACTTAATGCCATTATTCAAAGTAATTTCAAGCTCTCAAGTTCAAGACTTAATGAGATTATAAGTACCTCACACTTTATACTTTACTTTGAATTGAAAATATTCTCAGATTTTTTATTTTTGTTAATTAATTTATGTTCATTTTTAGGAAGATATAAATTAAAAAATATATTAAAATAGCTTGATCTTGAACTTACCACATAAATGATAACAGTATAACTTTAAAATATCTATACATCATTAACAGTAAATATATAATATTGAACTTAAATTTTAACTCAATGAATTATCATTAGGTAAATTATTACCTAACAGTAATATTAAATTAAATCTAAAAATTGATCACATGGTACATTAAAAATATTCGTACCTACAATACTTATGAATAATGTTAATTAAACTCTTTTAACTATCTACGTAGTTTTATTTTTTCTACATATATTTAACTTATTTAAATTTAAAATCAAAATTACATTCTATTTTGATATAAATAAATACTGCAAAAGGATTAAAACCCGTGACCTCTCGAATACCGTCTCATCACTCTACTAATTCAGATGCCAAATCCGTATATAAGGGGTCAAGAGACTGCTTCCGAGAGGTCACGGGTTCTAATCCCTTCCCATATTGATTTATTTTTCATTCTGTACTTATTTAAAAAATATATAAAATGTTACTCAGTAAATAGTACAATTTATATGAAGATTATATTTACAATATATAATATACGAAATATTATAACATGACAAGCGTGAAATATATATTATAAGTAAACTTGAATATTTGTTATATTACATACTAGAAAAAAACATAATCTTTCAAAAATATTTCAAAGTCAATTATTATATAAAACAGTTTTTTTTGTCAAAATAAACAAAAAAAAATACCTGAGTTTAAAACAAATATTTCACGTTTGACCCGAAACTGTCACTTCCAGTGCGGTATATATATTTTTGTTTTTCGACACGAAAACAGTAGAATTCATTCGCTTCGTAAAATTCAATATAATAAAATAACTTTTTTTAAACATTGCAATGACCATTTGCAAATATAAATGCAAAAGTGTTGCTTCCTGTAAGAAGTAGAGAGAGAAAAAGAAAACGAGGACAATGTAAGAATGGGTCGGTGTGAGTATATCCGTCTCTTACACTCATAATATGAAACGTAGCTACTTTACAGTGATTTTCTGTCAATATCTCAGTAAAGTCAGACTATATAAGTAGATATTACCGTAGCTAAAGTCCTATTTGACAGCAGTTCCTATATAACTTCAGCTTGATAAAAGACAAAATAAGCAGTTTGATCGATTGATTGATTGATTTCAACAGCTATTACTTTTAATTATTATTCATTGATATATGCAATCTCAGTCCACTGGTGGCTTACTTATATTTACCGGAGATCTATACTCATCAATTATTATTTTCTATAACTTTATTCTTAACTAAAACTGAATATTATTCCCATAGCTAATATAATCTATCATTATTCATTTTCCCATATAAATAATAATGTTACTCCAAAGAAATAAAAAAAAATTCATTATAGCCGTATGGAGCTAGATCTAGTCCCTAAGGATAATTTGATACTTTAACATAAAGGTCAAAATAAAACCTTCAATTCTAAAATAGAAAAAAAAATCCAGTTCGTACATCAATATGCACAGATCTGTTGAGAAATATTAAATATATGGGTTGCCTGTAAAAGATCACTTTTGGTGATAAAGCCACCTTTGTACCAAATGTCATAGATTTTCTTTAATATGTTATTCTCTTTTCTTTTATTTCATATTTTGTGTGTAATAAAGTATTATAAATAGATAAATAAATAAAAGATGTGATAATAGATATTATAAGATGAGATTGATAAAAAACTAACTAACTTAAGGATATTGTGAAAGCATCTAGGTATAATACTAATAAGTATTCAAATACATGTATTGAAATTTTAGAAAAAAAAATCTTTACATAAAACATTTCTCTTGATTTACTCTATAAGTATTGACATTAAACTGGGATAGATCTCTATAATGAGATCTACAGGGAATGCAGGTCTGATATATTGCAGTGGAACTGATCTAATATCTCTTGGGAACTCGCCTTATTCAAACGCTTTCAATTTCCAGACTTACTTAGTTTTGAAGTATTTACCATTATTATAACAAATATATTATAACAAATATATTATAACAAATATATTATAATATATATTATATAAAAATTAAATATAAAATATTAAAATATATATTTAGATTGTATGTGCCTAATGTGTATTAAATTATTATTGAATATTTATAAATAATACATATGTATTTTTTTTTATAAAATTATAGTAAAATAATTTGCATGCCGGTTACCAATATAAGAATTGACACATTAAATAATATTGTTTATATGTCCACCTGTCTGTTTACAAAAAATAGAGGGCATTTTTAAATCATAAAATATTATTTTTTTACAGCACTTCTCCATTATTGGATTAGAGACTTCATTATTTTTATAAGTTATCATCTTGATCCTAATATATAAGTTACGTGTCACTTTGTTTATCTGCTATGGCTTCCTAAACTACTTAACAGATTTTAATCAAATTTGCACACTTGAACCTTGCCCTTTGAACCAACTTTAAATATAGGATAGTTTATAAATCAATTTATTTATTTATTTTATAGCAATTTTTTTTATTTATTATCTGACATTCATAAGATGGCAGTATAAGGGTATTTAATGACTGGGTTGAGTATGTATCTAATAGATGGCGCTTTTTAAGGAACAAACGTTTCGTATAAGCTAAAACTTAATAGGATAACCGACCGCCTGTTGCTGAGGCTAAAGTATAAGTTATATTCATATTATAGTAAACGCAATATGTACTGTGAAATTTACAAGTACTTAGTGACTATTAGATACAGACTAATATATTAACGTAACATCCGATTGACAATATGAAAGTAAACAATTAACTTATTCATTACAAATTTATGACAGAATTTCAGCTTTCAGCACTCAATTAAATAATAATTCATGACTCATTTATATTAAACATTTTTATGGTTGGTTTCAGTGTATTGTTAGAATGCTCTAGTTAATTTAAAAACTTAGTACTCATAATATCTCAGTTTAGTTAAAATGTACCATTTTTTTATAATTTCGTGTTAAATGAATTAATGTTTATTTAATAGAAAAGAAATATTTTTAACCTATCGTTACACAATAAATCTTGTGACAAAAAATACTACTGCCATATTTTATATTGTACCCATGACATGAAAACAAAATAGAGCGATTCACTTGACAAATTATTCCCTTTCGAATAGCAGTTTGATTGAGAGCATTACGTGTATTTCTGTTGCCTTTGAATGTTAGTTTTCATTTCATTTTAATAATCTGCTTAAAACAGACATGTGTAGTATTTTATAAGATTTTGGAACACTCTTCGTGGAAAAGGAGTGATTTTGTTTCAATTAATAAAATATTAATAAATCATTGTGTAAATAAATGAAGCAAAGACCTAGTTGCTTTTTTACGATATGAAAAGTATGAAATTTGGCGTAGTAAAGTTTTATATAAGCACTAAGTAGTTTTGTACGGTTTAGTTGAATATTGAAATTTCGCTACCTAATAAATTACTTCAGTAATGTCATTAAATTTGCTTAAACACATGATATAGGTAAAAATTTATTAAAATAAATATTTGTAATGTGTTTCAAATAAAATCTTTGAGGAAATATGAGAGAAATAGGGGTTTGTAAGTAGGGTTGAACTTCCTGCTTTCACATTCACTATGAGAAAGGCAGCCATAACAGTTACTGCTAAGCTTTTATGTTATTGATATATTTTGCCTCCATACTCTTAAGCATTCAAAAACAGATTTTATATTTAATATAAAATGCTAATCTTTGCTCACTTTCTTTATCTGTTTCGATAAAATAACCAAATAGACTTAAAAAACAAAACGGGATGTCATTTCCATTCTATATTCCACTTTTATTCTTTATCCCTTCTTTCTTTTCTCCTCTGAAATCTACTTTATTCACTACTTTTGGCTAAAAGTGGGTCTAAACTGATTCATTTTAAATTTCTGTAATAATGTAAGCGAATGTTATAAAAGAATATCTTAGTTTATTGTCGGTTCTTGTACTAGGACTTTTTACTTTTAAACCTAAAATATAATAAAACTAATTGAAGTCATTCCAACTGTAGGAATACGTTTCATGAACTCTGTATTGATTTAATACCATTTTATTGAACTACATTAATAATTCACAGAAACGTTCGTTTTACAAACAAACAAATACATAATATTTATATAACGTCCCAAAAGTATTAGAAGTAGGTATTTATATAAAATATTCAATACTTTCAGCATTGTTTGATGTATTGTTTTTGTTTTACCTTTCCCATACTAAGTTATGATACTTTCTATTGTTCTGACATTTTTTTATGTTTTTGTTTGCTTATGGAAGTATAAAACAATTTCCTTTTTTTTCATGACCTTCATGTATAATTATACATTATCTTTGTAATAAAGAATGCTTAAAAAGCTAAAACAAAAGCTAAAAGCTAATACTAAGCTTCTCATGACTTATCGGACAGTCTAAGATATTCAAAACATTACAAACGGTTCATTATGTACAAATAATGTTGATATTCCAAGTCATAATAACCACTGGTTAGTGAAGTTAATGCGTTGGGCTCGAAGATATACGGCCTTGATGGATTGCTCCCATCACTCATGAGATTAGAAATTAGAAGTCATATTATATGTATGTATCTTTGCCACACCAGAGTTAAAAAGTTAGTTAGTTAAGTAGTCTTCTATGCAATGTACACAAGTGATCACTGATGATAATTCAAAGTTGAAAATATTGAAATAAATAATAAATAAATAAATAAATGAATAATATTCTATTTTCCTGATATTTAGTTATTTTCAAAACATTTTATTTTATTTTTATTATATTTGATTCTTTTGATGCTTTTAACACATCATTAAAATAACTAATTACTGCTATAAAATTAATAACCACACTTCCTATCTTCATTATCACACCACTTGTGAGTTGTACATTTATTTTTTAATTAAATAAATAAATTATAAAACAAAGTTATAAATAAATGAATCATAAATAATTTATTAATTTTATCACCACAGTTATAATATAATTGTATTATATTGTTAGTTTAACTTTAAAACAAACACAAACAATTTGTGTTAAACTTCTACAAAAACAATTTGTATTGTTAATAAAACAATATTAATATAACAAACAAATGACATTGATTATATATTCTAATGTTCTCTGAACTGATATTAAAAATTAAAGAAATTTTTATTGTACTGTTAGGAGCGTCGTTTTTGTCGTTTTCTTTTGAAATTTTAAGCAGTTGAATATATAATGTAAAATATACTTGATACTATTGCTTAATAATTGCTTGATACTTGCTATTTATTGCCAATTACTAGTATGTTTCGAGAGAGATTTTCTGAATCTATTGAAAATTTGTGCAAGATGTTCCTTTAAGTTTAGCTTATATTTGTTTAAATATCTTAAACATACATCACTTTACTCAAAAAACATTTTATCTAATCTAACTCACCGGTGAGGGAAAAGATAGAGATCGAGATTAAATATATATATATATATGGTTTATTTGATATCTGATATCTATTTACCAAAATAAAAAACATCAGATAATATTATAATTTAATATTTTCGTTTTTTAAGAATCTCTTATTAATTAACTGAAATCAGTTTTCGAGTATTCACACAACGCCATCTAGCCCCAATTTAAGCAAAGCTTGTACTATGGATACTAGACAAATGATAAACATACACTTACATTTTTTTTGTTGATTTTTACATATCATACATATAAATTACACTCAGATCCAATAAAAAGGTAAGTTTTTATAACAAATAGGTATTTTTCTAGAGTGGAGTTCGAACCCACGACAATCAGCAATGGACGAACGACCAATGCGTCAATCAGTCGTCATATAGTGCACAGCACTTGTTATATCTACAAAGAGAGAGAGAGAGCTTCTTAACCAATAAATAATGAATGAAGAAGAATTATTTCATAACAATTTCAATTCGATGTATAAATCGTTTGTTTACAATTATTTGAAAATAGTTTTTAAATGGCATTAATAATGTTTATATAATCAGGGTTTTATTGACGAAGTACACTTTCTATGCTATTGCTTTCCGGAGGCAATACTTATATGTGAAAAAATAAAACATTATTAATTTATTCTAAATATGCATTAATAAAGTATAACATTTAATTTCTATTTTAATAATCTCTCTATTGATGTTTACGAATATATCGATGTTATTATTAATTCGGCTTATATCTAAAACAATATTTGAAATGTTTTAAACAAAAATATTATTTCCTAATTGACTAATTATTATTATTATTAGATTAATGGATTTCAACTGATTTAGTAATCCAAGTTGGATTTGATGTGTTTTCGATGAAGATTTTTTTTTTCTCAAACGTAACTCGAATGAAGTGTGCCATATAATAAAACTATTTTTATACGTACGTTGATTACCGCGGTTTTTTTGTATGTTAAACATTTTTTTTATCATTTGTTTTGTTTATTAATACACTCTTTTTTTTAAAAAAAAAGAGGTACAATACTTTGACTAAACAGCATTATCTGTCAGTAAATTTGAGAACACAGGACTATATAAAACAATAAAATTGTTTTAAATCTTTCTATGAATCATTTGAGAAAAAAATTAAAAATAAAAACTTTCAAATAAATAGTGTAAATCTTACGTGCATACAGATATATTTTTAACAATAATCCATCCAATTATCGGAAAGATAATGATAGGCTGATTTCTAAAAAGCCATCCTATTAGATAAACTTTTAATGGTTTCAGGCATGTCATTTCAGAGTTTTGTCGAGTAAAGTTTAAAAACTTTAGAAAAGTATAGTATAATGCCAAGGGGTAAAAGATTAAAGGTTGTTTAAGGTTATTTATAAAGGTTATAAGTTATTATTTATAAGGTCTTTATAGCACTGGAAAAATAGCTTTTTAAAGCATATCTAAGCAAACGGAAGCGCGTTTCTGCTGTTTCGACTAACCGTATTCTTTTGCTTTTCACATGGATGCAATTTCCGAGAAAACCTGGTAGTTTATTTAGACAAATATATATGGTTTTGTGGGTCATAGATATATTGAAAGTTAAAATAGTATTCATATAAATCAACACTGTGTAAACACAACTCGGCTAGTAATGTAAAAGTTAAGATAAAAAAAGATACATACGTGATTTATAGTTGTATACGTTATAGGTTTGAATTGATTTATATTCGATTTCTTGTTTATTTAACACGTAACAAAAAACATGTTGATATTTTTATTGTTGTTATTAGGAGTTGTGAGATATTATATATATATATATATATATATATATATATATAATATCTCTATAGAAATTATAAGGCCATTTTAATATATATATATATATATATATATATATATATTTAAAATGGCCTTATAATTTCCTACAAGGTCCTTTGATTTGATTGTGTCAAGTTTAATTTTGTTGTTTTCGTTATATATATTATTTAATATTAAATATCATAGAGAATACAAATGATAACAAATGTTGATATTCGCTTAAAATGCAAATGATGAAACACTATAAAATATTATCATTTCAACAAAAATAATGCAGTTTATATATAAATTAATAAAGTCACAGATTGATTTCATATTTTTCGCAGAAATCCAATTAGTATACCCAGAGTGCGTCCCGTTAATGTTCTACGACAATTAATTATACAGTTTACGCTCCTGTTACATTATTTGTATAGTTTTATTTTATTTGTATAAAAAACGTCTACAAATACGAGATTAGCTAATATTTTTAAGGTCACTAAATAGTGTAATTTATACGCAGTACATAATATAAAATAACAAATTAGGCTCAAGCTTTATATTTAATGTGCTTAAATGTGCTAAAAATGATATTTATTTTGAAATAAAAAAAAGGGTTAATTAGTTAAAAAAAAACAAATATAATATCAAAGCTTTACGCAAATTATTTCACATCTGACCCGAAGCTGCCACTTCCAGTGCGGTATGATTTTTGACACGAAAATGCGAGATTTCTGTTGTTTCGTAATATTCAAAATACCAAAAACATTATTTTATAAATAACTGAGCGACCAACGAGCAAATGGTGAATCCAATGTTATGTCGTGGCTCTTATACATATATTTTTACAAATAAAGATAAAAATTTCGTTGCAACTTTTAAGATATAGAGAGAGAAAAGAAACTAGGAAAAGGGGAGGAAATGTGGGTCTTTGGGTTCGGGTTTTCTTACATCATACGATATTTCAAAACCATAACAGCTACTTTATACCGACCATCTGTAAGAGGGTGCTACTGCTCCGGTAGAATCAGACTTTATTAGACGCAGTCAAATGAATACAACTTGCCTCTACGTTCAACGTACAAACGACATGAAATAAATGTGAAATTATGGGGTCGGAATCATCCACAGCAACCCATCAACGTGGTTATACTGTGTATGTTCTTAGGTAATGGCATTTGGTCCATCGTCTTACTTTCGTCTCTCTACCTTTTTCACTCTCCAAACTATAATGAAGCACAAAAAACTTTTTGCTGAGTTTTAGTTCCATTATGTGGTGGAATCAGAATGTCTGATCCCCGCCTGATCTTACTCCTAAGGACATTCGCCGGCTGGGTGTAACTCTTTAGTACTTATATTCATTTATTCTTAGATCCGTTTTGAAAATAATTGAAGAAAGATAATATAAGACAAAAAATATAAATAGATACAAACTCCAAACATTTACTCTCCAAGTATTTAAATCTTGAACTGAAATAAACCTCTATAAGATCTACAGGGAATAGATGACTCTGATTTAAAGCTGTGTATCTCATCTCATGTCTCCTGGGACTTCTCACGCCTCATTCAAATGCTTTCAATTTTCAGTCTAGTTCTGGATAATTTTAAATGATTGGCAAAATGTTTTTTTTATATATTTAAATATATTTTCCAATAGAATATTGGCTAAATATACAAAAAAATGTTTGTTTACGAATTGAGGGTAGATAGGTGTTTTTATAAAAAACAAAGCTCAAACGAATATGCAATTTTTAAATGGAGCTACACATAAAAACAAACTGTTAATAAAATCAAAAACTTATATTTGATAAACAAGAAAATTAGAATGATTCAACCTAAAGTAAATATGTATTATATTTATTTGTTTTGCCAACTTATTCCAATTAGATTATAACTAAAATGAGTAACATTTACAAATCTCATGAGATGAATTATAATCCTTCAAATAAATCGATTATAGTAAAATCGTGTAAAATAAGGCTTCGAGTATTAACCTACAATTATTTTATTCTAAAATATTTTCCACTGGGACCTTTTTTTTAAATACTTACGATATTATTAATAGTCGAAAGTTTATCTTGCAATGACTTGGCAGAGTTCGCTGTTTCATTAATTAATAATATATATAATACAAAAATAACGTGAATTGTTTTGCAAACTACTCAAATTCTATTATAAGTAAAAGTGAATAAATAAGTGTATAAGAGAGAGAGAGAGAGAGAATATAAACGATAAGAAATTACAAGAAGTAATTATTTATATTTGTGTATTCTTTTTTCTCCATCACAGATCACTTAAGCTTAGGGAAGAAGCAACTTATTTATTTATTTAACTCTTTATTGCGATACGATATATAATATAAAGTATGTAGTAAAGCCGGGCTTAATGAATTTAATACTCAAATATTCATTGTTTACAATTGTTATTTACTAAGCTCGTCTTTATCCTCTGTATATTATTCGCTTGTGCGCGTGTTCGCTCGCTAACAAATTTACGTTACACATTTACATTTACGTTAAATTCTATCAATAAATATATTAAACTATATGCATTTATAAACATTTTTATTGATACGAAACTAATGACATAAAATTGGGTAATTCAATTACGATTATCGTATAGTCTAAGGAAAGAGCACATAAAATAAAAGATACGTTAGCTTTTATTTAAAATTTGAATAAATTGTTGATGAGTCATAATGTAGGGATTTAGAATAACTTAAGTTATTGAATTAAATGACTTAAGTATTCATCAGTATATAAAATTATATTGCACCAGTATATAAAAATGATGGTCACTGATTAATTATTTATATTTATTAACATTTCTTGTAAATCTTGTAAATGTAAATGTGACCGACAGGAATGTATCAAAAGATGAAAGTTGTTTGTAATTTGCAAAAAAAACTTACGTTAAGTATATCTTTTATAGTAAAGTTTGTCTTGTCTTGTCTCGGAAACGTCATACTCTTTTTTTTATATTGACTATTATTTATTTTAACTGATTTATGATAATTTCAATTAGTCATAATGAGACAGATCCACTCTTCTTTCTTAAATCTTAATATAGAAATAATTCCGGTTATTTTTAATATTAATTTTAAGACTCTTTCTTTCTTTTTTATTATAAGTCGTAAGTTAAGTTAAGTAAGTAGTACCTTTATGTTCATATTTTAGAAGAAATCGGATTATCCACTTATTATATTAGGCCTAAGAAATTTTCCTGCCTTTAACATTTACAAGATGTGTAAGAAACTTATAGGAGCACGATAAATTGAGGCAAATTGAAAGACATTTATGAAGTTAATGGCTATAATTTACGGCCTTATTATTACAAGGAAAAAATCTTACAAATAAAATTTATTTATTTTCAAAATACTGTCATATATTTTTAAACTGTGTTGTAAGAATTTGTAAATATATATTTAAATTCCACTATAGTATAAAAAAATATGTTAAATATTACATTTTCAATTATAAAAAAATAATTAGTTAAGTTATCCTAATTAAAAATTGAACGTTATTTATATTTGAAAATGTTAATGAGGTACAAGTTATTAAACTCCTATATATTTTTTTTAATATTTAAACTTTCGTGAACTATGACTATTATATTTATATTAACCCGGCTGTATTCACGTAGAAATTAAATCGGAATGTGCCCGACTAGTTTCGAACCCATTCGGGGTTCGTACTCGTGAGTACCCGAATGGGTTTGAAACTAGTTGAGCACATTCCGATTTAAATCTACGTGAATGCAGCCGGGTTAATATAAATATAACTCCTATTATCTGGACTCTATATGATAACCAAATATAAGCAGATAACAGATATATATTTAAAAATTGACTTACGTCATATTAACGTGAAAATTATACCATAATCAGCAACATAAGTTTTCTTTTTATGTATTTACTCAAAAAGGCAAATAAAACTCATACTTTTTAGCTGAATTCACACAACAATAATTTTAAATCGGCCAGTTACTTATAATTCTAAGTATTCCATAGAAAAAAAAACATTTTTTAAGTGTCTGTCGAACTTTCGCCATAAAGTCAAAAATTAACAATACTTTAATCCACTATAGGAAACTAGTGATAACATTTATTAAAAAAACAACAACAAAACCAAGGAAAATATTTATTGAATTATTCTTGTGTAGTGTATAATTGTGTAAAATTAAATGAACAATGAATAATTTGACAAAATGTAATATCAGACATTTTCTATTAAGTATCCCACAGTGATAAGTTTGTAAGTTTAGTTTGGAATCTAAATTTCGACCTAGCTCCGAAAATTCTTATATTGTAAACACTTGTAAGATTTGCCTCATTACTAATATATAATTTTATAGTTTAAAAAAAAATAGTACTTAATTAAATTAAAGTGAAATTCTTTACATTAAATTAATTCTTTTCAAAGTCAGGATATGTGCATTATAAAAAAAAATGAGACCTTTAAGAAAAAAAATTGTTATCACATGGTCAATGAATCGAAAGTCAAAAAATTTTATATATTGTGGATTAAAAATAAACAAGGAATCATATAAACATTTTAAATATTATGGTATATTTTTAATATTGACAACAACAGTTTTTTATTATGGAATAAACCATTTTTTTATTTTATAACAATAAGTATATAAGTGTTATTCATGTATGTTAAAATATGTAATATTGTGAGTCAAAATATCTAAGTCAGTCAAAACATCAAAACAACAGAAGGCCGTTACAGCCGTGTTTTAGTAAAAAAACGATAACTTATAGGATTTTTTTAATGAATATGTGAAATTTAATAAAATAATTTGTACGTTACATAAATAACATATTTAAAAATGTATAAATGTGTATACTAATAATAAATAATAATATTTAAAAGATATATATTTAAAAATCTGTGCAAAGGACTCGCTAACATATTTTTTAAGATTCCTTTTAATAATCTTCTCTGTTATTAATGTTTTTCAAGTCCCAATTTATAAATAAATTTATGTAACAAAAATTGTAAAATGTCAAAAAGTTGACGAGTGTCCGTGGGTAATAATTATAATATAAAAAAACAAAAAATCCTTAACAACAAAGTTTTCTCATTGAAACTAGAAATATTTCAATGTATTCATAAAAGTTTACTAACATTAACGAAAATGTTATGGAAATTAATTAAGTTTGGACACTATTTAGTTTGAGCCTGCATTGTTGATTTTAATTAGACACTACCACCGAAAATTGGAGAACAATATTTTCAAATGAAAATAAACTTATAGAACTTGGTTATGGCAATATAAGTTACAATGAGTATAATATAACAAGATACGTTTATTATATTAAATAATTTGAAATGTTTTTTATCTTTAAGGAAAGAAAATATATAATTTTAATTTTATTTATAAAATGTATCTATTAGATGTTTCAAGAATCCTTTATTTTATTTGTGGGTAATTTTCCTTCCTGCTGTTAAGCGCACAATAAATTTATTTATAAGAAAATAATGCAAAAGCATATTTAATTATTATTTATAAGCAAAATTCAATGATGGTCCAGTTTACGGTAGTATTTAGGATACTATTAAATTTAAAAGATTACTTGTGAAAAGAAATATATCCAATCCTTTACTACTAACCCAAGTACAGTATATATAAACAAAAAGTAGGTTGCATATTAATTTTATTTATTAACACAAAGTTATTGTAAATTTACAACTGCATGTTTATAAAAATTCCCGTACCGGGAATCGAACCCGAGCCTCCTGGGTGAAAGCCAGGTATCCTAGCCACTAGACCATACGGGATACATTTTTTTCCGTGAATCATTTGAGTAATCTTTTCAAAATTTTATTAATTTTAAGAAACTCATTTATACGATAAACGATATACCTATAGAATTCAAAAACGTTCCATTACACGCACAGGCACTCAGGCACAGAGGTAACAAGAATTCCATTCCGGTCGCTCGGCCTATTGAATTGTCAGTTTGGTTATTGAAGAATTGTTCAATAAATATTAATTAAAAATTATACAATTGACACATCAACCAAGTTAGCATCAACGATGTTGAAAGAATATTTCAATGAATATTTAAATTATATTATAGTTATATAGATTCTAAAGCAATTTGAGAATTCTATATATAAGCCTCCGTGGCGCAATTGGTTAGCGCGTTCGGCTGTTAACCGAAAGGTTGGTGGTTCAATCCCACCCGGGGGCGGGATATTATTTTTAATATAGTTTATAATAAAATATAAAAGTAACTTTATCCAATCGGTAAGAAAAAAAAAAAATCTGGAATCTATATATACAGCTAAGTAATGCTATATGGATTATTTACGTAACCATAATTTTTTTATAGTTTTTTATTATAATTATTTTTGCAGTACCTGACCTGTAAAAGAAATATTTTGTTAATTAGTCAGTTAATACTGATGATTAAATACTCCAATTTGATGATATGATACTATTTGTTAACTACTACTACTATACAGTAGTAAAGTATCATTTGTCCGAATGTAGGAAGTTTAGACCCAGACTATCATTTTAATATAAACAAATATATATCATTTTAATCTAAACAAATAATCAGGCATCTTTTTTCAAACGTTATTTGGTTAGGTGTTGTGTATACAAAATCAAGTGACGCGTGAAGCATGGTGCTTACAAAAAACAAGGTGACAAATAACAAACGACGTTACAAGCCCCCATGGTGACCAAGATCCCGATACCTAGAGCCCTTTTCTTAGCGTTTCCTATTTTATTTTTGCTCTGGAGAGATAAACCCTTTAAGATAATAAAAGATCTCGATATATGGTCAGTATGAAAATGTTGATGGCGTTAGGACCGAATATCGAACCAAATAATCCACTCCACATCAAACAGTGTATGACCTTAATTGTGCAAGTTTCGGTCCAGGTGCGATGACACGATCATTTAACTTCAAAGAAGAGTGAAGTGGATAGAAATAAGTGAATCCATATTTTCGTTTTGTAGTACGAAATATATTTTGTTTAAATGAAAATTATACGCAGATTTAAATTTTATCTAATATTATTTTATCGGCTACAACATTCAAAACAGTGATCCGCCGTGAATTGAACAAAATATTTCATCGATTTGTTAATATTTTTAAATGCATTAAACGTGATATTATAACATTTTTTATATTTGAAGTATGTTATACTTAATTAAATATTTTGTCTTATCATAGATATTATCAGAATAACCGAAATGTTATGTTTATTATTAAAATAATTATGTCATATTTGAATATATTTTTGTGCCATTTCCAGTTGTTATAAGAAAAATAACAAATCAATGATAATTCTTATAATATGACTAATAAATAAAATTCAGATCAATACATATGTTACAAAAAAACTTGTATTTCTTCTACAAAGGCCGAAGTCTTGGATGTCCTTATATATATCTTACTTAAATCGCTATTACTACGTTATCCATGAACCAAACTTATTGAAATATATATCAAGCTTTATATGACAGGAAGTAACAAAAGTTCCTGGCTAAGGTGTCAAAAGTAAGAGAGTTTTTGTTGTTTTGGTCGAGAACAAAGTTGATATATTTTTAACAGCAAAGTTTGTTCTCTTACTACTTGTTCAGAACTTTTAAGATATATTCATATTACTATTAAGATTCTACATAAATACTTGACTATACGTTAAATTTATATTTAGCAATAACTGTAGATTTGAATTTCTGGTTCATTAGGGGGTAAGAAAAACCGTTTATCCGCATCACAATTTTGTGATATAGTCGGTGTAGTTTAAAGTATTTTTATCTATCTATAAACATATTGGCGATATTACGCTTAAATTAAAAACAAATATAGAACGAAATATTTATCATAATTTTTATCTTTTTTGTAATTTTAGTAACTGGAGAATCTATTAAATAATATTTTTTATAACTTAGAGCTTTGTACATACACTTTCTATATCTCTTCTTCGAATGCAATAATTCTATCTTAAACTTACTAAAATCAAATATTATTTCATTCATAAACATAGCTCCTTGCTTTTTTTATCTTATTAAAGATTAGTTCATTATATATGTCGGTGGTAAATCGTTTCATATAATTGTTAAAACAAACAAACAAACAAACATATATTATATCAGTGTATGAGGTAATAAAAGATACTTTTAAAAGATTTTATTTTATATTATTAAAATAATTAAAATATACATATTTCTTTTATTAATTCTACCACACAGTTTATCGTTGTTTTACACGTTAACATACAGTTTCTGCATTTTAAGTAAAAAAAATACTAATATAATTCATCATGTAATATCCTAAACCAATTACATACATACATTTACAATTACGTACTTAAATGATTTACAGTAATAGCGAAAAGTCTAAAGAAAGGAATTTTTAATATCGGATATGTTTGCTCTATATAAGTAGTGAAATGCATCAGCAGTTTACATTTATGGCCACTAGTTATTTAACATTTATTCTAAACTAACAATAGAAATACACGCAATGCTGTCAAAATATGGATATTTATAATTTTTTGCTATTTTGCTCGAGAGCTAAGTTTCTTTTAAAAACATTTTTGATGACTTATTACAGAAATGTCAAAAGTACCTATTAATGTTGTTTTTTTAGAAATGTTCACTTATATGTGTATTTAATTAGTATTTATATTTTACATTAATTTATTCTTTTACCAGTCCTTTCATTTCAATTAATTCAGGGCTTTCAGCAAGAGATTGTAAGTCATAATAACTACTGGTTAGTAGCTAATGCGTTTGGCTGAAAGATATAACCCTTGATGTATTGCCTCCATCACTCATAAGATTAGACATAATATGAAGGTAAATGTATACCGGGAAGACCAGGGTTAATAATTAAGTTAGGTGAAATGGTCTTCGAAAAAATTCAAAAGAAAAAATATCATTTAGCTTATATTCTCTTCACACACACTCTTGTATTCACACATGCTCATTTAAAAATCTTATAACGTATTTGAATAACATTTGATTCTACAGAAGCAAATAAATTATTTTTCGATGTTTTTTATTATCCATATTATATAATTAACAATGATAATGGAGCATTGTTATTTTATTCATTTTAAACAAAACAAGTAAATTAATCTTAATCAAATTAAGTTATTAATTGGTTCCATAATACCAAATAAGACAGTTAAAAGAACTTTATCACAACATTCACATTTTTATTGTACATTATTGTAAGTTTAACATATATATTTCTTTAAATCAATACTTGACAAGTGACTTAATAAAATTAATCTAACACATCAATTATATTGGTGATAAATTCTTATACAAGGTGCCCCGTTAAGTAAAGGTAAATTATAAAAAACTACTAATTAATGGAAGATAAATTATTAATTCTTCACTTCAAAATTCTTAACCATTCTTAACCCATTCTAATGTTAATTTATATTCTTAAAAAAGTAAAAACAGGTTCAGTTTTCTAAGAATTTCGCTTACAATTGCTAAAGACTCGTTGGAATAAACATAGGCTTCAAAATAATTTAGCTATGGAAGTTAAAGTTACGTAACATTGCTGTGTAGCGATTCGAATTTACTGTTGGTTTTGCTCATTTTCAAAGAAATGGATACATTAATACTTTATACTTACACGACTTATTCTTATCGCCATAAAAAAGTCTCAGGCAAAGAAGCCCCGGAAAAATCGATATATATAAAATATATATATATGGAAATATAATTATACATAAATCTTAATTTGACATTTTTTTCCCTAAATGGTTTATTTAAGTTGCTTTTCTTCTTTATTTATTTTATAGATCTATTTGAATAATAAATAAATGTATCTTACATCAGGGCAAGAATAGACTAGGCTTTTTCAAAGATTCAATATTCATTATGTATAAAATGATATTGAATAAAATAAAGCCCTATCCCGGTAATTGTGTACATCAAATTGTGTACTTTGTTCGAGCAATTTACTAAACTTCTCTTGGATTTTAAAAATATCCTTACATCTTTCATTTTATAATTCAGGCAATATGTAAAATATTAAACTGGCTTTAACTTTGTCTTTAGACTTTAATTACTGGGCTCTAAGTGGATAAGCCTGAGCTGAAAGAGGATTATATATATTCCATTTTTATCGATAAATTTTACCGAACTGTTTTTTTCACAGTAGATATCAAACTTCTGTAAGTAATAAGTATTTTAAAATATTCAACTTACATGGTAGTTAATCAAAGCTGCGCCAACGACCAGTTTTAACATAAATAAATACAAATTTATTTTTGACCTTAACCTTTTTTATATTAACCTTATATCTAAAGATGGGTATGAAGCACCATGTCCAACGACGATAAATATCGTTTAAGTAACATTAATTTTAATCGCTTGAATGCCTGTTCGAGCTATTATAATAAGATTTCCATTTTGATCTTCAATATAATTTTAACTCGACGTTTCGAATGTTGAGCAGAGATTCACTTTAAAACGAGGTATCAGTGTCTATTAGTCAGTCAATTAGTTAGTTATACATAGTCAGTTATATAGTTATATAGCTGTATACCTAGGCACACAGTTCAGTATCTCCATGTCAACTCTCAAAACCACTTTTGAAATTTACACAAAGCAAAGTCTAGACTTAGAATTTTTATATTGAAACACCAAAACTATTTCAATTTAACACAAAAACCAGTTTTTCCACGCCATTTAGATCATTAAATATAATAATTTCAATCAAGGATGACTTACAATTATCCTGGAACTCAGAAGTATAGTTCCGTCGACTAAATACAAGCGTACTTATACGCATACCCATTGCCATGGTTAGAAATCAAATCGAGATTTTTGAAAATGATCAGTGAAGTACTTCAATAAATAATTTTTACTTTGACTTTTAAATAAATAGTGGTTATATTTTTGATAACCACTAACCAAGAACTATTCAAAAATCCAGTGCTGGTTTCACCTGTAATTGAATAGGTTCAAGAACGCTATTTCTAAGATAAAGAAATCACCTAAGACTAAATAAAAAAAACTGCTCGACCTCATTGATATAAAAATTTGCCCCAAACTAGTTTACTTTGGGAATTCGATATCGCTGAAAATAATTGGATTAGTTTAAGGACGCGTTTACGAAACAGAGAGGTCGCAAATCACATAACTACATTGTCAAAGCTTGACTACGGACACATACATACCCATGTATAGTCGCGAAATAATGGCTACATGAAACAATTTTGATAGTTTGAATTTATTAGTTTTTCAAATATTATACGTTTAATAATTTAAATTATTTTATTTTTTTGTGTTAAATATTATGTTTCATATCACATTATCACATCACACTAATTTTATAAATGTGAAAGTTTCTTTGTCTTGCCTCCTTTGGACGTTTGGATGTTTGTCCGTCAATGACGCTGAAACTACTAAACGAATTTCGATTAAATTTGGTATACAGACAGGGTATGAGCTGACTTGGGTGATAGGATACTTTTTATTGCGATTAAATGCTCCCTTGGGATAAAATAGGAATCTTGATATTCCTCTATCACACCGAAAATAGTGATTTTGTGGAAAATTGGTATAGACCTGAGTTTTCCTCTAATTTTAAGTGCTTCCATGAGATAAAACAGGAACCTTGATATTCGTCAATTACAACGAAACTTTTGATGAAAATTAGTATAGAGACACAGTTTGTCATGATTTTGATGATAGGATACTCTTCATTCTAATTAAATGTTCCCGTAGGATAAGACAAGAATATAAAAACTTTGATTCTATGTAAGCGTAGTCTCTGTATTGTTTATTGGTACTTTATCTGCTGTTAGTATAGGTTTTAGTACGTTAAGTTTGATTTCGTAGCAATAAGTACCAAAAAGTTGATGATTTTCGGCAAAACTGTAAACGCGTCCTTAATCTTTGAAAAGATTATTTAAAACCAAATAAGAGAATTTGTTTATGGCAATAAATTAATGCATTGTGAACAATATGGTTTCAACAAAGTCAAATCGATTGCCACTTGATGCGAAATTCACAGATTCATATATTTTATCTTGAGGTCTAAACATAGGATTTTTTTTAATTTTAATTTTTCTGGGGGTTTCAACATATAACCACCGAGTTTAAGCCTCTCCTTAGTAGTAATAATCAATCAATCAATCATAATAAATAATCCTTAGTAAGTAAAGATGTAGCAAAACAATATATTTACCTAAAAAATAAAGGAAATATAAAAATGTTATATAATTTATCTGGTTTACAATACAGGATATTGTATAAACTGTAAAGTATCAAGTTAGGTCTTATATAACATTTTATATTCGTACAGCGATCTTTATCAACAGAAATTTTGCCTAAAATAAATACAGGGCCACTCAAGACAACGGACTTAGACCGACTGAGGTGGTGTTTTTAATTTTGTAAATATTTTTTATAAAGAATTAACAAAAATACAAGTGCAATAATCTCTATTACAGTAAGTTAAGACTCATATTGTGCCAACTGCAAACTGTAAAGTCGCAAAAAAGGTAGAAATTATATTTTTATTTTTTTAAGATATTTTGTAAAGTATTGATAATTTTGTTTTTCACAGGATTGTAGTTGAGTGTTTTCTTACTCAAGATATTTTCTTTTATTCTGAAATATATGGCTATTAATTCAAAAAAAATGTACCGACACTACACTCGATGTCGTGATCGTGAGTGATGGAAAATCGTTTTATTAATATTAAAAGTTATGATATTTGATATATTTCTTTAAGTAATTAAAAATAAAAAAACACTTTATCTGCTGTAAGTATAAGTTTTAGAACGTTAAGTTTGATTTTGTAGCATTATGTATACGAAAAGTTGAAAATTTTCGGTAAAACTGTAAACCTGTCCTTTATGCACTTTGATAAAAATATATATATTTTTTAACGATTATTGTTACATTAACGAGTGAAATATATTTAAACATTTATATTTACTATTAGAATTGTCATCGCTGTCCTTAAAAATATACTTATTTAAAAATTAGCCGCCCCCGGGTGGGCTTGAACCACCAACCTTTCGGTTAACAGCCGAACGCGCTAGCCGATTGCGCCACGGAGGCTTATACATAGAATTTTCAAATTACTTAAGAATCGAATTACTAAAGACTATTATTTTATAATGCAAATAATAATTTGAAAAGTCATTGAGCATTATTATAGCATACTTGTTTGATATTACAAATTGTTATATTTTTATTATTTACAATGAATAATTCATTAACAAACGAAATTTTAAAAAAGATTTTGTAAAACTGCAAATATAAACGGAAATGTTAAAATAATTAAGAAAGTTTCAACATTATTTAATTTCAGTCTGTTTTGTTGATTTTAATCACTAGATCGTAAAGGTAGAAGTCTATGAAAGTATCCACATCCTTTTATGTTCTAACATTTACTATTGTAACAATTCACCTTCCACAAACAAATTTATTTTAAAATAATAACACAAAAGCATGATTTGTAACCATTGATAAGAGAAGCTAAATAATTTCAATTATACGGCAAAATAAGTATTCAAAAAAAATATATTTTTACTAAAACTTCTTATAACTTATTGCATTGTTATTAAGTAAAATTTGAACCAAGAAGTAGGTTTTATATTATTTTTTATCAATAGAAAGTTATTGTAACATTACAACTGCATGTCAATAAACATCCCCGTACCGGATCGCGTTCGATTGAACCCGAGCCTCTTCGTATCCTCGCCACTAGATCATACGGTATATTTTAGTTACAATGAATCATTTTAATAATATATCAATAATTGTTTGTTACTTTTTTACACGGTAAATAAAGTACCCGTAAAATAAGAAAACTCTATAATACGAACAGGGACTGGAATTGAAAACGCAATCTCTGGGATTCCATTCCAGTTGTTGGTTGAATCAATAGAGTTGTCATGTCGGTTGTTAATGAATTGTTCATTGTAAATAATAAAAATATAACAATTTGTAATATCAAGCAAGTATGCTATAATAATGCTCAATGACTTTTCAAATTATTATTTGCATTATAAAATAATAGTCTTTAGTAATTCGATTCTTAAGTAATTTGAAAATTCTATGTATAAGCTTCCGTGGCGCAATCGGCTAGCGCGTTCGGCTGTTAACCGAAAGGTTGGTGGTTCAAGCCCACCCGGGGGCGGCTAATTTTTAAATAAGTATATTTTTAAGGAAAGCGATGACAATTCTTATTGTAAATATAAATGTTTAAATATATTTCTCTCGTTAATGTATCAATAATTGTTAAAAAATATATACATTTTTATCAAAGTGAATAAAGGACACGTTTACAGTTTTGCCGAAAATTTACAACTTTTTGTATACATAATGCTACAAAGTCAAACTTAACGTACTAAAACTTATACTAACATCAAACAAAGTATTTCTTTATTTTTAATTACTTAAAAAAGTATATCAAATATCATAACTTTTAATATTAATAAAACGATTTTCCATCACTCACGATCACGACATCGAGTGTAGTGTCGGTACATTTTTCCTGTACTAATAGTCATATATTTCAGAATAAAAGAAAATATCTTGGGTAAGAAAACATATTCAACTACAATCCTGTGAAGAACAAAATTATCAATACTTTACAAAATATATTAAAAAAATATAGTATAAATTCTACTTTTTTCACGTCTTTGTAGTTGACACATGAGTCTTAACTTAGTTTAATAAGGTTTATTTTACTTGCATTTTTGTTTATTCTTTATAAAAAATATTTGCAAAATTCAAAACACCATCTCAGTCGATCTAAGACCGTTTTCTTGAGTGGCCCTGTATTTATTTTAGGCAAAATTTCTATTGATAAAGATCGCTGTACGAATACAAAATATTTTATAAGACCTAACTTGATACTTTACAGTTTATACAATATCCTGTATTGTCGACCAGATAAATTATAAAACATTTTTATATTTTCATTATTTTGTGGTAAATATAGTGTTCTGCTACAAGTCAGTAAGGATTATTATTAATTAGTATTGACTGCACGGCGTGACCTGAAGGTATACTGTTGGATGATGCTACTGAATCTCCTATATAAATAAAGCTAGGTGCTCCGAGCTTAGGCTTCTTTTGTTAGACCAGAGTTACCACGACCATCACCACGACCACGACACGACTACATCACGATCATATCAGGACCACATCACGGCCACATTTATATAGAGTATTGACCTTATTTTTTCTGAGTAGAATAAAGGCAAGTGATTAAATTACTGGAATTGACTACTTATTATAAAATTTGGGATCACGTATTAAGTACACCTAAAGTATTCCTTCATCTGGAATTTAGATTTTATTTTTCGAGAGCAAAGTCTACCTTTACACAAAGCGGTGAAAAAAAGGGCCGAAAAGGTCTTAATTTTCTTTCTTATTTATAAGTTATATAAATGATTGCCTTCTACCAGATAAGATGAGAGCTTAAACTCGGTAGTTATATGTTGAAACCCCCAGAAAAATGAAAATTTAAAAAAACACCTATTTTTAGACCTCAAGATCAAAAATATGGACCTGTGAATTTTGCATCAAGTGGCAATCGATTTGCCTTTGTTGAAACCATATTGTTCACAATGCATTAATTTATTGCCTTAAACAAATTATCTTATTTGGTTTTAAATAATCTTTTCAAAGATCTACTTAAGGAAGCGTTTACAGTTTTGCCGAAAGTCATCAACTTTTTGGTACATATTGCTACGAAATCATACTTAACATACTAAAACCTATAACCAACAGCAGGTATAGTGCAAATAAACAATAAACCAACCAAAAACACATTTACAAAGGTTTTAAGGTATTCAATAAATAAAGAAATGAAAATTATCAAATCTATTCACTAAATATCTTATCTTTGTAGTAGTAAATTAATAAATTTAAAAACTCTTCATCTTAAATGCTTATGAACTCCAAAACCACGGTTTGTCTGCAAACTAGTAACTGTCCCGGTCAACGTGTCTACTACAGATGAAAGTTTAAGGTGTCATAGAAAATTAGTTCATTACTAATAATTGCACCCAGAAATAAAACAGCTATGCGGAAACGTGCTAAAAGAAATGTGTTATAAATATTAACAATTTAAGAAATTGTAAAATCAAACAAGTATGCTATAATAATGCGTAATGACTTTTCAAATTATTATTGCCATTATGAAATTATAGTCTTTAGTAATTCGATTCTTCAGTAATTTGAGAATTCTATATATAAGCCTCCGTGGCGCAATCGGCTAGCGCGTTCGGCTGTTAACCGAAAGGTTGGTGGTTCAAGCCCACCCGGGGGCGGCTTATTTTGTATAAGAACTTTATTATACTAATAATCATTTTGGCAGTATCTGGCCATCAGTAAAATAAATGTATTTTTAATTGGTCCAATTCCCTGATACCTAAACACTCTAATTTGATATGAACATATTGTTACTTTTATACTTTTTACTTTTATAATATAATTATACTTTTCTAACTACTACTATAACTGTATCTAATGTATTTTTGGTACGAATATAGGACGGCTAGAATCAGACTTTCATTATAATATGAAAAAAATATTAAATATAAATCTATGTTAAAAAATTGTTTTCTAATAACGGTGTTCCATAGATGAAATCAAGCTAAAGCTAAATTCAAAATAATATAATGTAATATTTTACCATTTTCACCAATGTAGGCTTTTTATAATTATTTTAAATGACTGCAGAGAGTCATGTTATTCCTCGTTTGCTTTAAAAGACTGTGCAAAAACTTAAAAAAAATATATCACTGATCCTCAAAAATATTTTTTAATGTCTGTTTATGTTATATTTAAAGTGTTCTTATTAAAATCTTTTGTCGAAGTAATAAGTAAATATGTTATATATAACATATTTATTTATGATGTTAATTAATAGATAAACAATTTCTTGTATCTGAATTTAATCAGGTACTACTTTATGAAAAAAAGATATTTGTTTTTTTTTTCAAACAAAATTATTTATTTTAAAGAAGTGTTTATTTCTTGGCTTTTGACTATTTATTATTAGGCGTTTTTTTTGTAACTATTAATGTTATTGTTATTTTATTGATTTCGATTTTAATTTTTTGTAAGCAATTTTTTTACCGTCTTAATAACACAACCCATGATACACGTATTATTTAATTTACAATAACGCTTTAGTTTTCTATTTCAATTTGTGAACAAAATTTTTTCTTTACATTTTTGTAATTTTCAAATTTAGTGTCTTATAAGTCAAAACGCTAAGTCGTGGCTTTAAAAAGTAAATCAATACCATCCTTCATCTCTTCAATTCTCTGAAAGGTGATGGAAATATTAAAAACTTGCATTCACAAGGAGTCAATAAATAATAAATGAACACAGTATACCAATTCCACAAATAAGTGAGATATGGGCAGGTGGCTTCTTTGTTGTTGTAGTAGGTTCAGGTTATACATATTTATATATATATATATATGGTTTTATTATTTTTAATAGGTTTAGGTAGTCTTAAAAATTACAGCCTCTTCTAAACCACTGCTTTGTCCCACATAACTGTTCCGGCTATCACAAAACTACCATATTACAAGAAACAATAATATAACAAAGCAAAACCTCATACAATTTTAGGAATTTTCGTTAGCAACGAGAATATTTTTATGAAATAATTTACATTTTAGTGGCTAACAAAAAGTGAGATGTTACCATTACTTTGTTTAACAAAAGAGATGGTAATAAAAAAATAAACTTTTTAAATTATCACCAACAAAGTTCAAATCACTCAATATTTATTATCTCAACAATACATTAAGTACACAAACTGTTTGCATTATTCATTGTACTGCTTTTCAGAAGTATGCCATTTGTCAGAATCCTTAAATTACAGTGTCTAAGTGGTCCTCTGCTCATAAAATATTTACTTTCTGTTCTATATTTACTTGATCTCACGAACCTACAGAATAATATTTATAATTTTAATAGATTCCGTAAAGTACAACTTAAAAGTTTTTTATTATATATTTACGGTATTCATAAATTTTATAGTGCTTAGATATATATATAGATACTACTTCATGAAGAAAATATATATTTGTATATATGTACATGAAAGGAATTTGATTTTTAATACACCTTTGGGAGAAGCAGTCAAAAAATAAAAGTAAAAGCAAAATATTTTTTTATAGCGAAATTTGTTTGTCATATATATTTAAATATCTAAATCATTGTGGAATAAACATCAAAGGAAAACCATCCCACTTTTAGTAACAAAATTAAAAAATTGTTGAGTGTTTAATTTTCTTTCGGTAAAAACAAACAAAATAAATGATTCATATTTATGTTAGCTATATTACGTTTTACTTTGAAACAAATAGCTCATGAAAGATTCATCATATTGATCAGGACTCCAAACTGTAACTTCTGGCTGGAATCCGCAGGAATTATTGTAATGTAAAAAAAATGTATAAAATCGTCTATTATAGCTGTCTTACATTCAAAAACCAAGAGATCTAAGGTCAGAGTTAGCTACTCAAAAAAAAAGTACATCGTTGAAAGAGGACGAAATATAAAACAAAAATGTAAAATATATACACAGTATATATATATATATATATATACAGTACATATATATACAGTATATATATATATACAGTTAGAATTGTCATGCTTTTAAAAGCTGTTTGTGTAAAATTTTATTTAAATTTAAATGTTAGGATTGAAATAATAATGGGATATTGAATGTTAAATCATCGTATTAATTGCAGCATTTACGACATCGGAAGCAACAGTTTCGGTTCACTGGGATCAAAAATAAAGGGCGACTATTTTGTATTTACATGTTTTGCGGCATTTACTAATAGTCACAATAATAGTACTCATGGCATGGTCACTAGTCAAATTAGCGACCCGTTGGTCTAATGAATTTGAACAAAACTCAACAGATGTTGAGTATTGTTTATTTTGGTAAAAAATTGTTTCCCAGTTGGATCGATCAAAATAACAAAATATTTTTTCTTCCAACTAAACAATATTAAACATATTACGGATATCTTTAAAGAAAAGTTTACGAAATCTGGGAAAAAAATTGGTTCATTAGTAAGAGAAAATCGTCGAAGATTTATTCTGGTAATAAGAAATTTAACAAAAAATCTATAACTGTGTCATATCTCAATCAAGTTTAAAAAATGACTGAATGAATACTGAAATGGAATACTCTCATCGATCCTGCTTTTTTATTTGGCTCCCTATGAATAATTAATATTTAAGAAAATCTGTAAAAACTTCATTTCATATATTTTTTCTTACATAAACTCTCAGTACAAATTAGTTCATCCTATATTTTGCAATTTTGTTTTAAGGATCTAATTATATATTGATACAATTGAATATTTTTTTAAATGAAGAAGAATATTAACCACTAAAAAAGTAAACAAGTATTATCACTAAGAATACTCATTAAGACGCTTATTACTTATTATAATAATGTATACGATTAATAATTGAAATATTTATATATATATTGTAAAAAAAAAAAATTAAAATAATAAAAATGGATCTAAAAAAATAACAACATTATTTATGGCAGTATTTTGCTACGAAATCGAGCCTACCCTATTGTGTCAGTAATAATATAATAATACTACAAATCGAAAACAATTTTTAAATACTAATGGACTATACTATTACTATAGTAATTTTCGTTTCTATGATTAAGATGTTTATGTTACATTATACTTTAATAAATAATTTGATACAGATATCAAAGAACAACTGTTACGATTTAAAATTGATTTTAATTTCATGTTATTCGATCACTATGTAAAACTAAATATCGTTAAAGTAAAATAACATAACTAAAGGTTACTTTACTTGTAACAAAAATATATTTAAGTTTATCAGAAACTTGAAAGCACTTATTTATATTAGGCGAGACTCTCTAAAGACGTGAGATCAGTCACAGTGCAGTACGACGTACACTCCCAGTAGACCTCATTATAACCAAATATTTCAATTTCAATTTTAAAAACTGAAGGTAAAATAAAATGATAAATTTTGAAACCACTAAGTATATTTTTCTCTAAATGCTTACAAGTCTATCTGTGTGGACTACGTAGACGATTGGAGTACTTGCGGAATATTAGTTCAAACCTAGTGTTCAAACTCGGGAAACAAAGTTATTATGCATGTTTAATACATCTTTTAGAAGCACTACTTATTCTGATTACCCTAGTGTAATGTTCAATATTGTATTATTAACCTTCCTCAATAAACAAGCTTTAATTTTTTTTTATTTCAACTGTTTCTATAATTACATAAATTAGTTTATAAGTAAAAGTCTTGTATTATTTTAAACAAAATCTACTCTATTAATACTAATATAGTAAACGACATGTTTATAATCATACAATACATATTAGTATATTATATATGTTACTTAAGAATATATATTTAAAAATAATGTAACACCACAATAGATTTAATTAAACCACAGTTAAAGCTAAATAAATATTGACTTATATAATGACCGAATTCAAAACGTATTAAAACTCTTATTAATCGAAAAATAATATTGGTTTTCATTAAATTCATACAATTATTTAAGATTTTAACAGAATAAAATTATTGCAGGCAAATATTTTTCTGAAATTGAATGAAAGTAACCATATGACATATCAGTAAATGTCGATTTTTCAATAGCATTTGAAGTGAGCCTCAAAGTGATAATTATAATAAGCCAAAACACCTTGTCTTTGTCATCGATCAGATTGAACAAAAAAAATACCTCAGGTAAATTCGATCCTATTGTTTTTAATTTAAGAAAGATCTTATTTACTAAATCTACAAATGGAATTGATAAAATGTAAAATAAAAATGTTCTTTATATAAAAGTATTTTCAAAGTGTTTTATTCAGGATCATTATTATCCTTGAATAAGATCAACCTATAATAGAAGAACTTCTCAATCATAGATCGACATCAAAAATCACATCAACGATAAAAAACAGCGTACAAATAAGATATATGGTATTAACATATATAGCTTAAAAATAAATATTCAAAGAGTACTGCCCTCGTAAAATCCATAATTGTCCTTATTCCATTATAATCACTGCCACTGTCATGTCACATAAAAATAAATAATATTATTTATATTACTTTAAACAACGAGTACTTTTAGGCACCAATCAGGAAAATAAAAATTTAATTAAATTATTTTTCTTTTGTTAAATACTTATGAGTGTAGATTACGAAAAAAATGACAATTAAAACCAATCAAAACGTTAAAAATATATTTATTGACAGGTATGGTAGGTAGTTCTTCCGTCTATTTAAAACAAATCAAAATATCATTCCAGAACCAAACTAGTAATTAAACTAATGATTGACTGACCACTTATTTTACAAACGTAGTAAACGAAGAACGTATAATTAATCTGATGGCTAGCAAAATAAGTTTTAACCTTAGCAACCATAACGACATAAGGCTTCCTTTTTTTGTTCAAAGAACTACAAGTTGTTTGGAGTTGTGAATTTTTGAAATCGCCTACAGCATATAAAGCTTTTGGACAGTCAATAATCGACTCGTCGAAAGTAGGGCGTCTGTAGGAAATCTAAATGGCTTAAAGTAGTAAAGTAAACTTTTAGTAAGGACGTTGGTGCGTTCTCAATTTCTAAGAATAAAAAACAAAAATAATTACAAAATTCCTTTCGTTTTGTTTCGACAAAAAGGTATTGAAAGAAAAGTGCTGCCAATAGTAATTAATAGCCGTGAACTAATGCCGTCAGGGCCTGTCAGCCAAGGGCCTTTAATAAGTAATCTAAACCCTTCATCAAAAAGTTTATCACTTTTTTATTTCTCACTTAAACAATTTTTGAAAATATGTAGGCAATGTCTTTTTATTTGGTAAAGGAGCTCTCATGTATTGTGGAGGTCAAATCCGTTTTTTAACTCTCGCTCTTTTCGAACGAGACTAGACTAAAATATATTTTTAGGTCAGTGTACAATAGATTAATGTATTTTCGTTTTAGGAAATATTAAAGATATAAATAAAAATGACTATTTTTCTGGGAACATTAAGAAGAAAGGCGTTTGATTTAAATGTTTTTCTTTTAGCGTTTTAGCTTTTTGTACATTTGGTATAAATTATATTTCTGTCATGCTCTGTGAGATGGCTAAATAGATGCAAAAATTCATGCAATCGCCACGAATCCACTGCCGTCATTTGTTCTTAACCGTGAATAGTGCCGCATATTATATAAATGCTCCATCTTATTTATTATACATTATTTAATGTCGTTCAATATATAATCATCACATGGACTCAGTCTATATAACTGATGGGGAGGCTTGCCGAAAAAAAAGTTGCCGATTTATCTAGACTTTGTAGACTAGACCTGTGTAATATGTAGGCGTATGTATGTTAGGTGTGACGTGTCTACTCACGTTCGACAAATTCGTATGGAATCGGATATAACTAAGTTTTTTGGTGGCAGCACCTTTTAGTATTTAAAGACGTTGCCTTTTTGTTTTTGTTCTCAGTGATTGTATTTTTTTTCATTGTTACACTTTCAATTGGTGCATGATGATACTGATATATTTTTTTTTAAACTATTTTATGCTACTCATACTTTATTGTATTATGACATCACTTTTATTAAATACGAAATAATAAATATGACATCACTTTTATTAAATATTTCTCGAAAATTAAACCATATAATTTTATTGTATTTTATTTAATAGTGATATATATTTTTAGTTCTATTAATATTCATATCTATTTTTCTTTTTTATATTACCTATACTATATATATAACATTATATACTTTATTATAAAGCTTACAATCCTTGATTACTACACAATAATATTATATACCGTTGTTTCACACGTATTTTTTTCAATACTATATGATCGTAACTGAATAGTAGTTTGAGAAAATTAGAATTCGGTTGCTTTTAAACGCCATGTTGACATCGTGACTTTAAATGGAACAAAGTTAAAAATGGATGAAGAGAATAAACGAATTATAATTTTTCACTCAATAAATAACAGCTTAGTCAATATTTCATATAGACCTGAGCTTACTGAGCGATCGATGGAAGTGCTCACTCTGTAAACACTCATTTAAAAATGTCATGCGACATTTTTAAATAACATGACTATTTGTTCAGTGCTATTTATGCTGTAAAGTTTGTTCATTGCTATTTTTGCTGTATATGTTTGTTCATTGCTATTTTTGCTGTATATGTTTGTTCATTGCTATTTTTGCTGTATATGTTGGTCATTGATATTTTTGACGTACATGTTTGTTCATTGCTATTTTTTTTATATATGTTGATTTGTTTTTGTATGTATGCCTCATAATATAAATAATATAAATATGCATTTAAGTGAAACTAAAATTAAGTTAAACCGTATGTTAAACGTTATAATTTTTTAAACCTTTTTCTCTTTACTTCCTATCAGATTTACAGCTTCCTATAGCGAGAGTTTTGAATTATGATTTAAATTTACTCTAAGTCTGTCTCGGATTTAAGCGAGCAGTGGATTATTAATACTGAGAATTAAGGATCTTGTGTAAATTCCATTATAAGTAGCTTTGTTGCTTGTTAATTAAACCTGTCTGTTTTTAATTCTTAACGTTTTTTTTTAATAAAAATTACAAGACTGGAGTTGAGCTTTGTATTTGTTCAAAGGCATAATGTTTCTTTAAAATTTTGAATAATAGCTTAAATTTATATTTAAAGGGGTGTATTTATTAAATGATACAGTTTTCTTAACAATACTAAACTATCTTTTTAATTTACAAGTCTTATTGTAACATACCCACAATTATTGTTATAATATTGTTGCTTTTAATTAGAAGGTATGTGGTTTCTTTGACTGATTAACCTTGCTAAACAAAGTGAAGAAAAGCCTGATTACAGAGTTAATACTAGAAACAATACGTTATCATATATTCATATATACGGAACTAACTAAATATACATAAATATAAATATATATTATATTTATGTATATTATTATATTATGGCCATTATTATATCATATCTTCTTTGTATATTCATTTGTTATATATTTTGGTTTTATGCACCACTCTTCTGTATACCTTACTTCAATCTTATCCAAATAAGGTTGTCTGGCTCTTCCAGACAACCTTATTCGCTATTTAGCGATAAGACCGCCTTATTGTATACCCAAAATGTATTTTTTTTTCACTTTTACTTTATTGTTTTTTTTTTTACTTGTTATTTCTTATTTTTATTTTTATCTTTTTTTTTGTTTGCTTGTCTTGTACTTTACATATTTGTGTGCAATAAAGAATATATATATATATATATATATGGTAAATAAGTCATATATATATATATGGTAAATATAACAACGAAACTAACTAAAATAATCGTATCTAATGTAATCTCATAAAAACTGTCGATATTTTTTTTCTGTTATTTATTCAGTAGAAATTATAAATTAATGGACTTGTTATATTATGGCATGCATCATTGACATTGGTGATGAATTAATTGTTGTTTTTTCATATTTACATTTAAATATACGCCATTTATATATTTTGTATCAAGGTTCTTCAATAACGTTTAATTTAAGTATTATTAAGTATATGTTTTGTGAGCTATATAATCCTTAAAAATATAATGAGAATAGGAAATATATACTTACAAATTTATTTCATCGAATTATCACAAACCCTTTTAAATGTCTTATGTAAAAGATATAAAATACAATAAATATGATAAGATATAATATAGATAGTATTTAGTTGAATAGTTTTTTTGACGATGATTTTTCATGTATACAATGGGAAAAAAATGTTATTAGCATGTTATTAAATGTTATATTGGACACTGAATGAATTTACCAAATATCTAAAGAAAAAAAAAATTTAAGAAATATATGAGTCATTTAAATAAACTATACTTTGTATAAGAGTACTATTTATATTAAAGATTTAACGAAATTTCATGTTACAAACAAAGATGCTATGTTTAGAGCGGATATAATTGTATTTTGTTGTCTTTGTTTAAACAAATAATAAATTCATAAAATATATTTAACACGTTCGTAAAACAAAATAAATATAATAAGATATTTTAAAATTATAGATCACATAATAGGTATTTAAAAAACTTCTTATGGGTAGTAGAATAAGAAACACAACAGTACATTGAAAAATGTAAGCTTCTGACTGCTTTTTCGGTCTGAATAAAGTATGTAAATGATAGTAGTCACAACTCCGGAGCAATAAATTATGTCCTGGAGCGTGGATTCAACAGTGAGTACTGACCGCTAGAATATTAACCGTGCGCTGTAAACTATTGTGTCTGTTACCATAACGTAATATTATTTTAACTGGTATTTTAGTGACCAAATTAAATCAAAAAGTTTTGTAAGCTTTGGAATATTGATACACGTGTCCTCGTCAAATTAATATAAACTGATCTTAAAACGAATCGAGGACTAACGCTAGTGTAGGGTCTAAAATGAGGTCAATACTTGATTTAACTTTATTTAATTTTACAATCAATTATGCTCAGAGCAGCTAAAATAATAGTTTGTTGTCTTTCTTTAAACAAATGATTAATTAATGAAATATGTTTAACACGTTCGTGAAACAAAATATCAAAACCATAATTTGAAAAGATTCCACAATTGACACAATGTTTTGAAAATTTTTATAAGCATGCCTAGCTTAGGGTTTAAATTTTGAAACATTTCTAACTAGAAACTTTGGTAAGTATTTTTTAAATAAGTCTCGTAGATGTCACTGCCATCCTGATGGAGACAAACGTGGATGAAATGCTGAATTCACTGAGGTGGATAGCGATACGGTAGCTCAATTGGTATATTGGTAAAATTTCAATATCTATTTCGCTTAATATACTTGTATTTTAGTTAGTCTGTAAGAATTTTATTAAAGTTACCGTTTCAGACGGCTATAAATTACATAACTAGGACATCAAGATGAACTAAGTTAGCTGTTTTATTTTATAGTACCCGCACTTACTTCACGAGTTCATAAAAGAGAGTTTGCAAAGATATTTGTGTTTTTTTAAATAACTGTAAGTCTTTTTAAATAATAAAAGTTCATAAGCATTCGGTATATCAATTTGTTGATGTTATCTTAAAATATAATAGGTTGGTTCTTGAAAAGAAGTCGCTATAAGGTCACATGATCCGGCTGTCATGGTAATGGCACTTAAGTATGATTTGTTAGTATGATGATATAGTGATTAAAAATTAGGATAATTCCTAACCAATTCATCATAAAGGCTTCTCATTGGTTTTTAAGGTATGATATGGTAATTTAAAAGCTGTAAGGCAATTTGATCCTGGGTTTCTTGTAGGCTTAGCTTCAGCATAGTAGTGGCCCTAACTGCTTCTTCACATTCCGCCCTACACTAATAAAACCCATTGACTATGGTTTGTAGCTCATAATTTATTTCACATTTAATATTGTTCTCTGAGATAAAATGTGCCCATGTCATTCTTACTATTCTTATTTTATATATATTATAGAATATAATAGTAAGAATTATGTTCAAATTATTTTCATTGTTGCTTAAATGCCTTATATTCCAGAAGGGTATCAGAGTACCAGAAGAGGAAACATGTTCAATTAATGTCACTTATAAGTAAAAGAGTTAGTTTTATTTATTTTTTTTTTACCAAGAAACAAAAACAAATGAAAATAATTAAAAAATTAGTTCTTTACCAGGTATGAAAGTGAGCGAAAACTAGTTAAAACTAGTTATGATATAGAGCTTAATTTTATAATTATTATAATATCATAAATAACCTAAAATTCTTAAATTACCTAAACGTACATAATACTTAAAATCGACTATTAATGAACAACCCTCATAAAACTCATAGAGGAGAAATCTCTATTAAAAGAAGGACTCTATTATACCAAGGAAACCCTATCTCACCTAAACTAATTTAAGAAATCTTTAAATAATTGTTAAATAATAAAAGAAAATGGGACGGGATATGCATGCCGAAAACATGACCCTCCAACACTTCGCTGACGACCTGGTCTTATTTTCTGACAAATCGAAAAGCCTAAGAGTAATTTGAAGATGGCAAATCTGGGCATTGATAGAACTACTTGGAAACAAACTAAAAACTTGTCAAAATGAAATGGAGATACTCCCCTTTCTTTCTGCTACAAGAACCGAGTAAAATTTCGTTGAAAGACAAATGGTATATATTTTTTTAATACCTACACATTTTAAATAAACACAACGCATGCAACGCTTCAAAATTTTCTTTTTTTAAATATTTTATATTCGTATTAGTTTTCATGTAAGCAAGATTTTTAGTTAGCAAGATATTTGTTTGACTGTACTGATTGTAGGACTGTTTGGCTCGACCAGGAAACACACAATCAAACATTATCGATGAGAAGTAGCTATTACAGCATCAATTAGCCCGATGCTTTAGAAATTTAGATGCCCAGATCGAAATCAAGTAAGTAATGTTCTTCTTTATATTTACCCGGCTGTATTCACGCACTCGCCGCGAGTCCGCCACGCTCAGAGCTCATGATTAAGGACCCCGAATGGGTTCGAAACTAGTCGGGCACATTCCGATTTAATTTCTGCGTGAATACAGCCGGGTAAATATAAATATAATAGTCATGGTTCACGAAAGTTTTAATATAAAAAAAAAAATCTTTTTAATTTCACACTAAGTTTAATAAAGTATCAATCTCTATATCTTTTAGTTCTCTTAATTTAACTTAACCACTACGTATTACCATGAAGTAACAAGTATTATCATAGAAATAGAATATTATCATAAAAATTATTTCACAAGAAACCGATTTACTATGGAAGTTTTTAAGACTCAAACAAAAACAAAATGTCTCCGCCGAGAATGACCTAATATGCAATAATTAAACGAAAAGCATAAAACCAGATGGTAGTCTTTAATTTAAAAGTTTTTTTTATACGAAAGGCACCCTTGCTTAATTTATTTTTCTTTACTTTATTCTATAAATTTAAAAATGTAGCATTGTTAAACTACCTCAACAATTCTAAATTCGAACTATTTGATTCTGCGAATTCTTCTGCGGTCCCCTTCGCTCAGCCAACTAAGACATCCTCTCGTTTCTGGCCTTCGTGAATAAAACATTTTATATTATTTAATCACTTTTATTGAGACTTAGGTGTTACACGATGTCAAAAAAATTTAAAAAAAAAACAACATTGTTGATAAAAATTAAGGAATCATAACATGGTAATAAATAATGTTATATATCGTATACATACATTTTTATTATTATTATAAATGTACATGAGATTTAAATCTTAGAAGGATAAGTAAAACAAAATCATTTAAACATCCCAAGACAAAGTATTTAATTAAAAACTCCATAATTATAATGTTGCTAGACAATAATGTAATCAATACTTTTAATACAACTGAATAAATATTTCAAAACAAATTAAATATTCAGGTACTTTTTATAAAACTACTATTATAAGAAAAAGTCTGTTATAAATTATGAATATTTATAATAAAATTATGCTTTAACTATTAAACAGTATTTAAAGTAATAGATAATTGAAATTGTACCGTTCTAAACATACTGGCTGAACCTTGAACATACATTTAGGCTACCTCACGTTTTATTTCTATTTATAGCCGTGATATTTTTACTGCTCAAAAATATTTAAAAATATGGCGGTGTAAGTTAAGCAACAGCTTAACTAGTCTAGTAAGACCATAAGTAAACATTGTTAGAAATACACTGATCTAAAGTCGGAATTAATCAATGGGTTATATATTTAAAACATTCATTAATTCATTAATATACGTATTTTTGTTCCGAAAAGGGTACTTCCAGGTATTGTATTCCGAAGTAGTCGTCGACAAAAGCTAGTATATAGCTAGTATAGCTATATGGATATATGTATTTATTTAATTATCTTTACTGATTTTTCATGTATGTATCTATGCATATAGTGGTAAATCATTATTGAAGTAAGTCACATAACATCTTATACAATTAACCTAAAAACTAAAAGAAACTAAAAAACCAAAAAACTAAAAGAAACTAAAAACAATTTGGTTAGATATTTTGGTCTAATAACACATATTCACGAACACATGATAACGAAATAAAAAACTAAATGTATTTAACTATATCCATTCTAAATCTAGAACATTTTATTTTTGTATGTACATTGTTTGAAATGCACCAAAAAATATCAGTTACGAGCGTATATATTTACAAAACAACAGTAGTCCCCGAGGTGGGGATTGAACCATCAATCAACCTTTCGGTTATTAACTCAATGCGCTTGCCAATGGCACTACGGAGGTTTTATAGGTCCGAGATTAAAAACCTTCATGATTTGATCATTAATTTTCAAAGAACATTTACGTCATGTCTACGAATTTATTTCTATGTCATCTCTATCTCTTATCTTATCTCTATATATTATATTAACATGACGAGAAATAAATTATTATATTTTACCTTCATATTTTATCATAATTTATATTGAAGTTTGAAATAACTTGAATGGTTTAAAAATATTTAGCATTTAATTCACAAAATGAATATTTATAAGTACCGAAGACCTCTCAACCTACAATTAAAGTTTTGTATTTAGGTTTATTTGCATCTTTAGTTGGATTACTTGAAAATAAACTTTACCTGGAAACGAACGCAGAATTATAAAGTCAAATAATATTTTATGCACGTCACTAGATAAAGAAAATATAATAAAATATTCTTAATTCATGAAAGGCATAAAATTTGCAGTCATATTTTAATATTTGTGAATATAAATTCTGCAGTTAATCATTATTTAAATACCTGAATTTACAAAAGAAGAATGCAGGTATACTAAGATAACTTTAGTTTAATTAGAAATATTTATGATATAATTAACTATAATATCTACTTGTATAAAAAACCGGTTTTTTTCAAGCGCTAAGGTGTCTTTTTGCCTACAATTTTCAGGCAAAATGTTCCAAATTGTAACGACCTTTTCTTGTTCACGTCGCGGTCAATAATTCTTAAGCATGAATACGTTTTACTTGCTTGCTTATAAACAGTCATTTTGTTTGTGAGGGTTCATTTCCCTCATTATCAGTTTTCTTCATCAAAACAAATGAGATTCCCATCTGTATAAATAATACTGTTTGTTATGTTAAATACTTTTATGATACCAAAATTATGTCCAAAGGTTCACTTTAAATTAATAAGAAAAAAGAACTTTGATAACAAATACTAGCTACAGGAAATGAAAAAGAACAAAGCACGATGAACGAAGACTGCTTTTTCATTTTAAATTTCTTTTTAATTTACTTCTAAAGACTTGATAAATGCAGCAACTTTACTTTATTTAATTAACAAAGGACAATGTCTGATATCAGGTTAGAGACGGATTGTTTGTAATTACATGCTTGATATATTTTTTTAAGTGGCAAAGTAGATTTGTAGTATCTGACATATATGCTATTTCAGGAGATAAAATTAAGTCACAACTAATCTAAGGAACACCTATATACACGTTGCACTTACACCGCAACAGCGAAGCTAATCTATCCTCAACGCGTTTTTTGTATCATTTTAATTTTAAAAAGCACACCATTTTCTATTGCTTTTAATAATAAGATAGACTTTTGCGCTGATTTTATACGTTATTGAAACGTGTAAACAAGTATTCAATTAAAACCAGTTTACTATCAAAACAAACGCTTTTTTCCTTTCCATGTGCATTTACTGGATGTTGTTTTAGCTCCATTACAAATGCCGTCAAAGACGAATGTAGTTACAGTTGGTAAATAACCGTGACTATAAACATTATAATTGACTTTTATAACGTTTATACGAAAATTTTACTTTAAAACTTCGTGAGTATTAATTGCTTAACATTAAATCATCAGGTAATTTGGGGCTGGAGTCTCGCACCATAATTGGCTACATTAAAAAGACATGACCACATTGTTGTGTATTGGACATGACATGACATGACAATCCTGCTAGACAGCGTTCTACAAAAAAAATATATGATAAAGGTAGGGTTTGCAACTACTTTCATCATCAGCTACACGTGATCTTTACAAGAGAACGTTAAAGTCCGATGTTTGTTTTTCTTTCCAGGAAAGCTTATTTATGTTCGCGTGACCACAAATATATCTGAACTAGTACGAGGAGAGTTATAATAATTCCATATCAGTTTTAGGATCCATAAAGAAACTAAACTTAAGCTTTAAAAATACCTTAAAACCTCCTGAATACAAAGTTGTTGAGGATACACTAATAAGAAATACAAATCAAACGGCACAGCGAAATAGTAAAATAAAATGTAAGGTTTCAACGCCAAACGAATTTTAAACGTGTTGGTACCTGAAGTAATTTACAAAATGTCGTATCGGTAGTTCATTAAAAATCATACCTTTTATTTTTACGATATTTTTTACTAACTTACTCTAATTAGGAATATATGGTATTATTTATTATAAAAGTTACACTGCATTGAAATATATTGGACATACCATAAATGAACCTCAAAAAAAATGTTTCTCCATGTGTGGAAATATAATATTATACCTAAATATGTTTTTAAAATTATCATCACACGATAGTGTAAACGTGTTCTGGACCATTTGGCCGGCGATCAAGTAACTCAGCGTACCTATCTCTTAAAAGCTTTGATAAATTTTCCGAATTCCTCTCGTTCAATCGTTTGTTCAACCAATTTAGTAATTGCTTCTCTGAATTCACAATATAAAGTATTTAAAGCTAGTTCAAACGTTGTATTACGTTTTTAGATTGACATAAGTTTGTATATTCTGTATAAACTAATATTATTAAAAATTATCATAACGGAGTCAAAAATATATACTTATGTTGAATTATACTTTTGTTATATTAAACAGCATCTGTAAGGATTTTCGTATGACATGGCCTTTACTAATCTTTTATTTCTTAAAGAAAGCCTAAATATGCGATCTTATTTCAGTAACTTCAAAAACTATGCTTACTAATCGCTATTTTTGATTTAAATCCTTAATACTTGATTAACTTAATTTTTTGGGACTATTAGTCAGTTTTGAGAAATTTCGTATGGACATATATTTGATAGCCTACAGACAAAAAACTCTGTTAGCTGTATAAATATAGGTAGAATCTATAGCAAGCAGTCACTTCAGTTACACTACAGCTACCATAGCCTATAATATACTATAGGCGAAGTAGTGCAAGTGATATAGACGGTAGCATTTCGGTTTAATAGCATTATATAAAAAGTTTAGTATAAAGTTAAATATAATTGTAATTATGACTGTTTTAATTGATTATAAATAAACAACAGATTCGTTGCAAAGATTTTAAGCCTCTGTAATTGAAAATGTAGCTATTCAGCCGAAAGTCGGAACAATATCAGGGATTACAATTTTCATGAGTTTAACATTAATATTGTTTCGGGAGCGGTTAAAGGGTTAGAAAAGGACCTCACAATTCTGTGGAATGGTACCTGTATTTACAATGCATGCAGGTATTTGGTAACCAATTTCATAATACGGTTCAGTTGCGGTGGTTATGACCGGCGTGGAAGTCTTTGATGAGAGCAGAGACATAGTACTGAACGCGCGGTGACAAAATGATGAAGGAACGTAGGTGGTCACGTCACACTGACTTCCCGCGCGTAATCTTTGCGGACAACTAGCCTAGTTAGGCTTGAATCACAAACCCTTCAGTTAACAACCGAACTCGCTAGTCAATTGTGTTGCAAAAATTTATAAAAATATTTCTCAAATGATTTAAACATAGACATACAAAATTATGCTTTAAAAATATGAAATAAATATTGTTTATTTATTTTATACATGATAGACCGGCAATCATTCGTTTGTACGTAATGATGTAAATATTGTATACGTTGTTATATTAGAAAATGTGTTTTCGTTATTCATGAAATAGAAAGATGTTTTCAATTAAAACTTGTGTTTGATAAAATCGTTATAATTTCAAATTTTTGGAGGCAAAAAAATATTGATAAATATAACATTTTATAACTTAAAATATTTAATTGTTTATTTTATGTTGTAATATATATAACTAAAATAATAAGCCATTTGGTCGTAATTCATTACAATTAGCGTGGAACAAATAATGCGTGGGTAAAGAGAGGTGTTCCGACGTGATGGATGAATGCTATCTCTAATGGGATTTTAACGCCTAGTTATAAAATAATATGAAATTGTTATTTCATGCATTGTATGACTTATTTTGTGCAGTATAAATAATAATGCAGAAAAAAAATATTACTAATTCGAACAGAAAAATTATACATTAATTTATATATTATTAATACCCTATAATTTTATAGAAATACTTCCATTATTGCTTATAAACGATCCTTGATATTTTTTTTTATCTTTTTATATTTTTATTTTCCAATCTGACCAACTTATTTATAATTTGGGGATTCGGGTTTCAAACAAAAGGAAAACAAACAAAGTCATTTTTTTAAAATTACAATGACACTAAGGACACCTTTTCAAACATTATTGTTACTGACTATTCCATAGATTTTAATTGATCAAATGTCATTTAATTTAATTTAATATTTGTTTTATCTCATCGCATCATATTTACCTGGCTTTTTCCCAATTATTGATTACTTTTTGAATTTACGTCTTGCATACACATTTACACCAAATATGTATCTCAACATTCGCATATGAGAACCATGCGTTTGCCTTTCATTTATTCCTTTCGTATCAGTATTTTCATAGCAGTTAGCCAAACAACACAACGTATTACAATTTTATAAATTTTACCCTTTAGTTTAAGGAAAACTTGAGCAGTATATAGTTTCCGTGATCTGCCACCATTTCAACCACGCTAGACCTAGCGTGGATGAAACGGTGGCGGATCATTTTGTGTTTGACAGTTCGTTCTATTTTCCTACCATCTTGACGGACTATCATGCTACCAAAAATTGGAAAACTGTCAAAGGAATGCTCCTTTAACCCGTCCAGCGCTATTAACACAAGACTGATAGACCGCCGAAATAGACAAACATATGTAACATTTTCAACTGAGCTAGTCTTCAAAGCCTCCGCACCAGCAAGATAATATTATCCTAAAACAGTATACGCTAGGATGCCTCATTATGTATGCCGAATGTTGAGGTGTTCCTTATCAGATGAAAGACAGCTTACAGGTTTGCTCAAGCCCAATTGAGATACTAAAACCGATGTTACTAGAAGCCATTCTGACATGGGTCCTCGATCGACCGTATATGACACGGATTTTCTGCAAAATAATTAACAGATCATACGAAATAACAACAACTAATATATGTCTCCGAAGTACCGACATACTAAAAATTACAACTAAGATACTTTTCAAATAAAATATTTGACTCAAATTAAAACACAAATATATAAATCTTCATTGATCATATAATACAACGAAATGATTAAAAATTAATAACATAACCAGGAACTTGTAAAATATACATACAGGATGAAACGTATTATGTATGGTATCAAAACACCTGAAAATTATTTATAGAATAAATAAGACACGGCATCTCTATTATATATAACGTACTGTTTTCAGAAAAAAATATCTATCTGAATTTGAATAAAATCTATCTAAGATATCCATTTTATAATTTGGATCAAATTAAACTTCTAAATCGATAATCGGATCTTTACAGGACGGGGCAGTTTTATTGAAATATTCTAGATTTTCTAGTTAGTAGTCTTATTTTTAAAATGTACATTATAAACAGTCCTTTATTTGATCTCTAAAATAATAATAGGTTAGTTAATCATAAGTTTGTTACCAGTATATAGACTAAATTAAATAATCGTGTAAAGTTAGTTTGAGGTACTCCTGTACTTTGAAGTACATAAACCATGAACTGGAAAATCGTAATTATAAAAATAAAGGTAAATAATAAAGTTTAGTTAGCGTACTACAAAGTTGGGCATAGTATGCTAATATTTTGTAATGAAAACAACTTTTGAGAATTTTGATATTCTGAAACAATTAACTATTTAATCTGCTGATATTATAATGAATCGCTAACAAAAAGCAATATTAGACGGTAATTGTTTTATTCTAAGTGAGCAAAAGCAATTAAGTGTACTGAAAATTAAATATATATTACGTTATTTATAATTTAAAATTCCATTAAAAATTATTAACGGTTCCGTAAGTATATTAGATACTTACACATTTAGAAAGTATACTTAAAGTATACTTTCTAGATGTGGAAAATATGAGAAGCTGATCTCACCACATCCCTTCATTACAGATTTGTGGGGTTCATATTTGAAAGTTGCTTTAGATTTTTTTTTTGACTCAAATCACTGCAAAGACTAGACTTATGTAAGCAATACTTTCAAGGACCAAATACATACTTTTTATTTTTGAACGAACACAATATTTGTTCTAATAATATTTCGAAAAGTAATACCGTTAATTTTGGTTTTTAATTATTTGTTGGTTCAGTAATGATGTTGCAAAGGCCATACTAAAGAGAGATTGCGTTTTTCGAAATTTAAAAAAAATCCGCTTGTACCTCAATTGGCTGCTAGTGATTGATGTTACCAATTATGCCACAAACTCAAACACTATTTTATTCTTAATAAAAGCTGCTCTTCTGCAACCTTGACATTTGGAAACTACTTCTTCTGTGGACGTCAATTATCTTAATCATCACTTCTGTTTCACTAGACTCCCAATGAAAAGCTAACTTCTTTTCAAAAATTCTCTGTTTGACTGCTAGACTTTTTATTCTTATACTTGACGCCTGAAGAAGCACCTTCAAGCCATAACATTGAAGGCTACTGGCTATGACGGTATTATTCGCACTATTTTATCATTTATTATCGAATCCCTTATCCAAAACAGTTACTTTTTTCTTTTCTTCTAGTAGTTATCTCTCTTTGTGATGTAATTTTCCCACTTCCAAAGGTGACCTTCTCATTATCGTCTCATTTTAATATAACCGTTTTTATCGAAGATAATTGAATTCGTTGTTCATTTCCAACTCTCCCTATTCCTTTCAAAAAGTGACTTGCTAGATCTTTTGAAACCCACACTGTATCGACCGCACAGCATGGGCATTGCTCTTTTGAGGGTTACCGATAACATCCGTCAAAGTATGGAAAACTTAAATAAGGAATCTATTCAGATACTTCCTTATCGGGCTAGATTACAGTTGGTTAACTTGTCAAGGATAGGCAATATCCTTGACTTTGCTAATGTGTGCTATGTCGACGCCAATTAAGTACTTCTAAATATATGAGATCGCCTACCTAACGTCCTATTTCCGTTTTATTTTTGGACTCCGTAAGTTTGAACATATATCCGTCTATAGGTCAACACTTAAGTGGTTACCTATTCGTAAGCTGAGAAATCTACGAATTTTGTGTCTACTTTACTCTATTTTATTTCATTATTTCACTCCTGTTTACTTAAAATGCAATTTCCCCTTTTCAGTGTATGTATTTGACAAATTACGTCCTTCTTCAAGCAGTTTACTGCTCCATACATCACTTCATCTTACTGGTTTCTTCTCCAACTCTTCAAATGACGTAAATGTACATAGCACATTATTTGTTCATATAACATATATTTTATTATGAATTGTATATATTAATTTATATTTTTATAAATGTCAATATTCATCCTTATATATATTAAATAAATATATCTATGTAGTATATATTTTTTTTAGAATCGTATATTTTTTGTTTTTTTTTTGTTTGCACACCCTCCAAAGTTTTCTCATGTACCCAAAGACGTTCTGGTCGAAGATGGGTTTGTCACATTAAGCCCGCCTTTTGTGCTTAAATATATTATATGCTGTGCAATAAATAATTAAATAAATAAATTTAATGAAACCAATAATTATTATACCAAAACCATAAGTAAGCCATAAAGCTGAAGATTGCAAATGTAATTATCGTCATTTAATTATATCTCATATCTAAATTCAATTTCATTCCGTAAAATAACTAAAAAGAATTTAGAAAGTAGTGGTTATTTTGGAATAAATCTAGATTAACTTTGTACTCTAAGATACTGGAGAAAAAACATTTTTTATTAAAAATTTAAATGACTTTGTTTTACTGTTTTGTGTTAAATAAATATTCAGCAAATTTATGATTAATTACAAAACAAAATAATAATAACGGCTTAATTAATTATTAAAACTTATAAAAATTATAAAAAGTGGTTGTGCTATTATTATTTTTATATATACTATACATCTTGCAATATATTTTTTCTATGTGAACTTATCTTGATACTTTTAACTTTAGCTCTTGGAGTACAACGATAAATATCTTTACAAGCTCTCTTTATTTGACATTGTATTTTGTAGACTATCTAGATTTTGTTAACCTAGTTAGTTTAATTAAGTTTCTTAAACTGGTCATTTTGTCCGAGTTTTAATATCAATACAGTACCAGCTTTTTGCTGTAACTCTGCATTTTTGGGTTACTGAAAATTTAAGAAAAATAGGTAATAGTAGTGACTTCAAAGTAAAGGATCAAAATGATATAAATAAAATAAATAAGAGAAACTCAAGTAAGAAACGTTAGAAAAGTAATTTAGATCCTTGTAAAGAAAATATATAGAAAATTTAATTATTTATAACATGCTTGATAAATTTAACATAAGCAGAAATTATGCGAATAGATTTTAAACGACTTTAAAGAGACGAAATATTTGGAGTTAATACTTGGAAATTCCAGCTCTGAAACTGTGAAAATGAAGAAAAAGAATTTAAACCAACATTAATATGAAATAAACTGACGTGGTGTCAGTACTGAAATATCAAAAATATCAAAAGCAATCGATTTCTTTCTATATATGCTATACAGACTTTTAGACAGACAGACACTTTAGATTTTCGAGCTTGATTTAACTTGACTAAAAACGAATAAACTTATAAAATCTTAGTTTAACTCTATTTGATGTGAAGCATTTTAAATAATGTATTAAAAAGGAATTAGTAAAATATTTAGATAAAAATATATATACGCTAAATTATCAGCTCTAGAGAATTTTATATCTCACGGATATTACAATACTTCCGAATATTTAGAGGATGATGCACCGTGGGCATTAAGCGGTCGCTGCCACGCTGTTTCAAGATTTATTTAGAGTATTTATATATAATGCAATTATATAATTGATGATGATTTAAAAAAAAAATCAAATGACAAGCTCGTTGAGTTTATTAAACTCAATTGAAAAGTTTAACTTTCGTTACAATGACTGAAATGCAACAAAAGATATTTTTACGATTTGTCTTTTCTTTGCATTTCATCAATTGTAGTCAGTAGTAGTTTATTTCACTGCTTATGACGAATTTTAATTATTAACGTCTTTATTTATAACATTATTTAGAGATTTATATTTTATGTACAAAATAATAACTGTCTATTATGTTACACAGACAAAATACAAACCACCAAGTAACACTAATTTCGATAGAAATAACCACACTTTTATTTGGAACATATATAATGTTTATAATTGTTCAGTGAATGAACGAATTATTATTTCCTTTTAAATAAATCAAAGCTTAGTCAATATTTCATATAGCCCTGAGTTTACCGAGTGCTCCATGAAAGTACTCATTCTGTAAATACTCATCGTCCTGTGATATATTTACAATAAAACATTAATATTTGTTCATTGCTATTTTCTATATATATCCATTATTGTTTAAATCAAAAGAATAATCATACATTTAAATGAAAGTAAAATTAAGTTTAACCGTTTTTTTTTTTTAACTATTACATTACTTTTTAACCTTTACATTACTTTTTACTTTTTCTAGACCTGCTTTTTACTTTCTAGCAGATTAAGAAGTTCCTTATAGTAAAATTTATATAGCAACTTTAATTCTCATTAATAACACACTACTCGTTTAAGCCCAAGACTGACTTGAGACGGAATTTGAATCATTATTCTAAACTCCCGCCGCAACGGATCGTGGATTATTAATATTTAGAATTAAGTTTGTTATATAAATTTAACTATAAGTAGCTTTGTTGCTTGTAAATTAAACCTGTCTGTTTTGATTGTTTACATTTTCTTGAATAGAAATAACAAGATTGGAGCTTTGAATTTATTGAAGACAATTATAATATTAAAATAATGACAGTGCTGAATTACAGTTTATATATTGAGATGATATATAACGTGTAAATGCTTTGACTTTACATTTGCAGAGCCTTTGAATCAGATAAGTAGATAATTAATTAACGTGATAACTCATTGCAATGTATAAACTAGCAACGATATTGGCTGTGTATGTATATATAAATATATATATATATATATATATATATATATTGAAAATTTACTCATGGTACGGCCTTGTAACAAGATGGTAGTTAATATATTTATTTAGGTAGGGGGTGGCCCCCTAAATACGGTGCAGATATAATGTCTAAAAATCTAAAATAATAAACCGGAACTATTATGCTACAATTATGTATTTATCAATTCTCCATGAAAACTATTTGTGATGTTTCATATACTCACTGGAGTCATCCTTGTCCTTGTCCCTTTTGTCTTCTTTTGTCCCTTTTGTCTTCTTTTGTCCCTTTTGTCCCTTTTGTCTTCTTTTTTATTGCCTATGATTTAAGATGGAAAATGCAATTTGAAAAAAAAATAAAACGTAAAAAAATAAGTAATAGAAATCACTTACAGAAATATTTTAATCATTTATTGATAAAATACTAGCCAAGAACCAAACTAGTGATTAAATTATGATTTATTTTATTTAATTATTTTTATTAAACTATTAGTAAATAAACTTATAAATTACTCTAATTTAAATATAATAATATATGAGTGAAACAAATTATTAGGTTTTCTTATGTAAATTATATATACTTTTTTTTAAAAGAAAATTCCTGGCATTTATTTCTATCAGGCTAGACGATTCTCCGAGGACAGAAGATCACTTACACTGCAATACGACGAGCACTCCCTCAAGACATTATTAAAATGATATATTTAATTTTCATATTTCAATTCTTTTTATAAAAAAATATTTTGAGCCAAAAAAAAAATGTATATAGTTCGTTTTTCGCAATTTTTTTAATACAGAATTGATAACTGGAAATAGTGATACGTGAATTCGTAAGCAGATTTATTTTTTATAACTTGAATTTATTCAGTCCTTCGTATGACATTTGCAAAAATTACAAAATATAACGGAATACGAAATATAAAAAATATAACGAATATAAAAATATTACGAAAATTAAATAATTATATGTACTGTATGCACTTATGTACTATATACTGTAGTATATAGTACATAACTCGAGGAATATGTAATAACATTTTCCTCGGGTAACATTAAATTGCCAGATGTTACAGGTCTTCGATCTTCTTCTAACTAATATATGGTGTGGTTACTTGCCTGATGAATTAAATATTCTATTCAATATAATCATTTAATATTTAAAGGTGTTATGTTATATATACGACATCTTTAGGAAATATTTTTTTCTTTAACAACGACGAACATTCTTTAAGATAAAAACACATCTTTATTCAAACTTATTGTTATTTTTTTAATTTATCTTTTTTAATTTTAATTTTTATGAATAAACCAGTAGAGATAAATTATTTGATTATGAATTGAACAATTGTTATATAACTAGACAATACCTTAATCAAAACTTCTAGTACAACTGAATAAATATGTTCAAACAAATTTAAATACAGTTGAATATTCAAACACTTTTCATAGAACTAACATTAAAGAAAACAGTCTAATACTGTTTATAAGAAATTAATATATTTTCTTACTAAAATATTGTTAAGTAAATGGTGTTGGAAAATTGTTTATACCATAGTCAATACCATGGATAATTGTATTTTAATTAATAAGTTAAAAGAGTATCCATGGAGTTTCCTGCCAGCTCTTCTTCATGGATCAACCTACATAGTACTTTGGAATAGTGCATCTAGAATTTGACGTTTCATAAGTGCAGTGTATGCCTATTTGAAATAAAAAAAAAATATTTTGACTTTGACTTTGACTTTTTACCTTTTATCAACAGTCTGACTGAATCTTAAACAAACACGTGTTTACAAATAGCATTTGGAGATAAGCCGTCCTCGTCACATTTAAACATTAAGATAAATATAAGGTCTGTTTTTATTTTAACATCAGCTTATAAAATATCTACATATTATTTATTTACTTATCCTGACTGACAGATTAATTTTATCTCTATCTTTATCCCCTGGCGATAGAAGTTTTAATAGTAGGTTGAAACATGAAATAAAACTTGTACATCATTATCGAAGTAAGAAACGTAACATTTTACATACAATTTTCTTCGAGATGAAGCCGCAGCTAAAAGCAAGTTGGTTAGTTATAATTGTCTGATAACCACATTCTTACAAAACTAATAAGCTAAAAGTAATTAACCACGTCCACTCTAAGCCCGGAACATATTAGATTTTATATGCTTTCAAAATGCACTAAAAAATAATTATAACTTTATCAGATACCAGGGTATATATATATAAAACAACAGTCGCCCCCGGGTGGGATCGAACCACCAACCTTTCGGTTAACAGCCGAACGCGCTAACCAATTGCGCCACGGAGGCTCTATATGAGAGTGATTAAAAAATCTTAACTGAGGTCTTATCAAGTAACTAATGATATGTAATGACTTTAAATAAATGTAAATTATAATTGAGTTTATTATTAACTGATAATAAAAAGACGTTAAATGATTTGACAGTTAGTTTTGTTTAGTTTTGAATGTCTACAAATTTGTCATTATTATAAACATTTAAACTATATTTGTAATAAACATTAACATAAATTAAATTAGCATTGAAGATTAAAACAATTTAAAAATTGTAAAAATATTTTGCAATTAATTACCAAAAAATAATTTTAAAAAAGAACCGAAACAATCAGGGCCTGCAATTTAAGTTTTGTTTTTGTTTAGGATTATTTTCATATTTAGTGTTAGAACAAGGAATATAAAGACAATTTTTATTTATTTTCTGCGTCACAAGATAAAAAAAATATATAATATTCAAACTTCAAGGAGCGCATAAAATATACATTCATATTCGTGAATAAAAACTGTAATAAATTATTATTCAAATAATATGAATATGTCAAAATATAAAATAATAATATAGGTAGAATAGGACAACTTTCGTTTAATCATAAATATGATTCACGTGCTACTGTTGTTTTTTTTTGTTTTTTTTTTTAAAACGTGATGCAATCGAATTTAATATCTACATTTGTTTGCATTTAATGGCCATTCATTGAGCAAGGTTACACTAGAATATTCATTAAATAACTAAAGCAAACAATAAGTTGTTTCTAATAAATATGAATATTGCGGATTATGTTGTTTCTTCTTCGATTTTGATCGGCAGCTCTGATCTAATCTTTTGAATATCTAACTCCCCTCTCTAAATCACGTGGTGGGTAATTTCCTTTTTAACATTTGTTTTTATTTTAATGTATTTTGCTAGTCGGTCTCCTTGTTTTTTATCTTTCTTCATCAGACAAAATCAGATTCTCTTTTTATCAAATTTAGTGAGGCTTTTTATTAGATATTTTAAACATGCTGACATAATGTACAAATGTTCATTTTAAAATAATGAGAAAATGAAATTCTTTGATAATAAATAATAGTTAACAACGAGAAATTAAAAAGAACAAAGCAGCGTTAAACGTTGACTGCTTTTTCATTTTTAATTTCTTTTTAATTTATTTCTAAAGACTTGGTAAATGCAGCAACTTCACTTTATTAACTAAACAAAAGACAATCTCGACTTAAGGTCAGAGTCGGATTGTAATTTTATACTCGTATAATTAAAAGACTTAATATATTGACTATTAAACCATTCAACAACCAATTTTATGTAATTTAAAATGCATATCATGCCCACTGCTTTTAATGAATAGATGGACTTTTTGCGTTTATACGTTATAGTTATACAAGTATACAATAATAAAAAGTCGTATTAAAATAAAAAGAAATAAACTTCGCTTTCACACATTTATTCTTTGTTATTCAAGCAAAATTACAAATGCCGTCAAAGAATAATGGGGCTGGAATCTAAAATAAAAAAAAGACATTATTATTGACTTTAATATTAATATTTAAAAATAAAATAATCAAGTAATTTGGTGATGAAGGTAGTTTTTGCATCTAGTTCTATATTTATCTACACATGATATTTACATGATAAAATTAGCGTCCGACATGTGCTTATGATTCTTAGTTCTGGAAGCTCAGTCATGTTCACATGTCCACAAACAGGCTTCTGTTCAGTTTAAATCTGTTAATCGGTAATTTTTTAACAACAGCTATTTAAATATATATACAACTACTAACAAAAAATGGCCTTATGTAACATAGATATAAAGTTTTCAATATTATTTTGATAAAATTCAAAAATAAAAGTCTTCCCGCCCCCGGGTGGGATTGAACCACCAACCTTTCGGTTAACAGCCGAACGCGCTAACCAATTGCGCCACGGAGGCTTATATATATGTTTATCAAATTATATAAGAAAAAATACAATGTTATGATTTCTTTAACATTATTCTTATATCATTGGAAAATGTATTTATACACAGATAACAATTTATTAACCATCTGGTGTTAATAGGACTGCCCGCGCTGTACAAAAGTTAAAAATGTTTTAAAAGGTAAAGAGAACAACGAATATTTTTGATACGTAAAATGTTTACAAATTAAATGTAAAGCTGTTATTCAAAACAAACATTAAGTTTATACACTAAATAAATAAAATAATAGGTTAATAAACAATAATATAAATGAATCTATAGAATGTGATTGAATTTCCATTCAGTTATTACATTCGCAGTACATTTAAATGATAATTGCTTATTAATTAAATTATGGTTGTATTTCCTTAAATTATTTTTTGATACACTAACAATACAAATTATTATTATGATTAATTTCTAAGAACAGTAAGTTAAAAATAAGAAACAAATATTCTTATGAGATATTAATTTAAATGTATGATAAATTAATGTAAATAATAAAAAGTTAATCATAGTATTCTTTAATAAGTAAATATATTTTATTCTATATAAAAATTAAAATCAATTTATTTTGGTGCAGAAAAACTTCAGTTCATGCGTACAAGTGTGTCTATTTTATTTTTCCAGAGCAACTTTTGTCTGCCTCTACGCCTATAACAGTTGTAACTGTCTAACTGTCTGACTTACCATCAGTATCTAGCAACATGACAACCCCATTTATACTTCAGGCTTTGGGTGAAGGAGACAGCGTGCTTCTTATTGCAGTTTGTTTGATTTGGTCCATAAGTCTTACTTAAACGTACTTCTGTTGCTCTCTGAGATGAGTTAAGTATTCCTTTTGACAACGAATCATAAATCGATGTCTCTCAGTTTTATGCTAGATAGGGTGACAGGGAAAATCTCTTTATTTTTCTTCCCTAGTAAGTCAATTTTATCTTTCTGATCACTTTAAATGACCAGTTGTTTTCCATGAACCATTCCCAGGTTGTCCCAATTTAAATGTCGAATTTATTTACGATATTATGCTTTGTGCTAAATACTCACATATGAAATGTAACGTTGTATACGTGAGAGTCTTTGTTAAGATTACTTAACATGCCACCGACAAGAGGCTGGCGCTGCGGCTATGTCTCTGAGGTGCGCGGAGGGGGGCACGCGACATGTACCTCTCTGCACAGGACTCAAAGAGTATTCGAGACTGAACGAGAGTGACGAGACGCAACCACGCGCGCGCACATCTTTATTTGTCACATCACCTTATATTATATTCATCTGTACAGTGTCTCGAAGAAAATAGATCAATATTAAATACAGTCCATTATATATTTATTCCCGCCATACGACCGCGGGACCTCCTCAACAGTCTTTGATAGAGATTGGTATTTTAAGTTAAAGAAAAATAAATATTTTTTTTTATAATTCACTTCTAAGCCTAATTTTATTTGACTTCGTTAATTCTATTTCTTATTCATAACGAGCAGTCTTCTGTTTTCCATAAATTATTTTTTTAAATAATTTACCTTACAGTTACAGTGGTTTGGAGGAAAATCGTCAATATAATAAAAGCTGAATAATTTCTGGTACACTAGATTAAAACACTGTCTATTTTTCTAACAAAATCCAACGCTTTGTAGTAAGCCATGCAATTAATTCGCTTTGGATGTATTTTAAGGTCCGCAAGGCTTGTTATTGGATACGAGTGTATTGATTTTTGAAAAATTGTCCTATCAAAAACGAGAAATACGTGCTGATAAAAAAAAACTTGAAAATAGTTTTTTATCTCAACTTTTATTCATTGGATTGCTAAAAGTAAAAACCTTCATTAGGTTGTGTTGTGTTTTAAATGATATACGTAATAAGTATATACGGTCAGACATTGTCTAGATTTTTTAGTTATTGTACTAAAAAGTTGGGTATAGTATGCTTATATTTTGTTATTGATACAGCTTTTAACAATGACAATTTAATTTATTTTAATATATATATTTAATATATGCTAATTTTGTAGCGTGTTTATAATATTTAATAAAACGTTTCATAAATAACTAAAAATTGAACAAAAGCCATTTTGAGTACTGGAAATCTAATATTTTATTATATAATATTAACTGTTCGCGTAAGGCAACACACAAAAATTATATACTTGTAGAAAGGTAGGTTACATATTATTGTGTTTCTTTCAACGTGCACCGGTTTACTCTGGTTATTTTATATCACTGATCAAAGCCAGAAGCAATATAAGTGTCCATAATACAAATATTGCTGTGCCGGTACTCGTCAATAAAACATCAAGCATTTACAACGTTACGCCAGATGATCGCATCCTATAATGCTACAATAAATGGAATATTATCTCATTTAAAAGGAAAAACGAACAAATGTTCTTTTTTATATTACTGACCAAAGCCAGAAGCAATATAAGTGTCCATAATACAAATATTGTTGTGCCGGTACTCGTCAATAAAACATCAAGCATTTACAACGTTACGCCAGATGATCGCATCCTATAATGCTACAATAAATGGAATATTATCTCATTTAAAAGGAAAAACGAACAAATGTTCTTTTTTATATTACTGACCAAAGCCAGAAGCAATATAAGTGTCCATAATACAAATATGGCTGTGCCGGTACTCGTCAATAAAACATCAAGCATGTACAACGTTACGCCAGATGATCGCATCTTATAATGCTACAATAAATGGAATATTGTCTCATTTAAAAGGAAAAACGAACAAATATTCTTTTTTATATTACTGACCAAAGCCAGAAGCAATATAAGTGTCCATAATACAAATATTGTTGTGCCGGTACTCGTCAATAAAATATCAAGCATTTACAACATTACGCCAGATGGTCGCATCTTATAATACTACAATAAATGGAAAATATACTCAGTTAAAAAGAATAACGAACAAATCTTCTTTGATTAATTATTGGTTTTTTTTTCTTACTCGAGTTATTATATCTTGGTGTTTCTTAATATATTTATTATATTACCTCTAAAGCATACGAGTTACTAGGCTTCTTTTCCGAAAATTATTAGAATTTATATACTTTTTATTCTTAATAACTTACATATCTAATACCCAAGACTTTAAAGTCTCTCTACCCTAGAAATGTCTCGTATACCTCTTTATAAATCATTTTTTTCTGAATATTGCTTTTTAAACCGAACTTGACTAAATTGAAATAAATTTTGTAGTCACTGAGATATATTTTGTGATAAAATTGGTTTCTACAAGATTAAATTAACAGATTGGATATGAGGTGGCTGTCATTTAAAAATCTTAAAATATTTATATTAATAAGATATTTTTTAATTTTTAGTTTTCAACTGTTTCTTACTTAACTTTACGTCCAATCTTAAATTACTTTCGATTTTTATTTGTATCTACAAAAAATAACTTCATGCAGTAAAGTGCCCACGGAAAATAAAGAACAAATAAAAAATAATACTTATAGATATAAGTATTATTGAATATTTTGTTTCCCTTTAAATAAATAGTGTAAAAAAGAAAAACGAAAATTTGATTCTTAAAAAATGTAATTTAGATCCATAAAAAAACAACATAGAGAGTAAAATAAAAAATCCATAGTATTGTAGCTGATGAAATTTAACATAATCAGAAACTATAGGAATAGACAGTAAACAAGAATAGATAGTAAACAAGATAAATTCAAATATTATCTCAAACTTCCACTTCCGAAATTGTGTAGAGTGGACAGTATTCAAACCGATTAATTATTATTTTCGTATCGACTGTTCCAGGGCTATTTGAACTCAGCGATATTTTTATAAAGTTGCAGGAGAGAGGTTTAAATTACATTTTTTGAAAAAAAAAACAGAATTACCCACTGTGCTGATTTTAAAATTAAATAATGTCGCAGAAATTACTGACTGCAGTATCTCAAGTTAGGTCGTGACTATACATACATTATTTTCTCAAATAAATGTCGCATAACCCAAAATGCGTCGAATGCTATGTTTTATAAGGTAAGGCATATTGCTCGAAGCGCCTTTGATCTATTTGAATATTAACAGTTCAAGGGTGGAAAAGAATATAAAAATAAACAAAGGATACCTTATGTTACAATTCTATTAATAGAATACACCAAATTAGTTGAAGTAAAATGAAATGTTTCACCAGTTCTGAGTATTCATGATAAAGATAACGATATGTATTTAAAAGAACATTTGAAAATGTAACTCAGGTAGGTTTTGAAGTCCTTTAATGAATATTAGATTTGTATAGAAAATATTAAAAAGAAACTTAGTTGGTTTTTTCTTACAACTTAATCTCAAGCTTCTAAGTCCATTGGGGTGATGGAATGTAAAATGTTTCAAGCGACACCGAAAGTATTTGTCTAAAAGGTTAATTCATTGTCCTAAGGCTTTTTTGACATTGCAAATAGACGTAGGTTAAAAGATTTAACCGTCTTGTAGGAAAATGTTTAAAAGAATACAGTTACGTCAAGTTACCTTAAGTATATATACTTAAAATAACTTAATAATATATTATATAAGTGGTAAAACTCTGTAGATATGGCAACAACAGTCTGAAAAATTAAAGCAGAGTGGGTTCTAAGCGTCAAAAAATGACTTACATATCCGATTTTATATTTGATTTTTTTTGTAACATCCATAGTAAAAAAAATACACAGCAAATTATACAAATAAAATGTGTGAAATTTAATAAAATGCATCATAATATTCTTATTTAATTTAATTTTCTAAAATCCCTAATAGTATAAAGAAATAATATCTATCAATAGTAGCCGTTACAAAATTCCTTTCATTTAGTTCCGTTTTACAACAAAAGGGAATTGAAAGGAAAGTGCTGACAAAAGACAACGCCGACGAGATACAGGCGTCCTGACGTCCTATCAGAAAAGGGCCTCTAATTGTTTAACCAAACATTTCATCACGAAATGCATATTCATCTATGAAAATACGTATGGAATGTCTCTTTTTTGTAGTCTAAAAGCTTGTTGTGAAGATAAAATACTAGTTTTAAATCTCTGTAATTTTAAGCGTTACTTATTTACATAATATGTATATTTTTCAAACAATGTATGAAAAAAATTTGTGGGAAGTTTTATCACAATAATTAAAATATTGAATCGTAAAAGTTGTCTTAGCCTTTTAACTTTTTATATTTATAATGTATAATTTATAAAGTACGTTTAAATCTAGCAGTGTGAGATCGCTAATGACTTCCAAATATGGATGCAGTGCCCACAAATTGCTGCCGGCGTCTGCTTTCAACAGTGAATAATACCGTTTATCTAAGTTTATTATATAAATGTCTTATTATTTAGTTCAAATCATATCAAAACAAATCAAAGTTCCAGTGTATAAGTTTGTTCAATTTTGGAATAAACAGTTTTTATATAAGCAAATATTGTATTGATCCTTATTATTTATATTTAATTTAATTTCTATTTTCTTTTAGTATATTCTCTTACCTAAGATTAATCTTATTCATTAACTTCTTTATTGATTTTTATTTTAATTTTTTTATTTTAAATTTTCGATACTCAGAGCAAGAATATAAAAATAAGTAAAGAATAATAAAGAATGATTATTTCTTTCCCCATGAATCACAGCTTAGTCAATATTTCATACAGACCTGAGTTTACCGAGTTCTCGATGGAAGTGCTTATTCTGTAAACACTCATTGTCCTGCGATATATTTACAATAAAACGTTTATATTTGATCATTGCTATTTGCTGTAAATGTTACCTTTTTATATTTATATTTTACGTAAATTAAATAACCATGAATTTAAATAAAATTAAAGTTAACTTTACATGTTCTTGTCCTGTTCTCTACATCCATGCAAATTCACAACTCTTAAACCCAAGACTGACTTGAAACTGAATTTAAAATCGTGATTCTAAACTCCCAGCGTAGTGGATTGTGGATTATTAATATTGAGAAATAAGGTTGTTATATAAATTTCAGTACAATGAACTTTTTTTCTTTTAAATTAAACCGGTCTGTTTTGAATCGTTTACGTTTTCCTGAATAAAAATAACAAGATTGATAAAAATAAACAAATAATGCTTGGATCTGAATTAGGGACATAATGCCGCTTTATTGGAATTGAAATAATTATAAATTTAAATAATTTTTAAATGGTCTATTTATTCAATAAATAATTTTAGTTGACTTTAAAACTATCCGTAAATTGTAAGTCAAGGTTTTAGGTTATAATTACTATTATAAAGTTATTGCGTGTAAGTACGTGTGTAAGTACTTTAAAATAGAACCTTATATTTAGACAGGTAGCTAGTCAACATAATGGAAAGCCCCATTGCAGAGTGTACAGTAACGACAATAAGTTATGATTCATTTATATGAGTTTATATATGACGCCGCATCACATCGCTTAAGAGTGAAGTGTTATTCAGTATTCGAGCGCTAGTACAGCGAGGAAATTGAGGGCTTCCATGAAGATTTAAGCGCTAGGTGGAACGTTATACAATCTAGAGCGCTTATTGTATTATACAATTTTGATTATATTTCATACTGAACTACGATATTTTATTCTCCTATCCTAGCCTTTTAAATATCGCAAATGGAACCGGAAGATTCAGCCTATTACCCTCACATTCCGATATATGAAACTGTACAAAGGACAAATAAACAGTAAAAGTAGAGTTCTAACATTACTTAAAGTATTTTAAAATATCTATAAGCGTGTATAACCATTTTAACGTTAAAGCGATGCCGTAGCGTCCTACTATGATGATGAGGGGGTAACCGTTGGTTTTTTAGTGGGTAGCCTTAAAAACGGACGCGTTCTCTATGCTGACGGGTAGTGCTGACGGGTGACGCATAACCCCCCCAGCCATTACCTTTTTGACCGGCGAATAACGATTTTTTCCCACGAGAAAAAAAATGTCTTCAATGTTGATATCTACTGCAAAGCGAATTGTTTTCGTAAAGGGCTTAATTGAGATCAACGCCGTCACGATAAAGTTGAATATTTATATAGTCCTAAATTTAGCAAGGTAGCTCAACGTAGAGCGACGGAACGGTTTCCTGTAGACGCAGTCCCTGCCCGTTTTAGTTTATTTTTCATTAAAAAAATATATTTAAAATATTTCAAAGTATTTTATTACACCTGTCAATTAATGTAAATTTTAGTTTTCTGTTTATTCATCTACAATTAAATATATCTAAGAAAATATGACACAACATTGAGAAATGTCAGTTTATGATTTTCTGTCTGAATATATTATGCAAATTACAATACTCACCACTCGGTGGCAATAAATTGTGTGCTGGAGCGTGGTTCCAACAGTAAGTGCTGACCGCTCGAATATTAACTGTACATTGTAAGTTATTATGCCTGTTTCCATAATGTGTTATTATTTTAAACTGATACAGTAAATATCTCCCGAAGTCTACGCGGACAGAGTCGCATTGAACAGCTATTATGTTAAATTTTAAGATATGGTTAGAGACCCTTATTTTTTACATTTAAAAAAAATTGTCGCTTAATAAACTTGTAATTTAGTCAGTTTGTAATTTATTTTTTAATTAAACTCTTAGCGGATTCAGATAGAAATAAATTACTTAACAAAAACAGCAAGGTGAATAAAGTAAACGTGATAAAAAATAGGAGATAAAAAAATAGATTTTGAACAAAGATTTGTGGTTTTAAAAATATCAGTAAAGCTTGTTAAATAAGTAGATTGTGTTATAACCTGGTATACCAGAAAATATACAATTTTTCGTTTATTGACGATTATTGGCCAGACCACAGGCTTGTAAGGCGTTCCTTAAAATAAACTATGAACAAAAAGAACAGAAATTTGGTCCCTAAAATTAGTGTTAAATAATAAATAGAACTTCATAAAGTTCTATTTCGGAAATAAACACATCGGAAAAGAAATTAACGTTAAAAAAATAATTTCCAATAAATTTTAAATACCGATCTATCCCGTGTATAATTTTAGAGAGTAAATTTACCTAGTCAAACTATCGCTTGAAGCTTTATTACATGGAAGAAATATACAGGCAAATAACAATAACTTTGAAAAATACTGGTCATTTAAGAACATGAAGATTAAATGTATGAAAATTATTGATTCTTCTGCTCACTACAATATGTTTTTTTTATTAATTTCCAGAAACAGTAAATTATAAATTTAATTTCATATTAGATAATTGAATTCATAATTCATTAATGTAAGTTTTAATAAGTTAATAAGAAAAAAAGTTAATAATTTTTAAGCATCTGTACGAATTTAATAAATTATTATGAATAAGGAATTATATTTGTATAAAAAACACAGAATTATTGTTAATTTTATAATTCATTAAAATTATTATATAAATTATAATCAATAGATCAATTTAGATAGATTAATTTATTATTTTAACCGCTTAGTAATTTATTATTTTAATTTCTTAGTGCAACAGTAATAAACATTTTAAATAATAATTGCTATTGCATGCATATAACTTAAGGCTTGCATGAATTGTGAATGAAGTATTTTTATAATAAAGTATTTTATATATCGTTGTGTATGTCGCTGTAGTGGATGTTATAGAACATAAATCTTAATCAATTTTAATGACAATTTCAAGGATCAAACATATTCCCTAAAAAATATACATCAAAAATATTTTTATCCTTTTGTATAGAACAGATTATCACCTTATATTCTATTGTATATAAAATTGTACAAAAAAAATATTATAAAATATCTATTCTTATATAATTTGAGAATTCTATATATAAGCCTCCGTGGCGCAATTGGTTAGCGCGTTCGGCTGTTAACCGAAAGGTTGGTGGTTCAATCCCACCCGGGGGCGTTTGTTGTTTTGTATTTATATATAAAATATGATATATATATTCATATTTTATCATAATAATATGGGTTAATTAATTAGACAATGAGGGACGAGAGACATAATAGGGGCCATTAGATATATATTACAATGTATTGTAATTTTAATATATCGAAAGATTTTTTATGTTGAATAAGTAAAATTTTTTAGGTAAGATTGAAAGTTTACAGTACGTTGGTCTGTTATAGGTATATATTTTGTAGATTAAATATTCTATGTATATTTTTACAATAATTTTTAAAACTCATACACAATGGTGATAATGTTGATACAAAAAACCATTAATTAAATATACTTTATTATTTTATAGGAAAATATATAAATATAACGTTACTTAGAAATAAAAATTTGATAATAATTTTTGGACCAAAGGTTTTGACAGGAAAATACATGTAAAATAGATTTGTGCTAAAGGAGCCTGAAAACTTATAGTAGAATAAGTTCAAAAGACTTCTTCAGCTCCAATATTTTTAGTGTGCTTCTTTCTCTAGGTAGAGACATCTCTTGTTCATTAACTCTTATTATGGTTATAGTATTTTATTTGATGACTTATTTGTAAACTCTACTACAATTAGTTTTGATTTGTTTGTAGGGTATATTAGTTTTTGTTATTATAAGGCTTAGAGTTTGATAAAAGACGTAAGATAAAATCAATGTCTTACTTAAGTATATTAAAAAAATATATGTGCCTCGTTGTAACCTCCCAATGAATAAATCAATGTCTTACTTAAGTATATTAAAAAAAAATATGTGCCTCGTTGTAACCTCTGAATGAATATATCTTTTAACAACATTTGTATGGAAACCGTTCAGTATTAATTGAAATTTATACTATCTGGTTTTTTGCCTTATTATTGTTTTGAAGTGACCCATTCCTGCACGTTAATATGAATGATATATTTTGACTAGTTTAATAGAGTTATCTGACATAAATATAAATTTGTTGCAGTTGGTTCTGTCCTCAACTGAACAAACAGTCTGATGTAGTTTGTCTGTATAAATATTCTGACGTAGCTTCTAGTAGTAATTGGTTGCTTAACCGTCATCTTCTTGAATTGATGCCAAGAAGCAACATACCTTGATACGAAAGCTAAATATTTATTTTAACAGACTTAGATTGTTTAGGATTGGTAATGGAATTACATCAAAGCTAAATAATTTAAATGGATTTCTTGATTTTCATTAAGTTAGGTACTAACATAATATTATATAATTTACAATAAAGAGTTATAGTTGATGCATGCTATCTCCTATTATCGGCAACTTTCTGCATAGAATACTTTATAAATGTTAAATTAAAAAAAAATAGCTATCCTTCGTTGAAAATATTCAGTTGTTAAGTAATTTTAATTACTATACCACTGCCACTTAAGAACCAAATGTTTATATTTTATTGACTATTTAGAATAAACACTACTTAATAAATAGTTGAAATTATACTATCACTTTATTATTAGTTGAAATTATATTATAGTACACTAAAGCGATTCCAGAACTTCGGCTGCAAAATATAAAGTCTTTTGATTTAATTTTAACTCGGACCCAGTTATAAACTATTCATGAAGTTTCTCTTTAATATTAAATATTAAAATTTCAATTGATGTAAAAAAACGTGAATATCAATTATTATAGAAGAATATTTTATACAAAAAATAAAATAGTGATGAAGCAATATCTGAACATAAAATATTTTTAAACAAAAAAAACAAGTTTCCTTGTTTGTTTTCTGTATAAAAGTATTTTATGTTTGCATGTTTGTCTGTTTATCAGTTAATTTATTCATGTTTTACAAAAAAAGTAGACATATTTAAAAAAAATGGAGTTTATAAAATAGTTCTTATCCTGGAAAACTCTCATTTAATTAGAAAACACTAAAACCGACTATTATAAATAATTACAATTCAACAACATTATATAATATATATTAATAATATATTAATAATAGATAATAATATATTAATTCTACAAATTGGCTAAAATTTTAAAAATATCTATGAATGTTATGGTTTTATATATTTTTTATGATAATGCAGGATTTACTTTAATTTTTTTTTTTTTGATTAAAATGCTCACCCTTATTATGCTTTAAAAAATGAACTCCTAATTCGAATTAATTTTTATTATAATCAATTTAAATTCTTAAATTGATTTTAATAGAATGTTATCTGATGAGTTGGTAAAAACAAATAATGTTAAAGTAAAATATAGTAATGTCGATATGTTATTGTAAGCTAATATAACACGAAGGTTAAATTAATTGTAACCAAAAAAAAAGTTCATATTTACTTAATATTATGTTAGTTTTAAAAGAAAATCGAGAACACTTATTTACATCAGGCGAGACGCTCTAAGGACTGGAGATCAGTTACATTGCAATACGAGCGCACTCCCGGTAGACCTCATTAAAACCATCCATTCCAGTTTCACATTTCAAACTGAATAAAAATAATAATACATTTTAAAATACGGAAATTTCTGTAGCTGTTTCCATTCCATCTGTGTCCACTGCAACAAATGGAACACTTTCAGAATATTAGTTCCAAACTACCCTTCAAACTAGGGTAATATAAATATTATGGATATATTTTTTTTAAAGCGTTACTTGTTCCGTGTATCCAAGTGTTACGTTACATATAATGTTATTAAATTAGACTCTCGCTGGAAGCTTTTTATTGAGATGAGAATATCCGTCACTTTCTACAAGTTTTTGTAATACGTCCCTCTAGTCTCCAGCTCTTGTGGTGACACCTGGTAGCCCCAGGTGATTTTTATGTTTACAATTTGAATACTTCGGCATCGTGTCACAAAGGGTTTTTTGGGTAGTAAGTAAGCGAAGTAACGTATAAGCAGAGGCTGAATGCTTTACAAATACTTTAAACAAAACAGGAGGATTTGGCAAGGCTTTTTGGCCCCCAAAAACTGAGGGATAATCCCAAATCTATTAATTTTAACAGCTGCTTCTGGCGGGGATTTTTAAATACGGAATCAAATAAATCCATCGTGTTACTGCAGTTCACCTTATGAAAATCAGGGGTACTGGCAAATAAAAGTATCGGTAACCACCAACCCTGAAATAATCTTGCTTACTACTCAAGAAGAAGTTAATCCTCAAATGTGCAGAAACAACAACATGCTAGGAGAAGAGTCACTTTTCACAGCCGAGGCTCGCGGCCTGGTCGTGAACCAAGGATGCCCAAAGGCTTCTAATAATACAAAATTAAATCAAAAACGTTAAAAGCAGAAACTCGAAACCATTTTAAGCAGTCCAATTAGCACACAACTCCCAGTGGAAACAATTGGGAACACCAGAAAAAGTAAATTAATTCATCATATTTTACTCAAACAAGTCTGCAAGGTGAACCAACCTTGTTTTATCCAAGAGTATAAAAATCACATCCATGCTTTCTATACATTATAAACAACGTTAATTTCATGTAATATACTACTTATAAATGTTTTGCTATATGTAAACAATTGTGTGTTTAAGTCGATACGATCAATAGTTTTAAATCATGTCATCATGACTTGATTAACCACGTCCACTCTAAGCCCAGAACATTTTATTAGTTTTATCCAGGACTTTCAAAATAAACCAAAAAATATTGTTAATTTTATCACATACCTACCAGCGTAGATATACTCGTATACAAAACAGCAATCGCCCCCGGGTGGGATTGAACCACCAACCTTTCGGTTAACAGCCGAACGCGCTAACCAATTGCGCCACGGAGGCTCTATGTCACGGTGATTAAAAAACCCTAAAAGTCGCCTTATCAAGTTTTAAGTAAATAACAATATCTAATGGCCTTAAAATGTTTCAAATTATAATGAACCTAATTATTAACTCGATGTTTAAACGCGTAAACTGTAGAAAAAGGTGTTCCATAATTGAGCCATTAATTTTCAAAGAACATTTTAAAGGTGCACGAAATTAACATTTAAAGCATATTTGAAATTAACATGAATAGTTTGTAATTACCATACTAAGATTTAATATAATTTTCTTTCATAATTTATCATAACTAATCTTGAAGCTTGAAACAGCTTAAATGTTTTTAAAATATTGAGCTTTTAATTCACAAAATAAATATTTACAAGAACCGAAGAACTCGTAACCTGCAGTTTAAGTTGTGTATTTAGCTTTATTTGCATCTTCACTTGGATTTTTTTAATATAAAACTTCAATTAAAATTTTAACTAGAAACGAATGCAGAAATATGAAGTCAAATATTAAATTCTTCCAAGTCACTGGAAAAAAAAACCTTCATAGAAAGCCCAAAATATGCATTCGTATTTATATATTTATGATCAATAAATAATTACTTTTTAAATATCTAAATGTACAAAAGAAAGAAATAAAGAATGCAGGTAGACTAATACAACTTCAGATTAATCATTAATATAAATATGAAGCAGGTTATATGTTCTTATTTCCGAATTCGCTATAATATAATAAACACGAAGAGTGGTTTGTTTTTTGAATGTCTTAATATATAAATATCTGACAAGCAGTCGGATTTCAAATAAACATATATTTGCATTCAATGGTCCATTTATTGAGGTTATAACATTACACTACGATTTAAAAAAAAAAACTATAGCAAGGAACAAACATAATATGGGCTTTGCTGATTATGTTGTTTTTTCTGGGTTTGACCAGTAATTTTGAAACAATGTTTTGAATGTGTGACAACCCCTTTTATCACGTAGCGGATAATAAATCGTGTGTAACCTGACGTAATTTTTTTTAACAGTAATTTTTTGGGGGGAACATTTCCGTCTTCTTTATTTTTCTTCGTCCGACCAAACCGGTTCTTCAAAATCAGTTCCTAGTTACCTTTATGATATATTTATGGCAACATAATGTGATAAAGATCTATTTAAAAAAACATTTTTTCAGAATGCAAATATTTTCTCGGCAACAATGCCAAACAACAGGCAGCAGCTAAATAACTTTAATCCTATACTAGAGGCTGATACTATGAGCCATGAGGACCTAAATCCCCTCAAAAAGAATAGACTCGCCAATCCACAGTGGTCAGCGTGGTGTTTTAAGGGCAATAGCTTTCACGCACAGACAATAAAAAGAATGGCTCTCTGGACGCGGAGAGCTAATGACCAAAGCGAATGGAGTGCATTAGAAGAGGCCTCAGCTCAGCTTTGGGTAACAATGGGCTCATAAGAAGAATACAATGAGAAATTAAACAGAACAAAGCAAGAGTAAGCGCTTTTTTATTATAAATTTTATTTTAATTTATTTCTAAAGACTTGACAAATGTAGTGACTTCACTTTATTAATATAATAAAGAAAAGTATCGACTTCAGAGTCAGGTCAAAGTCAGATTGATTGTAATTATGTGCTTGATTTATACATATTATACATTAATCTAAATAAATATCCTAATAAATGATATTTTTTGCCATTTCAAGAGACAAGAACTGTTTAAGTAATACCTATTCACATGCTAAGAATATATGCCAAGAGCGAGGGAGGGTCTTTTCTTAATCATTTTTGCTTAAGCATTTTTGGTCACAAAAACGTTAGATGAAAATTAATTTTCTCAAAAATAGCATAGAAAACTAGAATTTTTAAAAATAACATTTCTTAAAAGCAATGATTTTAATGATCATTTTTCAAATGATCATTAAAATCATTGCTTTTAACCAAAAAAAAAACAAATCTTTAATAACAGCGTCTGAATCGTAAAGTGAAACTTGTACATTACCAAATGATATGGACGCAGCGATGAACATATTTAAGGGTAATAAAATGCGGTGGATATTTTATCAGAAAATTCAACATTTTTGTTTATTTATATCGAAGCAGTATTGAAGATCACGTTTTAACTTTTGGATGTCATAATTTCTATTATGCACAAGCGGACACAAGATCACATAATACTACGTTTTGATATATCTTATTAATTTATTTCTACATGTTTGATACACGGTATAAAAAATACACCTTTTATGATCTGTAAAATAAAATAATTTTGATCTATTCTATTGATATATATACACCTCGTCTTAATACATTCATGTTTTTTTTTCCAAGTTTGTATATGTATGGAGTACATTTTACAATTAGCAATTAGTAAGTTTTTCGAAGTTGACAAAATGAATTTCCGTGTCATTGCGATTTAGTATAGAGTGAATAAATAAATTGGCCATTGAAACTTTAAACAAACAATTTTATATAGTTTAAAAAACATACCATGTTCCATTACTTTTAATGAATAGACTACTTCTATTTTATACGCTATTGTATTGAAACGTGTAAACAAGTATGCAATTAAAACCATTTTCGTATTAAAATAAAAATATTTATTTCTGTTCATTTACATTTATTTCTTTTTGTTTTATATTAATTACAAATGCCGTCAAACGTAAATGGGCCGTGAGTAGGTAAATAACGAAATACCCGTTCGTATAAATATTATTATTGGCTTTTACAGGATTTTTTGAAAAGTAAACAATCAGTTTATATATGTAATTTATCTGCCAGTATGGGTAGGGCTTTTCATTTATTTCTATATTCCGTTGTACGGGATGTTTATATAGAACATTAGAGTTCAATACGGACGTATGATTCCTAGAACAATCTAGAACCTTCCTGAAAGGCTTTGTCATGTTGGCATTCGCACAGAGGTTTCTGAAATAGTAGGTGGAGTATTATAATATTTCTAAACCTTCATTCTTTGGTTCAATAAAGAAATTACAATTTCTTCAGCTAAAACGAATGTCCTTTATACCAAATACTCGTAAGTACAGAGTTTTATTGAGGACATACTAACAAGAAATACAAATAGAATAATGAAATCAAATGTAAGGTTTAAACGCCAAACGAATTTTAAACGAGTTCGTATCTGAACTATTTTACAAAATGTATTGATAATTCGTAAAGAATAATATCTGTAATTAATACCATTACATCCTCATACCTTGATTAATCATTCTGTAACAATTCATATAACGTATTTACATTAAGGGATACACCGACTTGAAGTGTATTGGCCATACCATAAATGAACTTAAAGAAAATGTTTCTCCAATTGTGGGTATATTATACTGTAAGAAAAAATATTTTATAAATATTTTACGATACATATTATACAATAGTGTAAACGTGAACTGGAACATTTGGCCGGTGATCAAGTAACTCAGCGTACTCTTAAAAGCTTTGATAAATATTTCGAATTCCTTCCGTTCAATCGTTTGTTCAAGCAATTTAGCAATTGATTCTCTAAATTTAAAATGTAAAGTATTTAGTGATAGTCCAAATGTTGTTATATGTTATTAGATTGAAATAACTTTGTATTTTCTGTATAACTTAGTTATTTAATTTATCATAACAAAGCTTAATATATTTGTTGTTTCATTCGGCTTTTGTTAAATGGTATTTTTTTATAGTTTTAAATTTTTGAGGTGCGTAGTCTGAGTGTAGAGTTATTTGCTCATACCGTATCATTTTTCTCATTGATAATTTTTATACCAATTTTAACTTACAAGCAAAAGATTCGATTAGAATAATTTAGAAAAATTAACATATATATAATCAATATTAATAATTATTTAGTAGGATTTAGTAGAAACTTTGATTATTAACTAATAACTTTGATAACAGCTTGCCTGCGTCGGTATTTCCGTCCGAGTACAATGTGGGTGTCTTCAAGGCAAGAGTGATTAGGCTTTTACTAAGTTAATGGCTTAACCACCTACGACTACATTTCCACTCATCAGTGGGAATGTAGTCAAGCGTCACTTAGTTTAAGTGTAAAAAAAAAAGGTCGTCGTTCGATTTTAACCAATTTTGATGTACTAATTTATTGTGATTTATCTGAAATAGTTAGCCATATAACCTCGCGGACTTGTTTGATGTTAAAAATGGATAAATATATTTAGTACTTTATTTTACATATCATTAACTGTTTTCACAGTCCACTCAAAATAATTGCTGTTAAATGCAAATATTTAAGTCAGCTTACATTATGTTTTTTAAATGTAACCAGTCCTCATTACTCACTGATAATGTAGCTTTCTATGGAAGTATATGTCGATCTTTTCATATATATATATATATATATATATAGGACGGCCTAAAGTTATAAACTACACACGAACTATAAAACTTATCGTCACAGGCATGCTAAGTGCATCACTTTCACTAATATTTAATAAAAATATATTGTGTTCATTTATTTTTAAATAAAACATTTCTTATGTGAATGTTATGAAATCATAGCCACATCATCAAATTACCGGACGGTAATCATTTTTTAAATTCAAATTCAAAAAGTGTCACTTACTGAGGGTAAAACTCAATTCTACAAGATTGTTTTTTATTTTTTTACTAATATCGTAATTTTGTATTTTTGATAATAATAGTTAAAAATCAAAAAAGATTTTTAGATAAAAATATAAATTTGGTTAACATAATATACTTTAAACGAACAGCCAATTCGCACCCATCCCCCTCCACTTACTTTTTTGGATCACCCTTTTACTACTCTGGGTAAAATATTTTTTATCTATATTTATGTTTTAGCTATAATTACTTATTAATAAAAGAAAACTACATTCTCTGTTAATTTTTTTCTTTTTTACTGTTTTTATTTTTAAAAAATATTAAACGGTGCGCATATATTTAGACATTCACAGGTCTGCTGAAAGATATTATTTTTGAAATAAGAAATGTCTTTGTACGTTAAATTTATTATATCTTATGTGTTCTGTGTGTACATAAATAACCCTTAATGAATATAGCTTCTATACTAATTAATATTGAGTTGTTCAATAATATTATTAATAACAAATTAGTTATATTATTGTAATATCGTCCAGTCACAGGAATATTTAATCGGTAATTAATAATATTACTATTACAATAATCTAAGACAATATCTCAATGAATATTACAGGAATAGCACTATATGTGTGTGTAATAGCCACTTATATGTATGTGTTTACTTTTTGTTTGCTAATACGAAGGTAGTTATATATTTTTATTTTGAATAGTGTAATTAGTTTTTTTATTTTGGCGCCCATTGCTCATATTCTTTTTATATTATATTTTTGTCAAATCACATTTATAAGCCGCTAAAATTTAAGTGGTTTATAATTCTTTTATTTCGTTAAGTGTTGTTAGAAAGTTAGATTAAGTAACTTTATAACGCGTTAATTAGTTATTTCATTTAATATTATTTTTTGAGTTAATATTTCTAAAATTAAATAAGAAAACATTCACAATATATGAGCATATTATTTTATACCTAGGTCGTCCAAATCTTATACATTGATCTTATACAACATTGGCTCTAAATAATAATAGCAATTAGGTTCAAATTTCTAGTAACAATTCCATTACAATTCAACTGGCGTCACCGCTTTTGCCTCACTACCATAAAATCAATTGACGAACTTTCATTAAGACAATATCGTTATCCATGATATATATATTAAACATTTTTGCGTCTAAATAATAACTAAATTAAATACTGAATAAATCAATAAATATATACTGAATTATTGCAGTAGTGTTAATATTCAGGCGGACAGTATTCACTTGTGAACGGACGGCAGGAGATTTGTGACGCCTGTGTCATCATTGCACAGATTAAATACTCACAAACTTCTATGCTGTAAAAAGTTCAAATATCTCATTGTCATCAACAATTATTTCTACGTAAGCACCACGTTCAGGGACCACTCTGGCTGATTAAAGTCTTCCTTTCATTTAATACGTTTGTTCTTATTAATGAGCCGTCAAATTATTACAACATTATTTTGATAAATTAATTATAAAACCAATACCATAATTATTCAATTACCTGCAGATTACAAATGTAGTTAACGGCAATTTACTACATTTTATATATGAAACAATTTCATTTCGTAGATATAAAGAAATAAGAAGATTATTTTAAAATAAATCTTGATTAACTTTCTACTCTAGATACCTTACAAAATACTTACATTTATTTTATACACTTTAAAGGAGTTTGGGTTAAAGTTTTTTTTTAAATATTTTGCAATTGTATTGTTAATAAAAAAAGAAATAATAAAGGCTTTTTTAATTGACGCACTCTTGTACCAAGTATAAAAAAGGTTGTGCTAAATATATTTTTTCATCTCTATCTTAAATCTATATGTATATAAATTATATGTCAATATGGTTGTCCGCATAAATCGAATTTTCACACCGTGTGCAGTTTGAATCAACTTAAAAATATATTTTTTTTATAAAGAAGAATTGTATTAAAAAAATTGATGTATAAAGGTATTTTGTGACTAGATTGATTGTAATCTTCGAAGTAAGTTATCCGAATCTAAAAATGTCTCAAATAATATGTAGAAATAACTTTCATGTTGGATCTAGGCTATATTATATTATTCCGTTTTATCAATCCAAAATCCTAATAATGAAATAGAAATTTTAATAGAGATCAATTTTCAAATAATGTTGACCAAAAAAAGCTCAAGCGAAGGAGTTTCTTACGAGCCCTGTGTTCTAAAATCCTCGTGGACAGTTCTCTTGCACCTTGCAATATATTTCCATTTCCTTACGTAACTTATTCGAAACCATTTTAGCTTAGATCTTGGAATACAACTTTAAATATCTTTACGAGCTCTTTTTATTTGAAATACTATACCTTTATAGACTATCTAGATTTTGTTAACATTAAGTTGAAATAAATTAAATAATGTAGTTTGATATTATATATGAAAGGTGTATAAACAGCCATGTCTTGTCGATTTGGAAACATTACCAAATGAATGTCATGACTCATCTTGGTGGTTTCTAAAGGTAAGTCCAGGTGTTAGAGACGATTTTGAAGATGTTGACATACGTTGCAATAATAAAAATTGGCAGCAGGAGTCTTATCAAACAGCTCTTTCGGTGATAAATGCGGTAAAAACCGGATATATTCTCCCCACACGGTTGCAGAGCTCTTGGGATCCGAAAATTCGAAACGGGATTTCAATGTCCGCGTTCAAATGATAAAAGCTGTTCAAATGATTTAAGTGGTATATTATGTATAGCAGGGACCTGCATTTTATAACATGGCTCCCACTATTTAGATTATTGTTAAGATAATACCTAAGGCATTGATCTGTGGCACCAAGAAATAGTAAACAGTGAATTTCTATAATCGACGTGTGCTACGTAGAAATATTATTTTTAAAGGGGATGTTCATATGTCGACACTTGTCGATTACACGTGACATCACACGACACGTCACATCACACGACACACGTCACATCACACGACACGTCTAATACCATTTTTTGCAAGTAAATGTAATATTGAGAATTATTCGTTATATTTAATTGACTACTTCTATATATTTTCTCATAGTGTATTTTACTGTCGTAGATGAATCTTATTAATTATTGTTTTAAATTATTTATTTATTACATTATTTCGATACCTGAAACAAAAATATACATATATTTAAAATATTTCGTTTAATAAATAATATTTATATTAATAATAATTAATCACTCCTCATCACCCTAAGGCATGACCGACTAGGAAATACTTATTTCAACTTTTTAATTAAGGAGTACTTTTATTATATATACTTTTATATACATATAATAGATCAGTTTAATAAATAAATAATTATTTCTTTCTCAATAAATCAAAGCTTAGTCAATATTTCATACAGCCCTGAGTTTTCCGAGTGCTCCATGAAAGTACTCATTCTGTAAATACTCATCGTCCTGTGATATATTTACAATAAAACATTAATATTTGTTCATTGCTATTTACTAAATAAATGGTGATTTATTTCTATATAAATATACAAGCGAGTAAAAAAATAATAAATTTTAATTATAAAATTTATGATAATTTCACCATATGTTAAATCTTATAAAATTTTACATGTCTTTGTTCTTTATCTGATTATTTTCATTCTCCTGTAAGAGACACAGGTTCCTACAGCGGGAGTTAAGAATTATGGTTTAAGTTCCGTTCAAGTCTGTCTCGGGTTTAAGCGAACAGTCCATTATTAATATTGAGAATTAAGGTTCTCATATAAATGTCATTAATATTGTTCATATTTATATTCATTTATTTATTTGGAAATATTTTTGTTTTACAAGTTATTGATGTATATAGTATAACATACAAAAATATAAATTTCCTGCTTAATGCGTCCCAAATTCACCGTCAAAAATGGCACTATATGTATATGTATATATATATATATATATATTGTAGAAAATGAGAAAATGAGATAAGGAGAGGAGAAGCTAGCACACAAGCGCCTATATAACAAGCGCTTACGCGTACCGTCCTTTTCTTAGCCACCGGGGCACCGTGGTTCGTCCGCAACAGCGACCTCCATGGAGATCTCGACCTTCCGACGATCGCACGGTACTTCAAGGGGCTTTCGAAAAGTTACTTAAAAGTTAGGGCTGTGGATCACCCGAACCCACTGGTGGTTGAGGCCACTAATTACCACCCGCGTAGGACTCTTATAGTCAAACTTAGGAAACTGAAGTCGGTGCTCGCAGACCTCGACGATCCAATAACATTAGCTAACGCGGTAGGAAACGCGGGCATCACACATAACAGTGCACACAAGCACCGTCTTCTGCACATCTGTATCTATACATAAAGTATATGTAGAAAAAAAAATGAAATGGTAAAAGAGTCAGTTACTTTTAAATAAAGTCAATTTTTTATGGAAGTAGCATTTATCATAATGATTTATCTATTATTTCGGAAATTTAAATGTATACATCACGTAATATTTTAAAAACTACCTATAATTATGAGAAATATAACTCAAAGTTGAGAAAATTAAGCCTTTGATTTTCGGTCTGAATAAAGTATGTAAATGATAACAGCCACAGCTCCGTGGCAATAAATTACGTACTGAAGCGTGGATCCAACAGTGAGCACTGACTGTTGGAGCCACGCTCCAGTTTGAATTTAAACAGATCGATGTAAACTATTATGCCTATTTTCATAATGCTATATAATTTTAAAGCTGTTATTTTACTGAATTAATTTTATTCAGAGATTAATAAATAATTTAGTTAGACAATAATACATTTTTAAAATATGTTTCACAAGCTCGTAAGACATTACATTACAACAAAAATATTAATAAAATAAAAAAAATCGAATCTGGAATAGAAACAAAACATTTTGAAAAAATGAAGAGATATTTTAAAATATATTCTAATTTTTTAAGGTTAAAAGTTTTTATTTCTCAAACTACTGTACGTAATATAATAATGATTTTCTTATTGGAAAGTAATTTTCGTGGCAGTGATGTTCACGAGATGACCCTAACAATCAATATAAGAAACGTCGTCTTAAATTTATTTCAAATATGTGTAATTTTGTTCAATCAAGAGCTTCTAAAATGTAAAGTTCTTCTAAGGTCTAAGCAGAGTGGGTCGCTTTAAACAGCTATTATGTTATATAATCAAAAATGTTAAAAGAGCCTCCTAAATTACAATTTAAAAATTATATAACTTTATCGCTTAATATACTTCTAATTTTGTAAGATTTTATTTTTAAGAAAAGTTCGCCTGAAGTCTATGCAGAATGAGTTTAAGCGAAAGAGGCTCCTAAATTAAATTTTCAAAATTTTAAATACTGTACCACTTAATATATTTCTAATTTTGAAAGCTTGTAAGTTTATTTTTAACATCTTTCCGGTTTCAGGCAGCAATAATTTACTTTAATAAAACAGCAAGGTGAACTAAGTGACGGTGCTCTAAAATACCGAGTTAATATAAGAGAGTTTATACGTACAAAGATTTGTGGTTATATTTAATAAACCTTTCAAATTAATGGTTTGTAAGTATTCACTTTAAGTAAAAGAGTGTTTGTTTTTTAAATAAATCAAAAATCAAAATCAAAAATATCTTTATTCAGGTAGGCATTTACATGCACTTTTGAATCGTCAATTACATTACATTAAAAAATGACAGTATAGTATGACAGTATGTCAGTCCGTGAGTAAGCTAAATAGTTTTTATATCAACTTTTTTTTAATGTTGCCAGTTCTGAATTACGTTTGTTAAAACTGTTAACAAATTTATATTTGCACTTTTCAACGCAGTTAATATAGTGATTTATATTTATTTGAGATCCTTTTTAAGTGATTGCATTATACGTTTTTTTAACAGGTGAAGTCAGTGATAAACTTACGGTAGTAATTTAGCTGCAACGCCGAGTCTTGGCAGCACATTTTTTATGATTATTGAACCTCAATATAAGGTTTATTTTGATATTAATTAATTTAAAGTAAATTGTAATTTCATTTAAAGTAAACCACGGTAACTCAAGAGGTAACAGTTTATACAAATTACTTTTAAAGTTTATATAGTTTTCAACAAATTAGTTGTATAGGTAAGAAATCTAAACGAATGGCTCGCTGTTACCGCGGGATTTTTGAACTAACATATCGATACCCCAGATAACTTCCAAACCAAAGCCTTTATTAAAATAATTTAAGGATAAATTAACATGTACATAATGAAAGTTGTTTATTAAACTATTTGCTTAGATGAAAATAAATAGCCCATTTGAGTAGTTCGAACAAAAAGCTGTTATTTTGACCTATCTGTAATAGTTAGAGATATTGCCTCGTTATATATTTGTAAATATATTGTTATATATTCGTGGATAGTAATGTGCATAAATATGAAGTACATTATATATATATATATATATATATTATACATTAATAGTTTTCTCAGTCCACTCCAAGTAATTGATTTTAAACGCGAACTGTTGAAGTATACTCGATATTTTCTTTCTCTCTGTACCAATAATTGTTACTGTAATTGATGCTAATTTTAAAAGTGAGAAATAAAACAAAATATTGATTCAATAACTGTTTTATTACAAACAAACATTGCAATAAGATACATTATTGTCATACAACTTTGCAATAAATGCTAACAGAATAAATAAAAATGTTTTTTTTTTTTTTTTTTTATGTGATAAGAGGGCAAACGAACGTGCGGATCACAGGTGTGAAGTGATCACCGCCGCCCACGAACTCTTGAAACGTCCGAGGACTCACAAGAGCGTTGCCGGCCTTGGAGATGGGTATAAACGCCTTTTTTGATGGTACCCATGTCGTATCGATCTGGAAACACCGCCGAAGGAAGTCCATTCCACATCTTTAATAATAAGTCAAAAGTTTATTAATAAATTTAAGTAATGTGTCGTGTCTCTATCTATCCGTATGACGTAGTAAGAATGTAAAAGCTAGAGGTATATCCTTTTAATAACATAATAAAAAGGCCTACCAAAAATATATATATATTCCATCATAACTATGCTTGTATATTAGTAACGAATAAAGAACGGATTCACAGCAAAAGTTTATAAGCCCCTGTAATTGAAAATGAATTTATCCGAAGCCGGATCAATGGCGCGGATTGAAATTTACGTGAGCTTTACATTAATATTAATATAAGAGAATTGTAAATATACCAGTATTATGAAGTGTATTATAGAATGTGTTTCAATAATAAATATTATTAATTATATATTTTTGATTATTATCATTTATTATTGTCTATTATATTAATATTATTATATTATATATATAATTTTAAATTTGTTTTTTTTTGTAAAAACAACCTTCAGATAAAAATATCCTCGTCGGGTTGGATTTGAACGACCAAACTTTCGATTAATTACCGAACTAGCTAGCCGATTGCTCCACTGAGGTAAGGCACATATACTTCCTAAATTAATTAAGAATAGACATAATACTATAAATAACTTTTTATATTGTTTGTTCGGAAAACAAAGACAATAATTGCCAATGAAAAAAAATTAAAAGCCTTTATTTTAAAATCTTCTAAAGTTTAAGTTATATAGTCATGTAAAGACGTTACCTTAACATTTCTATCACTTTAGCACTAAATAATAAATTAACTAACACTTGCCATTGATCCATTGATTAATAAAATACACTGTATTTCTTCCTTTTTTTATTATACTTGCATTGATAAAGTAAACTGTAATTTTATTTAATACAATAGCAATAGAATACACTATTTTGATTAATTTCTAAGAACAGTAAATTAGAATAAAATAAAAAAAACTCATTCACTAATTAAATCATTTAAATTCGGAAAATGTATAATATGTAATTTAATGTATATAGCTTTAGGTTACAGAAAACCTTGTACGGGTAATCTGCCTACAAAGCATTCATTCTTTTACAGTAAAATTAGCTGCAGTAAAATCTGTTTCATCTTTCCAGGGCGCCTTTGATATGCCTCTACGCCTATAACCATTGCAATCACTCCACTTTGCATCCGTGTAAGTTTACCAACCATCCATTGTCTACATAAGCCCGTTTCCACTTCAAGCTTTGGGCGAAGACAGCGTCGATTACCTTAGCTTTTTCTTTATTGCAGAGTGTTTTATTTTGTCAAAAATGTTTACTTTAAGCTTTCTTTATTCAATCAGTCTCATGGGTTGCTTTTTCTGTGCCACCGATTAAAAAATTCACGTCTTGCATCCTTATATTAGGGAAATAGGAATTCATAATTTTCCCATTCCAATGGATGTCGATTTTTTCAAAGTTGTCGTAATTTTCCTTCTGGTATATTAGATTACAACACAATTTTCTTATATAACACGCATAAATGCGTTTTAGTAAACTAGTACAAATATTTGGTTTGGTTGCATTTTATTGAATTGCTTGCAATTGTGTACTTGTGTACGAATGCATTATTTTTTAACGAGAAATGCGCCATACTGGAAACAGTATTATGCTAACTGCTCAAGTTCTACTTGTTCGATTTAAATAGCAATGGTAACTTTCAATGGATTCAGCAGTTATTAAATGACGAACAAACATACGGACAGACAGGGAGTCAAGTTTATAATAAACTTTACAAAACCAGATCAATATCTTGGAAGTGTATAATTTATACCAAATTAACTATATCTAAAATATACTTGTATTGTTGATAATAGAATAATAGTTTTTGATATGTGGATTTGAATTTCACTTAAAAGTCTCTCTCTCCAAAAATGACTAACATATTAAACAAATTTTCAGTATGATTTAATATACAACTTATAAAAAATAACCATATTAAATTCGAACTTATAATAAATTTAATTTCTTAGCAATCAGTAATTTCATATATATTTTTAACTAAAAAAGCACAAGCTACAAAACCGAGTCATAACAATCATTAATGAGCGTAGCCCAGTTAATGCGAGGGTGAAGAACGGTGTTGACATGAAGGATGGCGGCTATCATTCATAGGATTTCAACGCCTAGTTAAATAATGATACGCAATTGCGATTTGATAATATTATATAACTTAATTCAAATGTATAATGTAAGGTATAAATTAAGAAAATCTGAATAGAATATATACTATTAATTAAAACAAATGTTAATATAATATTTTTGTCCACGACCACCCTTTTTGAATCGCTGTTTTCATCGTCATAGTATGTGAGGGAGGCGATATGTTATCAATGCTCCAAGATAAATATTTCTATGAGTATTTCCTTTAAATTTTATTTATATATCCAGCTTTAGAAGAACGGAATCATAAGAATGAGTTAGAAACAAACCCTATAGTTATAATTTAAGAGTTTAAGTATCTCATTGACACTGAAAAAAATATTTACAAGTAAACAACACGTTCAGGACGGACCACACTGGCTGATTGATTGTAATCCTTTTAAAACATTTGTGGTTATTATTGAGCCGTCAAATGAATACAACATTTTATTGAAACATTTTCGTAAAATAATTAGTACCATTAAATTTAATGAAACCACTCATTATTTTATTGAATACTATTTAATAAACTGCAGATTACATATGTAGTTAAAGTCGTATTTAATGATATTTTATAGCTGAAGCGAAAACACAATTTCATTCCAGAGAATAATTATAAAGAATTTAGAAGGCAGTCGTTATTTTAAAATAATACTTGATTTACTTTCTACAAAATGTTGTTTATATTTTTTAAGTAAGTATTAAAGTACTGTTGAAGTAAATAATTAGCATTTGTAAAATAAATTCCAAAAAACGAAAACGGCAAAATTTAGACCTTTTATTGCGTGCGCTGAGTAAACGGTGAAAGTTACGCAAAAATCATGTATTACAAAGTTGTTAAAAAAAAAGTAAAAGTATTAATTGCAGCGTGTATGCGGGGTGTGTGTAGCGGCTATACGGTGTGTGTGCTGCGTGTTTGCAGCATGTGTGCGGTGTGTGTGCGGCTTGTGTGCGGCGTGAATGCGGGGTGTGTGCGGAGTGCTTGCAGCGTGTATGCGCCGTGTGTGCGGCGCGTATGCGGGGTACGTCCAGCGAGTTTCCGGCGTGTATGCGGGGTGTATGAGGGGTGTTTTTGCTGAGAAGAGCAGGCCAGAAACTCAACAGTTGCATTTTTAAAACAATTTAACAATATTTGATAAATAAGTTCAAGCGCAACTCTACGCAATTCATAGTAGTTGAGTTTGCATAGCAATGTTTGATGATCAACGCAAACAAAGGTCTTGAATAAATCGCAAAACACCAGGATTGCATTCTGCGTCTTTTCCTATGCGTTATATGTGTTAAGAAGCGTAGCACCCGCATCAGTTGTTGTTTTGCCCTTGTTGAAACCATATTGTTCACAATGCATAAATTTATTACAATAAACCAATTCTGTTATTTTGGTTTTAAATAATCTTTTCAAAGTGAATGTCAAGTTAATGTATGTAATATTGTATGTATAATGTATGTGTTTTCAAAGTGAATGTAACATTATTTAAACAGGCAAAATAATTTATAAAGCAGAGTTAATATGAGAGCGGTCAGTTTCGAACTTGCTGTTGAGGCCAGGCTCCGGCTCAGGATTTATTGCATGCCGAGTGGCAACTGTGTTATCACTTGCATGCGTTATTCAAATAGAAAATCACATTCTGATAATTTTGAATGTTTGTTTTTTATAATTGTTTCATATGTGCTTTGTGAAATTTAAAAGGTTTGTAATAATAATTGTCTTAAGCAGTTTTCACTTACTCATTCAAGAAAGTTCCTTGTTTTTTTCTGGAATAAAGCTGTCTTATTTTAAATTAATATAAAGAATATAATACACTCTTATTATGATATCCTATTATTGTTTCTCTTATATTATTATTATTTAAAGTAAAACGAATATAATATTAAACACTTATTTTTACCACAGTGTATTTAGCGTATATTCCTCAATTAATTTATTGTTTCGAAAAAATATATCGATAGGACTATTCAAACACTCGTATGCTATCAATCAATATTTGGTGGTAGAGCCTAGCTATTTGGTGGTAGAGCCTAGCTGCAGTCCTCTCACTGCAGTTCGTATTGGGCTGGATCGACCGGGGAAGGACCACCCTCTCACAGAAGACCGACGTGTAGTAACCAAATTCCTTTGGTTATGTTCCGTCGGTGAGTGAGAGATTCCGGAAGCCCAACCCCCCCCCCCACGCCAAAGAACATGAATGCATTGTTGAAAGGAATTGTACCCCAGGAGGGTACCGGCTTCGATGAAGCCGGACAATCCCTCCCCGGGCAAAATCGGGGAAATGATTCTTCGATTTTGCTCGGGCCGCCCGTCGTATCTGGGGCGGGCATAACACTGCGTTCCGTGTTCACCGAGGGCAAACGACGAGCAAACACAGCGGCACCCCGTTCCACCCTGAATGTGGACCCCGGGTATAAACTTGAACATCATTTTATACCACACGCCGGGGTATCTGTGTTCGTAAGGGAGGATATCTGCTACCGTCGCCTTCAGTTCTTTGAAGGTCGGGACCTGTCTTTACTTTGGCTGCGCGTCGACATGGACGATCGTGTCAGAGTCTACGCGTGCCTCTACAGGTCCCATAGTGGTAATGCAGAAACGGAGCAACTCTTGAGCCATGTCCAGGCGAAGATTGACGACCTGCTTTCACAGGTTCCCTCCGCTGAAGTCATAGTCCTTGGGGACTTCAACGCGCACAATACCGACTGGCTAGGGTCACGTGCCACTGACTACGCGGGGAGATCTGTTTTTAACTTTGCTCTGGCAAATGGTCTGTCCCAATTGGTTCAGACGCACACTCGTCTACCAGACGTGGACAGCCACATGCCCTCTTTGTTGGATCTTCTGCTGACTACACATCCCGGAAAGTACCAGGTCATTGTCGAGGCCCCTCTAGGGTCCTCTGATCATTGCCTGGTACGGAGTGTGGTGCCAATCCAACGTCCGGCTCGCACAAGACCCGCGACCCGACGCGTCTGGCACTACAAGTCAGCGGATTGGGATGGACTGCGGTCCTTTTTTGCGTCCTACCCATGGGGGCCGATTTGTTTCCCTTCCAATGATCCCAGTGACTGCGCTGCGGCTGTAGCTGAAGTGATACTACAGGGCATGGAACTTTTTGTGCCAAGCTCTGTGGTACCACTTGGTGGCAGATCGCGGCCTTGGTTTGATGCGTCTGTCAGGGCTGCAGCAGCCGGCAAACGGCAGGCGTATCGTGCTTGGGCTAATGCGTTAGTCACCAAGGATCCGAGCTCTAGAGATCTGAAGAGGAAATATAATCGTGCCTCCAGATTCTTCAAACGGCAAATAGCTAGAGCAAAGTTCAAGCATGTCGTCAAAATCGGGGAACAGCTGGCAAAGTACCCACCTGGCACGCGCAAATTTTGGGCGCTATCCAAGGCCAGTCTGGGCAATTTTTGCCAGCCGTCCCTACCGCCATTGCACACGGGGAATGACTCTCTGGCTCACACGGCAAAAGAGAAAGCCGATCTCTTGGGCACTCTTTTTGCCTCAAACTCGACTTTGAACGACCAAGGGAAGACACCGCCTACCATCCAACGGTGTCAGGGCTCCATGCCTGAAATAATTTTCAAGCAAAAACACATTCGACAGTCTCTGTTTTCCTTGGATGTTCATAAGTCGAGTGGGCCGGATGGGATTTCCCCATTGGTGCTACGAACATGTGCTCCTGAGTGGACTCCAGTGCTAACGCGTCTATTTCGGTACTCCTATATAAAAGGCGTAGTCCCGGTCTCATGGAAGAGCGCCTTTGTCCATCCGATCCCTAAAAAAGGGGATAGCTCAGACCCAGCTAACTACAGACCTATCGCCATCACCTCTCTACTCTCCAAAGTCATGGAAAGCATCATCAACCGACAGCTCCTGGCGTACCTCGAGAATCACCAGTTGATCAATGACCGGCAATATGGCTTCCGCTATGGCCGATCGGCTGGTGATCTTCTTTTATATCTTACGCATCGTTGGGCTGCGGTTGTTGAAAGCAAGGGAGAGGGTCTGGCAGTTAGTCTGGATATAGCGAAAGCCTTCGATCGTGTATGGCACAAGGGGCTTCTTTCGAAGCTTCCTTCCTATGGGCTTCCCGAGAGTTTGTGCAAGTGGATTACCAGCTTTCTCACTGGGCGGAGCATACAGGTCGTTCTCGACGGTTTTTGCTCGGACCCCAAGCCCGTGAACGCAGGTGTACCCCAAGGCTGCGTGCTATCCCCAACCCTGTTCCTCTTGCATATCAATGATATGTTGGATATTTCCAACTTACATTGTTATGCGGATGACAGCACTGGGGATGCGGTATATTCCGGCCGTGCAGGTCTCTCTCGGGAAAACGTCGACGAGTGCCGAAAGAAACTTGTGTCTTCTGTAGAGACATCCTTAGGGATGGTCTCAGAGTGGGGTGAACTGAACCTCGTTCAGTTTAATCCCCAAAAGACACAGGTTTGCGCGTTTACCACTAAGAAAACCCCAATTGTCGTATCGCCGCTCTTCGAAAGCACACCCCTCAACGCCTCGCCAAGTATCAGTATACTGGGCCTCGACATTTCGAGCGACTGTCAGTTTCGTGGTCATCTGGAGAGCAAGGCCAAACTTGCCTCGATGAAATTGGGTGTAATCAATAGAGCGAGGCAGTATTTCAATCCTGGCCAAAGACTTGCGCTCTATAAGGCGCAGGTCCGACCACATATGGAATACTGCTCTCATCTCTGGTCCGGTTCACCCCAATACCAGCTTCTACCTTTTGACCGCGTACAGCGGAGAGCCGTTCGGATTGTCGGGGACCCAGTGCTCTGTGAACGGCTGGACTTTTTGGCATTGCGTAGAGACGTGGCTTCTTTGTGCGTTTTCTATCGCATTTACAACGGGGAGTGCTCCGAAGAGCTTTTTGATCTGATGCCCGCCGCCGAATTTCACCACCGCACAGCACGACATCGCCTGCAATACCATCCTTACCACCTGGATGCGTGGCGATCCTCTACTGTGCGGTTTTCAAGAACATTTTTTCCACGTACCACAAAGATGTGGAATGGACTTCCTTCGGCGGTGTTTCCAGATCGATACGACATGGGTACCTTCAAAAAAGGCGTTTATACCCACCTCCAAGGCCGGCAACGCTCTTGTGAGTCCTCGGACGTTGCAAGAGTTCGTGGGCGGCGGTGATCACTTTACACCTGTGATCCGCACGCTCGTTTGCCCTCTTATAACATAAAAAAAAAAAAAAAAAAAAAAAAAATCCAATTATATAACGTGATTTTGTAAACCGATCTCTTGTCTAAAATTGTTCGTATAACAGTATTTATAATATATTTTCGGACATATAATGAAATCATAAAATAAAGCAAATAGCTCCAAATCAAATGAATATAATATGCGAATGCAATTCAATAAACAAAGGCCTATTATTACCCTACGTTGTATGAAATGTTATTCCATACCTTACAAAAAAAAATTTAGAACAGACCCTACACGAAAAGTTGTAAAATAAATTAAGCCGAGTAATGAAAATTTTATGTTTATTTTATTTGTCTTATTACATTAAAAATACATTATTTTTTATTTTATTAAAATACTTTTTTATTATTTTAATTTGGCATTAATATAAAAAAGTAAAAACCGAAACATACAAAATAGTACCATAAAAATTTGAAGGAGAATTAATAAAATATTTATAACGTTGTTGAAAATTAAAGAAAAATATGCAAAAAATAAATAAAAAAATAATGAAATGATACAGATATTTATTGTTAGTTAAGTTTTTACAGTTTTATTTAATAGAAAGGAAAGGCAAACTAAAGTGGTTAAAGTACCTAAATACTAAATATACATATAAAAGCAATTGTTTTCTATCTATATATAATATACAGACGTTAAACTTTAAGCCTTCGTAATTTAATTAATTGACAAGAAACTAAACTAACTTATTATATCTTAAATCAACTCTATTTTTTATATAAAGCATCTTGAATTAATGTTTCAATAAGTAATTAATAATATATTTAATTTATCATTTATTTACGCTGAAATACCTCTAGAAAAATTTTAAATCTGATAATCTTTAAATTTTCCGACTACACTTTAGTATTTTTTTATAGTTTTTGACTACTTTTTTTTAAATCGCTTTATACCTTTGTTAGTGAATATCAATACATTTAAGCTGCCGTGCTAAATACTTCATTGCAGAATATTATAACGGCAAAGAGCTTTCGTATATTAGCAAATAACGCTTCATGAATTGGCATTTCAATTGAAACGAATTGCTATTTCGAGTAATGAATGTAGTATTTGAATTTAATATTATTTATAGCTTAATATAAGATCGAATACTGGTTTTTTTATTTTATTTTCCATAAACTTGTTAGAACATTTTGTTATTCTAAGTTCAATTAATTGCATTCTAGCTATTTAGTTCAATTAATTGAATTGTATTATTTTTATAAGAAATAAGTTATCTAATATAAAAAGGCAATAAAAAACGAATAGCAGTTCTTGTAAATATCCTTTCGTTTTGTTCCTTTTTACAATATAAGGGAATTGAAAAGAAACTGCTGTCAAAAGACAATTAACGGCTGTGAGCTACAGGCGTCAGAAAAGGGTACTCTAATTAGTAAACCAAACATTTTGTCGCAAAATAAATCTGTCTCTTATTTCATATTTCTTCCACTTTTAATGAAAATATTACGTATGCAATGTCTACTTATATAGTCTAAGAGTTTTTACGAGTTGTAGATCTCTACAAGTAATCTTACTTACATAGTCTAAGAGTTTTTACGAGTTGTAGAGATCCAATCCTAGTTCTAGTGTTCTGTCATTTTAAGTGAAATATTAATAAAAGCTTCAATAAGTTTCTAAGACATATTTTTTTTATCCAAACATTAAAGAACTATGACTCTATGAATGATAGAAATATGACTTTCTGTTATTCATACAATCGTTTTTCCTAATATCACGCTACGACCCGTACAATTTGTATTAGAAACGTCTTCTAAACTTCATATCAACTCTATGTTGTATGCAATAATTTATTATTGTAATTTTTATTGCTATTAAGCTCGGTGTTCGATCAGACGTTTTTAACGTGTAAAGTTTTCCCGAAGACTAAGCAGATAGAGTCGCCTTAAACAATTATAATTTTATATAATAAGACATGGTTAGAGAGCCTCGTTACTCACAATTTCAAAATCTTTATCGCTTAATATACTTCTGAATTTGTAATCTTGTAAGATTTTAATTTTTAAGATCTTTCCGGTTTCATGCAGCAATAATTTACTTTAATAAAATAGCAAGGTGAGCTAAGTGACGGTGCTGTAAAATACCGAGTTAATATAAGAGAGTTTATACGTACAAAGATTTGTGGTTGATAGTTTGTTAGTATTTGGTATATTTAAACCAAATAAAAATAATAAAACAAAAAAATATATAAGGTATTTTGGAGAATAACAAATAAAATAAATGGTAAGCATTATTTAAAAAATAAGAACTGCTTTTTAAATTTAGGATAATTAAATAACATAACATTCTGAATTTGCAATACAAATAACGGGCCACTATTATTTGCTTTGCATTAAAATAATTCCTTTTAAAGGATTAACATTTTGTAAACATTATCAAATGAATTTAAATTATTTGAATAATAATTAAATTACAACAAGGTATTAAGAGTAATATATTTATAGTTCATCTCATAGGTTTGTCGAAGAGTTGGAACAATAAAAACATTTTTACTACTGAAGAAAAAGTAAAATAAAAAAGTTAATTTTACAAAAGCGCGAGTTTTAAATATGTCCAATGATAACGCAGTAACTGTAAATCTAGCGTCTGCCCTCTTTAAGACTATTCCAATTACGAAAATATATTTTTTATAGAATTTAAATTATTTTAATTATTGCCATGATTAATCTACCAATTGAGTTGATATTAAGTCGATTTTATCAATCCATAATAATACGATTTTTCAATAATTAATTAAAAACCCAGTAAAACTTACAATAATTATTAAATGTATAAAAATATATACATATATATATATATTTAATTTTATTATTTGCCATATTATAAAACAATGTCAGTTTATAATAAATTATGAAAAAAAAAATATTTTTAACAGATTTTATTTTTATATATTGGATTAACATTTAAGACTTACTTTAATTTTACACTTTAAATACTAGTGCGAAATTATGGCATCTTACATACCTGAGCTAAGCACATACGTTACATTAGTGGACCTTGTACTATGGCACCTTGGATACAAGTAAAACCCTATGGCATAGTCACAACTAAGCCGTGTGTATGTGTGTGTAACTCTAGTGCTCTTATATTAGCAGCTAAGTAACCTTTGAAAAATACTTTTACGGCTGAATAATCTGAACTATTATTATGATTGAAAACTTCAGTATTCACAATATGAAAAACGCCCTCAACTTTTATATTTTACAGTTGTTTAAAAGGCTAATAATAATTGTGTTTCTTGTTATTTTTTTTTGAAGTTGCTAGTTACTATTACTGTTTTATAATCAATGATAAAAGACTTAGATCAAAGAAAATCAAATCTATAATAAGTAAATAGTAACGAGGCAACATATTATGTACGTTAATATATTTTTTTAAAAACCTTTTACCATATTATTACATAGTCAACAACTATATTTTAAAAAAACAATATATGTATAATTTTTCATAATATAAGAACTTCTGAAATGATTTCATAAAAAAATGGTTAGGTGATTTATTCTTATTCAAATTTTGGATTCAAAACTTATTTGTTCACTTCAGAAAAATAATATACTTTTACATGGATGTAACCAGTGAAATGGGCTAAAATTACAATAAAACTAAAAATGATTGAATTTATATAAATATACGGAAAGGGTGACTTATGATTTGGGTCAGAATAAGTGGAGGTGGCAGAGATTCAGATGTAGCCGCTTGCAACTTTTAGCTTACAAATATTACTTTACTGTAGTATTAAGTAGAGAGTATTAATAAAGATATATAAAATGTTTTTCTGTTATTATATACTGTGAATATATTTCTTAAATTTCATTATGTATGTATTTAATATACTATTTTGCTATCAATATATTTCTTTTAACAATAAACCTAAAAGATAAGTCACATCCGATGCTGACAGCTTTATATACTTTCAATTTATCACGCTTTCAATTTAAATCGTGACTATATGTGAATATACGTATTTTCACATATATTTTTTACATTCAAGTGAATGATAAAATATAACGAAAAATATATGTGAAAATATTGTAATTTTAATAAGGTGTAAAAAATATAAATGTTATATAAATATAAATAACATTTAATTTATAGTTGAAATTAAATTTTGTACAATACAACGAAAAGTGCGTTGAAATTATAACTAATGCTACAAATAGTAATTTGACTTATAAAAGTATGTATTATATTTGAGCTTATAATAAGCCAGATATTAAGTCAGTCATGTAGTAATTAATGACTATATGAGGCATTACACCAGCAGCAATAATACAGGTAATACAATTTAACATTATATATGCCCCAATTTGAAATGCTTCTTCAAAGCTAACTTACTCACAAGTGGAAGAACAAAGGACAAGGTATCTTAGACTAGATAATATGGAATAATTTTACCAACGCTTTTCATTTAAATTTCCTTCTATTGTAAAGCGAACTATCGCCTACCAGCTTATTACTTTCACTGACACCAAAATTATATCAAGTAAACTAAAGCTAAATTATAAATATTAAAATACCTAATTTAATATCTAAATAGAGAAGCCTTTATATAAATAGATTAAATATATCACTTGTAGTAGTATATAGTAAAGTGTAATAGCATATAAAAAATATTGAATGATATACATATATAAACTACTGCCGGTACTTTAATGAAACGGTCTTTTTAATTATGGGTTGCCTGTACGAGATCACTTTTGGTGATAAGGCCGCCTTTGTACCAAATTTTATATATTATTTTTAATCTGTTCTTTTTTATTTTTATTTTATATTTTGTGTGCATTAAACTGTTATAAATATACTTATTAAATCGAACAAGTATAATAATTATTCTAATTGCAATGAGTTTCATTTGAAGTGGAGTTTCATGCAGTGTTAGTTGCTTCAATACAGTACTTTATAATATATAAGCCTATTGAAACTTGCTTTACAGCTTAATTAATGTTCTTTAAATAAGGTAGAACGGGGAGGAAAGATATCATATTTTGTTTGTATAATTATTGAATTTTGCTTATACTTGTATATTTATAATAATTTTAATTACCATATCAACTAAACAGTTCAGCCAAAAACAATTTTAAGGAGTGCTATGCGAGCGTGCAGTGTTCATTGTTGAGAGCAATGGCGGCGCAGGATTTATTGCGACCGGCTAGTGCCTTATCATTTGCATTAGTTACAAGTATGTAGAAACAAATGAACAAACAGACATTATAAAGGTTTCTGTATATTATATTCAATTAAAATTGTAATATGCCTTTTCGTTTTTATATCGTAAGCTTGATTTTATAGTATAGATATATTTATTGCAAGGAATGTTTACATTTTCATAATGAGTTCTCTTTTGCGTTGTGTTTTATTTCGGTAAAGATTATATTGGAAGCAGTTTCGATAAGTCGATTCAATAAACTTTGTAATATATTTTTAAAACAAGATTTTCTATTGAACCATGGATTATCAACCATCTACATACCAGAATAAATAGTTTTATTTTGTAATCGTAGTTAGAATGTATACTATACAGCTATAACTAAAATATAATAACACGGTTTCAACAAATGTTGTAACATTTTAAAGTCATTTACGTGTTGGTAGGTTTATATACATTACACTGCAACATGCGAAAATAATCCTGTAAGGTTGTATTATGCAGATACGGGTAATAATCTGAGTTTAATGAGTATACTAGCGCTTCTTCCTGGGTTACATAATTCCATATGATTGCACCCGCCTCGTCTCGTCTGTAAATATTGATGGTTAACGCATTTATCAGATGCAAATAACAAGATTAATAAAATATTAAGTGGGTCATTCCGCGACCACGGCTAGTGAAATTCGGCCGAAACGTCGAAAAATAAAAAAGGTATTTCATCTTTATTTTTATCGCAATATATAACGGATGTTAGTTTAAATTTAAGCCAGAACATCTAATTTAATTATAGTTAATAAAATGTTATCACTGATGATTAAATAACTCGGAGAGATACTTTAATTATATATAATTTCAGGTATTTGCAAGCAAGGATTCAGTAGCTAGAAACTATGGATAAACTATAGTTAAAGACTAATGACGCTTCAGCAAGAAACTTTAACTTTAACTGGAGTTTATATTTAATAGATACGTATTACTGTGAAATATATTCCGCAATACTCTACGTAATATACAAAGATGAAATTAATATAGCATGCTTCGAACCAAATATGTAAATATAGAAACATAAGCGGATATATATATATATATCCAAACATGTACTTTTACCCTGACATACAGACCCTAAGTCAAGTCAGTCAAACAATATCATATTATGGAATATTACACTTATTCATAGTATTAAACTCACGTGAATGAAACAAAAAAATATATACATTTTGTTATGTTATATATATTTTTTGGCAATATTAAACACAGACAACTGTCTTATACAGTTTGTTACGTATTTATTTTCACATACAGAGTGCTGTTAGATTAAACAGTTGCCCTTTTATTTATTGTAATATCTTAACATGTATGCTTCTGTGGTGCAATTACCTAGCACGTTCGTCTGCTAACCAAGAGGTTAGTGGTTCAAACCTAGCCACGGGCAATATAAATATTTTTTTATCTGAAACGAATTAACCAGTAAGTTTTATTAGTGACTTATTCAGAGACTATTATTGGTTTTCGTCATAGCATCTGGATAAAATATTTTTACAATAATTATTTTACAAAACAAAGATTTTACAACTCTAAAAAGACAATGTTTAAAGTTTACCCACAAAAAAATATTACCAGTGTTCAAATTTACCAAAACTATTTATTTGAACTAATAAACAATGTGAGAAAATATTTAAAACATGGCATCTCTTTTGAATAGTTTAAAAACATTGCGTGTTTTGTCACAAGATAAATATGTATACAAACGCAAAAAATTACAGACTTCACTCAAAGTTAAATCTTTATCAACAAAGGACAGGAAATATTTTTCCATGCCTGTACAGTGTACACGCAATGGAGATGTGGGTCCCTGAAATACTACAGTGACCCACATCTCCAATGCATATCTTTTACATAGACTTTTATTTAGAACATAAATCTTTTTGTTAGTATATCTAAACATTTTACATGTAGTATACTTAACTAGAACTCTTTTAATCAGATTTAACTTGCATATGTTTAAAACTTTACTTCCAGGAAATAGGCTGCAAAGTATTTAAGACGTCGTTGTAGCATCCTCTGGAAATTAATAATTCTTGTTAATGGCAAACGTTCTCAAAGATTAAGATAAATTTTCACTCTGTCGAGAGGATTCGCACTCCTCTCGTCTTCCCTAAGTAGTCCTTACAGATATAAGACTTATAAATTGAAATAAGAAATACAATGACTTCATAAAACTTTCAATGTAATCCAGTCCACGTCCGTGTAATCCAGTGTTATGTAATATATTAGACGAACAATATTATTACATATTAAAAATATATAAATATAATATATTGTATATATATATATATATATATATATATATATATATATATAAAACATTTATTTACGTATATGTTTTTGTAATATTACCATTCATTTTTCATTTAATTTTCGATGTTCTTATAAATAACAATAAGAATAACATGAAAAATTTAATGATATTTAATAATTTATATATATCACCAATTACATACCAAACATGCATATTTTCAAAAAAAAAGAAAAATAACATTATTTAAAAATGTTATTACAAAACTATAGAACGGATTCGTATTTCCAATACAAACACCTTTCAAAAACAGCATTCAAAGAATGTTATAAGGCAATATCGCATTTTATTTGAGTTCAGAAATGCAAGTTTCATGTGTACCTTGGATTGTGAGTCCAATAATAATTCCTGAACGAGCTGTAATAACCCACGAGTGATTGCGAAGTTATAAATTGTTCTACATTAGGGCTGAATTTTTTTACATAATATACTATTCTATTATAATTTTTGTACATCTTATGTAACATGTATTTCCGATTTAAATTATTTTTTGCTGTAAATATAGGTTGAGTGTTTTTTCTTAGCGTTACAAAAAGAGCTTCTAATAGAAAATTTGATAAATGTATTTCATAGTCCGATAGTTTGCAATTGACTAAAAATTTTATTTTTATCCAATTCATTTTGACTGAAACCAACATACGCTGAAAACTACTAGAATAATTTTATACTTATGTTTTCTATCATACATAATTTTATTTATTTTGCTGTGAGCTAAATTATATTGGAAATATTTAAATATTTCTTGGAATGCACAACCCTATTGAGAGACATGTGTTACGGGCCCTTTTATCGTCTTGGAACGTTATGAGTCTCGTCATGTGAAAATATATTGTAACGTCTTACTCTCTTTTATTTCTTGTACAACTGCCGTCGAGTAGCTTTATAGGCTTTCCTAGTATTATTCAATCAAGGACACACAAACTTTGTAAACTTTCATATGTATAGAACATGTATTCGTCTTAAAAAGCCTAAAATATGTAACTGTGTTTTTAACCTAAAGCATACTTTTCGGTCTGTAATCAAAAATGTAAAATTTTTTCTTTGTTAAATGTTATACTATTAAAAAGTACAACAGCTAAAAAGAGCTATAAATATTTTAAAATGGAGTGAAACTGCGGGTAGAAGCTAAAAGACATTTGAACTTTACTTGTAACTAGGCCAATATACTACATGAAAGCATTAATTCATTCGCCAAAGTTGGCACTACCACTAACTTTGCTAACTCAGGTGATTGCGACACCTGTAAGAACAGTGCAGTTCATTCAGACACTGAAGTTTCGTCATTATGGCAGCAGTGCCACTGATTACTTTATTTGTTAACTTTGCAAAGGAATTGCTTTACAGTTCCATAGCAACTCCTAACTTATTATTGGAAAAATTGTAATTATATGATATGTAGCATATTTTAAAATTTTATTAATAAAAAAAATATAGCTCTTGTACCAGGATCAAGGGTTACCAGGAATAGGTTCATTTACATACTGTACTGACATTTTTTTAATGCAATGTAATGTAATTGACGATTCAAAAGTGCTTGTAAATGCCTACTTGAATAAAGATATTTTTAATTTTGATTTTGATTATGTTAGTCTCATTGTAGAAATCAATCATTCCTTTTTTATAAGCAAACAAAACATGATAATTGTAATTTTTTAACATATCATTGTTAGATTTTTACAGAAATAAACGTTTTTTTTTTTCTCATATTTCGAAAGATATTTTTTAAACACGTTCCTATGGCTATCAATTATGCCTAAATTATAATAGTTTAAGATGATATGTTTCATTAATTTATACCCAACAGTTAAAGATTAATCAATAGAATATAAAAATATAAAAACGTCTTATTATTTTTCAGAATATTTGCGATTATAAGCCATTTTCAATAATCACATGTGTTTTAATTTACAACCCCTAGCCATCCATGTCACAGATTCTTAGACTAAAATTGTACATGTAGAGCCGTGTATATACACGGTTTATATATTTATATATGTGTGCAGGTTATTATGGCCAATTATAATGTAAAATATATGTAGCACTGCAATATTCATGTGTGTTGGTGACGTAAGTGTGTAAATTTTGCAGCTGTTATCACAGTGCATCTGCAACGTCGAGTGCTGTAAAATATTAACACGGGATAATTAGATTCTGTAATGGATGTATAGCTTCTGAGAGCTATGTTCAAAAATATAGTAAACAAAATAGGATTTTATTTTAATTCAGAATTCAGTGTTTCTTCAAGCTTCTGTTTTGGAAAAAAAAATATTTTTTTTTTGACACTTTTCCTCTGTTTGCGAAATGAAGGCCAATAAACATTAATTTTTCATATTTCACGAATGTTTTGAGTGTTAGGTATTTTTTGGTGTCATAAAGAGGAATAAAATCAAATCCAATCAGGTATATCTACATGTATTAAACTCTTCGGTTACTGAGTGACAGACAGAACAGCACAGCCGAAACTACTAAACTCAAGAAGCTGATATTTATCATGTTTGTTCCTTGGAGAGTATAAAGGAGCACTAAGATATAATTTTTAGTAATTCCACCCCGAAAGGAGTGATAGGGTTGAACATTTTTATATGAAAGTCTCCCCCTTGAAGATTTGGATTTTAATTCTGTATGACAAATTAAGGAATACGTGTTAAGATAGAAAGATAAAAATTGGTAAATATAATCTTTGCTGTAAATAAAAAATAAAAAAAGCCGCAAACAAGATAACAACGTTTATAAAAGTGCCGACTATGATTAAATCATATCATAACTCTGTATAAACCTTAGCGTATTTATAAAACTTAGCGTATTAAATCTTCTTAATATATATATAAATTACGTATCCGAGTGTTTGTCCTCGATGGACAAACAACTAAACAACTTAATCGATTCTAATGAAATTTTGTAGGTATTTATTGTTTGATCCAACTTAAAAGATAGGATATTTGATATCACAATTCATTTATTTATTTTATTGCAAATTATTTATTTCTTATCTGACTTATCTATTAATTCCATACAATTCTAAGAGATGGCGGTATTTGTTGACTGGATTGAAGAAGTATCCAATAGATGGCGCTTTGCTAATGAACAATTTATTCACGCTAAAATTTAAAAGGATAATTGACCGCGTGTTGCTGAGACTAAAGTATAAGTTAAATTTAAATGTTATAGGAAATATATATATTGTAATAAATATATATTGTTTTTATTATATTGCGCCTGGTGACAATCTAAGAGTACATAAGAGAAGTTTTTCTAATTAATATTATGTTAAAATATTAAATATAATATAATTATAGAAAATTTTGAAATAATAATAATAATTTTTGTAGAGAGCAATTTTGGAAGAAAAGTTAACCAAAAAAATCCGATCCAACGAAAGAGTTTCTTATATGAACCGTGTTATGAAGTCCTCGCGGACGGAGTCGCGGGCAACAACTACTACAATATATTTTATTAAAGACCTTTTCAATACCTGTAAAATACTTGTTCAATTATTAATATAGGATTACGTTCCATTTAAAAGATATAACGAATTTAAAAACGTCAATTTGATATATTATAGAAATAGAAATTATCCTCAAAATAATGTGTTAATGTTCCCCAAAAGTTAAATTTTCTAAGGTTTTAATTTTAAGTATAAAAATAAAACTATTTTTATATTATATGTGATGTAAAGTTTAAAAAAATCACGTTTAATCATTTTTAGCAAGCTTTGCCTATTCCTTGGCCATTTTTAAAAAGCTTTATAAACGGCAACAAGCTAAAACTTGGCTTTTACAAGAAAGTGATAAAATTTAAAACATATTTTTCAATGAAACTAAGTACTAGTTAAGTATAAGCCTGTACATGTGACTGCCAGAAAATATATCATGTGTATGTGTTAACCTGTGGTCTATAAATTAATTTAGGTCCACTTAACTGAAATGTAAAATCTTCATTGAATTTTTACTATTCTAAATTTAAAATATTTAATAATCAAAAATACTTTTTGTAACCCATATCATAACTGATTAGTTTTAATTTACAAGAAACATTCAATTACAATAAAAATGTATTTACTTCAATACTATAAAGAATTTAAAATTAATATATTTATCATTTTTTATAACAATTAATACTAAATATCAATTTGTCGTTCTTAAAAGTTTTCAAGTAGGTACATACCAGCCTCTTAACATAAAAATATCAAAAACTAAAAGAAAACACAAAAATTAAAACTAAAACTGATTAGAAAAATAATTATTTATGTTAATAGTGAGGTACAATAATAATATGAGATGATAGGTAGAAAAAAATATTTTGTACATAAACAAACATTAAAAATAAAGACGCTAAAGTAGGGTGGCCATTTATTATGTTTTGAAATACAGGCTTTTCCTAACTTACACTGGAAGTACATTTATTTTCTGTATAAATCCCATCGGTCCGAAAAATATCATGATATTTCTTTGTCTAAGTATTTCGTTGTATATTCTTCCTGTATAATCAAAAGATATATACAAATTCAATAGGAATAACCATAGTTTTAAATCACTGCTATAAAACTTAAACTGTGCTTTTAAAACATTAAACTTTTTATATATACTTTAGAACAACTGGATTTTGAACTTGATGTCTTACGTAACAAATTTTACAAATTCATCAATTATATCATTCAACAAACCATTTTATTTTTACTAAGATAAAAATATAATAACGCGTCATTAAATTTGTTTTAAGTTATTTCATGATTTTGAGATAAAAAAAACTAATCATTCAATACTAGAAAATAAAATAAATCACATGATGCTATGATGTCTTATCATAAAGCAAAGCCATCCTGTCATATGACAAAAATATTATTAGCACTGATTTACAACCAAATGACTCTTTTATAAATGCTGTGAGCTGCTTAAAGCCTGAGATAAAGCTTAGAGCCTGAGATATGCGAGGTGGCGGTTATATTGGACGCTCAACCATAGCACAATACTTTAAGTGACAGGATTTAACTTTTGTTACCGCATAAGGATAAAATAGAAAATGGGACATTATAAAGCTTAAATGTACTGTTCTTATTCCTGAATTATAAATACCTTTTTTCAGGAAGTAAATAATTCTTACCTTTGAGAACCTTGTTTCATTTAAATCTTTCATTGCGAAAAGCCAGTCGCGATATCGGTTCGGACATAGTTCAAACCTGCGACTACTGAGTTCAAACCTGCGACTAATTGAGCTGTATCGCTACACGTTTCAATTATATTTTAATATTTCAAATATTTAACTTTTTCACTGCTATATGCCTTTAGGATTCCTTCAAAAGTATGAACTAAACATGTTAAAAAAATATGTAATATTTATATATTAATAATAATGAAAAAATCAACGATATGCACGGAATTCAAACCTGCGACCTCTGGCATACCAAAAGAGTGATGAAAGATTTTCAAACAATTATAACTTACCCTGATTTTGAAATTACATACACAATAAATTTATTTGATATCTATTGTAATACACTAACATAAATTATACATATAATACTTATATATTATACATTCATTAATTTTGTGTCTCTGTAATTCTACATGAACTCAAACGAAAAATTTATGTCACTAGGAAATACATAGCTTGATTGAAAAGAACAATAAAATTTTAATCTCTAAAATTGAACTGAAAATTACATGATATCTTTGTCCCTTAAAGCTAAATTCTTAAGTAGATTCTAAAAATAAGTACAAATCAAAAGGCATAAGTAATTATTAAAGTAAAGTTTTTACAAACTGTGGCAAATAAATATACCTACATATGAACTTAAATAACTTAGCTTTTCTCTAAGCAATTTGTAATATTGAGAGAATAGGTATTGCCTCAATAAATAATTGGAATTTATTTCGTTTAGATGCATTGAAATTGAGTCAACAAATAAACTTAATTTAATTTGCCTAGAATGCAATTTAGTGAATGACTGTGAAAGTGTTTTGAATAATTTAGGCGACTATCACATTGTTCGAATATCTCCTCAATTTTATATAAATATTCTAAATTCCTCTCGTTGAACTAATTCAGTTATAACTTTTATATTTATACACATTTATTAGTATGACATTTTTGGTGATAATTTTTTGGTTAATTTAATGTTACCTTATCACAATAATTATTTACTAATGAAGTAGATATGACTGTAAGTTGATAACAATGATATAAATATATCTTATAAACTTATCTAACTAATTTTTATTCCAATTTAACAAATTTGAAACGTATTTCGAACAGTTATAAAAAGCTTATTAAAAGAATTATATTAAGCGTTATTTAAGACAATTTCAAAGCTCGTAGTCGGCTACAAAATTATAAATTTAAGTTACAATTTTAAAACTGTTCACATTTTATATTACTCAAAATAATTTTATTCCAGTCTAACTTAATTATAATAGTTCTTTTTAAATAGGATAATTAGCAAGTTAAACGTATATAAGATGGTTTAATTTGAGAGTCAACTGCTTAAGAAGCCGTTATCCGTATATTATCTAAAAACCGCTAACAGGATGGATTTGGTGAAGATCTCTCTTAATTTCCCAGCGGAATGGATTGTTACCAATCGAATGAACTCTATTTGGGTTAGATTTTTATACAACCATTGAGAAGTCTTATATAATATTATCATATATTTTTCGATAATAATTACTTTCAAACATTAACTTAGTACTCCAAGCAACGCAAAATATGCTTGTTTTGTAAATATTAATTAATTGAATATAAGTTAAGTAAATACCTGTACATGAGATTACTATTGAGATAATATTTTATGAATGATACTAAGATTGAACATTCAAATTATAAGGATTTATTGTTTCATGGTTGAATTCGAAATAACTTTATCGTAATACCTTGAATCGAAAATCATTTTAACAAAATTAACTTATCTTTGAATGAGTTTAAGAGAGAATTATTTTAAGGTTAATCAATTTGTTAATTTAGTATATAGAATTTGATATTTCTCGACTTTTATATTACAATTTATAAAAAAAGCCTGTCTAATTACAATGACTTCCAATTATAATTAAAAATCAAATACAATGAATATTGAAGACTTTAGGTATATAAAAATAGTCAAAGAGGGGATCAACTAGATACATAATAAAATCTAAAATATAATTCTTAAAATATATATTTTTTGTTGAATAATGTCAGTATGTACTATCCTTATGTGATTTCAAGTCTTTTATCAAGCATCAATCTTAACAATAACATAAACTTAAATACACTACAAATAAAACCAAAAAAAAAACAATTAATGTAGAGCTGGGTGAAATGTAGAGCTGGGTGATTTATTTTAGATGTTCTTAGCTTAGCCATTTTAAAAAATACTATAACCATAATATAAGTAGCTGTGTGAAAAAAATATACACAAACAACTCTAAGACTGTAAGAGCTAAAGGAGGGTGGGCCATATATAATGTTTTTACACAAATCTGCGGAATCACTTTTATTATCTGTGTAAAATCCCTTCGGTCCGAAAAGTATCATGATAATTTTTTGTCGAAATAATACTTTTTATATTTTTTTTGTATAATAATAAATAATAAATAGGAGTACAATGGGAATACCTGTCGATTATTTTACTAATTCATTAATAATAAATACAGTTCAACAAACCCAACTTCTTTGCTGAATTTTCGTTATGAAAATATGCAAAAGTTAAAGTAATGCGTCAGTATATATTAAAATATTTTAAATTATTTGATATAAGAAATAGGTAAGTGCAATTATTTCATTAATTAAGACTCAAAAACAGTGATACTTAAATGATGTCTTAGAACAAAGTAAAGCTGGCCTGAAGTATACGAAAACTAATATTAATAAGACATATATATTAAAGCGTGTTATGTATAAATTCTATGAGCTGTTCAAAGCCCGATATGAGCTTTACGAGGATCTCGAGTTTAAAGCAGCCACAAACATATGACAATACTATCTGAAGTCATAGAATTTAAGCTGTGTATATAGTTGTATGTATATAAGGATAAAATGTAAGTTCCCTGTTATTTTCATAAATTTTTGCATCATTTTGATTTTATTTTTTCAACCAAATTTGCTAGTAGTACGAAGTATGGTATTTATAATGATTCCTAAATTTTGATTATTAATGCATGTTATATGTTAGGTATATATATATATATATATATACCTAACATATAAAATAAAATATTTAAAATAAATATATAAACAAATTAAGTCCATTACTATTTAAAAGCTAAGAATCATTACAAATACGATACTTTGTACTTATTGCTATATTTATTGAAAAAAAATAAAAATAATACATATGTAAAATAAGCTAATATACAACCTTATTTATTTATAAAGTAAGTAAACTACATATACATTTTTATTTAAATTCAAAACATTGAATGATGATGGTTTCAAAATATTATATATGAAAATATTGCAAATAAATTTGTATAATCATTCATATTTATTTCAGAATTGCGTTAAATTATTTGCCGTAACATTTCACAAGAAGTTTTCAGACGAAGTAAAATTATACTTTCACTGTCACTTGGCTATTATCAGTTGTATATATGCGATGCTATATTTTGATATTGTAATTTTGTACTCAAAAACAAAGGTCACCAAGTCCAACTACGCAGATGTTTGTCCATGTTAGTGCAGTCTGCCTGTTGGTGATCCCGAAAGGATTGAAGAAAACCTTGGAAAAAATATTTAAACGTCTTAAACGAGCGTGATTAACTTCATTAAAACCATTAAAAAAATTATTACAACTAGTACAGTCAATTCACCATTATCCACCGCTTCTCAAACTTTGAGAAGAGCTATGCTTCTGCAATATCGTATGTAAACAGCAAAATTATTTATGAACAATTATTTCAATTTAGTAGACTATAAATAATAATAAAGTTTTACAATCGCATAAAATAAAACAATAAAATGTTATCTAAGAGCACATCCGTTGGTATAGAATGGATAATAATAAATATTTTATTACCTTTTATTGGTAACCAAGTTACACTTTAAGTTTTATTTACATACAAAGTATGTACAACGAGGAGCTTTAACAGCCGCAGGGGTAGCAGCCATTGTCACTAGCCCTTGTTGTTTTATTATTATTTATTTCATTTAATGAGTTATGTAATTAATTGTGTACACACATAAAAATAATAAAGTAAACATAGAAATGAATAAATTTTAAAATATCAAGAATATTTTAAAAGTCCCATCCAACTTTAGTTCATCGGATTGGCAAAGATCCATTTCGCTGAGGATGGAAGAGGGATAGGTCAAACGACACCGAGTAAGTGTTGCGGTTCTTAGATAATATACGGGAAACGGTTTCTTAGACTATTGGAAATCAGATAATGCCGATTTAATAAACCTTTCAAATATTTTAGCTATTTAAAAATCAATACATATTTTATATTGCACATAAATTATATTCAGATTGAACGTTGAAATTATAAGGATTTATTGTTTTAAGGTTGACTTCGAAATTACTTAATCGAAATTCCTTGAATCGAAAATCATTTTAACAGAATTCTGAATAAATATTATAATTGTAGAATTTGGTTAAAATCTGATAAAGTGGTTCAAAGTAAAGGTTTAAAATAGAATACTTGTTACAATATCACGGAATAATTTGATATTCATCAACAAAGTCAGTTATATTTATAAAATAAATTAATAATTTAAATAATATCTTTCACGAGTATAAAAACCGTTCACAAAAGAAATCAGATGTCTGTCTATGTTTTATATATTTGACGTTAAGAGGCTTAAGACATGTCAAGAATGAAATAAGGATATTCAAACCAAGATGAAAATACACACGTTGCCATAAAACTGAAATATTTTTAAATATTTCAATGATAACTGAACTACGGTCTGAACAGGTAGAAAAGCAATTACTGAGTTTATTTAACGATTGAACTAGAGGAATTCGGAATATTTATCAAAGCTTTTTAGAAATACGCTGAGTAAAATACGTTGAATAAATGCTATCCCAACAAAAAAATAAACGTAAAAGAAAGCCAATTTCATATATAAATACTACACTGCAAATGATTTACGAACTGATAACCCAGAAACAATCTAAATCTATATATATATTAATTTTGATTAATTCTAATATAAAAATGATTGAAATACGTTTACAATTGATGTGAAAGTAATTTGAATTTGGTAATATAATTGCATAAGTAAGTATTTTGTAAGATCTGTTAACTGTTAAAAAGTTGTGATAACCAAATTAATGTTAATATGAGAAACTTTTTTATTTCCTAACACTTAACATTTCTACAGTTGGTTTGGAATAACGGTCTGATATCAGCATATTTAGGAATGACTTATCTAGTTAACTTAGTAAGGAAATATATAGTTCCTGTTTGACAAAATTTAAAAAAATATATTTTTATTTCACTACAAATAAAAAAATCACGTTTTTGTTTATTTTCTGTAAAAAGCTTAATTTTATTAATAATCTAACTACGAGTATTTTCTTTATTATTATCTTCCCTTTTTACAACAAAGCTGTTTTGTATGATGTTGCTAAATAGACACAAAGCTTCTTTAATTAAAAACATGACGGATAAATTTACCAACATGATATTAATTAATATTAAATTATGTATTTCAAAATAATTCATTTCATTATCACTTATTCACTCTCAGATTAAATCGTTGTTTAAATGATGTCGCATAATCTGGTGCAATAAGTTAAAAATGTAGTAGTTAAATTATACTTTTAACTATTATAAAATAACAAATATATTACATTTCATTGCATCAATATTTATTCAAAAAATAGTAAAATTGTGTAAAGAAGAATAAAAATAGACCTATTTTATTGAAACGAGTTTCCCGGTCTCCCTCGTTATTGCCAACATCTATGTGAACTTCTTCTTTTCTAGATGAACTTAGATTTCTTTGGTATTTTTATTATCAAGAATCCAAAATTTTTTTAAATATTTCAATCTGTATCGATGTGTATTTGTATTCATATGTCTACTGTATATATATATAAATATATGTGTATCTGTATTTCAACTTTTATGTGTAAATGTTTGAATTTCAATTGCACGCCTATGTTTAGCTAGTAGTTAATAGCAATAGCGTTAAGCCCTTCTTTTGTGGGCCATTAGAAAAATGTCAGGGAAAAATAATTCTCGAACTATAACAGTGGCTTATAACTTCAGTGAAAATGTCAGGTATTTTAGGATGACAGAGTTTAACATTTTTTATTCCTCAGGTTCATTGTGGATGAATAATATTTCCCTCATTCCTCCTTTAAAAAATAATCTGTCGTTGTTGACAGTAATGACTGAAGCCTCGAAAGCTGTGACAACAAAAAAGTATGCTGCAATAACTCCTGTTATAATAAAGGTATTTTCTAAGACAGACATTATCAAGTTACTTAGAAAGATATTGTTTAAAAAGTTTTTTTATTTAGTAAGAGCCAAAAAAGTCACCAAAAAAAAAATTTTGTGTATAAGAGATAAAACTCTATGTGTTGCAAGAGTTTATTAAAATTAACTGTATTTTTAATCGCAACGCTGTTTAAGTTAATGAGTGCGATGTGTCTAAATCCAAACATTAACTTTATACCTGTGGATATAAAACCTTATTTAGAATATAAGAAACAGGACAAAGTATTCATAAAGATAATATGACAATAAAAGAGATTTCTTTTTAAGATATTTTAACCTCAGAGATAATTTCAGAGGGAGCCACAAAATCAAAAAATGCTTCAATTTATTATTAAATATCACTAATGTATTGGTATTCAATGGATGCTTTACTCATCTCTTTATTTATTTTAAGTTCTATTGTTTTGAAAATAGCACCAGATTGTCCTCCTATAACCAAAAAAATGCTAAAAAATATATTAATTATATATATATTTTTTACTAATATATTACTAACATATTTATTACGTACTACTCTAAAAATGTTCAAGCTTAATAAAAGTGCGCTATGAATTATCTTTTGGCAATCACCTTTTTCACAAATCTAGGTTTCACTGGAATCACATTTATATTCTGTGTGAAATCCCTTCAGTCCGAGAAGTATCATAATGTATGGGTTCGTCTAAATAGAGAGATCTTTATTTTTTTCTTGGATAATAATAAAAATACTGGCATCAGCCATTTGATTTATTTTACTATAAATATATTTTTTTCTCAACTCATAGTTTATTTCATTTTACATTTATTATAAGTTTCCAAGAATATTCTAATTATGGGACTGAAAATATAAATGTCATAGGGGACCAAGATTCCATACATTTTAAGCTTCAAAATAAGTTATTTGATTAATTCATGCAAAATTAACATACAACTACAATAACGTGTCATTAAATTTGTTTTTATATTCATTCTTAATATTTTTTTTGTACCTTAATAAGTTAGAGCTCATTTTGCTAAGAGACGTCAAACGACTCGTCACTCGTTGTAAATATGTAAAAATATCAAAGTACATACTAGAAATACAGTTACATACTAGAAATCATATTTAGTATATTTATTCAATTGTATTTGGATGATCAATTTGTTACAATACTTATGACATTGTGAAGCTAGAATGAACTATATATATAAGAAAATAGGTACCATTACTAAATGTATATACTCGTAATTAGTAACGATAAATTTAAGCAAAATAGATTTTCTATATATTTTGATTATATCATATTGAATCATTTAGTTATTTTTCAAGTTATTAGTTGATGCCAGCGACTTCATCAGCTCCCACAAATGTTATGACAAAAATATAAAATATACCCGATATATTAGTTATTTTATGGCAAGGAGACATAATAAGGATACACAATGCTTGCGGCATGTCCAGTATTTTTTTCGTGAAAGCCGAACCACATACAAAAAGACAAAAATTTCCACCTCATATTCCGATATTCCGAAAGCATCGTACATAAGCTTAGTTCAGTAACAAAGTCCATAAGCGGAGCACATAAGCGTAGTAGAAAAGCTCAGTACATAAGCTTAGTAAATAAGATGAGCACATAAACTAAGTATATAAGCTTATCAATCATAAAAATGGTTAAAGTGGGTTAATCTTAAAAGCTAGCTATATACTGTCTCGGACTCTCTTTTAGAACTTTTAACGGGGGAACAATTTTCTAATAGTTGATTTTTAGAAAATGTCAAAATATATACATTAATATTTATTCTTATAATATTAACATTTATGGCCATTCTTCTTCTCTAATTGATCATTTAAAAAAGTTTTAAAAATATGTAATATAAATCTTTTACTCATATTATACAGTTTCATCTGTCAGAACCCACACGCATCGCGACGAAGAGCGCTTCACAAAAGTGCACTCGACTTTTAAAAAGCATGCTTCGTATATACACTTCCGATGAGCAAAAGAATTTATAAATACTATACCTACAAGATATATACTAAGAAGAAGAAAAAATCAATATGAAGCTTTTTGGGTATATTCCTATTACTGTATAAATAAACGTCAATGTATTAATATCAAGACATCTTGATACTAGCTTATAACTCAGGAGACTAAGAATTAAAACAAGATGCTACGTCAAAATCTTAACAAACAAAGTACATCAGAGTGTTTGTTCAGTTGGCTGCAGACCAAACTGCAATATATTCATGTTAATATATGTAAAATAAACGCGAGACAAATCCCGTAAAATAGTTAATATATAAATGAAATTAATATTACTCGAAAGCTTTCACTGTCTTTGGCTTAGCTATTATCAATAACAATGAATATCGAAGCGTTCAAATTTTCGTAAAAGATTTAAATTGTTTTTGAAAGGTTTCATCAAAACTAACCTTAAAATGTTATTATTTATTTTAATATGAATAACTATGAACGACACTTATATGATCTTAATTCTTTTGCCAAACTTATATACTTAATCTTAAAAAAAACCAACACTAAAATAAACTACAAATATTGAAACCATTACCAAAAAAAGGCCCGGTTAAACCAATTACTATGGTTTAATTTAAAGTCACCAAAAAAATATAATAACCATTAAAATATCAGTCAATGGGCTGAAAAATTATATTAATTCAGAGAAAAAATACGAAGAATGCTGGACCTAAATCAGGGTGGGGTATTTATTTCAATTTGTCAGTCAGACTCCTTTTTCACTAATCTAGGTTTCACTGGGATCACATTTATTTTTCTTTAAGAATTCCTCCGTTCCGATATTTGCCATATAGTAAAATATTTATCCAATGAGAATGGCCTTGGCTTAATATTTCACTATTATTAAACTAAAATTGTTTTCTTGTTTTACAAATATTGCAAGACCGTAATTTTGACATCATACTATCTTACCATAAACTTTAAGCCTAACGTAACTAATTTTATAAATTCATAAATTATAAAATTCATAATTTATTAACGAGTCCTTTTGTAATCATAAAATTTAAATATTTTTATGAATAATTTGACTCTATAAAAAATAAGTAAAAATAAAAGCAATTATTTTATTAATTGTAAATCATAAAAAACAAGATATCTCAATACTACAATAAAGTAAATCTAATCACATGAAACGGGTCTCATTATAAAGTAAGGTCAACTTGGAAATTAATAAAACTAACATTAAAATGGTTATTTTCTATATTATGAGCTGTTTAAAGCCCGAGATAGGCTTTACGAGGACTCCGAGGTTGCCGTTATAAGTACGCGCGAGCACATGATAAATATTAAAGTCATAGGATTTAAAATATATATATATATATATATATATATATATATATATATATATATATATATATATATATATATATATATATATATATATATATATATATATATAAATATATATATATATAAATATATACATATATATATGTAGTTATTTATTTTATATAGTAGTATATAGCTTTTATTTTATTTATTTGATATATTAGTATATTCATTTTCAGACTACATAATGTATTTTCAATTTGTCTAAACTCATTCCATATTTGTGTGACCGACGGACAAAATGTATAATGTAGTAACAAAATTTCAAAGATATTCAGTAAATTTAACAAAAACACCCTGGATTAGAAATTTGTACAAATATAAAAATTATTCTCAATAATTCGAAGCTTTGGAAACCTTCTTTCACTTACTTTATATGAAGCTTCATATTAAAAATATTTTTTGGTCAAAAGATGTCGCAAGTGCCAGTGATTAATACTTGAATAAATTCAAAATATCGCGTATATTATCATAATTAACCAATTAATTTGTCAAAATATTACGAAGAGTGGTTATATAGAACTATTATTTATAACTCATATACTTTATAGGTCTATACTATTGTGTAATAGCGAAAATATATTTAAAAAAAAGAATGATTAAAGTTCTACCCTATTCTGGACACATGTCCTATTGCTCTAACTATTTGACCATTGCCAGGTTTCGTAAGTTAGAACTTAGCTTCTTCGCATATCTACTGTGGGTGGGGGACCAAATTCTATCAGAAATGTAATCTCTTAGAAATAAATGTTTTCCTACAAAGATTACATATTATTAAATCGTAGCTGATGAGATAATATTAGCTTTTCAGAGTTTTATGATCGTCTTTATCGGCATGAGTAATTAATACTTCTTTCAAAAACTCCCGCCAATATTTGAAGTATATATATAATAATACATAATAGGTATTATTTCATGTAATAATTAGTAATTTTCCGTGAAATTCCTTATTCCACATGTCGATGCATAATAATGTAGACGGCGCGCGATCAAGTAACTCGGTGTATCTCCGAAAGCTTTGATGTATTTCCTTTCGTTAAATTGTGGGCATAAACAATTCAGTTATTGTAATACCGGTACGCTTTTAATTTTTATTTAATTTAATCATATTTTTATTATTGTTTTATTCGCATCTTGATACTGGATAACTATTTTTTATTTACTAATCACATTTAATAGTTTTTCAGTTAGTTTACAATAATACGATAGACTAACTAAAAAAATATTATTCAATTTAAAATCTAGATTAAGTTTATAAATGTTTTATAATCGTATGAAAATTCCACAAATATATATTTCATAAATATATAAGTAATTTGAAAATACGTAAAAATGTTATTCAATGTAAAGCATTGAAAGAACAAGCCTTAGCTTAAAATGTTCTTAAAGCTCCGACTTCGGGACAATAAAGTTTAACTTAAAACCTTAAATCTGATCCAGTTCTAAATTACTGATAAAGTTTTTCTCCAGGATAGCTATTACTGTTAGTTCTTTTTAAATAGTGTAAAAAAACGTATATAAGATGGGTTCCGAGATCTATCTATCCTAGAAGCCGTTATCCGTATATTATCTAAGAACCGCATACACTTACTGGGTGTTGTGCCGACCTTTCTTCGTTTTCCAGTGGATTGTCACTAAATGGAGAAACGGGGCTGGGACAGACTTTAATATTATCATAGAGAATCATTATTTAATATCTTTCAGAATTTTAAGCTTTTTATATAACATATTAACACATTGCCTTATATATTTATAATAAAAAATAGCAGAGGCGTCAACTATTAATTTAATTATCCTTTTTTTCGAAAAATATTTTAAGTAATTTCTACAAGTTTCACAATATTATTCACAGTAATTATGAAAGAAAAAAAAAAATTTTCCATCGTCTTATTAGAACATAAATTTTATTTTTAACATAACACTTGAATATTTTAAATTAACTCTAGTTGTCGCCCGCTAGTCCGTTAGTTGTAGCTGTTGGTAAGATTGGTTGGTAACAAACTTGCTCGTCCATCTTTCTTTGAAAATGCTTTGACAAATGACTTTTCTATGCCTGTTTCGATAAGTCGAAAAGTGTTTGATTCAGTTTTCGCCGCGTATTTAAATTCACCGCGATTCGCCGCGTATTTAAATCTTTTAGGTAGATTTAATTCTAAGAATCTAGCTATTGTAATCGAAGCAACTGCGAGATCTAGACTCCAGAATAGGCTAATTTCTATTTTAATTTCTCCCAAACGAAAGAGTGGGGGTTGGAGGAGTCAATTTTGAAAATTCTGAACATCGATAACCTAATTTTGAATCGTCGCAATTTTTGTATGACAGAACTAGAACTTGGCATACACATTTTCCAGTAGCATTTTATAAATGGGATTGCTCATAATAACAATCGGACAACGGCCTAATTTTCTTCGATTTTTTTAAATTGTCAAAAACGAAAAAAAAAATTAGCTCAAACTCAAAAATTAACTCATTAACAAAAAAAAAAAAAAAATATTGAAAATAAAAGCATAGTGTATTTACCCAACAAAATGTAAAAAATAAAATGCACATTTTATGCTTAAAACATTTTTGATACGGCCAACACAGACAGAAACAAAATATATAATGTGAAAATAAAATGTATTCCTGTTAAAGTATTTTTTAATGAGCTTTTACTTAGATTAACAACTTTTCTGTGAACAATATAAAAATCTTTAAAAATGGCCACAAGCTTTTAACTTTATTTTTACAAGTAGTGATAAAATGCAGAATATTTTTTTCAATACAGCTCTAAATAGTATTTAAGTATAATCCTTTAAAGGGGGTTGTTAGTTTTTAATATTATTTTATGAACATTTACTACAATTATAAAAGGACTCTGGATTGTCCAGAGCCAGAGCCGAATTTTATGTACGATTCTCTTTGAGCATTAACTGTAAAAAAAATCATAGATTTTATGTTTCTAAATTTTATATTATTCAACGATTCAAAATAACCTGTTTAAACTGGTTTTACGACGATTTTCAATCACAATCAAAAGTATTGATATCTATTATAATATATTATGAACTAAAACTTGGAAAATATATTATTTCTTTATTACGTAATTTTTTATCACTTACAGCGGAATATTTACAGTGGAAGCATTATATTGTATTTAAATAAATTGTTAGATAATTTGATTTATCTTCGCATTATTATTTATTATACTGTTTTTACAAAACAATACACTAAAATGTATCGAAAGATTTTTAATTTGCATTTCTTGCGTAGTATGTATTAATTATTCGCACGCTATATTTGGAATTTACTTTATATCTAAGTTTGAGAACGTAATATAAATAAAATAGAGATATATGAAGTATGTAATTTTATTTTAGATTTTAGCTTTTATTATTATTACGTAATACACATTTTTTATATTTTCGTAAGATAAGATTATATTCTTCAATTGTCCAAGTGTTAAAGCTTTTATTTATTTTCTCATTATGTTGTAAATATCTTTTAATTTTTATGTACTTTGCTATGAATTCTTGCCGAGAGCTAAAAAAAATGTACAAAAATAATATAGTTTTTAATAATACGGTGCTGATTATAAATGCTATTACGCATCGTAGCTGTAAATGTAAAGCGTACTTTTGAAGAGCTAAGTGCTCTATTGTAAAGAGCTCTTCCTCACTGTGTGAGGGTTTTACAAATACACGCGATGATTTAATTAGTTTTATATGAGTAAAAGTATTTTTTTAAATTATATTTTTTAACAATTTGAGTTGAACAATCCGTTGAAGTTGTATTCTCTCGTGTATTTAATGTATCACTAGAATACATTATTCACGTAGAAAATCAGTCACATTTTTTTCTGAGTTTTTGTTGATTATTAGAAGGCTTAAAGCGACTATTGTTGTTTCAGATATATATGAGATTTAATATTATGTGATTAATATTTACGTACGTATTACTTAATTATTTTTGTACATTTTTTTAGGTCTCGGCGTATATTAACAAAATAATGATTTATAACCATTAAGATTTATTTAATTTTTGTTGAAATCTATATAGATTTAAACAAAAATTAAATTAAAAGCTACTTCTAAAGGTACAGACAATAGTAGGTATAGTGAGACTGTTCGTCTACTCGGGTACAGAACTAACTGCAATAAATTTATATGAATGTCATATAAACGCGAGATAATCCGATGAAAGAGTCAAATTAATATATGAAGACTCATTTAAAAAGAAAATAATATCTTGATAAAATCAAAAACCATGGATTTTCATACAAATATTCCTTAATAGGTTTATTAAGTAGGTATGAGATATTTCCATATATTGATATATAATTCTTAAAATGTTATTTAGTTGAATAAGCTTAAAAACTACACTTATCTCATTTAAAAGAAAAACTTAAATACAATAAAACCATCCAGAAAAAAGTAAAATTACATTTAGGGCCGGGTAGATTGACTATTAAATAAGATTCATTTTACCGCGGTGTTCTCAGTTAGTTATAATATTACCAGAAAACATAATAATAACAGACTGAAAGGAATAACATTTTATTGCATAGAACTACACCAAAAATGTTGAAGCTAAAGAGAGTTGGCTATTTACGATGTCTTTTAATTCAGTGCGAATTAAAATTCATTTTTCACAAATTATTAAATTATTTTATAATTGTATAAATAACTGAATTGAAATATTTTCACGCATTATAATATGTATTTTATATTGTGTTAAAATATTTCAGGAATGTATCTGAATTTGGGTTACATTAATATAATTGAATTTTAAGCATTGCTCGTGTCTGCGATCAAAACTATATTCTACGTATGTGAATTTTCACACATACTTTATTCATAAATTTTGATGAATAGTTTTCAATTAATGAAATCTAAAATATTTAGCAACTATAAAATATGTTCATATATATTGAAAATTAATATTTTTTTAACGGAAATGTTAACCAAGCAGCATATACGTTACGAAAGAATACAAAAAGTAGACGTTAATGGAATGCGTTCCCCTGGTTTCGAACCCATTCGGAGCTCATGATTATGAACCCCGAATTGTTTCAAAACTGGTCGGGCACAGTCCGATTTAATTCAACGTGGATACATCCGGGTAAATATAAATAAAATTATATTGGTATACGAAAGTTTGAATATAAAAATTCAGGTTGATGATATTTTATCAATTGGTTTGATCAATTCGGACTTGACAATTTAGAACAAACAATACGGCATATCTTCTAAAGGCTTTCGTAAACATTGCAAATTCCTTTCGTTCAATCGTTTATTCAATTCGGTAATTGCTTTTCTACCTTTACAGAACTCGTTACTATGAAGTATTCAATGATTATTCACTTGTTGTTTAATTTATAACTTGATATTGGATTAGAAATTCTAATTTAATTAAAGACACATTTAATCATACAGAAAGCTTATAATACTATGGTATCGTAAACAATCAGTCTCATTTAAATGGAGACGGTTTTTATTGATTACTTTTGGATTTTTAATTAATCAGACATAGTCATGTCTGATTAATTAAAAATCCATTCTGATTCCAGTCTGATTAATTAATGAGTCCATTAAAATATTTTTATTCGTTTATTGGCCAAATCCGGAAAAGATATAATGCCACAAGCATTCTCTTGCGGGTAATTCTCATATATCATTTATTCTCTATTCTCAAATGAAGTAATAATTTTCAGTAATTCTCTATTCTCAAATAAACAGACAACAAATAACAGTATATAGAGAAAAACAAACACAGTTATAGTTAAGAGAAGACAAAAGAAATATCCTTATTAATTAAATTTCTAGTTTCTTTTTTTAAATACATACAATTTGTTGTTTACAATTGAAATTGTAATATTTTAATTTTAATCAGTATATAAAATGAACTAAACCAAATCATCTGTCAGTTATTAACCAAATAATAGAATTCGGCTAAAAATCTAGACCATGTATAAACATGGTCCAGTTCTAAATTGCTTATGGCTTTATACATGCAGCAAGAAAACCATGTTAACATATTTGAAACACGTTTATAGGATTAGCTAACAACTGAGATTTATAATAATTAAAAACGTACTTTAAGCTTTCATAAAAATATGTAACGTAAGAAGTAATATTAAGTACAACATAACTCTACTTAATTCCAAACATTGAACGCGATGGTACGTGATTTGTATTTTTGAAGCCGAAATAGTAGAAATTTTATACTATTTCGCTTAATAATTCAATACAGCTTGGTCATAGCTTAGTTAGCAGTTTCTTGTTTCTAGGGATTTCTAGTTAGTAAAGGTTAGTTAATAATTAATTTCGGATTACTATTCCTAAACTAAGACGTGACAATATCAGACTAGAAAAAGTGTCATTTTTTTAAATCAAATCAAAAAATTAAAATTATTATGTATTTTTTAATGTTACATTTTATAAATTTATCAAATGCCTATTATATTTATACCATGCGAAATTCTTTATTGTACAAAAAATATATTAAAAAAGTCGGTTTACGGACGATCATTTCACGTTATAAGGAAACATTGATGAAAAATTTATTTCATTGTACACATATGTGTTATATACACAAAAATAAAATTAATATTTAAAAAATATTTAAATATTTACCAAATTTAGGAATTGATGTATCATTAACAACTTCATAATATTGAAACCTGTACAGGTAGATAAGCAATTACTGAATTGGTTTAGCAAACGACTGACTGAGAGGTATTGTGAATATTTATCAAAGCTTTAGGTAAGCTGATTTATTTGATCTCGCGCCAGTCAAATCGTTCAGAATGCATTTACATGTCATGCACTAAAATATTGTATGAATATCAGGAGCTTATAATATGATAAATTGTTTAGACAAAAGTAAAGGTTTGAAGGTTTATAAGTATAGCTCTTTATTTTGATTCGTACAATGTTATACTTACAGTATGCATAGTATATAGTAAAGGATTATTAGAAACATCAATTGCTTCATAGATACGAAATTTCAAATAACTTTTTAATTGTCTTTAGTATCTATAACCGCAATCGAATTATGTTTTGGAGGTACAAAAAGTTGCCTAGTAGTAAAAAATAGTAAAAATAGTAGAAAGAAAAATAGTAAAAATAGTAAAAAGAAAAATAGTAAAAGTAGCAAAAAACTACTACATATAAGCTGATTCTATTTATTTTCATACGAGACTATGTAGTTTCTATAGGAAACATTTTATCAATCAGTATTCTATAGGATATATTTCGGTGAGTGTGCGAAGGAATTACATGACCTAATTCCCCCATCCCCCTTCCATCACCGGACGTTAAGACGCACGGTGAGCATCCATCCTTTTGTAGTAGACTCGCCGTATGTCCGAACGAAGCGCTACGCTTCATCTTTTTGAAATCGGACAGCGAAGGAGTGGAACAACTTGCCTGCGTCGGTTTTTCCGTCCGAGTACAATGTGGGTGTCTTCAAGGCAAGAGTGAATAGGCTTTTACTAAGTTGATGCGCTTTACCACCTACGACTATATTTCCACTTCCCATCTGGTGTAATGTAGTCAAGTATCAACTAAGTATGAGAGTAAAAAAAGAATACCATTCAAGGCAAAATCAATCACAAGTAATGTTTGTTAGAAAGTGCTTTAATCCTTTACTATATCAATAATTTTTATATTTAAACTCTCGTGAACCGTGACTTTTATATTTATATTTCCCCGGCTGTATTCACATTGTATTAAATCGGAATGTGCCCGACTAGTCCACCACGCTTACAGCTCATGATAAAGAAACTCGAATGGGTTGAAACTAGTCGGGCACATTCCGATTTAATCAGCGTGAATACAGCCGGGTAAATATAAATATAATATATCAATAATAACTATAAATACAACCCAAACGCAGATGCAGCAATGACATTTTATACGCAATGTAATACATATCAAAAGCTTGTAACAATTTTATATTCAGCAAAATTTGTGTGAACAAAATTAAATTAATTTAACATATTATTTCTATAAACAATCGTCTGATATTAATAACAATAGTCTTTGTCCATTGTTTGTCAGTTGTTTGTCCATTGTTAGGTAATGCCGTGAAGTTTTTGCCATTAATCAAGTCTATAGAAATAAAAAAGAATCATTTTTATTTTTTTAAATGATAAAACGAACTATAACGTTAATTGCACTTTTGTGCTAATAAAGTTCGCGCTGAAATTTATAATTGCTTAACAAACAGCTCTCATATTTACATTCATTTTTATTATCTTTTATTTTAATATACAATACGATATTATTTTGATAAAAGAGAAAATTCAATGTATAACGCTTGTAATAAAGTAAAGTAAATGTAAGTCTAAAACTGAAAATCTTTGAAATTAGGATAATTTTTATTTTTATTTGTCTGGTTCGTAATTTTAAGTAATCTTGAATATACATTTTATTAGAAAAAATTTAAATATACTAACTTTTTAATGTTTTATTATGAGAAGTAATTACTGTGTTTGCTATTTAAAAATTAGGTTAGGTTAGGTTATAAATAATATCTTGGCAGAATAATTACTTGGTCAGCAAGATTATACGTTCGGTTAGCAGAGAAAACATTTCTACTATCAATTTTATGTCCAACTATAAATTTTCAATTTTAGCTTACCAATTACATATTTCTGCTCACAAATATACCAATACTTTGCTAACCGTTTAAATAACACCCTTTTATTATTGAGTTATTTAGGCATTACAATTTTTCGTTAAAAATTATACATATTCTTAAGAAATCGTTTTTTAGTGAATGTATTCCGCCAAGACGTAATGGCGGTGTTTAGTACGTATAGGCTTCAGTTATAGTTTACTTACTGCTGTTAAATATGAAAGGTATTATATTATATATTTTATGTATACGCTACAACTTTATTCATTAGACTATGCATCAAACAAATGCGACCCATTTAATACACTAGTCTCGTTCTACAGGTATTAAGTTCAAGAGTTATAAATGAAAGCGTATAACCTCTCTCCGTAATAGTTAAATAAAGCTTATTTCAGATCATAAATGCAGACGAATACTCAAAAGTTATGAAACATTTGAAATTAAATTTTCAATCATTATTGATTGCTTACATTGATACTTTTACTTTTGATAAAGAAATTATGAATACCATTAAAAGAAAAAAATCAAAATGTAGAATATTTTTTAATATAAGTTGCTTAATATTTTAAATATCATAGAAAAAAGGAACATTTCAAATTCAGAGTAAAATATTTATTTAAAATTTATAATCAAAGATAAATTTAATTGATACGTTTATAGTATTTATCACGGTTTTTTACTAGTAAATAAAAAACTACGTAGAGTGAAATAAACGTCTAAAAACAAAACATATTTGCCATTTCCCTGTCATGTCGTAATTATGTATACCATTATTATTATATTATTATATCCTTTTATATCTATTTATATATATATTATTATATCCTTTGAGTGATATTAAAAACATTGAGAGTAGATAAATGTTATTTATATATTATGTTTTTTTGTGTACCCTGGGGTAGGGATCTTAGCTTTCTAGTATTGTTCCGTTCTTTAAATATGATATGAATTCTGACCTACCTTTTTAATGTTACCTGTAACTGCACTGTCACCTACCTTTCTTTACCTCTAACATTTTTAATACTTTTTCGTGTATATCTTTTGTTCACCCAGCACCTCATATTATTATGAATGTGGTAATTAATAAGATAAATGATAAACACTGGAAAAATAATTTGTTTAACCTGTTTCAAGCTTTTGACATATATAAGCGTTGCTTAAATGACTTGAGATTACACAAATGAAGTACTACTTAAGCGTTTTCAACTAGGTAATATATTTTTTTTAAATATCGATTAACGTATAGCCGTGTTAAGCTGCTTTAAATATTAAATGAATATAGTTTCCTACGGTATAATACTGCCCGTATTGATAAATTTTTCATTCAAAATTTAAATAACGTAGTATTAAAAAATGTTTCATAGAATGTATTTGAAATCTTTCAGAGTCAATTAACCTTTTCGGAAGATTTGTTTGGAAACGCTTTTTTAATTACTGTTATTGGCACTACTCTTTGTAAATGCCTTATAATTTTTTTCAAAATGAACCACGACTGTAAGTGTATGTTTACTTGACTTATACTGTGTACAAGAGTCAACAAGCCGTGGGTATACAATTGGCCCTCAAAAAATATACTTAACATTAAGAAAGACAAAAAAATGTAGCAATTTTTTTTTAATAGTTTTAACAGCTTTTCAGTAGCAAGTTTATTAACATTTATCTTCAGTTTTCAGGGTAGTTCCATGGGCCCTATGTTACTCGTTATATCAAGGTCACGTCGCCGGCAAATATAAAACACGAATAGAAAATTTAATGAAAGCTGGTTTTGAAACGAATCTCTTTGCGAGTACATATACATATACCCGTTTACCCACACACCTGTATAACCATATATTTTATTATTATATTTTTCTAATAGTAAAATTGAGAAGAAGAATGTTCTTGAAATATGTTATAATTAAAATAATTGTCTTTTTGCTTAACTATATTCGGATTATACCTTAAATTATATTCTGATAATAAAATGAATAACCCTCGCTACGCGGTTATTGTGATAGATAATCGGATATACTATTGTTGAATTTGCTTTTTAATTTGTCGAACAGTTAAGGAACCGATTATGATAGCTTTCGGTATTCAGTATACGCCCATTTAATTATACTATTTAAAAATTAATATTTTTCATCTTTTTGTTCCCTATTCAATTAAAAACAAGGTTTTTCATTTATAGGTCATACGATATTTTTTTTTACCACAATTATTAACCTAAATAGCAATTTAATAAAATCATTGCGATTAATACAATTATTAAGGAGTGAACTTTTGTGAAACCCAGCATCAGGATATATGAGAATAAGAAATAAAAAATGATAAATTTTTACAATCTCATAAAATAACACAATAAAATGTTATCTAGGCTCACGTCTGTTAGTACGGTATAAAAAATAATAGTTATTTTACTACCTCTTAAAGCAAACTAAGTTACACTTTAAGTTTTATTTACGTACACAATATGTATTAACTTTAATCGTAAAACATTTGTAGTTATTCATATAATTGTCAAACTGTTATGCACAGACGCTTAAAAAAAAACATTAAAGATAAAAATCTATAATCCGTTAGATAAGAATAACTAAAAATAAAATAAAAGTCTCACACAACCTAAGTTTGCCCGATTGGTAACGATCCATTATACTGGAAAATGGAGAGGGATCGGACAAATGACATCGAGTAAGTGTTCGCGGTTTTAAGACAAAATACGGATAACATGGCCTCATACTTGGACCACAGATACTTATCAAATATACTTTTCGCATATTTGTTTTTTTATTTATTTGCTATGTAAAAACATCTAATAATTTATGCATGCCTTATACCAAAATAGACTAAACATGTAGCTTACAATTGGATCAGATTTAACGTTTAAACAATAGGTATTCACATTTAAATTTGTCCCGAAGTCAAAGCTTTGTGATTGTTTTTATCAAGGTTTTTTCTTTTATTTCTTTGGAATGAAAAACATTATTATATTATTCAGATTAAATATTACAATTGTAGGATTTGGTTAAGGCATCTGTCACTATAAAATAAAAGTTTAATTTAGAGTATTTTGTTACAATATTACGATACGAAGTCGAAGAACGTAAGTCTTTTATTTCGAAATTTATTTCAAATGTCAAATTTGTATACAATTTACTGAACTAAATAGTTTTGTCATTAATTAAATAATAAATACACATTCAAACTAATATCATATACATTTTACAAGAATGGAGGTTTCAAGCAAAGACACAAGCAATATTGTACAGGGAACAATATTTTTAATATTTTTAATAAATATGTAACAACTTTTAAATTTTATTTTAATTTTTTTTTCATTTAATTTTTTAAATTTAATTTTATATATTTTTTCTTCGCCGAAAATATTTAACATTTTATGATATTATCGTCCACAATTAACTGGCACTGGAATTAAGCCGGTTTTTTTGTAAGCTGTTGGAATTTATGAAGTCTTTAGAAAACGAGTGCAACGCTTACTATAACTTTTTTCTTTATATGTTCGCGATAAAATAAATAATTACTATGAAACGAATAATAAAAAATGGACAAGCGTCTCTTATGTCACATCCGTCCCGGATGGATGTTAAAATGAGGATGGCTGGTTGCGTAGGAACGTTGACTGTAAAAGGAAGGAAGCTGATAGATGTATGAGAAAGTATATTAAAAAAAGTTGCATATTTACAAGAGACAAAGTGTTAGGGCACAAAATCAAGAGAAATGGGAGACGGATATATTTTTTTTAAATAAGGGATTTATTGGTAGAAATAATGAAGTGGGTTTAGAAATGTAACTAAACAAATAAGTAATACATTTTAAGAAAATAATGCTAAATATATAGGGGCTAAAATCAAAAAATTCTAGACAATCCGATGTTAAAATAAAAGTAAAAAAAAATATTATTATAGTTTGTAATTCACCCCACGTAAAGGTGTAGAAAGTTAAATTATTTACCTACATACCCTTTTAACTGTTAGATAATTATAGCAATGGGACATATATTTTATATAAAATAAAACTTTATTCATTTAAACTATTACTCAAACAGATTTGTCCCTTTTAATACACTAGCGTCATTGCACAGCTATAAAGTATGAGAGTTATAAATGTTAGTACTTCGTTACCACTCTCTGAAATATTAAAAACAAAGTTCATTTTAGCTCATCAATGCTGATGAATACTCAAAAGTTATGAATAATTATAAATATTATACTTTATATAAGTATTGATCGCGTACACTTGCAACTGACTTTTGTGCAAATACAAAATAAAAGTACGCTTCAATGTGTCAAAATATTTAAAAGTTTTAAAAATATGTAAACATAATTAAGAAAATTTTTATTCACAAAGTTATCATCCAATACGTTTTGATATATTTATTAATTTAAATAAATGCTATTTCAACTATTTTACTCATTTTACAACTTCGACAAATATTAGGTAATAAGTGTAGTTTTTTTTATATAATTTAAATAATTTTATCCTTATGTCTTAAGAATATATTTTAAAGTTTAAATGCAATAACGTCACAGTCTTGTCGTACGTTTGCACTGACTCTTGTATAATGGCAACCTCGGGATCCTCGTAAAGCTTATCTCTGGTTTTAAGCAGGTCGTAGCATTTAAACAAAAGTCGCTTGATTAAAAATAATTGCTATTAATATGAAATTTGTCATAAAACGGAGTGGCTTTAAGAGTTGCTATTATTCTTTTTATGTTTATTTTAGTGATCTGATATATATTCTAGATAGTTTTAGATGATAAATATGAATTAATATTTTTATTTTTTAAATAATGAGTTATAAAATATTATAGTTAGAGCATTTAAAATATAATTAAAATATAAAACTGGCTACTAATAATTATACCGAATGTGTGTTTAAGTCCACTTTCGGAATACAATAATTAATTCTGATAACGATATTTTTTGTAAAAGTAAATGATATATTTGGATTACGAATTACCGGACGGACTTTACTTTAATGAACGGTACTATGTATGTAGTTATGATAAACAGTATTTCACATAACATACATAAAATAACGTATCAGTCTTGTTTAAATAATTAATCCGAATGTTTGTAACTTGGATATTATTATTTTAAAAAAAAAATGATAATAAATAAACATTATAAAAATATTGAAGTATTTTGATGCAAACAAAATTTAGTTTAGTTATTGTTAAGAAATAAGCGTTAAATCCAGAGGACGTTTAAGTTAATGGTGAAGTTGATCTTGGTGATATATTTTATTTCGTGTAGTAGGTTTTAACCTACTGTCTCATTATTTTTCTAAGTTCGTATTCTATATTTTGGATATTTTAAAGAGGAATTTGAAATTTGTCAGATGCAAATACAATATTATTTATAAAAAAAATATATGTAGTTAATTTTAAAAAATATTATAAATATTATTATTTTTTTCTGAATTATTTAAAGAATTTTCTGAATTATCTTAGATAGATATCTTTTCATGTTATAATTTAATTCACCTGCTCTGCATTGCTTCATCTTGAATTTGCTGTACGCTGAAGTACTTTACATTTCATAGCGTAAATAAAATGAGCATCAGCATTCCCCTCTTGATGAAATAATTTGTCTAGCGTTGTTGAAGGTAGTTCATCTGATTTTAGAAGACCTCTTTTTTTTTTAAGATTACTTCAATTATTCCAATGCTATATTATAGAGAAAATATTTTTACCTGAAAACTTATCTTAAAAATATTATTAATAATTCTTGATACTCTATATAAGATATTTTTAATCTATGAGACAACATGAACCATAGATTGTCAAGATCCATATGACATTTAAAAGACAAAAGGAATCAGTTCTGAAATCACTGAAACTCTAAGAGTCTGATTACACAAAATTTCGCAAGAGATATGGAATTTTACAATTAAACGTTTAGTAAGGCATTAATTACAAACATTTTATACTATAGTATACCTTGACATGCTTTGAGTATTTTTGAATGATTTTATTAAAATAATGTTTATTTATATATTCGTTTACTTTAATTAAAATTGTACCTGTGTCTTTTTAAGAATTTACTGCTAACAACTGGAAATTAAGCACACCTTTGAAATAAAGCAATTATTATTTAATAAAGTAGTAAATTCTAGTTATTGACTGAAAATTTTTATTAACAATATTATGATATACTGTATGCAATATAATATGATTTTAGCTGGCAAACTCACTTTGTAAATAAAAACAGTTAAAATCTATTATGAATTCTTATTTTTTTAAGTGATTTCCTAAACAGTTCTTACGGCTTCTGCTTCATGCTCATCTACTTATATTTTTAAGGTTATTGTTTCAAATATATTTTCTAGTATATATATTAAATTACTTTTATTTACAATAGCATTTCAATAATGTTGTATAAAAATATTTCATGGGCTTTAGACATCTGGTTTAAATCGTAGTTGTAACATTCAATTGAATAATAATTATATTTGACAACGTGACCGTAAAAGGCAATTACGGCGCCTCCGTTTTATATTGGGTTAAAATGCTTTCGTATTTCTGTCCGGCGGATGTCCGGCTATTCTCCTCTAAAGGTTTCATTTCTCAACCTATTCTCGAGAAATTTGGTGAAAAGGTTCGATAATTATATTTTATGTGGTGATTTAAGAAAAAATATATATACTTTTATTCACTAACTTTTTTGTTATATGTTACTTAATAAGAAACGTTTTTGTCCTAACAAAGTTTTCATTAATAATCTACAAGGAGTCAGGAAAGTTTGGTACATATTGAAAAAATAACAAAGTTGATAAACGGTTTTTTGTTTAGTCTTAACAAGATTAATGCAAACTTTTGACATTCAGTAAAACCTCCTGTACTCCAATCCATGAACCACACATGAAATAAAACACACATACAAAAAAAGTGATCTGTAAAATTCGATATTTTAACGAATGAAAAAAAGTAAATATTCGAAACATAATGCAATTAAATATATCAAGTGACTGAGTGTTCTGAGCATTCTCGGAACGCTCGAGCGAAATGTAAATGAAGGTTTATTACGCAAAAAACAGGTCATTCGTTACACAGAACTGTTATTAATTTGAAAACAAAATTTCTAATTCAAGTGAACTTACAGGCATGTATTTTATTGCAGTGATGTCATCAAACATTAAAGCTATTGTGGAACGAAATATAAAGAGCTAACTCCAGTATAAAAGTGAGTAAAGCATATCTAAATATAAGTTTAGATTCATAAGTATTTGTTTTACTTCAAAATTATTTAATTCGTACAACACAATCTTATATTTAATATGTTACGGTTTTAGTTACTTTCACTTGTCACAAAAAACTTACTAGTAATACTAATGCCATCAGTGATTTTAATGTATTTATTTCATTGTCCAAAACACTTTGGGTTTCGCTGGAAACAAGATTTTTTATTGTTTCACAATATTTAATCAGTCCTGAAATTAACACTCGAATTATTTTGAGGATATACGCTTTAAAATCGTTAAGTAAAAACTAAAAAATAATAATTCACGAAGGCTAAACATAAAGTAAGACTCCGAGTTAATTTCAATAGAAAGGACGCAGTGTTGCGATATTCAAATTTAAAACTAGGCAAATGAGAAAACTGTGTTGCTATGACACATAAAGTAAAGTCAAATGTGGGTAAATTGGTAATATCGAATCAAACGTTGCACTGATCGTCTTTGAATAAGTATTTATTTTACTGAAACTTATTGATTATATTATTAAAGATAAAATTCTTATAATAATAATAAATAATAATAAAAATATCAATCAAAGTTTGCTGTATTTATGCTTCTGAAACGAATAACAGTTACTCTAAGATAGTAATCAGCAGTCCACCAATATCAATCAATATTTTATAAATTATATAAAACATTAACAAATAATTATATTATTTATATTTTAAGAAGTTAGAGAACAACTTTCAATTGCTAAAATACTACGAAACGTCATAGACAAATCATGTGTTTTATTTTCCCAAGGCCACAGATTATTTATTGGAATTTAGATGTCTTCACATTTGAGAAGCAACATGCTTTATAAAAATTCGTGTTAAAGCTTGTAATATACAATTATCGATAAAAAAATAAATTGTTATAAAATTATTAATTATGAACGTGTTAATTGGTTATAAATTAAAATAATATAATTTATGTTAATTAATATTATTTCATCAGCTGAAATTATATTTGCATATTATATTTACAATATAAATCATTAAATGGAATACTCGTTATAAGTATATTAAAAAGCTACCTGTATTTCCAATTTCAATTTTTTAAATTTTCAATTTTTCCGTAGCAAAATGTGTTATACTAATGTTTAAAAGTTCCCAAATAAATAATTAATATTGAAGTTTAAAATTTAATGTTTGTAATTGCACTTTGAGTGAGCTTGTAACAGTGCAAAGTTTTAAAGTAGTTTTAAAGCAAAGTATAATATTTTTTAAAACCTCAAATAAAGCAAATAAAGATTAATCTTAAATACCTATTAATAAAACGTTAACGAATCTTATTTAAGTAATTTTATATATTTTTAAGCCCTTAGGTTAAAGTATTTTTATAATAATGTATGTACATTATTGTACACAGCGTTTAATTTATAGCAATTAAATAAATACAAATAATAGGTGAACCCAATCAGATAAAAGTTCTACCAAAAAGTTAAAAACCTTTAATTTTAACAAAACATTTAACATTACAAACTATTTGATGACCTCTTAACCCGGTTCAATAATTACAGCATTTGTTCTGAATTGCCAAGAAAATTTAATTCAGACTCGAAAGAATGGTAGCTGATTAAACAAGTTGCCAAGCTTTGGATTGCGGACAATAAATGTCTATTGTTTTTAGCTTTAAACCCGATCCAGTTTAGAATTATAAGAAAAATTGTATTTTTTCTTTTGAAAAATTTTTTTAGATGAGATTCCGATTTTTTTTTTTTAAATGCTGATGAGGTCTATATGTTGTATAAATAATATAAGGTCTAGATTAGTGATTGAGTGATTTGTGAATATTTCGAATGATACATTTTTCAGATATCTAACGTAATTTGGCACTTAGTAAAGTATTCTGATTCTATTTTCTTCATTACAATCATTACTTGCAATATGGTTAATATTTGATTAATTTAAATGAACATTGAAATTTTTATCAACACGGGCTGGATACAACCTTGTGACATCACTGGAATACTGGCTTCAACTAATTGAACTGTGCTACCCGTTTTTTTAATTTAGAATTCTATATTTAATCGCCTTTATCGGTTATGAAATTTATTACGCTATTTAATCCTATGTAACTATTTTTTCATGACAACACATTGTAACGTAAAATGATATCCAATTACGCGATTACGCGAAATACGCGATTTAAAGGCGTAAAAAATAGTTTTATTTAAAACCCAACTAAAGTTTTTAACCTAATATTATAGATAAACATTGAAAAGATGCCAAAAGATCAAGCAAACAGGATGAAATTGAATATTACGCCAAATCCAGTTCCAAAAATAGATGAGAACATTCGGTAAATTGAAATTTCCGTAAGGAGCGATTCAAATTCATTTACGCGTAATCCTATAGACGGCTCTGGCTTCAACAAAAACTAGTAAGTTTTTAGCTGACACTATTCTAGTGTGATTCTCGAGCCTTGAGTATGTATTGCTTACAAGGCCTATTTTCACATCAATGGACACGTAAACAAACATAATTGTCAATATTGGAGTAGGGTTAACCTCATTCGCCTAATACGACAGTTTCCATTTTAGCAAAGGGCGGAATCGGTCCGTACTTCTTTGAAAATTATTGAGGAAATAATGTAGCTGTGAAATCACTGGTATACTTGAAGATGTTTCGAGATATTTTGACTTAACAGTAACATACATTTGAAAGATATAACAGCAGAGCTTGGAAGCAGCAACACGGAGCAACATGCTTTACATCCAATATGAGTTTACCGATGGTCAAAGACATGTTTCCTAACAAATTGATTTCTCGCAGTTGTAATATTTTTCTACAGGCTCCCAAGAAAATTTCATCTTGTTTTTTTTTTTTTTTTTTTTATGTGATAAGAGGGCAAACGAGCGTGCGGATCACAGGTGTGAAGTGATCACCGCCGCCCACGAACTCTTGCAACGTCCGAGGACTCACAAGAGCGTTGCCGGCCTTGGAGGTGGGTATAAACGCCTTTTTTGAAGGTACCCATGTCGTATCGATCTGGAAACACCGCCGAAGGAAGTCCATTCCACATCTTTGTGGTACGTGGAAAAAATGTTCTTGAAAACCGCACAGTAGAGGATCGCCACGCATCCAGGTGGTAAGGATGGTATTGCAGGCGATGTCGTGCTGTGCGGTGGTGAAATTCGGCGGCGGGCATCAGATCAAAAAGCTCTTCGGAGCACTCCCCGTTGTAAATGCGATAGAAAACACACAAAGAAGCCACGTCTCTACGCAATGCCAAAGAGTCCAGCCGTTCACAGAGCACTGGGTCCCCGACAATCCGAACGGCTCTCCGCTGTACGCGGTCAAAAGGTAGAAGCTGATATTGGGGTGAACCGGACCAGAGATGAGAGCAGTATTCCATATGTGGTCGGACCTGCGCCTTATAGAGCGCAAGTCTTTGGCCAGGATTGAAATACTGCCTCGCTCTATTAATTACACCCAATTTCATCGAGGCAAGTTTGGCCTTGCTCTCCAGATGACCACGAAACTGACAGTCGCTCGAAATGTCGAGGCCCAGTATACTGATACTTGGCGAGGCGTTGAGGGGTGTGCTTTCGAAGAGCGGCGATACGACAATTGGGGTTTTCTTAGTGGTAAACGCGCAAACCTGTGTCTTTTGGGGATTAAACTGAACGAGGTTCAGTTCACCCCACTCTGAGACCATCCCTAAGGATGTCTCTACAGAAGACACAAGTTTCTTTCGGCACTCGTCGACGTTTTCCCGAGAGAGACCTGCACGGCCGGAATATACCGCATCCCCAGTGCTGTCATCCGCATAACAATGTAAGTTGGAAATATCCAACATATCATTGATATGCAAGAGGAACAGGGTTGGGGATAGCACGCAGCCTTGGGGTACACCTGCGTTCACGGGCTTGGGGTCCGAGCAAAAACCGTCGAGAACGACCTGTATGCTCCGCCCAGTGAGAAAGCTGGTAATCCACTTGCACAAACTCTCGGGAAGCCCATAGGAAGGAAGCTTCGAAAGAAGCCCCTTGTACCATACACGATCGAAGGCTTTCGCTATATCCAGACTAACTGCCAGACCCTCTCCCTTGCTTTCAACAACCGCAGCCCAACGATGCGTAAGATATAAAAGAAGATCACCAGCCGATCGGCCATAGCGGAAGCCATATTGCCGGTCATTGATCAACTGGTGATTCTCGAGGTACGCCAGGAGCTGTCGGTTGATGATGCTTTCCATGACTTTGGAGAGTAGAGAGGTGATGGCGATAGGTCTGTAGTTAGCTGGGTCTGAGCTATCCCCTTTTTTAGGGATCGGATGGACAAAGGCGCTCTTCCATGAGACCGGGACTACGCCTTTTATATAGGAGTACCGAAATAGACGCGTTAGCACTGGAGTCAACTCAGGCGCACATGTTCGTAGCACCAATGGGGAAATCCCATCCGGCCCACTCGACTTATGAACATCCAAGGAAAACAGAGACTGTCGAATGTGTTTTTGCTTGAAAATTATTTCAGGCATGGAGCTCTGACACCGTTGGATGGTAGGCGGTGTCTTCCCTTGGTCGTTCAAAGTCGAGTTTGAGGCAAAAAGAGTGCCCAAGAGATCGGCTTTCTCTTTTGCCGTGTGGGCCAGAGAGTCATTCCCCGTGTGCAATGGCGGTAGGGACGGCTGGCAAAAGTTGCCCAGACTGGCTTTGGATAGCGCCCAGAACTTGCGCGTGCCAGGTGGGTACTTTGCCAGCTGTTCCCCAATTTTGACGACATGCTTGAACTTTGCTCTAGCTATTTGCCGTTTGAAGAATCTGGAGGCACGATTATATTTCCTCTTCAGATCTCTAGAGTTCGGATCCTTGGTGACTAACGCATTAGCCCAAGCACGATACGCCTGCCGTTTGCCGGCTGCTGCAGCCCTGACAGACGCATCAAACCAAGGCCGCGATCTGCCACCAAGTGGCACCACAGAGCTTGGCACAAAAAGTTCCATGCCCTGTAGTATCACTTCAGCTACAGCCGCAGCGCAGTCACTGGGATCATTGGAAGGGAAACAAATCGGCCCCCATGGGTAGGACGCAAAAAAGGACCGCAGTCCATCCCAATCCGCTGACTTGTAGTGCCAAACGCGTCGGGTCGCGGGTCTTGTGCGAGCCGGACGTTGAATTGGCACCACACTCCGTACCAGGCAATGATCGGAGGACCCTAGAGGGGCCTCGACAATGACCTGGTACTTTCCGGGATGTGTAGTCAGCAGGAGATCCAACAAAGAGGGCATGTGGCTGTCCACGTCTGGTAGACGAGTGTGCGTCTGAACCAATTGGGACAGACCATTTGCCAGAGCAAAGTTAAAAACAGATCTCCCCGCGTAATCAGTGGCACGTGACCCTAGCCAGTCGGTATTGTGCGCGTTGAAGTCCCCAAGGACTATGACTTCAGCGGAGGGAATCTGTGAAAGCAGGTCGTCAATCTTCACCTGGACATGGCCCAAGAGTTGCTCCGTTTCTGCATTACCACTATGGGACCTGTAGAGGCACGCGTAGACTCTGACACGATCGTCCATGTCCACGCGCAGCCAAAGTAAAGACAGGTCCCGACCTTCAAAAAACTGAAGGCGACGGTAGCAGATATCCTCCCTTACGAACACAGATACCCCGGCGTGTGGTATAAAATGATGTTCAAGTTTATACCCGGGGTATGATAGGTACGCTGTGTCGCTAGGTTGAGATATCTGCGTCTCCGTCAAAAACAACAAGGCCGGCTGCGCCGTCTCAAGATGATAGTGGACGGCGTTTAAGTTGGAGTGAAGTCCCCGTATGTTGCAAAAGTCCACACTCAGGGTGGAACGGGGTGCCGCTGTGTTTGCTCGTCGTTTGCCCTCGTTGAACACGGAATGCAGTATTATGCCCGCCCCAGATACGACAGGCGGCCCGAGCAAAAGCGAAGAATCATTTCCCCGATTTTGCCCGGGGAGGGATTGTCCGGCTTCATCGAAGCCGGTACCCTCCTGGGGTACAATTCCTTTTAACAATGCATTCATGTTCATGTTTTGGCGTGGGGGGGGGGGGGTTGGGCTTCCGGAATCTCTCACTCACCGACGGAACATAACCAAAGGAATTTGGTTACTGCACGTCGGTCTTCTGTGAGAGGGTGGTCCTTCCCCGGTCGAGCCAGCCCAATACGAACTGCAGTGAGAGGACTGCAGCTAGGCCTGCAGCTGCCTTGTATATGTGAACAGCTGAACGTACTTTATAAACCGACGACAATATACATCTTCTCAAATAAATATCCATGAGTGGAAAGCAGAGATCTCTCTCAGCATTTGTTACTAGTTTTACAGCAGCTAGTTTTACAATGCTTGCGTAGTCAGTATGGACGATGCCAGTGACGTTAGCGGCTACATCTCTAGCATATACTTGTTTCATTAAATATCAATATTTGCTAATTTTGTCAAACAAATGATCCTCAGGCTAACAATTATAGTTTTATTTATATTCATGTTTCAAAAAGCGTTGAGTAGAATTTAGCGCCAGCCATTAAATTGTTTGTTTACAATTATAACATAACAAAACTAAGTAACATTACTTTCTTTTATTACCCAAAAATACGTGATTATTTAAAAAAAACTAGGTTAAATAAAAATTAATCTTTCACATGTAAGTAGTACTCTCTTCAGTGCTTAATTACATAAATTTAGTGGAAAGATTTATTGAATCTTAGCGAATTACTTTGTCGTTAGAGTTACTAACATATATACGTATTCGGAATTGAGATTACAAGTTTACCTTTTACGAAATAAAACTCATATTCTTTTAGGAGTTACAATATAAAGTATTACAGACATGCTAAATTTTTGGTAATCTATTCATTCTATTCAAATATATATGAATAAAAAATATTGCTCCGATTAGATTAAGGAGGCAAAAAAGAATAAGACCTAAAATTGCAATAACTTTATTATTTTAAAGCCTCATTGAAAAAAAAAATACGAAACAAATGTTGCTTTATATTTATTCAAAAATTCATTTACTACTGTTGATTGTTATTAAGTTCATTTTGCCAAGAAAACAACTTTCCTGAAATCCTATATTAATATTCACTGCTTATAATCTTAAACTATAATATTACATTCTTTTTTTTTATTGCTAGCATACAAAAGTAATAGGTTCTTAACAAAAGTAATAGGGAGGGAAAAATAAAAAATGCCTAATATAAGATCCAAAACCTAATTCCCAAAGAAACCTCTTGACGTCTGACCTAATATGAAATTTATTACTGTCCTGGAACTCATCCTTATTTTCTAAATTAAGAAGAAATTTTTAGAATTCTATTTACGACAAATATCAAATACTTTAACACCATATTTTGTAGTACATCTCTGAGTTAAAGTATAAATTTAGCCAAATAAACTTGTTATTTGGCAAAGTAAATAGTAATTATTCTTAGTAATTAAGTTATTATAACAGACTATTCAATTAATATTATTATTATAATTATAATATTATTATTATTTATTTATTTATTATTATTAAAATTTTACGTTACATGTTTTATATTCTTGTTTTAAATTTACAAGACTAACAATCTTCTTCTATTAGTAAATTTTGATAAATAGAATACATTTATTACAAACAAAATACTTTTTTTAAATATTAGTTTAATTCCGAATAAAAATTATTATCAATAAAACAACAAACAATTTCTAATAATTGAAAACGATTGTTTAAACGTTAATATTATTTAAGCTTTGAAACGTGACGAAATAGATCTCAAATAGCAATAAACAGACGGTAATTTATAATAATATAATCATTTTCATTTTATAAATAAGTTCAAGGATCTGAGAGGGTTAATAAATGATTAATTTTAGTGTTTTCGGACCTGATTTTAAATTTTAAATTGTAATCTGTAAGATGTTTAATGTCATCAAAAACATCTGAACTTTTTTTTGTGATATATTGACGTTCTTTGGGGCTAAGATCGTTTTGTATGCCAATGTGATGACTTATAGTGCATAATGAGGATTCTTATTGGACGAATTATATTCCTTGTGTGTGTACTGCATACTTCGATTCTTTTCTTTATACGTGTGTGTGTAACGTGTGTGTCTTTATATCATTAATGTATTCTTATAAATACACACACATTTGTCTAAAAAGGGCTCATTTTTAGTTTTCTATTCATTAATTATACTGGTGTGAATTCATATATCTGAATGAATGCTTAATATTTAATATCAGTTATGTTAACGTAATTTTTTATCATATTTTGTATGAATGATTATTAAGAAAAAATGTTTTTTTTTCAAATATGATTATTTATATACAAAACATTAAAAAGTAACATTTAGTGAAACATTATTTATTTGTGATTTTATTATGCAAATTACCCTATCTATACTTGTATATAAAGCAGAAGAGTTTGTTTGTTTGTTTGAACGTGCTAATCTCGGGAACTACTGGATCGATTTAAAAAATTATTTCAGTATAAGATAATCCATTTATCGAGGAATTTTATAAGTTATATAACACCACGCTGAGATAAATCCCCTATTTAGCAGCAGCAATAAAAACTGTTGCGAAAACGGCAAAATTTAGAGCCTTCCTTGCGTGCTCTGAGTAAACAGTGAAAGTTACTCAAAAATCAACTACTACAAAATTGTTGCCCTCTAAAAGTTCTAAAAAAAAGTCCGCGACAGTATATATCTAGCTTTTAAGATTACCACTATAACCATTGTTATGGTTACTAAGCTTATATGCTTAGCTTATGTACTAAGTATATGTTGGCATATTATTTACAAAGCTTATGTAAGCAGCTTATTTACTAAGTTTATGTACTCAGCCCAAAGGCTGACAGCTGAAGTACATAAACGTAGTACAAATACTACGTTTATGTACTTAGCTTATATGCTTATTGGAGTATCAGATGCAAATTTTTGTCTATATGTATGTGGTCCGGCTTCCACGAAAAAAATACTGGACAGGCGCAGGCGTTGTGTTTATAAATGTCTAATTGCCATAAAGTAACTAATGTATCGGGTATAGAGTTCAAAACCAGCACCGTATTATTTTAGTCACGAGATTTGTGAGAGCTGACAAAAATGTTGACATCAGCTAGTAAATTATAATGTTACAAGTGGTTACTCAAATTCAGTCTCTTAATTACTTTCTTTGTTTAAAGCCTGTATGTTTACTAAACGTAAGACTAATACCAATTTACTAATATAATAAGACCGTAATACTCGAAAGCTTATCTCTACATTGGTAGAGATAAGCTTTCGAGTATATATCATTTAAATAAATCATATAAAATACTTGATATATTTATTGAAATATATAAAGTATTTTAAATGATTTATTTTTTACTATTTTAAATGAAACAAAACTATACAACTATCGCAAGAAATGCGATTAATCGTGATCTTGTAAACGTCGTTTAGTGATTCATATATTTTAAGTATTCGTCCACATTGATGAACTGAAATAAAGCTGGTTTTATTTCTTAAACCGAGTTTAAGCTCTATTTTGTTCATAATTTTTATCATCTCTTATTTTTATTAAAACGATCAAGTCTCAGTTGACAATGGGGAGTTTTAAAATGGGAGGCATTATCACTTCAGATTATTTCCTTTGCCAATATCAAGGACAAATAAATGAAAAAATATTGTTCAGAATCTTTTTTTAATTAAGTAGATACTTAAAGTAGTACCTTAATTATTAATCTCAGTCATTCATCCAGAGTGAGATCTGAAAGAACCAAAATTATATAGAATGATTTAAGCATTAATAGCTAACCTCATCAAGTACTGGATAATCATTTCTATTGAATAATAAGTATATGTTAAAATAATAATATAATAAAATAATTTAATTTAATTTAATTTCTTTAAAATTACGAAAATTCACAAATTACTCTAGCTGCCATAGTCACTATTAGAATACTTCGTTATAAAGACAAAAACATTTATTTTTCGTTCCTTTAGGTACTTATTTTTTATCCCAATATTATAAAATTAGATAATAATCAATGAACAGTGTGCAAATAAATGTAACATTTAGCATATTTCTTTTTTTCAGTCAAAATTCAAAATGGGACCGCTCCCGTAAAATTGGAGTGTAGGTAGGCCTGGAAATCAGAAGCGACCACATGTTCTGCTATTTTAGTGGTGGCTACTATTTTAAACCAATAAACCCTGACAGTGGTCTGTTATCTGTTTGCTCCTACTTTCAGTATCTTATTTTCAACATAACAGCAGAATATATCGAACCGTCAATTATTAGATCGAGGTAGTGTGGATAAAATATAATTTACAATTGAACATTGCAGATATTTATAATTAAGATTGATAAGATTTATCAATTTTTAGCGTAAAGAATGGTATACCATCTAAAACTACAATAATTAATATAAATAATATAATTGATGTCTATTGGATTCCGAATATTAATAAAGTATAATATACATTTCTTTAAGTATTTTTTATCACTTCTTCACACATATTCCACGCTATCAAGCGTAGTTTCAGTACATTTTTCATGTATTAGTTACTATATATTTCAGAATTAAAAAGAACCTTGGGTAATAAGACATACTCAACTACAACCCTATCAAAAAACAATTAATAAAACTTAACAAATCATTTTTTAAAAATAATGATATAATCATTTTTAAAAAAATAATGATATATTTTTTTAAAAAAAATAATGATATAATTTTTTTTTCACATCTTTGTGGTTGACACATGAAACTTAATGAACTGTAATGAGGTTTATTTAACTTGCATTTTTGTTATTTTTTTTTATAATAAATATTTCTAAAATTCAAACACCACCTCAGTCGGTCTAAGACCGTTGTCGTGAGTAGTCCTGTATTTTAGGCAAAATTTCTGTTGATAAAGATCGTTTTACGAATACAAAATATTTAATAGAACCTAACTTGATACTTAACAACTTACACAATATTCTATATTGTCGACTAGATAAAATATGAATTATAATTTTATGTCATATTTTTTTTAAGTAGATATCTAGATATGCTGATGAATAGATGCTACTGGATCTCCTAGACGGATTGAACTAGATGCGTCAAGTTTAGGTTTGTTTTTGTTTTTTAAGAACACGTAAATGAAAAACGTATTCGTTTCGTGTACAAAAACGATCAACGTATTCGTTTCGTGTAGGAATACGTTAAAGAAAAAAGTATTCGTTTCGAAAAAGAATACGTTTAAAAACTGTTTCGTTTCGTATATGAATAAGTGATGTCACAAATGTCATTTTTGAACCGGGATTGGAATATTCGCAAACGCGAATGCGATGGTTCTGTTTTTTTTCAAATTATATTTATTTTTATTATATTATTTTCCAGAATGATAATCTTATAATTTTTCAGAATTTTTTACTTACAAATATTTCGTTTTCAAAAGAATTATTTTTTAAATAATATCTAGGAGTGGTCGCAAAAATTGTGACAACGAGGAACGAGTTTAAAAAGGTGAAATTTTATTATTCTTGTCAATAGTAGCTAGTCTCAGGTCACTCCCTCAATTTTGACGTCCAACTAAAAAACAAACCTAAACTCGGCACACCTAGTTCAATCCATCTGGGAGATCCAATGCCATCCATCCATCAGTATACCTCAAGGTTATTCTGTCTAGTTTGACGGTAAGATCTTATCAAATTTGTCATTGATTGTTTACTAAGTTAAAACTATTTTATTAATTATAATGAATTCAAAAATCAGTTAAAAAAATCTACAATTAAATGAAAATTGTATGATATTATATTAATCTCGACCCACTTAAGTTTATCTGATTTTAAAGATATCTTCCGCAAAGAAATAAAGAGGATTCATATAAACGATACTCAGTCCATGTTTGCGGTTATTAGATAATAATAACTTCAGTACGATAACGTAACTTTGATAATTGGGTCTCAGATTATATTTATCTTAAATAGTTTTTGCATACTTTTTCTATAATTGTAATAATTAAACAAAGTTTTGAATAAAAAATCTATAATGTTTTGTACTAAAAGCAAACTGTGAAAGTCGTTTTGTTCAAACTGGATCAATTTTAAAGTTGTAACAATGGATACTTATTGTTTCGAAATCGAAGCTTTGAAAGCTTTTTTTATTAACGTTTGTTCCTTTATTCCTTGAATTGAACCATATTTCTACAAAATTCAAAACAATTTGTAAAATTGGATTTTCACATTTTGCTAAAAATCTGGGTAAAATAGTTGTCCGGGTAAAATAGTTGTTTTGGCCTTCTTTAAATATTTATTTATACTGCAAAGTTACGGAATCAATTTCACCACCGTTCCCGATAAAGAATATACAGAATGCTAAATTTTCCGATTCTGACAGCGATGCGGTAGCTCAATTGGTAGATCGACGGAAAGATTTCCCTGAGGTCGCGGGTAGATATTTTCAAACAATATTAAGAATGTTATTATATGTATATATATAATATTACATTTATTTATTATATATATATATATATATATATATATATATATATATAGAAAAACCTTATTTACTTATATATATATATATATATATATATATATATATATATAGTAAATAAGGCGAAGTTAATGGCTCTTAAGTCCTTATAAGTAAATAAAATAGTAAATAAAAGCTTTTTTTGTTGTTTTAATTATTGAAATGATTTTTCATATAACATCTTATTATTTAACTAACCTGTTCTAGCTTCAATTAAGTTGAATGTGCTGTCAGCATAGTTTACGTTTGAAAGAGTAAATAAAATAACCGTGAACATACCTCTTTTGATGGAATAATTTGTTAAAGCGACCTCTAGACCTCTATTTCAGTTCAAATTGTGATTAATTATATATATATATATATATATATATGAACAAATAAAGCCATTCTTCGCATGAGATTTGTAAAATTATTTTTAAACATAAAATCAAATTACCTTTATCTTGTAAACTTTTTATGTTAGAAATCAATGATTGAATCTCTTTCCCCGCAATTTATATTATCGAATTGAACATTACAAAAAAGGTTATATGTTTAAATTTAAAATTTTTAACATACGAGAAAAGATATTTATATTCCAAAAGTTTGCAATTAACACATAAAAATGTTAGATTAAAATTTGTCATGTGACGCCTAAGTGTTTCCGGAATGCTTGAGCAAAACATAAGCTGAGGTTTATTGTGCGGAAAATAGGTCATTCGGTCGTTACACAGGACTGTCATTAGGTACTTTTAAATTAAACTTGTAATTTACTCTAGCCTTGTATTTTTTACCTTTGTGTTGAAAATACATCTGTTAGAATTTTATATTACAAATAAGTTTTTTTAAGGAAATTATTATGTCATTTCTTATTCCAAATACATATTGAACAGTAATCTTTGTACTTATAAAATATGTATTAATATAGACAACGTTCTATCCAGCACTTTACTAGATACACTTATTTCAAAATTGCCAAGGCAGCAGAAATCGTCCCTTATTATTACAGATAGCTTGACGTGAGGTAAAAAGTTAAATGTTTATATCCGGGGTAAGCTAATTAGGCAGTGTTACTCGTTTTGAGATATCTGCATCTCTTATATGAACACTAAGGCCGGTCGCACCATCTCAAGGCGATAGAGAGATAGGACGGCGTTTAAGTTCGTGTATCTCTATCATATCATCAGTGAATTCGCTTGATTATTTATAAATCGACTCTTTAAGTGGAGTGTAGACTGAGGAGAACAGACCTCGTTTTGCCTGTGGTTAGCGTTTTTATGCTTTTTCCAGAAAGTTCATGGTAGCTCGAGCAAGATAGCTAGCGTGACTATTTTTTTTTTAAAAAAATAGCATTCTATATTAATTTAAATACCAGATCCATTAAAATCTATTTTAGAACTGAAAGTAAGCATCTAATCTAACATTTAACAGCCCATATCTGTGGAGATGTAGTGACTCCTAATGCAGATAATAACTAAAAGATAACACTGATAATAACTAAAACCAACCTTTAAACAGAATGGTCGTATCTTCGAGAGAGAGATCCATTAAGCATTAGTGAATTTTTCCCTCCATCAATTAATCAACAAGTTAATTCACATGATGTTCCACAGAATATAAAAAGAGTCTGTAACAAGTCTACCAACTAGTCCACAAACTATACAATCAACTAGTCTACCAAATAATTTGGTGACAACTTAGATATCCACCATTACAAAATTTGCTATCAGGCTGGTATAGACAGCATACATGACTTGTCAGAAAGGCCGTATTTTGTAATTCGTAATCATCGATTAATCATCATCAAAATATTATTATTAAATGAAAAAAAATATATATAAGACTATTAAATATACTATTGATAATATTAAATAAAGTAAATAAAAGTGTCAACATATCACATATAGAATTAAGCGCCCTATTTTCTTTTTAAGAATAAACTCTCATGGAATAAATCCCAAATTTATTTTGTAATATTTATATTCTAACTCGCTAGTCAATATAGCTACTATTGACAATATTAACCAAATTATATAAAAGTGTCAACATATCGCATATAGAATTTAGCGCCCTATTTTTTTTCTACGAATAAACTCTCATGAAATAAATTCGCAAATTAATTTTACAACATTTATATACCAATCTATTTAAAAAGGTTTTATTAACAGTAGTATTCTTTCTACCTTTCCGAAATATTCAATTACATAAATATTTGTAAATGCAAAGTAAGAAATATATATACATATTTAATGTACTTAGAAAAAGCTGAAGAATATTTAAATTACCATTCTACATTGTTCCAGTCTAAATACAGATACAAATTACGTATCCCAGGTGCAAATAACAACCCCAAAGCAATGTTATTTGCTATAGCTTAGATTAAGGAAGTTGGACGTAACATTCTAGTGCCATAATGTTTCAATTCTCTTACTTGTACTTGAGTACATTATACTGTTATAGTTTTGTTGGAATTTGAAACAGAATATATTATATTATGAGATAAATATAGAAGTAAATGTTATGAGTATATTTTGATAATGAAGTGAGTTAAATTTTAACAGACAACCTAGTTTACTTAGTCCTACCGTAATCTTGTGATTATCTAATCAAATTAATTTTGCAGAACTATCCAACGACTCTTCTTAACACACACCGAATAAAAGAATTAGTAAGTTAACGTAGAATATTAATAAAAATCTATGAAAATAATAATTTGATTAATTGCAAACTACTAAGTAATGCATAACAGAAGTATTATAATTAAAATTAGTGCTGTCGGGCGGTCTTATAGGACCTACTAACTGTAGGGACAGAGACCGGGCACCTACCGCAATACGAGCACTACTTATCGTCAAAGACAGTTTTCGACGCTCATTCCCTATATGGTGTATTCGACTATCAAGAGACAGTGATCCGTACACCGAGCCGCAATCCTTAGAAATGCGTGCCGAGTACTCGGAGAGGGCTGCTTTTATAGCTTTCGTTTTCTCGGAGTACCCACAACTTGCGTTCGGTGTACGTCCCACTAGCGCCTTTTGGACGCCATTTCTTGAAGCTACATATAAATAACGAGGCTGCCGACATATATATATTTCCTTATTACTACTTTGTTTAAGGTCGTATTTATATTTAACATATATATATATATATATAGAATATCCGTTGCTACCTAACTCATGATGCACGTAAGTGGTTAATTGGATTATTTTAGGTATTCTTTTGTATTCGTTTATAATGGATATAAAAATAACTTAATTCATTGTCTGTAAAATAGGGATAAAATAATACATTAAATCGAAATGTGCCCGTTTAGTTTCAAACCCATTCGGGGTCCTTAATCATGAGCTCTGAGCGTGGCGGTTGAGCGGCGCGAGTCGGCCACGCTCCACATCACCCCGAATGGGTTCGAAACTAGTCGGGCACATTCCGATTTAATTTCTACGTGAATACAGTCGGTTAAATATAAATATAATAGTCATGGTTCACGAAATTTTAAATATAAAATAATACAATAATAACTTTTAATATATTAAGTAGTATTAAATATTGAAATATTGATATGTAATTGGTATTATGTAATTCCTTTCATTATTTTCAAGAATAAATTTAAGAAACTATTTAGTAATTCAGTGAGCAGCTGAGTTGAGAATATTTATGAAACTAACTTTGTCTTGTTTTAATATTGTATATTATATTAATGTATTTATTGAAAAAACCAATATAATGTAATATATTTTATACATACATCAAGTTTTTCCGTGTAATAAATATTAATATAACATTTAAAATTACTGAATATTTAGCAAAAATGTTGACTTATAACAAACAAGGCATCTGTTGCGCTTAATCTAATCAGGCTAATGTTTAATTCAGTTCACCTAAAAACCGAAATAAAACAGATTTTTGTTTTCACCAATTACTTTGTTGACGAAAATAAGACTGTGTTGTCGTCACATAAATTTTGAAATTTTTGTATTTTTAAGTAAACCTCGGTGCTGTCTTCGGTGGTATTTTTTTTTTCAATTAACTTTTCCTAAATATGTATATAATACCTATAATGAAATATTTGAATAAATTAGGTATAGTTTGATAGTTACATATAAATAAAAAAGTATATTCAAAAATTTGTGGCCATCTGACAAACATGCATTCTCAATGAGTGTTGGCGTCAGACTGGCGACTGAAAAGGAGTTTACAGAGTGCTTATCATTTTAATGTTATCAAACGTTATTTGCTATTACACTTATTTAGTTGTATAAAATGAAAGTTAGCTTATAAACATTTCCAATTTATTTTTACCACATTTTACAAATAGAATAAGAAGGCCTTAACTATAAATTCTCTATTCTTAAAAGTATTATTCAAACAAAACACTTTATAGACCCCTAGACCATTGTTTTAGAACTTTTACTTTAACGGAGGTCTACAATGGAGGAGGGCCCAGAAAAAGATTTATTATTTTAATAAAAATATACAATATACAATTTCAGTCACAATATAATTCTTAATCAAAATATTACAAATGGCATTTATATTTCGATCCGAAATAAATATCTTAGAAAAGTAAGTTCATATTTGAGTAATATTAATGATAAAACTTTTACGTTTTCATTTCTTTAGTTATATGTATATATATAGACTTATTTAGTTAAAAAGACATATCGAATGCTTGAGATGTACATATAAGGTGGTGGTGCTAGTTATAGCGATTTAACGACAGTTATGATGACAATACGAGTACTTTTTTGTAATTGACAGGTAAAAAACATTTAAACATATAATAATATTATATTTTTATTTTCTAGCTAGAAATTATATTATCTGGCTTAGATAATTATTAGCGAACTATTATTCAATTATTAGAAAAGACGACTAATTTTATATAACTCACATATATTGATGTTTGGAATTGGAATAATATTTATTATCAATACATTTTCAACCTTATTCATAATAACCTTATTTTTTATTCTTTATTGTACACCACAAAATTAAAAACCTTAGTAACTGTTTTGTAAAAAAATGTTACAAAACGTTTATTAAATTAAGCGTTAAGTGAAGGCACGCCATATTTACAGCACTTGAAGCGATCTGGAAACGGAAATTATCAGCAATACTGAAAATGGCTCTGATACGCTTATCTGTCTGGCACAAACTATCTAACGTTCGCTTCGATTCTTAATTGTAGATGGTATAGTTAGGTACAGACCTAGAATGAATTATTCTAATTTGTTCTAATGTACATAGCTCTGTGTAATATGCAATGAAAGATTAAAATAAAAAATATTTTGCTAAAGATTGAAAATAATGATTAGGAAAAATATTTTTCGGAATAAAATTTAACTCATTTTGTTAAGAAATTTAATTGTATTCTTGTTATGTTAGCCGTAATGGCTTTGACAGCCTTGTCAAGAGAGAGGAGCACTGACAGCTATGGTGTTTAAAAGCTATGGTGTTTAAAATAAAATCTAAATATCCCGTAGATAATGTACGAGTATATCTTAAAAGTATATATATATATATGTAAGAAATACCATTTTTCTACAGCTGACACGGAGATAGCTATTATTTGCTAACACAAAGAAAATGTTAGTTTTAACTTTCAATATATACATGAAACATTTCTGACTTGATATTTTAATATTAACTAGAGAGGATAATTAATTTACGACGGCTCTTAAACTAGCCTGTTCTAAGACGATATTTAGTTTGCTATCTTATTATATAAATAGTGCCATTTCTTACAACCTATTTTAAATTAGTTTAATATCAATGAAGAGCTAAGTAACAGTCAGGCACCAGCATTGGAATTTTCGACACAGACCTATTTGCCAATTATGTAAAAAGTATCAAGACTGACCAACGTCACTGCTCTAATGCGGTTCAAGGATTACATATTATAATATTCTGAATACATGTTCACTTCCTCTTGTCAGTTTCAATCAATCGATCACTCAATCAATCAATCAATCACCAGGATCTGACTAAATCAGGAAGTTCTAATTTGGTATGGTTCAAGTTTTATTCAGAATGGAATCGATCCAAGGCAAATCCAAGGCAGGTATCAATAAAGTAAATAATAAAAATATATGTCCTTCATTTTAATTCCAATGAATTAATAATAATTGATATAGAAATAATATATGGAATATGCATTAGAGATACAATTAATATTGCAATGTTCTAGCCGTCACGCCAAATGCATCGGTTGCAAGCGTTCTCGTTACGACCAACAATCTTGATACTTGATGTTAAAATAAACTTTTAACATGCTATGCTATACTTTTTACTAGTATGTTAAAAAATATTTTTAAATACACACACACAAACACATTTTATATATCCTAGAGCTAGAGCTATTAAGGTTCATATAAATAAATTAATAAATATCAATATTGATATTTATTAATTAAATTATGTGTAATTAACAAGATATTCATACATTCGGACCATGCACATAAAACGCTACGGTTACAATTATATATATAATTGGGACACTTTCGGAATTTATATTTCCCCTCTTATCCAGATTCCTGTCCGTCCGAGTTTATATTTTTTGTTTATGGATTTGGCTGAAACAGGAGCTGATTACCCATCTGATGGTGTACCGTCCCCACCTCATCACCATCTGCCAGTATGAAAGGTTTGCAAATGCGTTGTATTTTTGCTTAACGGGAATGCAAGATACTAGAATACACAACAGTGGGAAGCGGGGCTTTAGCACTGGTGCTGGTATCTTCCGTCTCTCTCTTTCACCATATAAGATAAAGCTTTGATATTTAATACCATTATTCTGTGCAAAAGTGTTACTTAGCAACCGTATACGAGTTGCAATGGGAGAACTACAACTACTTTTTCCTACGCCTAACAAAAAATAAATAATTAAAAAACTAAAATATATTAGGGTTAATATATGAGTTTTTTTTCAAAACCAAATATCAAAACTAATGATCCACCTATAACGTCACTATCATAAATGCAATATCCCGAACGTTAATCGCTTCATTTGACTGTAAAGTTATGATTTATGAGATCAAATGACTGCTTAGTTGATACTTAACTGTCATATGATCTAATGAAATACGATATGATTTTAAGAGATGGGACGATGTTTAATAATTAATGAATTATGTTTTTGTTTGTTTTGAGGTCTGGTTGAGAGAAATATATAAAAATAAAACACTACTAGGCTCTGATTGGGAATTGATACTTCATCTTATGTTATAGGGACAACATTCACTGGTAAGGTTCAGTTTTTAGGAATTATAAAAAAACGGAAAAAAAATCCTTTCTGTTTGTGTTAAAGAGGATAAAATATCAAGGAAAAAATAATGCAATCGTATATTCTGTTGAAAAAAATATGTAAATTGCAAGTATTATTTTAAATGCATCAGCATTCATCCAATGTCAAAAGTAATTACAAATTATTTTTTAAGAAAAGTGCTAGACATATCATAGATAATATATTAAGTTGGTTTTGGTTTTATTTTTATTTTTCGTACTTCCATGTTAATATTTGTTATAAGTGCAAACAGATTTAATTAATTTTCATTTAAGTCTTGTTTATTTATGTATATTGTCTGTTGGTTTATGTATTTAACAGCCAATTATGCAATTATATCGTAGTTTAATATTTAGCCACTTATCTATTCGTTACACCATTGACGGGAATGTTTCACAATTTACAAGTTATTTTCTTTCAATATATATAAGCTAGAGGAATTATATCTAGAATACAAAATCTGTACTGAGTAATTGTTTTGAGGACTGTATCAAGGTATTATTTTATTGTTATGATAGTTTTTAAATGTAAGGTCACAAGAGTGTGGATTAAGAGGAAGGGAAGAGTAACTAAAAATATAATATATATTATTTAATAACGGTTAATTGATGCACTATTTTTAGTATTCAAGTATTATGTAAAATAAAAAAATATACATCATAAAACCATTTTTTACAAAAATAAACCTCCCTGCTAGTAATGAATAATGTTAAACTCATGGACTAAGCTAATTCACTGTGGTTTTGTAAATAATATTAAATATTTTACACGATTTACAGAACCGCTGGAGCCATTTGTTATTTTAATATGTTGAGCTTTATTGGTGTTGGGTGATCATAAAGATGACTCACGGGCATGAAAAGTAGCAAGTAGAAAAATACAAATATAAACTTTTAAAATTTGCTCGAAATTAAATAAATAAAATTACCCTGCCCATGGTTATGAATTATTAATTCAATATTTAATTAATATACAAATAAGCTTAATGCATATACATGCTTATATACAATTTAAAATATTTATCCAGATTATTTCTTTCATAAAGAACATTTTGACGCGGCCGTACATTGACCTTAAAAATAGTACCCTCAAATCAGTCTACTTTCTTTTTCTAGTATGTACGAGTATTTAATAAAAATAAACTTCCGGCTTACTTTAATAGTATATGCATTCCGGTTTACTTTACGGTTTACTTTAATAGTATATGCATAATAACTCTTAGAACAATATCTGAATAATATTTTTAGTTTTATTTTAACATGATGGAAGATCAAAAAAATACACTCTACTGGCTGTTGGGGAAAACAATGTATGGTCGCGGTATAAATAATAATGTAAAGTTAAAAATTTGTTTTCTTTTTTAATTTTATACAAACATGGATACGTACTGAGTGATAAACTCAACCACGCAAACTCATACCTCCGATCTCTGAAATTCCATTGGGATATATATCCTAGAGGTCGTAAGCTCGAGTCTTGCCTGAGTTAGTGAATTTTTCAGTCTGGATAAATTTTAAACATTCATCACTATATGTTTATTAAAATCCGAAATTATTTTCTAAAACAACCACAATTTCAAACTAGTCTTCCTCTGAACTATTTAAACTACTATTTATATAAAATAATCATACAATTTTGTTGTACATTTTTTATAAACAGTGTGTAGTATTTTATAGCCTGTTGACACGACTTATCTCTCCCAGAACACACATAGTGAACCGGTCACTTACAAATTCTAAAAAGGGACTTCTATATTCGTCTCCTCATAAATATTAAAATGTTGGTTCTGTTATCTAAATGAAGAAGTTTTTTTTATGAAAATTGTGAAATTAAAATGTAAAAAAATATTATATCATATCATAGGTTCCTGGATATGAGGTCCATGACCCGTGGACTACGATACTGTAGATTTTTGTCATTAAGTCCAGGTCTATGACTATGATTTCCGTTTAGAAGTTACTTTGACTAAATAGAGCTCTCTGAGGTCCGTATTTGAGAGAAACGCCACGAATAGAAGATCAATATTAACACGAAGAAAATGATTTCTCATATTTAATAAAGCCGATATATAAATCAAGCTACTTACCAAGATTGTTGTTTCTAAATTGCGTCAATTGCGAATTGTTGTGAAATAGTTTCTCATATATTTGAATAGCAAAAATATACCTATCTTCATAATATTGTGAAACACAGTGTAAAACATATAAATTATTATTTTAAAAATTAATACGAAAAGAATACACAATAAACAAACATATTACAAACACATTTATTTGTTTATTTTCATCCCAATTTAAAAGGCGTGGACGATATAATTTAAGCGTAAAAGGTTCGTAATTATTACATTTACTTAATTTAATTTCGTTTATCTATGAGTTTGGATACGAAAAACCTGTTTTTAAACTATCGCAACTTGTACACATTTCAAACTAATATCGGGTCTACTTCGCGATAAAAATTATTTAGGGTGATATGACCTTTTGATTTCCCGACGTTTCGGCCGAATTTCACCAGCCGTGGTCACGGGATGACTAATGTCAATTCAGCGCCGTCTTCGTGAGGCGCGAGTCTCGGTAACTACCCTCGCTTGTTCCTCATTATTTGTGTTGTTGATATTGTTACTCTCGGAAGTGAGGGTATTTAAACAAACGACACTAACGGTGTCTACACACTGGCTTTTTAAGTCACGGCGAAGTATATTTAAATATATTATTATCAAGGATAGTGTTTGGTTTTATAAGAAAAAATACAATCTTCCCCCCCACCGCCGCCGCCACCTTCATGTTGGGCCCAGAGCTGCGGCACGCAGTTCGCGCCGCGAGTCCGCCACGCTTAGAGCTCATGATTAAGGACCCCGAATGGGTTCGAAACTAGATCGAGATATAAAAACAATTTTAATAGGCTTATAATATAAATAGTAAGGCTGTAATAATATAGCTAACCAATATATTTAAAAAATGCATTTCGATCTATAGCTTTAATATACCAAAACCATACTTCACGGACAATGTTAGGAAAAAACATAAAACTTACATCACGTTACATAAAGGGCCCTTACGTTACATTTACGAGACGTGAGAAGTTCACTTCGTTACTACGAAAGCAATGTCATTATTTTTGTACGTCAGTTGCATGTATGCTCATAGTTTTATTTTAAATGATACATGATACAATATTTGAAATAATGGACTATATATAATATACTTACGTTCTACAAATAATATAAATATTACAGAACATAATTTGAAATTGATTATAAAAATTCTAGCTATGTTTCTTTAATTTAAATGAAAAAATATTAAATATTCTGAAACTGTTGATTATATATCAAATAATATAAATATAGTTCTATGAAAGAACTGATTGGATTTTATCAACCATGCCAAGGTTGGTAAAAGAACGTTATTTTCTATCCCTGAAATATACAAGGCTCAAAGACCGCCATCGTACAGCTCCAATCCGTCATTATTGCTACCACTGTCTTATAGTGTAGTTATTTTATTGTTTTCTCACCCCATGAATGAATCCGGAAGTAAAGGCTAGTAAAAATTATAAGGATACACAAAAAAAAATATCTATCTTATCGATAACATTCTTATATGTTCTAATAAAGTATATTTTACTTTATATTGTCAAGAGATTTAAATGGCGGGTATTTTTGCTAGAGATTTTTAAAAATGTAAAGCAATATAATATATATAATTCTACGAACAAAAATGTATATAGTAATTGCGTGTTTGTAATTATTTATGTTTATGGTGGCTTTTATACACTATTAAAAATTTATTTTTAATAAGAATGTTCTAAAAAATACATAATATAAATAAAATATTGATTTTACTTCAATGTAAAATTGTTTCCAGTTCACAAGTTCATTAACTTTTCTCTTGAATTTTTATCTTATAATTTTCGAATTATAAAATATAAAAGAAATAAAATTTACTACAAAAATTTATTTTCAATATTCAATGTAAAATAAGGAATATTAATAAGCCAGATAGCTCAAGAAAGTACCTCTTAATGAATACTTCCAGACCCGTACTGCATGCTCTTGGAGTCTTCAAATGAGATATTTTAATGAATTCCCACTATCTTTGGCGTAACCGGTTAATTTAACTGGATGCGTTTTACGTATATAGTTATATAACCTTGTCATGACAAATATAATGTTTATTTATTTTATTATATTATTTTAATTTTTAATACCATTTATTACTCTATAAATGTGTTTAATTTGTTAAATATACATATATATATTTTTGTTTTCTATCTTTTATCGTAGTTCTCTTTTTTTTCTAACCGATTTTGTGAAATGTCTTTAGATGATAGGAGCAACCAGTAAGTGACAGTGATCTAAATCTTGCAATACAAATAAAAATTGGTAAATTAATAAACTCTGTGTGTATATTTTTTATGTTAATGTTTAACTTTTTTAAAATCACCTAAATATATGAGTCTCATCTAGTTGAAGTAAGATTAAAATTTTCACTCGAAATCATAGTTTATCAGGTAGATAATTAAAACCTGCTGAAAATAATTTGAACGAAAACAGAATTTTGTTAAAATATAACTGTTTATTGCTGGTGTTTGATAATTAGGCTATTATTAATTAATTAAACTTTTAAAAAATCAGCAAAGGTTCAATAAAATATTTCTATATTTAAACTTTCGTGAATCATGACTATTATATTTATATTTACCCGGCTATATTCGCGTAGAAATTAAATCGGAATGTGCCCGACTAGTTTCGAACCGGACCCCGAACGGGTTCGAAACTAGTCGGGCACATTCCGATTTAATTTCTACGTGAATACAGCCGGGTAAATATAAATAAAATATTTCTAGTCAACTTACTGATAACGGATTACATTTATGAAATATACCAGTGAAAGTAAAAATATTCAACATAGTTAAATTATTATAAAATGAATCATAAATAAAAAGTAATAAGATATAAAAACAGTAACGTAAACAGTAACGTATAACTCAGCAAGTTTAATGAATCAAGTCTAAATAGTATTCTGACGGTCTAAAATTGCTTAAGATTTAGTTTTACTTCGAATGAATAAATACAAAACCGGTAACAGTATTGCTTATTAGAATATTTATATATTATAATGATTTAAGGAAAAAAATTTTGAAGAGTTGTAAATCTTTACTACACATTGAATGTTAAATAGTATTTCTTGGCAATTAATCATTTTTTTGAATGCCAACCAATCAATGTATATCATGTAAATTATTTTGCTCCTATTATGAATAGCATAAGATATCATTTTATTGTTAATTTTGTTCAGAGAGTTGTAACAAACATAAATGGCACAAAGTATATCCAGACTCGGGGAACAATCTGTTGAATCGTTTCCATGCCCTTGGGGGGGAGAAGGGGATATAAAGCCAACAAACCATCATATTGAAACTTATATTTTTTTTTCTTTGTAAAGTAGTTGGTGAAAAATGTATTTTAGTTCACGAAAACTTTCAATTATGAACAAAATTTTAATTAAATATCCGTATATGTCATAGTTACTATGAGTAAGCAAAGTTTTTAGTGGGCGCTAGTAAAACTTTTACCCCAGCGTTCAATAAACGAACTTTCTAGGATTTTCTTTATTTATACATAAATTCAATAAAACTTTTGAGCATTTGTAGAAGAAGAAATTGAATGCCGCCTATCAAATAAAACTTATATTGCGACGTTGTAAAAGTTTCGTTTACAGACTTTTAAATATAACCCGCCCGCTTAAACTCGATAAAATAAATGGGATATTAAAAACTATTATTTTTTCTAAAATTATTTCTCATAACAGTTATTAACAGTATATAATAATGAGTCATTAGATAAAACAAATAGTTTGAGACAATAAAGACAGATGTGTGTGATAACCAACCATGTTGGTATTATACTTCTATAAAACGACATTTCTTTCAGCCCAAAGAAAAGTCACACAAATGGTGTGGTATATTTAAAAAATATTAAGAATTGATATTCGAAATAATGTCCAATGTGTACAGAGTAAGGTAAAAACTTAATTTTGTTTATTTTTGTTATGTTTTCAAAATAGTTATTATAAGTTAAAAATAAACAACAAACAACAAATAAGTTAAAAATTACAAAATTAGTGAACGGAACTTCTTCAAAAAATCAAAAATTTACAATTTATTTTTAAAGTTGTTTCATTTATTTTCTGAATGGATTTATAAGATACTCCGTATAAAACATACAGTCAAATCGGATAGCTTTTCGTGATGGCTGAATTTTGTAAAATAAAATGAAGAAAAAACGGTCAAGTGAATTCGTTTTATAAGGACCAGTTGCGTTCCAAGAATACAGAGTTGCGGTCAATAGCTACTTTAAAATAAATTGGTAACCAATATCTTTTATGTCAGGAGGGTACGACTAAATGAATATCGAGAGTCATCTTACACAATTCAAGAACCGTCTTTGTCAACACAATATGTTCTGATGGGATGTGATCTCACCAATTTATAACAAGAAATTGATCCTTCGAGCAAGATTAAAATAAATATTTTTTTTTGCTTCCACTGCTGTGAGAGTTTTTTTTTTATTTGTAAATATTTTATATTATTTATAATATTTAATTTTTTGTGATGAATATAAGGTTATCTTTTTCAATGACTGCTTTGAGAACACAAGTATGACTAATTATATTATTTTTTTTATTTTAATTAATAGATGAAAAATTTGAACAATAAAAAAATATACATTTTAAACTTATATCTCTACCCTCTCGTGTTCCTCATTAGTTATAGTATTAATCTTATTATGATCGAAAATGAGGGTTTTTAGACACATACGTAATTAACGGCGTCTACACACTGGCGGTTTAAGTCGCGGCGAGTATGGCACTTATTAAAAACTGGATTGTTTATAGGCAATATCCATCTTCTTGTTAAAAAAAATATGTTTCTTAATTTAAATCGCTTCACGTACTAATCGAGAATAATAGTGACGGTCTTTGGAGACAACTAGTGGCTAGTGCAACTTTATCCAGTGATTGTGACTGGATTCTAACAAATGCTATTTAGTCTGTAGGTTTTTTACAGCTGCAATATGTTTGTTCCTTTGACCCTTTCAGCAATACTTCTTTTGGTTTGTCCATTATAGGAACTAACACAGCTGCAGTCCACCTTGTAGAGACCAGGGGAATAAAAGGAACTACATCTACTACAAAAAGGTATTTTACCTTTTATTTATATCGCCAGATATAACTTACATAAGTTTAAGATATGTAAAGGTTTGTGATAGTTTAAAAACATTAATAAAAAAAATCAACTAAAGATGTTACATTATTTTAAATTTAACAAATTAATAGATCTCTGTAACACTTATTGAATAATATCGATAATACGATCTAAAGTCCATTTAATTTCCTCCGACATGGACTTATCTGGAATATTATGTTTCGAGATTGCTAAATTGAATTAAATTTGTTCGAAAACATTTCTTTTTTTTCAGTTCAGACGGCAGATCTGAAACACAGAATTTAGTCATCATTAATATAACAGATAATTAAATAAGTGAAACTATGTTAAGAAAGAAGGTGAATGATTCATGAGTTCCGTAAGAAAATAAATAGTATGTAAAATAATGTTCTTTTGTAGTTTCGTTTGTGAGCGACCTACAGTCCTAACCTATATAACTATAGCTCAATATGATATTATACTAAAATATGTCAAATAGGTATCTGCTACTTTTTTTAAAACAATATATCTTGCTATGACTTTTAAAATAAGAAGAAACTAAAACAATTATAGACAGCAAGCAATCGTGATGGATAACAAAGAAATAAAATGTTTATGATTAAACGAGTTTTAAATTAAAGAACTGAAGCTATGACATCTGTCTAAGATATAAAAAAATGTGAGTAAATTCAAGATATTGGTCTGCGCCCCTCCTCACTCCCCCCTCACAGCTCAATAAACGAACTCCCTAAAAAGAGTGCCGTTATTGGTGCAATTTCAATATAATTCGTAAAGTTTGAGTGGAAGAAATTGTATATGCGGATTGAAGTAAAACTTATATTGCGATGTTATTTAAAGTTTTAGTTTACTGACTTTTAAATGTAGGAAGTCGCCCCGCTTTTTGATCAACTAAGTTAGTCCGATTTCGAAACGAATTACAACTTAACGTAGTTTAATGTATATATTTTTTGATCAAACAACTAAAACCTAGCAAAAATGTTAAACAATATCAACACACTTTTATTAGCTTAACTTGTATGTATATATGTATGTTTGTAACCAACTCCGTCGACCCGATTTTGACCCACTTTAAACGGAAAGATTTATTTCAAACCTTGTACCTACACTTATCAAACTAAGAAGTAAAAAATAATATAACGAAAAAAACGTCCTCCATTCCATCAAACTGAAAACTTCAAAATATACCTCAGTATGAGCGTCGGTTGCTTGATATTTGAGAAATATGGCACAAAAAGCACCACGCTTGTTTCACAATAGTACTAGTATTTTTCGTTCAACATTATTTTTAACTTACATTGGTAATCATTATGCCTCTTTAGTTTGATGAACATTAATCAAACCTGGCGCACCTAAACCGCATTGCTGCGCCAACTTCCCTATAGTGTTGACATTCTTCTGGATAAGTTTCATATTCGATATGATACATGATTTATATATATTTGCAGAAATGCTTGTAATTTTAATTAATTGTTCATCAACTCTACCTTTTAAAGAAGTCAAATTCGATTATTCTTATATTGATGACCCATTTAATGTATTATACGTAAAACTTTATAAATAGAAGTTTTAGATTCTTTTCAATATTTTTTTTCATTGTTGAACATTCAACTGGAACTCAAAAATATTTAAATAATACTCACGAGGAATTAATATTCAAGAAGCATATCACTAAATTAACAAGTTAGAACTCACGTACTAATGATTATAACTTCATGGAAACAAGCTAATTTGAGGTAGGTAAAGTATGTTAAAGCTTCCCGGCAAGTTTTTAAAATTTGTAACTCTTGTATTTCAGATAAAATTAAAAAATTGGGCATTTAAATTCACAGGACTTAATTCTTAGGTAAGATGTATTAAATCACTTTAGAACACTGTATTTGTAAATGTTCCTTTCTGAGGACATTTCCTATCCTCCTTTCGTTTTCCTTTCAATTTCTTTTTAATCATAAATTTTCCTATCCTGTTCTTATTTTTAAACTTTAAAACAAAATTTGAACTTATATAAAATAAAACTAACTAAGTAGTCACTTTTACCATCTGGTCGCCATTTCAATAAGAATTACTTACATACCATATTATCGAAAGAAATACAAATTAATTTACTTGTTGCTAATTTATTAATAATATTAATTAATTTATAGAATTTTTGATGAGGTCCATCAAAAATTCTATAAATCTTTTTATTTACAATGAATTCATTTAGTTTATGAATTATAAGATAGTCAGGGTTTTGACTTTTTTTTATTTTAACTTGATATTTGTATATATAAATATCAAGTCAAAATTTAAAAAAATATTTGAATATACTAAGATCAAGTCAAATAAAAAAAAAGAATTGTATATACAAATATCAAGTCGAAATTAAAATACACAGATTCAAAGAGTTCCATTTAAGAAGTTTGAAAAATTGCAAGATGGCGCTGTCTGAAAACACCCTTAAATGTATGAGAGATTGAGTATTATTAAGTTTGAAAAGACTAACAAAATCGCCAAACTACGTAAATATTACTCAAAAAGGGTATTTAATATTTAAAATATGCTTTTTTTAAAATATATTAACACTTTTTTAAAGTTTTTATTTTTATTTTATAGATTCTTATATTATCTTAAATTATAAGTAAAAATAATGACCGTTGCAATGGTGATGAAATATCGGAAAACAAGTAAAAGCTAAATACGTGGTAAATATCCTATGAAAAACGTTTTTTTATGGTAATTTCAGCAATATTAGTTTGAAATTTTTTCAGTATAAAAACATATTGAAATTTCAGTTTATCGTACAAATATATACGATATTTCTATAACGTTATCAAAAGCTGCACAAAAGTATTATCGGTGATATGGCGAGATCAGTTTTATGACACTGATATTTGAAGGTAGAGTGTACTCAGTGAAATATTATAAAAATATAGTATAATTTGTTTTATTTGTCGGTTCCTTTGTTTACTGACTTTAAAAATCGTAAAAGTAACATTGCAGTCTACATTTTGTTTGCTTAAGCTCAACTAAATGAATTTTCACCCATAACAAAAAAAAATCTATGTAATTTCGATATTGCTTACAGGCTGCAAAAAAGGCAAGGTGGCCGAAGAGGAGGGCGACGAAAGTCTAAAACTTTAACTTGCGCGCACTGTTAAAACGTTACTAACTTATGTCAAATTTGACAGTTGATTTATTTGCCACAGGAATTCACTTCTTCCAGTTTTTCGTCAGCAAAAAATTGAACAGATAAGTAAGTTTAATGTTACGAGTTTACAGTCAATCAAAAGTAAAGTAACAAGCCACTAATAAAGCGATATGAAAAAAAATAAATAACATTAAAAAGTTGTTTTTTGGTCGATAAAATATGTTCTTAAATATATCTTAGCGATACGGTAGCTTAATTTTTTTAAAGCGACGGTACTGTTTTCCAAATGTCACGCACGGGTTTAAATCTCTGCCCATATTAGGTTAGATTTCATTCTATATATTTTTCTAATTTATTAATAACTTTTATTTTAAATAAATATAGAGTAATAAACTGTGAATAAATGGAGCTGTTTGTTTATTTAACAAATCTATATAAGCCATAATATAATCTAGATAATACTCGAAAATTATTAATAAATAAAAACTTTTTTCATCAAATGTGTTGTAAGTGAATCGAATATTTCGCATTTCGTCAGCAGTTATATATTTTGAAAAAACAGTAATGTGTTATCCGAAAAAAACTCCCATTCTGGAAACAAAAAAATCATCAACTTCCAAAGAAGGATCACTTTCTTGTTATATATTGACAAAATCACATCCCACCAAAACTTAGTGCCTCGATAAAAGCGTTTCCTGAATCTTGTGAGGTAACTTTTATAAGAAAAATATTATGATAAGGAATATATTTCATACGACATATATACTTGTTACGAACTTCTACTTACTCCTATTTAATATTTATAACTTTTATTATTTCAGTAAATTTAGATTTATAAAGACTTACACAATAATTACGAAATAAGAAATCAAGTGGTCGTTATCTAAAATATTTGATTCTCCAAAAACAAAATATCACCTATAAAGTAATATGTATGAGATAAAAAGTTCTATTTATATATGTTTAACGTGTATTATATACGAGTATTTCACTTCGTCAACTTTGAGGTCACTTTAATAAAATATTGGAGGCACCGCATTTAAAAATGTCGGTACTTGTGTTTGTATTTTTAACAGTTTAAACAGAATGGTTTACATTCAGTTCAAAATATTATTTCTGATTATCGAACAAGCTCTTGAAATCGCACTTGAATTAATATGTAAGATCGCTATTAAAAGCGAATCGGCTATTAAACTTTCCTTTTTTAAGGTTTTTCCTTTTACTTATAAACATAAAATATGCCAAGGATTATTAAAAAAAAAATAAAACATGCTTTTTAAAATTCCTTCATATATATTTTTATTCCCAAAAGGGCGCACTCCATATTGCCGTACGAAATGTAAGTCACTATAATCTATAGAATCCGATTCTGACGTTCAACAGACTTTAGATTTATAACCAAGCCTTGTCTTTATTCAAACTAATGCATTTTAAGTTTGTAACCAACTCAAAATGCTCAATTTTATTTGTCAATGCAAATTTAATAATAAAATAATAATATATTTATCAATTATCTCATCCTTATAATTAAATTGTGCTAATTACTAAAATAAGATAAATTATTCGTTAATATGTTATTGTCATATACGGAACTATTTATATTGTAAAAAGATAATGTAAGATATAATGCTATATAATTGAAATCTTTCTACATTTTTTCGTGGATTTGTAAATTTTCGGAAAAACGCTGCTGCTATTATTGTCAAAGATGATAACGATTTTTTGACAGCTTTATATATATTTTTTAAACATAACGTATTGAAATTTTCATTGAATATCCTAAAATGGTTTTTAAATTTGAAAAGTCTTGACGATAATAAGAGTTGGGGAATATAATTAATAGAAATAGCAATTTATTTTAGTATTTGTTTTAATCTAAGATATAGCAAGATATTTAAACTACGAGCCGAATCATGAAAGCAATAATATGATATTTTGCAATACGTGAATAATGCATACATCGTGTAATGCTATTTCATTTGAATAATTTAAAATCATTTTCTATTTTCTGTTGAAACATATTGCGTGACTCGACGGCGAACCGCGGAAATCGCATTTTATTAGATTTTTTTTACATATTTGCGGTTTTTATTATTATTTAATATAATTATAAATAGGTCATGACATCTTTTAAAAATAATAGATTCCGTTAATTCTATAGATTTAACATTTTTGTTTTTATAAAAATTAATATTACCTTTTAGTACTTTTAATATGTGAGTGAAAATATATTACTAACGTAATACTATAAAACAGATATTTGTAGCAGATTGTTTGGTGATAAATATCATCAAATGTATTTTAGTGTAGAAGTTAGTGACCCTAACTGCTGAGCCGAAGTTCGATAGTTCCGTTCCCACATGAGACGGTTTTTAGTGAGGTCCACAGAATTATATTCAATCTTGGATGTACTTTGTGGGCGTTATTTATAATGTTAGGTGTTTATTTTTTTTGCCACGCATACAAATAACATTTTAGCAAATAATAGAGCTTTCTTGGTATAAGATATTTATTTTTTTTCCGTTTTTCTATTATTTTATATTATTAAAATGGATACACAAGACTTACACAAAGATTATACAAATTTTAGTATATATTTAAATTGTATATATTTTTAATCGGTTTGTGTTAATACTTTAAACCGTTTTTGTATTTTACTAAAGAACCCAATGATAACCCAAATTACCCAATGATTTTCTATCTTATATATTTGTATTAAAAAAATATATAGTCAATTACAGTCTTATACGAAATCATGATCTCAACCACAATGATGGGTTTTATTTATGGTATAGAAGCATTTCATCTTCAGAACCCACAGTCAAAGCTCTCATAATGATTAAAGTTCATTTTTATACATTAAACCATGGACCACAAACATACAGAAAGTTTCCTATTTTTTATAATTTCCTATAAAATCGAGCGAAGACCACTCCTTTTATTGGATCTTGGGCCAAAAATATATTTAAGTATCAAAAAATTTTATATCTTAATCTAATATGAAAATACTGTGACAATATTTGTGTAATAATAAAATTAGAAATTTAAGACAATACATTCAAACAAATTTCAATAAAACGATAATTCTTTAACTTTGCTAATGTTAAGAAAAACCACAAGGCCTTATTTGTGCTACAATTATCGAAAGTAATAAGGAAAGAAAAGATCACAAAGAATCAAATAAATCTCACCAAATCTTCACAAAACCGTTGAGAATGGACACTTTTTATTGGAGATTACTTAAGTAACCAATTTTATGATAGCATATTAAATTTTCCGTTCTCCGATGACATTGGGATTTTAAAATGAGATTCCGTTTGTCGCAGGACGGATCAGTTTTCAATTTAGAAAATTGTTACTGAACTTATCGCCTTTTTAAATTAGATTTTTATATACTTTGTAAACTTTTTGATAGAATCTTAAGTTACTTTTTAAATTAAATTATCAACAATATGTTTATTTTAGTTTTAGATATTTTACATATAACATTGTGTTCAATTTAGTTTTACATCAGAAAATATGTATAAATCATATATCAAACAGGGATATCTATAACATTTAAAAAGTAACAAACGTAACAAATAAGTTACAAATAAAATGAATTTTAAATAAAAGTTTTTGTTCATTCTTTCGTTATTTTTTGGTGGATTCCTCAAAGTTAAGCAGACATATGTATCATATCTTTATATGATACACATGTCTGCTTATCTTTGTACTTATATGGTGAATTGGAATTCATTATACAAGGGTTTTGACTTGCAACAGTAACCAACTGATTAGTCGAATATCTCTAAGTGTGAAGTGTGGTTGTGCGATCTTTTTATCATACTAATAAATATCTGTGCGAAGGAATTTCATGAACTAATTCCCCCATCCCCCTTCCATCACCGGACGTTAAGACGCACGGCGAGCATCCATCCTTTTGTAATAGACGCGCCGCATGTCCGAACGAAGCGCTACGCTTCATCTTTTTTAAATCGGACAGCGAAGGAGTGGAACAGCTTGCCTGCGTCGGTATTTCTGTCCAAGTGCAATGTGGGTGTCTTCAAAGCAAGAGTGAATAGGCTTTTACTGAGTCGATGCGCTTTACCACTTACGACTACATTCAAAACTCCCACCAGTTTAAGTGTAAAAAAAATATATATCTGGAACCACATATAATATAAATTGTACATGAGATACATACTTTGTACGTTTAAAACACATCGGATAGTTTTTTTATTATTATAATGTAATTTTGCGTACAGATTGGCCATGGATAATTTTGCAGCCCGAAAATAATACATGGTTCCAGGTTCAAGGCGGAACCGCTTGAAAAAGTTGGTACGTAATATTTTAATAGTTTGAATATTCGCCCAAACTTGTATATTTTTGTCTTGATAATTTATTATGAAGTCTACGATGATTAGGATACAGTAGTAATTTAATACTTATATGAAATATTTATGGCAAAGGTCTGTTTTGGCAAACTATGTAGCTATCTATCAAAATGTGACATATGACAGATGACATTGGATAGATTTACCGCCTCCGGTCTATCTTAATAATAAGTTTTCTGTTTGAAATTAATATTTCTATTGGAAGAACAAATATTTATTGATAATTCGAGCCAGTTTTTAAAAATATTATTTTATTGCCCTATGGTTTTTTAAAAAAATATTTGTGATTCTTACTATAGGGAAAAGGAGAAAAAAAACAAATGCTAAAATAAATTTAATTTAATATTACCATTTACAACAATTAATATGAACGCTTCGTTTATATGGAATTAATAATTTAAAAAAAAATTCAACTTCTTGAATAAAAGTATTCTGTAGGTAAAATTAATCCGCTCTTACAGTAAAACAAAATAACGAATTATTTTGTTATTTTTAGCTGACTAGCATTTTAAAATAAACTTTTCATTTGTTTAAGTACATTCGACTGAAAACAACTTTTACTTTATTTATTCTTTCAATACAACTGTTTTTTATCTGTATGTAAATTTAAAATGAAATCGCTGATTCTCTTTTAATATAAGCTTCGTATTGACATTGTTTTCTTTTAAATCATTTGTTCATGATTTGAACACGATTATTAAAAACAGTATTTTTACGTTTCGTAACTGATAAATAAGTGGTTGGAATTATTTAATAGCCATTTATTTGTATAGACGCTTATGCCACCATTATTAATAATAAATAATTCACTGATTACGTGCTACAAAAACTTAATAAGTTTTTATTTTTGCCTAAGTACTAACATTTCTACAATAATACGTAACAATAATATAATAGGTAGTCTTAAAAGATAAATAATTTTCGTTACGCTTGAAATTCAAATAGCTGCATTGTGATTTATAAATAGAATACTTTATCAAATTGTTGTGATAAAATATTTTTATTTCTGGTGAAGTTTATTTTATAATTGTACTGCTTTATGAAATTCTATAACAACAAGCCTTTTAAAGCGCAAGTTCCAAACTAGAACAATGAAAACAACTTATATTGCCTCCTCCTTCGTCCTACGTTTGAAAGTTTAGTCATAAATTTAAATATGAATATGTCGCATGAAATAAGAAGAAAGTATGGAATAAGTTGTGAATAAGCGATTCAGTTATTATTACACCATTTGTTATGTTATATAGTTACAAAAAAAAAAAAAAATGTATGAGATAAAGCACTTACTTTGTCATAAACATGTATGTACATTTTTTGAATATCTCTGACCGGTATATTGACGTCATCCTCCAAATGAAACCTTGTCCTCTGAAACTATCAGATATGTTTTCCATCAGCCGCTGCGTCCGATGGACACGTGAACGTTTTCTCAACTGTTGAATGAAAAAAAATGTACAATGAAATGTTAAAAGTTAATGTAATTTCCATAGTTTATTATAACAACTAATAATCGACCTATACTTAACAAATCGTCTTAACATATTAAAAATAACACACAATATAAAAGTTATTAATAAATTTATACTTGTTTTTAATCTGTATTAATAAAGCAAAAAACATGAATTAAAATTTAATTTAATTTATAACATTCTGGACTAAAATTTTTTAGGCAATCGTTTTCAATATATTTTTTGTCTTACCTAATTGGATACGAAATACTTTACATTAAACAGCTCGGTGGAGGTCGCTATACAGTTAGGTGTTAGACTATTGTCAATTATTGTCAATATTATACAACGTTAAAGCTTATGAATCATATTTAATTAGAGCCATTGTAATTTAATATAATGTTCTTCTACTATAATGTACTATAATAATCTTTAATATAATGTTCTACTTCAACCTATTATGTAATTGGTAAGTTAAAAACTGTATTTCAGAGTTTCAAATAAACATCTCTCCCCTACTTTTACCCCCTTATACAATCATTATAAATAATAAAAAGAGCCTTATTTCAGTTTCTTTTTGACCATGTAACCTTCTCGAAGATAAAAGTATAAAATCATCTCTCAACTCGTAAGTAAGCTATAAATCACGAGCCCAGCGGAAATGCTTCACTAAATTACATTTATGATTCAGAAACCTTTTTTACGTGATACCAAACCGATTCTTATGGAATTTCTTTATTTATATTTTATTAATACCTCTCGATCTATCGTTGGACAACTCAGTATTATTAATGGTCGTTAGTTAACGTTCGTTTATTAAAAATGTTATTTATTTATTTAAATCTTTTCCACTTTGAATCATTCATTACCAGTGATCACTTGTGTACGTGAAATGGAGGTGTCAGGAGAACCTATTTTGATATCATACTTATCGAAATAAGCTCTTCTGGAAGAACATCTCTGAACTGAAAATTAAAATTACGAGGGTTCCAAACGCGCCCTCGTCTGAAAAGAACCACACAACAAACTCAGCCGGGTGTTTCTTTATTGTAATCTATATTGTTTCACAAATGTCAATATAAGTAAAATGAGCAACAACAAGAACCATCGCAATCGATTAATAAACACTTCAGTTGCATATTATCTCCAACGCTTAAATAAAAATCTACCAACGTTTATTATTTCATTTTGAAACCTCTTGGTCGGTTTGTCGAGGCTTTACACTTGTGGATTAGTAAAACGTTACACATTCGTAACTTTAGTTTAAAACTAGTGGTCTTACCTAATTGTAGTCTTAATAACCTTTTGACGTTTTCTTTTTCGTCGACGTTTTTGTTTGTAGTTAAATAAAAACGTTGGCAAAAAAAACAAGAATAAAACTAAAACTATAATTCGATAAACATAAATTAATAAATTATCGACCTTTCAAGTAAAATTGATTTGTGTAGTAACTTATAGAATGGCCTTACTGAAACTTACCTTTCTTATACGTTACCGTTTACTTAAACTTACCTTTGTTATAAGTTATTTGAAATGATGTACAAAAAAAAGGAATACGAAATTTGTTGATGTTATCCATAGTAACGTATGTCCAACATTGATCCCAATAACGAAATATACGGCTGTTTTTGATGTGTGATTCTACTCACTCACGCACATTAGGAAGACATTTGTAGCTTTAACTTTTAATTGAAGAGTGGTTTTACAGAAGAAAAAAGGCAGTCAGAAGTGACACTTCTATTTGACGAACACAGAAGTTGAAAACGGTCTTGCATTGATTCACTATGGAAAAGATATAAATTAATAAAAAATAAATACACTGTATTCACTATCAGACCCATTTATTATTTGGCACCATAAAAGAAACAAAACAAAAAGATATATTGTTCTTATTTGAGAGAAATTTTAAAAAGATAGTCGAAAAAATATTTCATTGAAATTTATCTAAAGAAATTTTAGGGGAAATGAACAAATGGCTATTGTATAAAATATTTTTAAAAAATCCGTCAAAATTTCGTATCGATTGCGTATCGCAATGCCGACATTTTATTTATATATAAGTTCCATTTACTACACCTGCTATTTAATAATATTTAAATAAAAAGCTAATCCATATTAATTTATGATTCCAAATATTAACCGTTTAAGAACATCTAATCTCGGCCAACTTGCTATCTCTTTAGGATTCATAGCTTCCTGCAGATGAAGTTTAGAATTATGGTATTCATTTGAAATTTGGTTAAGTGTAAGTGGCTTTTCATCCTAATAATAATACGCTTATCAAGTTGTTATTTTTTTAATTTAGATAACATTTAAGATTGATATTACAAAGAAATGAGACAGTAACTACATAAGCTTTTAAATTGTCGACTTCGTTTTTCTGTTTCTGCTTTTTGAGCTTGTCTGTAAATCTAACAGTCCTTTCCTGAAGATGGGATTCCTTCAACCGAATCTGTATTTGCTTTTATGTAAATTTAAACTTAATTATTTTCTTTCGTTGTATAAGTATTTGGTAGCACAACTGTTTTTTAAATAATAATCAAACACGTAAATAACAAATGCAGTATGTTGACTTTTAAAACTTTTACAATAATATTATGTCACACAAACTTTTTACTTAATGGTCACTTTACTTTATTGGTTTCATTCCAAATGTTTTTCTTATTTATTTAAAAAAGTAGAGTGCGTATGACGCATGCGTGTGACCACCAGTGGGCAAGTAATTCCCACATCCCACGATATTTTGCATCATAAAAGGAACAATAAAAACTTTGCTTTGCTTTGTTGGAGCTTTTGAAGGGTATGTAGTATTGACCTGGCAACACTACCAAGAATTATAATGAAATATTTAATTAATTTAAATTTTCAGAACAGACAACAACATGAGAAGTGAAATACTATATTATCTTTAAAAAAGATTTTTTAGTGTTATTGGTAGCGTTGTCTGTACTCTATTGCAATGAATTATAGTTGGTTATATACATATGTATATAAAGAATTATAATATTAGAGTATATAAAGAGATTTAAAATAGATCAGGATATAATATCAAAATATAAGGATTTTCCTTTCAAAAATGGTCTGAAGAAATTGAAAGAAAGTAAAAAAGTGTATTTTTTTTAAATGCAGAAATGACTTTATTTTGTCAGAAATAGGAAGGATGAATATTATCATAAAAGACTTCTGAATTATTTTAATACGCGATATCATTAATATGAGTTTCTAAATAAACATTTCTAAATATATTAATAAACTTCTCACTGGTTATATATTGTTAGTAATACAATCACGTGTAACAGATATAACGTAACTTGTTATTTGACGGAAATATGTGCACAGAATACTTCAAAAATACAATGCAGCTGACAGTTAATAAGCCGTTAATTATTTTAAAGCTGCAGTAACATAAATCACGATGGTCTGCGCTTGACGTCTGTGTGTCACAGATATAAGTGACCCATATTCAGTTGCTAATTTTGAACGTGGTTATGATTTAATGATTATTTGAAACGTTTTTGTTCGTTTTATCATGTTATAAAATGTATAATGAGTTATTATATGTGACGTAATTATGATAAATTGATGTGTTTATCAAATATTGTATGTTTTATAAAATATTTGACTGAGAATGCTGAACTGATTAACTAAAATAGATATCAAAAAGAAACATTCGAAGCTGGTCTAAAAAACAGATATAGTTAAATCAACTGCTTGCCGAAAAGTTATTTAAAACATAAACTAACATTATTTCTATTACAATCTAACGGATGCTAAGTGTCATACATTTTGTCATAATATACTTTAAAAGGTTATTATATTGCTAGTTTGAGTAGATATAATTTTAAAAATAAAGTAAATGATGTATTACTACTGTAAGCGTCATTGCAAATGTCCGTAATTCAGATTTCACGGGCCTCTACTATAACAAAAAGATAAACTTTTTGACTTTTCAGATTTTATATACATTTTGTATTTCGTAGCTTAAATTAGGAATAATTTAGCTTTGCATGAATTCTAGATTCATTATTATATTAGATAATTTTATTAAAATGTTTATTTTTATTGACCGCTAAAATTGATAAAGACCATTTTTCAAAGCTTTTTAGTGAAAGAAGCAGTAACTTACACTCAGTACGTTCCCAGATTGTTCAATATAGTTAATGGCACTTGTCACGCATAATTGTGTACTAATATTACTAGTAGTTCAAGTGGTCAGATTGTGCCACAGACGACTGAATAGAATAAGTGTTATAATTTTAGAATTCAACTTAATTAAATTAACAATACAAAAACATATCTGGTTGATTGGAATAAAATTATATATAAATAAATCTGTGTGGAGCATTAAGAGGCTTGATGAATGAAATTCAAAAATTGATAAAGAATTTATGTAACATTTGTTTTTAAAATGAAAAAACAAACCTTATAAAATACAATAATAACATTTATCCTGAATGGACAAGAAACTGTGATTCAATTCAGAGAATTAAAAGAATGGGGCCTGATTAAAGCTGCCTCAAAGCTTTGACTGCAGAACAATAATTGTCTTTTGTTTTAATTTTCTATTTGATTCAGAAACGGTAATAACTATAAACTGATATTATCTTCTATATTTTGTTTTATAATTCCCATTATCGCTTTTGCCCTGTATATATTTGAAGGTAATGTTTCTGCCTGAATTAAAAATTGTATGTGAATACTTTTTGCCAGGAACCTATGACACAACCAACTAAGGGATCAAAAATGAACTATCGAAAGGTAAACAAATTATAGGTAAGGTTACCTAAAATCGCAGCTACGATGTAACTGTTCAATTAAATTATTAAGTGCATAATATAAATAACTTATAGAAACTTTATAGATACGTCAAATGTTTTATCTTTTTGTAGTAAACCCGCAATATTCAATCCTCTAACCGCAAACTTCAAAGGACATTTGAAATTTCGAAATAGGGCATAACGCAATGATTTCATTGTAACAAAGTCGTTTTTGAAAAGGTTGGATAGTCGGATGGTCACTTTTTCTGGAAGCGTGGGTCTGGTCAATACTCTACTGATTGTTGGATAAAGTAAAGTGAGTATGTATATAAACGTGAACTTGTAAAAGTGCTTGAAATGTTAAAAAATGTTTCAAACAAATAAACAATTTACAAACAATTTACAATAAAATTACTAATATTATTGCATTACTGGTACATAATTTTATGGCTTTCATTTTTGTAGAAGTTTCCGGATAGAGAACGTTATATATTTTATTTTGTTTGCATTTCATGTCAGATATTGTTCAGCCAATTATTAACCATATGAAAACCCTGATGAGCAGCATAACACCTATCCTCCCAAGTATCTGGTGTGAAAGAGAAAGAAGTATCATAAACTTTACATAGATTATTTTATGCAACTTCATTCACATATACCAAAAATAGTATAGGACTAAGGATACTACCTTAGGGTAGACTGAATCGTACGGTAAGGAAGTAACTTATATAGTAACCAATGCGAATGCGTTGAAAACGATCATAAAGGTTATAACAAAGAAGTTGTAATTGTAAATTCTACTACTTTTGTATTAAAATTGCTGTATTCACGTAGAACAATATCGGAATGTCCCGACTAGTTTCAAACACATTTGGGATTCTTACTCATGAGCTCCAAGCATGGTTCACAAAGTACCACGTGCTACGACTAACTGCAAGTACAATGCGAGGGGAGAGTGACATTGACCAAGATATACAAAAGTGACAACATAGTCCAGACACACAAATGTTCGAACAAAAACCACACAAAAAATATATATGTGAACTTAGTAATAAAATGAATCTGAAGAATAATAAAATTAGTATAGTATGATGCCCCATTCTAAAACCAAATTAAAATAACCATATCCCACATGCAAATAACAACTCAATTGCAATGTAACTTTCCATAGCTTAGATTAAGGATGTTGAATAAACTACAATGTTCTAGTAGCATAATGTTTCAATTCTCTTACTTGGTTGCAATGATTACTTTATAATATTGGTAGTCCTGTTGAAATATGAAATAAAAAAAGATTAAGAGATAACAGTGTGTTGATGCAGATATTATAAGCATATTTAATCAATACAAGTTTGATAATGAAGTGGGTGTGTTCAACACATGACCCAGTTTACTTAGTTCTGGCATAATATTGTAATTCTCTAATCAAATTAATTTTCGATGCAGTATCTAACGACTCCTATTAATATAATTTGTAACGTTGTAATGTAATCATATTAATAAAGCCATTTCATAAATCACTTACAAAATTTGCAATATTTGTTAGTAAGTTTTGCTTAAAATTAAGAAGATTAGTATTATTACTTGGTTAATTAATGCTAATATTATTTGAGTTTTGAATCCCTTTTTTGGTAAAGGCCTCCTCCATACGTTGTTATATATAATAATAAAATTACTATATATATATGACCTAAAACATGGTGTTATATTTAAAATATAAAATCTTCATTACAAACTTATATTATATTTTTTATGTTTAAAATAATCGGTATTTATGTATTATATTTATTATTTTGTATTATTGTAAATGTATCAAACAAATTATGTAATAAATATTATCTTTACACCTCTCTCGCCGTTATTTTATGTATTGTGCCGTAATGTTGGTATTACCTGGATGAGATCGCTTATTAGCGTTAAGTTCGCTTTTTGTTCATTTTATTTTGATTATCTGTTGTAAATTGTTTTGTAATACTTTTTGAGGATGTACAATAATATATTATTAAAATAATATATATTATTGTACCTATCTCACGAAACACATAAGTGCTTAGTTTGTCTCTATTTGTATTCTGTTGTATCCTTTTATATTGGATATTGCAATATCTTGATTAATATTTTATATGTCTAAAAAATTATGATAACATAAAATATATATAATACTGAACAAGTTGTGAATTATTATAAGTCAATCAAATATGAACGTGACAACTCGAAAAATATTATAATGCCAATACTTTGTGCTAGGGGTATTAAACCTAGACCAATAAAATATTTTCATTTCTTAAATTAAATTTATCTGGCTATATATATATATATATATATATATATATATACAAAAAGACTATTACTTTTTAGAAACTTTAGATCCTGGTATATTTTACAAATTGTATCCCTGTCTTCGCATATTTTTGTATATTTAAGTCACTTTCAGTATACGTTTTAATCAGGATTTTATAATAAACATGTAAATTTCAATCCAAAGTAATATTTTAATACACGACTTCTTTAGTTACATATAACGTTTAAAATAACGTATTGAATGTTTGAAACGTATATATAAAGTTGTGGTTATATTTATAGCGACTTAACGACAGAATTACCAACTACTTTTTTTGTACTTGACAAGCAAATATTTAAACACATAGAGTATCGTAATTTTAATTTGTTCCTGCTAATAATGATATTACCTTTCTATGTTATTAATTAATGAATTGTTATTTAATTGGAATAATAGTCACCTTGTATAATATAATTCGCATAGTGATAGGTAATGGATATGGATTGGAATAAAACACAGTTAATTAATTATTATTGTTATTTGGTTATTCACATAAAACATTATTCAACCTTAGTATTCATTATATTCTTAGTGATATAAAAATGAAACAAAATATTTATTAAATTTATATCACAATTTTTAAGTGAAGGCATACCCTGTTTGTCGTAAATGACGCCATCTTGAAACGGAAACTATCAGCTATACTGAAAATGTCTCTGATACGCTTATCTGCCTGCCACAAACTACCTAACGTTCGCTTCGATTCTTGATTCTAGATATTGTAGATGGGTATGAACCTAGAATGAAATGGATATATACACACACAGATACATTTAATATATTTAAATTTAAGTAAAGGTCATTTAATAGCTTTTAGAGCGGGTGGAAGAAAAGAGAGAGCAGCGTCGCTGATGGGTAAAAATAAGGGTGGACTTACTTGGCGTTCTCCTCGTCTCTGTTCTTCCAGCGGTGGCTGCCAGAAACCGCAATATGGATGCACAATATACACTGCACTACAGTATATTTTGTCTCCTCCAGTCTTATAAACTTAAGGGAATATAGTTTAGTGACTGCAGTTGATTACTTGATATAATTAATAAAATTGCGAAACTCAACGCTTATCGACAGCCATGTTCGTTCGTACGTTATTAAGTCCCGTTCGTGAGTATCTGTAGACGAATCTCTCCATACGTTTATTAATATATTTCACTTGATGCCGCCATCTTATATTTTGCCGGGATTCGATGTGTTAGAGTAAGGATACCAACGTCGATTTTCAGTGAAACTACTCAAAATAATGAATGATCCGTGGCGTTATAAAAAATGAAATATAAATTATGTAACAGCGTAAACAGTCCATTTAATATCTTTAACCCTGGCATAATAAAACTAATACATTTTAAATTATCATTAATGTCAATACACGATGTTATTTACAAAACTGTGGATTTCATTGACTCAGGTTTTTGTTTAGGTTTAAAATAATGCGTCAATGTAACCTAGCGAGTTGTCCAATACAGACAATACCTCATAACTTTTTTTCAGATACTTATAAGTAAACTTGACTGCTGATTATTACAAAAGAATTTATATTTGTATATAGCTGATATGGATATATCTATTTGCAAAGAAAATGTTAGTTTGAACATTCAATGTATACATGAAACATTTCTAAGTTGATAAATTATTTAATTTGCGAGGATAATTAATTTATGACGGCGTAAGAGCCAGCTTGCACTAAGACGATATTTTGCTTGTCACCTTATTATTTATAATATACAGTGCTATTACCTTCAACTTTAATTAAAGTTTATTTTATTGTAATGAAAAGTAAAGGAAATAAGACAAGCAGATGGATAATGTAGATTTTATTTAAATAAATACACTACCTCCCATCGTTTGAATGTTGGATAAGAACTAAATAACTATTATGTAAAAAGTATCAAGACTGACCAACCTCACTGCTCTGATGCGGTCTATGTACACTTCCCCTTGATGATTTCAATCGCACTGGCCCTGAAAAAAGGTAGTTACAATTTTCGATAGTTCAATTTTTTATTCAGAATGGCATAGAACCCAGCGCTCATTAACCCAAAGGTTTACAGTTTATTTATTTAAATATATGCATTCCTATATAACTATTTAACATTTGGATATCTAATATTTACATGCATTAGAGATACAATTACTATTGCAATGTTCTAGCCGTCACGCCAAATGCATCGGTTGCAAGCATTCTCGTTATGAGCAACAACTTTGATACTTGATTTAAACGTATTTTTTTACATTACTGTTATGTTTAAAATGTATTTTAAATATATGAATACACAAGTAGGTACATAATGCAGGTACTAGAACTAGCGCTATAAAGGTTTAAATGAATAAATAACAAATTTCTATCTGTCCGAGTATATGGTTTTGGCTGAAAATGGTACTGGGTGTCCATATTATAATATGTAGTACCGTCGCCACCTCATCGCCAACTGCCGGTATTAAAATTTGCAAATGCGTTAGGTACATCCTTGATTGCTGAGAAGGAATGCACGTGACTAGAAAACACAATACGGTAGAAAGGGGATATTAGCATTATCATTATATGAAACGAAGGTATGATAGAAGCTCCATACCAATTTTTAATAAGAAAGTCTTACCCTTAAGCTAACTCATATACAAGTTGCAGCCGAAGTACTAAAGTTACTCTTACCACTTCTAAATAACAAAAGCAATTTCAAATCAGAAATACTTTAGGGTCAATATATGTGTATAAATAATTTTTTTTATCAACACCAAATATCAAAACCAATGATCCATCTACAACGTCACTATCATGAACGCAATATCCCGAACGTTAATCGCTTCATTTGACTGTAAAGTTATGATTTATGACTGCTTAGTTGAGACCAAAGAAATGAACAGATTTTAACGATATATGTACTTGATATATTTGTAAAAAATAAATTGTTAATTTATCAGTAATAATTACGTCATTACAAAAACTTTTAAAAAATCTATAGAATAAAATGTACTATATTTAACAAAATAGTAAACATTCAACAAATATTGTATCAAACTTAATATATATATATATATATATATATATATATATATATATATATATATATATATATATATATATAATATATAATAGTCCCATATATTACACAGCTAAGTCATCTAAGCACTCGAATTATATTCCAGTTAAGTATTCAGCCGCTTATCTGTACGTTACTTACACCGTCGACGGATTTGGAGCGTTCCGCAGTTCGCTAACTAATTTGATTTCAATATATATACATTACGGTGTAAGTTCTAGAACGTATCGCTTGAAATGCGCTTTGGATACGGTATGTTATATTTTGTCTTATTTACATATACTTAAATATTATTATGAAAAAATGTATATTTTTAAATATTGGTTCATTAATAGGCCTTAAACAAACACATATTAAGGAGGCATTCGATTATATTATATAGTGTAAATTTAGTGTATATAGTTATTATATATAGTGTAAATAGGGAGGATGAAACAGTAAGAGGGGAAAGGGGTGAGATTGGACATCCGACTGAAATATGATGATGAATCACGTTAATTAATGCAGCTTAATTATAATATTAATAGATAAAAATATATATTTTACGGAACACTTTTTTCTTATCAAGCTTTGATAAACGCGTATTGAAAGCTAGCGACTAGGGAATTAAATTTAAACATGAAATGTCTACTGAATGATTATTTTCAGTACTGTAACTCAAAATGATTTTTTTTTAATTTAGCAATTCTTTAAAATTATTTTAGAGTGAGGAGAAAAAAAAAGTAACTATAAATATAATGTTTTTTTTTATAACAATTTCTTGATTCTTACTAAACAACAAGTTTACTTGTTAAAGTATAATGTAAAACAAAAAAATACACATCAAAATCACTTTTTTTACAAAAATAAACAAATATGCTCATAAAAAAATTGTTGAACTCATGGACTAAGCTAATTCACTGTGGTTTTGTAAATAATATTAAATATTTTACACGATTTACAGAACCGCTGGAGCCATTTGTTATTTTAATATGTTGAGCTTTATTGGTGTAGGGTGATCATAAAGATGACTCACGGGCATGAAGAGTAGCGAGTAGAAAAATACATCTATAAACTTTTAAAATTTGCTCGAACTAAAACTAAAAGCTTCTTCATACCCAATACATGCTCAGTCATACATACATTTTCAGCCATGTCAATTTTATTTAAATTATTTAAAGTATATATATAAATATATGTAAGCTTATTTTATTCTAAAACATCATTAATTCCACAATAAATCTTCACCAAATTAAACTAATTATAATTTATTTTGTTGTACATTTTCTATGAACAGTGTGTAGTATTTTATAGCCTGTTGACACGACTTATCTCTCCCAGAACACACAAAGTGATCCGGTCACTTACAAATTCTATAAAGGGACTTCTTTGCAGGTCTCCTCATAAATATTAAAATGTGATTTAAATTCGGAAGTTTATTTCGTCAAAATAGTAAAATTAAAATATAAAATAGTGAAGTTAAATTGTCATTCTTTAATTTACCGGTTTAGTGAAATGTATTTTGATGACTGGAACTACCAGTAACACAGGTCTAAAACTAGCTATACCTTTGCATGAAGTCAATATTAAAAAAGGATCAATTAATTAATTAATAATTAATTAATAAATCAATAAATAAATCATTATTTTGAGCAAGAAGTTGTGAAAGTAGACAGTAACGTATTACTCAGCAAGATTAATTTACATAGTCAAAATAGTAATCTGACGATATAAAGTAAATGTAAGTAATGTAAGTTTTGTTCTGATGTAAATAAAATCTATTGAATACAATACAAAGCCAGTAATAGTATAGCTTGTCATAATACTTATTGTATATAACGTTTTAAGGAAATAAACTTTTGAGAGTTGTAAAAAATTCTTTTACACTTTATAGGATAGTCTTATTAGACATTATTTTTTTAAGGAAAACTTTCCCAGCAACGAAACAGATATCATACAAATATTATTGTAATCCTATATTGGATAGCATAAGACATTTTATTACTGTTTCCAAAAAACAATGCCCACACTACAGAATACTCATATGTTGAAAGGATTTAACAAGCACACAAACAACCATGATACAAAATACACCCAGACAGATCTGTTGAATCGATTTCATGCCCCTTGGTCCCCATTTCTGAGGGTCTCTAACAACAAATACAACAAACCATTAAATTGGTCCTTGTAATTATTTTTCCTTTAAAAAGGTACGGTACAGGTATTGGTTCCTTTAAAAAGTAAGTACGGTACGGAAAAGTAAGTAAGGCAGTAAGTAAAGGTACCTGATAACAAAAATAAAATCTAAGCTCATGAAAACTTTCAAGTATGAACAAATTTATAATTTAAGTTAGATGAATTAGCAAAGTTCTTATTGTGGCTCAAGTAAATAAATATGATATTTTTAAATAACAGCTGTGCGTGGATGACATTTAATTTACGATTACAGAATAAAGTTTGTTTTGTATTTTTGTCTTAGGGACCTACAAAGATAATAAAAATTTATGAAAAATTTTTGAACAAAATCTATTATGTGATAATATATTGTAATGTTATAAACTGTAACATTTCAAGATAGTTCTGTCATATTATAAAAAGGTAACATTTGTAAAATTTAATGTAGAAGCCATTTCTTTAAACAATCATATTTTAAAACTTATAATCTTATGTTTTGAATGGACCTTAATTGTGAATAAAATGTTTATTATGTATAAAATGTTTATTAAGTTCCAATCGCTAGGCTTTTCGTGATTACGAAAATTACTTATTCTTGGACTAAAGAACAGCTTTAGTCCAAGAATAAGAAGTTGCGCTCAATAGCTACTTTGAAATATTGGTAACCAAAGACGAAGGTACGATTAAATGAATATCGAGAGTCATCTTACACAATTCAAGAAACATCTTTGTCAACACAATATGTTCTCATGGGATGTCATTTTATCAATTTATAACAAGAAATTGATCCTTCGAGCCAGATTAATAATATCGTTTGCCTTTACTGGTGTTAAGGCTATTTTTTCGTACATATACTATACCTTATTTAATTAAGTATATTTATATATGTAATAAATTTAAGATTATCTATTTCAATAACCGCTTTGGCTATCGATATGAAATGTTCTCCGTAGCTTTGAATAAACAAATACAAAGAAAAATCCTACTTTATAAAAAAAAAATCAATAGATCTCTATCACACTTATTCAATAATATCGAAAATACGATCTAATCTGTTTCATTTCCTCCGATGTCTCGTTATTGCAAAATTGTTATTTGTTAAATATTCGTCAATACTTATTTTTATCTTTTTCATTCGAGAGTGAAATTTTTATACACAGTTTTAAAAAATCTTTTACGAGCTACCTTCGTGAGAGAATTAAATTAGCTTACCAGTGTTAATAAATAAGGGGAATGGTTCATAAGTTCCGAGATAAAAAAATAGTCATTTAAGTACTAAATAATATGCTATTATAACTTACTGGTTACGGCAGTCTCGAAACAAATGTGCTACTACCCTCTTTCAGATTACATTTTAATAATTTTACTTTTTATACAATTTTAATCCATGTTAAAAAAATCTTTAAATGCTGTGCGGAATTTCTGTATGAAAATAAAGCAACACTGGTAATAAAAGCAACAGATATAACAATAAAAATAACGTTTTGTGTGAATTGTGCTTTTTAAATAGGAATTTCGAGGTCCAATTGGTCTGGTGGTTAGTGGCCTTGATTGTTGAATCAAAGGTTATGAGTTCGATACCGGCATGGGACCAATTTGGTGTTATCGACAATATTTTTACGACACTAGGTGTTATTTACATTTGTGAATTCACTCACAATACAGGGGTTATTTAATATTGATAACGGTATTAGTATTGGAACTTGTAAAAAAAGAATCATTTTAAATTCCGAGTATATATATATATATATATATATATATATATATATATATATATATAAAGTAATATATTACAACAGCATAGTTCTTTTAACACATCAACAATTTGAGTCTTTATATAATATATTGAAAGAGTTGTTGACCTGACTAATCTATCAATGCCTAGACTGTTGCTGAGTTTGAAATGTTGATTTAAAGTCATTTTTACGACAAAGGCTGACGAATAATTCTACGGCTTAATTAGATGTTGATGCGGCTTTCTGGCCTGTCACTTAAACAGCGCCTCGATCCCAGCTTTTATCAGATTGTAACAGTTTGTAACTGAGCAGTTTGATTTTATCTGGGCTTATATATCTTCCTTGATTGAATAAATGATTTCAGAAGTTCGAATTTTAATGTTAATGGTTGATATGAAATGAAATATTTGAAATAAATTACTTACTATTTATTTATTTTAGAATATATAATGTTAAAAATACGTGGTTAATATTATTCTATATCGCTAGATGTAGACAATGTACTTATAGAAGCAAGGGAAATAAAAACCAGATCTAAGGGAGCAAAGATGCCTTAGCGTAATTACCAACCTTTGGGAGCTGTAAATTTTTCCTATGTTGTAGTAGACTAGTTGAAAAAAATACTGTTATTTTTTTATAAAATACCATTTGTTGAGTGGTAGCTATTTTTTATTGCAGGTAATAAAACAAAAAAGACTAGCATAAAAAAAAAACTATTATTCTAGTAATAACTACAATTTAAAGGACATCCAATGATCAAGAATATATGAATGAATGATTTAGAAATAATATCAGATATCGGATTGAAACACCTTTTGGTTAAAAAAAATGTAAGTATCGATTTTTGACAAAAAGTAATTATAGTCAAAAGTGTATTTTTATAATTGTGTTATAAATGTTAAAATCAATCAACTTAGCGCAGTCAGACAAACATTCAAACATACAAACTATAATATTATAATTATTCTAGCCTCTTCTAGTATAATTATAGTTTATTTCTGTCAATTTTTAAGAGTTATCTTGTTTGTTTTGAAACAAAAGTATTTATTATACAATATTCAAGCTCAATATGCTTAAAATAAAACGCTATCCGCCACGTGCTTGAAATAATTACAGTAAGCTTTATTTCTTCAATATAATTATCATTACAAAGGAAAATTAAAAAAGACAGAGCTATAAAAAAATTAACATCCAATTATTTGCCTAAAAGGCAATGATAATTTGCTAACTTTTCTAATGTAAAGAAAAAACCACAAACCCTTATTTATTCTGCAATTATCGAAAGTAATAAGGAAAGAAAAGATCACAAAGAATCAAATAAATCTCACCAAATCTTCACGAAACCGTTGAGAATGGACACTTTTTATTGGAGATTACTTAAGTAACCAATTTTATGATAGCATATTAAATTTTCCGTTCTCCGATGGCATTGGGATTTTAAAATGAGATTCCCTTTGTCGCAGGACGGATCAGTTTTCAATTTGAAAATTTGTTACTGAACTTATCGCCTTTTTAAATTATTATTTTTTTAAATAACCGAACTTTTTGATAGAATCATAAGTTGGATAATTTTTTTATAAAATTAAATTACATTACTATCAATACATTTTAGAAATATATCATTGTGTTTGATCATATATCAAACAGGAATATCTTTGAAAAGCAACAAACCTATTAAAAGAATTGCACATTGAACAATTTTTTAACACAATTTTGTAATCTGTTTTAGTGACCTTATTAAAACTTTGTGAATTTTGTGGTTTACTTCAATAAATAAAAGTTATATTTGTTTACAAACAGTTGACTATTTTGTTTTTTATTACGGAGTTCGTCTTTGATTAAAAGTTTCCCGCTTTATGTCATAAGCTGACTGTATTAATATAGAGCTGAAATTTTATAAATTAAATAAGTCTTTTAAGTTAAATTGACTTTGCTTATAACTATTTAAATTAAAGAAACACCAACTTAGATTTATTTTATACACTTTGTGAATATTCTATTATTATTGAATCTAAAAGAGATTTTATTTTTTTATGCTAAGTTCTCATTACTTGTATAAGATGAATAAAAACTTTATTTCAAATCCAACTGTTTACTGTCTATTGTATACGTATTATTTATAAATTTGGTTTTAATACGTTTTATTGTACTTGCCAGGTTTACATAATTTTGTTTTATTTCTATATTATACTAACACAAAATATTTTTATTCTTAATATATTGAGTACCTCCTAGAGCTAAGTTATCAATATCGAGTGTGGTATTCTACAATAGCTGACGTCATTTCTAATCTCAGTAAGTGGTGTTGAATAAACATTCGACATGCGGCCCTTTCTCATTGCCATGGGTAAGATACACATACATACGGAGAGAAAGAAAGAATCCTCTCTACTATAAGGATGGCGGCAAGAACTGATTTAAGAGCCGGATACATCCCGTCGGCAAGATCAAGATATCAAGTACGATCAACCAGGACAAAATACATCCATGTGACTTCTGATGCATTTTGTAAATAATTAAAATTACACTCTGGGCGTTAATAATTATTTGTTTTCAATACTGATATTGATATATGTTTCCTAGTAACAATATAAACAGAATGGTTTCTTTGCAACGGCAAAGTTGGTTCGTATAACGCCGAACACTTTTGTATTATTAAAATTCAACTAACTTTATTTAGACATCACGTAAAAATAAAAAAAAAATATTAAAATTATAATAAACAAAAAAACAAAAACTATAGAATTAAAAAAAAACAGCAAAGCTGTTGCTGGAGTACTGACTCATGGTCAGTAAATAACTCGATCTATATTATTATTGATTCATTCTCTTTTATATTAAAATTTAAACAAGTATAACCTGACCGACCCTTTTTTTTTGACATTTTCGAATATATCTATTTATGTTTCGAAGTATAAAGTCTAGTTAACTCAACACTGTTTAAAACTCATTGAAAACGAGACGGTTTTCCAAAGGTTTCAAGTTCGATTGTTCAAAATGTATTTACCATGTATTCTTTTAAACTGTTTTATCAATCATTTTCGCTTGCGACAGTGCCAAAATACAGGCAAACGAGTAATAATAAAATACATTGAAAATAACCCGAAAAGTACATCACGTTTTTTTTTAAATATTATACGATATTGCTGCCTTATAAATATAAATTGCTCGTATTTTCTGAAAGTATAAATATCCCCACTATTACTTAATTAAAATAGATAAGCAATTAAAAAAAGATTGGTTCTCCAGTAATCCTATTTGGTTTCATTTAAAAAGTTTATTTGCAATGATAAGAGTGGTTGGCACAGTTAACCAATTTCGGTCACCAGTTAGTTCCCTTATAAATTCCAACATATCACATCCACTGATTATATCTCATGTTTTGTGATTATTTACCGATAGCAAAGTAATCAATATAAAATTCACCACGTTTATTAAATCCACAATGTGACCTAGATACATTTTCCAATACGTTTTTCCAAAAATGTATAACAAATTAGAAACCTGATTGGGAGATCTAAAAATTGCAATATCAGCATCGTCGATCTTATATTACTTGTAATTATCTGTAATCATATTACCACGTATAATTAATACTATATGTTGATGATATCTAAATAGGGTAATAATATAAATAAGATTAAGAAATACTACACGTTACAAAGCGGATAAATTTATAAACTTGAGCCGTAATTACAGGGAAAGAATTAGAATAGAAAGTGGTGTTAAAATGAGGCACTTCCAGGGATTTAAACAAGACACATGAGGGATGTGGTCTTGTTCCTAGAAGGGGTGCTCGAAAACGTTCACGTAAGAAAGAGAGAAGTAAGCTATTTAATATATATTTAGAATTCAAAAGTGGAAATAATTAAAAAAAACAACAATAATACCACATATTATTTACATTATTATTTTTTTTATTTTTTCCTTAGTGTTTACATTTTAATATCACATAACAAGAGACAAAGCTTCTTAGCATTCCACTGATTCACCGTGCCGGTGCCGGGACCACCGCGTTGCAGCGAGAGTAGTGCAAACAGCTCCTGGGACTTGTGCCCAGGTGTAGGGTAAAAGGGCCCCTTTAAAATGGGCATTCACGCTCACCTCAACTGGTTGCGCTCCTCTCCCTACCTAACCAAATTTGAAATGAACCTACCAATGCCGCCTTTGAAGTACGTTCTAGAAATGTACTGATGATAGTTCTAGAGAGGCCAAGATCTTTAAGTAGGTTATAGAGAGATTTCGCTGTTATACCTCTCGCTCCCACTTCTACCGCGTACAAATTAACTATATACCTATTCCTGATCAGTTCATAATACTTTTTTACCTTAAATGTTTGATCTTTGGGGATGTTTGTCTCCCATACAATACATAATTCTTTACAATTTAGACGATCTTTTATTAAAGTTTAGACACAAATTGCTGCATCATGAATAATAATTATAATACTTTATTAAAATTAGTACAATAAATCAGTTCTATTCCTGGTCAAGTTTATTTTATAATTCTACTGCTTTATGAAATTCTATAACAACAAGCCTTTTAAAGCGCAAGTTCCAAACTAGAACAATGAAAACAACTTATATTGCCTCCTCCTTCGTCCTACGTTTGAAAGTTTAGTCATAAATTTAAATATGAATATGTCGCATGAAATAAAACGAAGGTATGGAATGAGAAGTGAATAAGCGATTCATTTATAAATAAAACACCTACGATCCGTTACATAAGAATAATCAATAATATTTCAAGTCTCACCCAACTTAAGTTCATTCAATTGTTAACGATCAATTCAGTTGGGAGTTAAAGAGAAATCAGACAAATTACATCAAGTCAGTGTTTGTGGTTCGTAAATAATATACGAATAACGGTTTCTTAGAAAATTGGATCACGTATAATACCCAGCTAATAAACATTGTATGTACTTTTGCTATTTAAATATCGACTCCTGTTTTATATTCGAGAGATATTTGTTCAGAATCAGAGACCGTTGAAACAACATTTCTTTTTCCGCTATATTTCAAAGCAGTTTAGAATTTTTTTTTCTTTTTTTATATATTTTATTATTTAATTTTTCCAAGTTCGAAGCATTCTTTATTTATATTATTGTTTTTTTCATTTATTATATTCAATGATAAAACTATTTATAAATTATTATATTGAAATACATAAAATAAAAGATTCAAATTCGGAGAAATTCAAACATAATTTTCAATAAATATTAGATTATTACATTGCTATACATATCATAACAGGGACATAGGAATTCACATACATGCATTCATTTTTCTTTGCAGCTGTTATTGTCTTAAAGCCTTTTGAAATAAAACACAGTTTTCATTTTCACATATATGTTTTACTTTACGGTTGGCTGGTAATTTTTTTTATGTGTTAAATTAAACGTTTTGACCGTCAAAATATTATCAATTCACTTATACATACAAAAAGTTTTTTGAACACTTTTTTATACTAGTATGAATTAAAGTTCCATGGACATTTGTTAAAATATCGATTAATTTTGTTTTGGGTTATCAGTTCGTAAATCATTTGTAGTGTAGTGTTTGTAGATGATATCGACTTTCATTTACATTTCATGTTTTCGTTGGGATATCATTATTTTTTTTTTAAACTAAAAATAAGGTTGTGTTTTAAAAATATTTTTTATAATACTAATCTTATATTATTATTTTTTTCAATGGAACAAAAATAAACTAAACGTAAAATAGTTATCTTCCAAATCATTTGAGGATTTATCTTACATGCCCTGTGACATTATTTTTTAAACTCTTGTGCGCTGATGGCGTCACCTTGACCTTGAGACCGTTCCGTTCCGTTTGTCGCTTCCAACATCAAGAATACGTAGCGATGGATAATAGAGAGTCGTGTATAAAAATACATATTTTTCCTAAATTATTAAAATAAAAAAAAAATGTGACGGGATTTGAACTAAAAATATTTACATATCTTTTGTATAATTACACGCTTTACCGTTCTTTTTATAAAATATATATATTTGTCATAATAAACACTGTTACAAATATAAGTTTATATAGAAACACGAATTAAATTCAATAAAATATTGGAAACTGCTTGACTAAATGTAAAATGAAACCAATTACCAAATATGTTTGCTCATCGTTCTGAACCAACCATATTATTCTTGAGTAAGTTGTATTTTCAAATTTTCCGGCTATAAATTTTTTTTTTGACAGATAATTATATATTTTTTTACCATTTTCACAGATTTTCAATGTATGTATACATATGACCATGATCCTGAAGTCAAATATCAAATTTCTACGCTTCAAGTAATCTGAAAATGCCTTTTAATTTTGATGAATCTCTGAACGAAAATACGATGTTGTTTTTAAAAGCAATAATTTTATTATTATGTGAATTAAATTAAATAAATTATTATGACTATTAATTACCAAATTTCAAGAGTTCCAGTAGAACGGTGTTTAAAATTGATATACCTGAAATGTTGTATGTATGTATGTATGTAATTCGTCTCAATATACCTCCAAGAGCCAATCCGCAAAAAAAGATATCGGCTTTCGTAAAGCTTGATTCTTGACTCACTTCAATGCACGTCATTGAATGAAAATGAGAATTTATGTAAAAAAACGATAGGGTATAAAGATTTTTTACTATTTTATCTATTTTTATTAATTCTTTAAACGTGTTATTACTTAATGCGTAGCTTAGAGTAAATTCTTTATAATAAATATACCATTTGATAGAATATCGGATTTTAACTTATTTAAACAAATGGTATCAAAACATACCAATTTAGTTTAGTATGGTTAAACTAGATCTTACTTCAAAATGTTTGTAACTTTTGATTTTCACACATTTATTTTGTATTGGAGAGTGAAGAAATTAAAAAAAATAATTGATATTATTTACTTTTTAAGGTATTATAATTTGATTCAATATACTTACTTTTTATTAATTTATTGTTATTAATTATTACTTTTTATTAATTTATTGTTATTAATTTATTACATTTTCAATTTAGGCACGTATTTGTGGGAAGATGACAGTTGTTGATAAATTCATCGCAGATAATTTATGAAATAATTTAAATGAAAATATTTACTAACAAGCACTGTATCAAATATAGACATAAATATTTGGTACAAACTTTAATATTAACATTGTATGAAACACCAACTAACCACAAATACCAGATACAGTAATGAAAATTCCCACACATAATCAACATGAGCAATAATAGGAATATTATTTCATATGTGAAATTATTTTATATCGTTCTGACCTTACAATGGTTAAGAGTCAACCATTTTATTATATATTAAGTAAATAACGTAAGGTTGTTATTTAATTATTATTAAGCTATTCTTTTACTTACATCTCTTGTAATATTGTAAAAATCTCATGAGTAAGAACCCCGAATGGGCTCGAAACTAGTCGGGCACATTCCGATATAATTCCACGTGAATACAGCCGGGTAAATATAAATATAATAGGAGGTTCTGTGCAGTGCAGTAAAGGTTGTTTCTTTCCGATAATTGTGCAATAAGTATGGGTTTGAGATACATTAAATATATAACTACTGTTTTTTGTATATAGTTGAATATACATTGCTTTATATAGGTTAGCAATAATACAGTAGCCGGATTATTATTATTATAAACCTATTTAAAATTGCATTGATTGTAGCGTTGTGATTGTCTAGTAATATAATTGAATCTTTGATACTTTATATTAAAATTACACTCTTTGTATAGATATCTCTTAAATAAAAAACGTACGTATAATATACGTACGTAATAAAATAAGCACAATATATAAAATTCAATTAAAATATCAAACTCTACAAACATTGAAAATATTTTCAAGTCATTATTACAAAAGTCCGTAAATCATTGGGCAATAAGGGAGAAAAGGAGGGGATGCTATGGCACCATTTACTAGCCCGCTCATTTTATATTTGACAGAAAATTTAAATTTTGTGAAAAATATTTGCGGAAGAGTGGGTAAAGGAGGCAAGAACCATTTTTTTTCTCTAGCTATTGAATGAGGCTTCATTTCAAAGCTCTTGGTAAGCAGTTTAACGGGAAAATACCAAAAAAAAATAGTCGATGCATATCATAAAAAAATAGAAGCATGCAGAAGTGTTAGCAATAAAGGCAATGAGTCCTGTGGAACGGAATAATATAATTTTACTGTAAAGTAGGAATCTGCTCGCGAGGTCTGCTGCTCTCACAGAGCAACTAGTTTATATTATTGCAGACATGAACAGCTGGTATTAAACGTCGCAAATAGTATTAACATATTTATTTTTTACTTATTTATAAAAAACAAATTCCACTTTGAATCATTGTCAGTGATCACTTGTGTAGGTCAAATAGAGTCAGGAGGGCCTGTTTTGATACCATACTTAACAAAATAAGCCCTTCTGCAAGAACACCTCTGAACTTAATGTTAAAATTACGAGGGTTCCAAACGCGGCCTGGTCTGAGAAGAACCACACAACTAACTAAGCCGGTTTTTTTATAATAATTTCATAAACATTATGTTAAGTTAAAAATATTAAGATTTACTATCTAAGATGTTTTGTCTTACACAAATCATTTAGAATTGTAAAAGATATAATTGCAAACACTTTTATTGTTTCAAGATATCACTTGATATACAGTTACCCAGTTAACAATAGAAACCATAAACGCTGTGTACAGATTGGCTTATTCAGCTCTAAATACGCTGTCTCTCTATCAAACGAGCTCCTGAAACCGCACTTGCGTCGGAAATATTTGTTCACTAAATTGTAGGGTGTGACAAATTATATTTTAAAAATGTATTCGTATTATATTAAATAATACATTTATTTAAGTGTCTTTATAATTATAAAAATATACATTTATAGTACACAAAGAGGCCTTAAATTGATGATTAAAATTATCAAAATACATTCATCAAGTACTGTTGTTTATCCGAAGTATTCAAGATAACTAATCAAAAAATATTTGTTTTAATAACTTGTAAGTAATTTAATAATAAAACGGTGTAAAGATTTCATATTATATCGGTCAGATTCAATATTTAATCATATTATAAGTATTTTAATAAATTAATAAGTGCGTACTTAGAATTGTCGTGTGTTGTAAGTCAGTATAATCTCTAGAAGCCGATTCCGACACTCGCCTGACTCGGACTTATTGCCAAGGCTTTAATCTTTCAAACTATTATACAATTGTAGCTCATTGAAACGTTGAAATTCATAAGAATGTAATTTAGGTAAAGTCGATTCTAAGCAAAATTTATATGGTTTTAAAATAGGTGCGTATTTTTTTTATTTGCTTAGGGTAAAATTTAAAGCATGCTATATTTTTTTTACTTCTACGCAACTAAAAAAGAAAATATTTTAATAAAAGTATACATTACTTGAATAATGTTCCTTAAAAGGCATTCACTTTAATAATACTGTCATATTATATTTTCGACAAGATCATTAATTATCAGTATTATCGACAAAAAAAAACGAATTTAAATTAAATTAAAGCGGATTGTTACAAATTCACTGCTATTTTTTATCTAGATATCAACGTTCCGAGTCGGCGTTATTGAGCTATACTTATCTCAATTTTATCTACTATCAACCTTTTATTCATTTTTATAGTATTATCGCATATATAGTATATTATATTTTTCCAATACTATATCAGTGTAAGTATTGTTTTAAATTTTGAAGTCCAGATTCGTTGCAAAATGTAATTTCTTGTAATAAATAATGACTGAACGTGTCTGCTGTATTGTGAGACTACTGAGTTTGGTGTGAGATTACACGTGATATTTGAAGCCGTTAGCTTAGCCGTTTTATTGTGCCTTGGAATTATTTAATATAATATGAATGAACTGTGTAATAAAATCAATATTGATTAATGATAGGGTTGCCACTGCCAACTTTTTTAAAATATATTTTTTATTTCTAATAAGCTATATATTTAATGTTCAAAATGATATTTGGATTCAAGTTAATTAGACTCAAAATCATATATACGCAAAATATAATAAGCAAATTTTTTTTTATATTCAACTTATTCATCACAATTCAGAATTTTTGATTCACGCTTATTCAACGAAAATAATCGAATTAATATTATTATACGTTTACATTGTGTTTACATTTTGAATTAATAATATTTTATTTAACGTTATGATTTCATAGATTTTTCATATTTCACAATGTTATGAAAAGTTATTTATAACGAAATGAGTCACTATTTCACAACATTTTGCAATAGACTCTATATAAATAGAGCAACCTTGGTAAGTAACTCACTTTACAGACAGACTTTGTTCTATGAAGACTGAATTTAAATTTGTGTGAATAATAATCTAAGTGAAGTTATAAACTATGAGAAACCATTTTGCTTGTGGTAATTTTGATCCTTCTATTCGTGGCGGTTCTTTCAAATGCGGACATCAGGCAACACTATTCGGTCATAGTAACGCCCTTCAATGGCACGGACATCATGGGCATCATGGACATGGGCATCATAAACATGGCCATCATCGTAGACACGGACCTCATGGCAACAGACTACACTTTCATGGACCCTGGGGCCATGGACCTCATAACCACGGACCACCATGTAACATTGTGCATGGTCACGGAAATCATGACCACGATTCACATAGCAACAGGATGCATTGCCACCGACCTCATGGACATGCATCTCATGACAACGGATATTCCTGCCATAGACCTCATGGCTTTGGACCTCATCCAGGAAATCGGACAAGCCAGCCAAACCATTTTTGGAACAGCATTAGTTACCAAAAAAGAGTTCTATTCGGTGGACCACAACAATTTCGAAGAAGGCAGTGCAAAGAAAGAAAACAAGGATGTAACAGAGATCATGCCAGCTTCCTAAATGTAACACCACGTCCACATTCTGTTTAGAGTGTTTAAAATATAACAGTGCGAAAAACAAATGTTTCAATATTCTGCGGGCCAGGAGTTAAGAAATATAACTCATTAATCTATGCATTTAAATATGTATGACAAAAACATTCATTAATATTTGTATGAATATCAATAATTCTTAATTTGTCACCAGTGTTATTGAATATGGTTTATAGATATCGAGTTAATATATAATTTGATACGTTCTAGAACGTACTATTGGGCTCGACAGATGCCAAACAATATACAACTATATAAATTTCTATATAAAGATAGCATTATCAAATCATTTCAATGTTAAAGCTATGATGTGATGTATGAATAACAAAAAAGAATATCTATAATATAAATATTAAAAGATATTTCTCCTACGAAAAATTAATTTTACATTTTGTATTCCCTATTTTGATAAAATTAACTTCCGCATTTAAATTACGGAACCCAACATTTAAATATTTATGAGGAGACCTGCAAAGAAGTCCCTTTTTAGAATTTGTAAGTGACCGGATCACTTTGTGTGTTCTGGGAGGGATAAGTCGTGTCAACAGGCTATAAAATACTACACATTTACAAAAAAAATACAAAAAAAAATTGTATAAATATAAAATATAAACTACAATAATTTGAGTGTACGTATTTTTATTCTATCATGTGTAATATATTAAAATAAAACTAAAAGTATAATACAAGTATTGTTAAATGTGTTTTATTGTCATTATTTTTATTTTTTTGTAATAAATTGATTTAGTAGGAAATAAAAAGTAAACTATAGTGACAGTGATTCCACTTAAGGTCAAAAATGTATGACTGCGTTCTAAGTCTTAAACATTTAATATAATATACATAGTATATAATTTATAACCTCAGTGAATTAGCTTTGTTTATGAGTTCAACAATTTTAGAAGAAGGAAATGAGTTTATTTATATGACTTTTATTTTGATGTATGACATTTATCTTATATTATACTTTAACATAAAAATTATTTCTAAGGATCAATAAATTGTTTCCAAAAAAAATACTAATAATATTATGACTTACTAACTTACTCTTTTGACTTAACACTCCTGTAACGTAAGGAACGTTTAAATAATTTCATAATTATAAAAGATCACCTTGAGATACGCTACCTAAAACAATTATTCAGTACAGATGTCTTTGATTTAAAATTTATCAACGTACAAAAGAAAGCGTTTTCCTAAAATATTTCTCTATACACCTTCTTGAATATAATATAAGCTGCGTGCATTCATGTGATTTATCATCACGTTTTAGCCGGATGCCCAATCTCTCTTCTTTCGTCCCCCATTTTCCTTTATCCTCCCTATTTTTGGGAGTGTTTTTAAGGATGTAATATATCAACAACCGTCTATACATCCGGATGTTATTAGGTAACACTATCCGTCGAATGCTCGTTTGAATAAATATATAGAGAGTAGGTAAATACATGTATTTTTAATGTAAAATAAATCACTACATAATTAAAATAAATGTCTCCTTGATAGAATTTAATCTATCAATAAGCCAAATTATTTATAATAGGGGTATTATTTAAGTATAAGTCCATGCATAACTTGTCATGACCGTAGCGTATTTCAAACGATACAGTCTATGAATTACTTAATTATTGAGAGTATAAAGGACTTTCCGAATTAGGGTTGCTACCCGTACTTCATAATAAAATACGTTGTAATTGTACGTTATACTGTATGAAAAAAATAAAATACACTAAAATACTTTATTCCGCATGATTTGATTACGTTGGGATTTTGAAAAGTTTAGTCGTAAGTATTGAAGCATTTAACGAAATTTATCGATTGGTTCTGAATCATGCCATTTCCCAGCGCTTTTTAATAATTTCTGACCGTGACCTAACCTCTAATGTCTATTGTGTAAGTGCTACTTTTTTATATAGATATTAGTCTGATACAAAATGCAAAAAATATGTTTTTATATAATAAAGAGAAAAAATGTACTTTATTTGTAAAGTAATTTGATAACAAAAAAAGGTGGCAACCCTACTCCGAATCCATCGACGGTGTAAGTAAAGATTAGATAAGCGGCTGAACACTTAACTACAATATATTATAACTCTTAACTGTGAAGTAATAAGGACATAAATATTACACATATTTAAAGTAGAGGCAACGACAGGACATTAAATGAAAATAATAACACTGTAACATCCCTGAAAATTACTATTAAATCATACCGTATTTCATGAGGATAGGATAGGGTAGGATAGAATGAACATAGGATAGCTTGGTGTCAACTAAGCAGTCATTTGATCTCATAAATCATAACTTTACAGCCAAATGAAGCGATTAACGTTCGGGATATTGCATTTATGATAGTGATGTTATAGGTGGATCATTAGTTTTGATATGTGGTATTAATTTAAAATATTATTAAATGCATATAGACTGTAAAATAATATCAGTTTTATTTTTTTTCCGTTGTTTAGTAGTGGGTAGTTTAGCGTATATGGGCTGACTCAACATTTACAACTCTTTCAGAGAAAAATATTTTTAGTACCTATTATAGCTGCTATTCATATCGTGAGTGAGAGAGCCTATAAGAATGATGATGCTGAAATCTTCTTTTTGTTCTAAGTGATCTAATCTCCTGTATCTCTCCTCGAGGATGAATTTTTTCATCTGTATCTCTTCTCGAGGATGAATTTCACAGAACATTTTCATACCTGCTACCTCGACGCCATCTGGCAGAGATGGCGCCATCTCTGTCAGATGGCGCCGAGTTATCGACGGCATCCCATCAGATAGACTACCTGTTCCATTATCAGTCAAACTCATAATTAAAACACACAACACAAGATGTAAATTCAAAAAGACAGGAATCTTAATAAAATGAATGCCCCATAAAATGCAATCATATTATTTTTAGCTGTCATATTTATTTTTTACATATTTATGTCCACCTTAAACGCCTTAGTTCTGATATGTGTAAGGCGTGGTTGTGTTTGTATGTTTATTTAAATTATATTTTTAACATACTAGTAAAAAGTATAGTATAGTAAGTTAAAAGTTTATTTTAAAATCAAGTATCAAGATTGTTGGTCATAACGAGAACGCTTGCAACCGATGCATTTGGCGTGACGGCTAGAACATTGCAATATTAATCGTATCTCTAATGCATGCAAATATTAGATATCCATATGTTAAGTAAGTACATATATACAGTATGTATGTATATATTTAGAACCATTAACTGTATACTGTATTCAACCTGCCTTTAGTTTAATGAGCGCTGCGTTAGATGAAATTCTGAATGAGTACTTGAACCATTAAAAAAGTAGTAATTATAAAACTACCTGTTATTGTCAAAGCCTAGCCAGTGATTAAAAACGTCAAAGAAAAGTGAATATATCTTCATAATTAATTATTTAATATGTAATCCTTAGACCGCCTCCGAGCAGGAAGGTTAGTCAGTCTTTAAACTTTTTCCATGATTGATAATTAGGTCCGTGTCGAAAATTCAAATACTGGTACTTTATTATTTAAAACATAACCTGTAGTCTCCGTCAGTCTATTTATTCTCTTTATTTGGCTTTTCATTACAATGAAACAAACTTTAATTAAAGTCAAAAGTAATAGCTGCAAAATATAAATAATAAGGTGACAAGCAAAATATCGTCTTAGTGCAAGCTGGCTCTTACGCCGTCATAAATTAATTATCCTCGCAAATTAAATAATATATCAAGCTTAATTAAATAATAAAATTAAATAATATATTTCATGTATACATTGAAAGATCAAATTAACATTTCTATTTCAGTTATGGACAAATATATAGTCTTCTATAATAGTCAGCGATCAGGTTTAATTATAAGTATTTGATTTATGAAGAATCTGACTTTAGGACTACTCATTTCAATATATATATATATATATATTAATTAAAGTTAGAACAATAGAAAAATGTTTTTTATATGAAACAAAAACCTTTGTTAGTGTAATCTGTAGTATTGTTTTTATAATTATTGCTACAATTTAAAATATATTCCTTTTATTATTCCGGGGTGAAAAATCTTGAATGGATTGCTATCGACTTACTTCAATTAATTGACAAAAATATTCAAAACTATCTATTGCTTTGAGTTCCTTATCATGTATTAAGTTAATTATGGTTCTGTTATAAGTATTGTTTATTTTCCTATTTCTGATCTCATTTTCATTCAGAAAATTTTGTATCATTTAATAAGCATTTGGTCTCACCCAACTTATAACAACAAACCTAAATGTTTCTTGCCGGTTCTTCTCCTTTGTTTGTTTTTGTTCTCGTACCTTTCTTTAAGAGCAAATAGAGTTTGTTATTTAATAACTGCCAAATAGAACACTGCTAACCAACAATTTATAAATAGATAATAAAAACTGGTCAAGCCTCTGTTTTGTTTAAAAGTATTTGATAAATAAAGTAAATACAGTTATTATTCGTCTTGCGATAGTGTTGTACAGATTTCGTGATACGTGATAAGGTACACAAATTGTCGTACAGTTTATGTTTTCAGCAGTTTTTATCCCAGGAGAGGAGAGGAGGAGGAGAGTACTGACTTTGTTTCTCAGAAAAAAGGTTATACTATTTCGACACCAGAAATGGTATAAACCTTAGTTCTGAGAAAAAAGTTCTTGTCGTTGTTTTAGATACATTCCGAATGTACCTTTATAGGAAACTACATCTATTGACAGTGGAAAAACACGTTCACGGCTTCCGGAAAACTAATTTAGTACGCCGGAAATAATCTATATCTTAGGAAATAGATTACCTACGGGCTATTCAAAGCCTTTTTTTTACAAAGAGGGATCTGTACTCCTCTCTCATACGGCTAACATAATTAAAATGCCATAAAAAGGTTTAAAATAATTTTGTTTTTTTTTTATTATTTTTACAGATTTACTTATTTTCAACTGGATTGGCAAAAATACATTTTTTTTAGTTACATCTTTCAAAACATTATGCAACACTTTATACGTACAAATAGTTCGATACGGTTTGATTCAGTTCATTCTAGGTCCATACCCATCTTCACTATCTAGAATCAAGAATCGAAGCGAACGTTAGGTAGTTTGTGGCAGGCAGATAAGCGTATCAAAGCCATTTTCAGTATAGCTGATAATTTCCGTTTCAAGATGGCGTCATTTACGACAAACAGGGTATGCCTTTACTTACAGATTGTAATAAAAATCTAATGAACACTTTTTTGTCAGAAATAATTTAATGAATAAAGTTGAATAATGTATTATACAAATAAACAAATAAGAATAATAATTAGTAAAATTTTCAGTTTTACTCGACTCCATATTCTTTAAACATAAATGTAATAAAATAATCAAATTAAGCTAATTATTTGCTTATTGTCTTTTATAACCAATAAATATTAACATTAATTCTTATTTGCTTTTTTTATTATGATACTTATATGAGTCTGTCTGTCCGTCAATTACATAAAAAGTTGTTGACGGACTGTCATCGTCTGTCGTTAAATTGCTATAACTAGAACCACAACTTTATATATACAACTCAATCTTTTGATACGTGATTTTAAACTCTATGTATAACTAAAGACGTGGAGATTAAGTTTTACCTTAAATATTACTCAGATATGAAGTTACTTTTCTAAAATATGTATTTCGTATTGAAATAAAGATGTCATTTTCAAAACACTGGTTATTAGTTATGCTGGAAGTACTTAATATAATAGTATACAAACTATTTAAACTTTATACTTTTTTTTTTAATCTAAAGCTGAATGCTCAATAAATTTTTATTTTATTTTAAAGTAGGTACTATACTCCTACCACACCAGCTATACTCCTCCTATACTGGTACTACTTACTCTATTATTCTTATAAAATATGGTAAAAAGATATTTGGAAATATTCACATAATAACTTAAACTTCACATGACTAAGTAACGGTTACAAAAAATAATGTTTTTAAGGTTATATATGAAAAATATGAATCTTTAAAACAAACGGCTCTCGATACACTGAACAAATATAAAATAAATAGGGCTTCATTAAAATTACTGTCTAGTTAAAAGAATAATATTAAATATTATTTTAGTAACATTGGAAAAAAACCTAATTTATAAGTTATTATTTACTTGCTTATCAAAATTATATACGGTCAACCCAATATCTCTTGTACATTGCAAAAGATTTGGCAATTTTTTTTAGTATTGGCCGCCAACCTGACGCCAACACTCATTTGTATGCGTTTGGGTTTCCGCCACTTTCCTAATATACTTTTATATTTATCTTTTTTTATTTGCTCTTATAGTATCCTCTGGAAAATATGGGACAGTCATTTGTAAGCTGCGATAGGATCCTGTAATAAAAAATCTATGGTACCAAAAGTCAGTACAGTAAAAGCCTACTTGCATTTTTAAGAAAAAATAACGAAATGAAAGAACCTCTTAAGTATAAAAATATTATTATTATAGGCATAGACGCGTTTAGGAAAAGTCTATTAAAAAAGATATATATTCGAAGATACCACCAGTTACTAATAACATCAACGCTTGAAAATGTTTTTAAACATGTATACTGTATAGTCATGTAAAATATATATTTTTTTTTATAAATTAAGAATGAAAATAAACTGATACGGGCAGGGATTCGAACCCGTAACTGGGAATTGGAAATTCTGGGAAACCATCCCGTCGCTCTACCAATTGAGCTACTGCCAGACTCAATGAACTAAGCATTCCTTTGTTTGAAAAAAATGCCACAAACCGACATTAGTGGTGAATGGTTAACGGTTTTCCAGAGGCCGCGGGTTCGAATCCCTGCCCATATTGGTTTATTTTTAATTCTATATAAATAAAATGTTAATAAGTTCAAGTTCCTAAAAAATACTATTATTATATTAACTGCAATTTCAATCATAACTTTATTTAACTAAAAGTAAAGAAAACGTATTGTCGTCTATATATATATACAGACTTTGCTTTGCTTTGTGCCAGCAAGGGTCAATAGGATAAGAAATCGAAAACACTTATTAGTTCCGGTTTAGATACTGTTCAATTAAATTTGTATAATAAAACCAATAAAATTATCTTAATACATTAATATAAGGCGTTTATACCCACCTCCAAGGCCGGCAAAGCTCTTGTGAGTCCTCGGACGTTGCAAGAGTTCGTGGGCGGCGGCGATAACTTTACACCTGTGATCCGCACGTTCGTTTGCCCTCTTACAACATAAAAAAAAACACGTATTGTCACAAAAAATACCATTGCTATGTTATAAGTTAATTGGATCGTGATGCATATAAATAGTTCGTAAGAAACATTATTTATATATTATAGTATCTTATTTGAAATAAAATCAAGTTCTTCATATGTTTTGTTTTCTGTTCCATCCCAGCCTTTATTGAAATTGTGGAATTATAAAAAAAACATGGTTTGAAAAAGAAAATTATACAAATGGTTTTATTGTCCGGATAACTCTATAAATATTTCTAACCTGGATCCGGTTTTAAGCTGAAAATAATAGGTATTTATTGTCTCCACCGGAAGCTCGGCTGCTTGTTTAATCAGCTCCCATTATCTTCAGTTTGTGAACTGAATGACATTTTCCGGGCAATTCAGAACAAATGCTGTAATTATTAATCCGGGCTTAAAGATCGTATTATCGATTGTAATTTAGAATGTTTTGTTAAAATGAACGATTTTTTAAAAATATTTCTATGCTTGCCCGCCCACAAACAAACACTTATATTTTGTCTTGTCAAAATATTATTACAAAGAATATTACGAACCTAATGTACCTAATAAACATAGGCACTTAGGATTTCTCTTTTTTTCTGTTTTAAACAATTTTCAAACAAAAAAAAATTGTTTTTATAAATATTTTTTTCTTTAAGTAAAATACACACACACGCAAGTACAGTTATATGTCTTATTTTAATGGTCCTTAAAATTGTTTTCGTCATATTTAATATTCTGTGATTAAATATGCTAAGGTTTGAAAATAAGATTGCTTTTTATTTTGAAATAATAAAAAACTTTCAAGGCTTAAGAAATTTAAAAACAGTAGAGCAAAAGTCGAAAATTAGAAGCTTACGACGTAGGTGTCTGATTTTTTTCACCTGTGTAATAAGCTATGTAAAATAAATAATTAGAAGGGCCATTGTTATTTACCGATTTAATATTAATAATAAATTAATAATTACTTAAAAGATTGGCCTTAATAGGTAAGACACTATTGTCGTATATTAGATTTGTTGCCACATTCTTAAAACTAGAAAAACAATATTATTAAAGTACTAATGATATATCAAAACTTTAATTTGAACCAAAGACAGAGAATAGAATTATTAAAACGACTTGTCCCAAATGAAGCTAGAATAATTCTTGAAATAATTAAATGGTATTTACCTTATAGAAGGATTTCTAATTTCAAAGTAATAAATCTTTACAGCAGATGTTCTAAATAAACCACGTCTATAAATTTAATTACACGCTCAGTGCAATTACGTGGTAAAATTGTGTACAATTTTTTTGTTAAATACTATAATTAGCAAAAAAAATAAGTTAAAATAGTTTACAGGAACCAAAATAACCACACCACGACATGGATAAGGACGTTATTTTCTATCCTCGAAAAATACAAGGATGAAAAAGCACTATCGCAGATGAATAACGGGATGCTAGCTTAATACTTTTATGTACAAAAATATATTTGTAATATATAAACAAAAAACGCTATAACTTAAACGAATTTATCTTTTATTTATATAAGTAGATTCATAATCGAATCAGAAAAAATCGTAGTATAAAATATAAAATTTATTCTCTAATATTTAATTTGAAATAAGGAGTATTAAGCCAGGTTTCCCAAGAAAGTAGCTCTAAATTAATACTGCCAGCCCCGTACTGTACTTGGAGTCTTCAAATGAGATATTTTAATGAATTCCCACTATCTTTGGCGAAACCGAATAATTTAACTGGATGTGTTTTAGTATTTATTCTTTGTCGTAAACATAACGTTTAAATATTTTATTATATTATTTTAATTCTATTAATAATTTGTTACTCTTTAAATATGTTTTTTATATGTTATTGTTTTATTGAATTGTTTGTATGTAGTGAATATTGAAAAAAGGTAAATTGATTAACTCTATGTTTAGGTTTTTGTTTTATTTATTTTTTAATCGCCAAAATAAATGTCACATCTAGTCATAGTGAAATTTCAAATTTCACCCGTAGTCTAGCAGGTAGATAATTAAAATCTGTGGAGAATAATTTAATATAAGACAATATTATTTTATAACAGTTAAATTGCCAATCTTCGATAAGTAAATCGGTTCATTGAACTTTAAAAATAATGATATAAATCTTTATTAAAAGATTTCTAGTCAGCTTATGAATTACATTTCTAAAATATACTGGATGAAGTAAAATTATCCAACAAAGTTCAAATATTGTAATTGTTAAACGTAAATAGCAAGCTATAATTTGTAAATATAGACATCACGTATAATTCGGCAAGTTTATTTCATATATGAAATAAATTCTAAATTCTAAATTGCCTGAATAATATTCAGACAATTTAGAATATTTTTATTTTTTTTTATATGAAAACTATTAATTATAATACAAAGAATAGCCAGCAATAGTTTTGCTATCTAAAATACTTATTAGTTATAATGTTTTAAAGAAATAAACTTTTGAGAGTTGTAGAAATTTCTCCTATATTTTATAGGATAGTCTCTTTAGAATTTATATTATTTTTTTAAACATGACTTTCCAGCAAATGAACAAATATCACGTAAATGAATAAAATTAATTTCGTGTGTTTCAAGAGTTTTTACAAACATAAATAATAATTGAATAAAATACATCCACACTCACAAACCCAACTGTTAAATCGATTCCATCTACTTTGATGATACCATTACTGAGTATCACTAAATTAAAGAACCATTATATTGAACTTTAGAATTATTTCTTCTTTATAAAGTAGTTAGGTACCTGATGAACAAAAAATATATATCTAACAAGTTCTTGAAAACTTTCATCTATGAACAAATTTTTAATTCCAAATTCACAGCTGTGATAATTGCTATAAGGTAAAAAAAGTTATTAGTCCGCGCAAGTACAAAAATTTGCCGAGCGCTCAAGACGGGAACTTTCTCAAATAAGTGCTTTTATTTATACAATTTCAATAGAACTTGTGGATTTTGAGTCGAAGATATAATATGCTGCCTTTTATATGAAACTTATATTGCGATGTTGTTTAAAGTTTTTGTATATCCTTTTTGATGTATACCCAGTTCGCTCTAACTGAAAGTGGATATTTATATATATATGTATCATGATATATTCTAAACTTATTTCATTTAATAGCCATTTTTATAAGTCATCGGAAAAATTAAACAAAACGCTGGTAATATGAATTTAGCTTTACTCGAAAAAGAAAGAAAGAGAGAAGAAAGGTTATCAATTAGTTAAATAAGTATTTCAATCACTTTTGATTTAATCGTAAATCATATTGGGATGACCTTTCTATGTAACGACACTATTCTTAGCCAAGAAAAGTCATGAAAATGGTTTGGCAGTATAGTAGTAAAAATATCCTATTTGTTTGAAACTATCTATAAACATGTTTAGCCATGTGCAGCTTATTTTAATTTTAAATAAATATAGAGTGAAAAATAAACCGACAGGCAGGGATTCGAACCCGCAACTCTAGGAAACCGTTCCGTTGCTCTACCAATGCAACTACGTCCGTAACCGTTTATTTTTCGTTTTATATTTATTTAAAATGTCCATGTACCGAGTAAGGATATATTTTATGAAAAACTGAAAATAGCATCGCTAAAAAACCCTTAATATATATATTATTTTGTATATTTTCGTTATGATTTTAAAAACAGTTACTGAAAATAGAAAAATAAACAATTAGCGAGCGAAACTTTTAAAAGAGGAATTGGTTTTTTTCATCGATAAGCGATACGAATATCAAATATCTTTCTTAGATTATTTTACATTTTGAGATTAGAGAGAATTTGGCATTACTTAATGACGTTTTTTTTTATGATTTACACAATAGAAATCTGATAACTGGAAATAACAGCTGTGAGTGGACAGATTTTATGATTAACAGTTATAGAATGAAGATTATTTTATACGTCTTATATTTATTTTTGTGAGCATACATTATAATCGAAACTTTTCGTTATGATCTATTTTGTAAAATAAATAATAAAAACTGGTCGAAAAACTTTAAGTACTAGCTGTGGCCCAAGAAGATCAAGTTGCAATCAATAAATACTTTAAGATTGATCAATAACCAACATTTAATTTATTACAAAGGTACGATTAAATTAATATCAAGAGCTACTTCACATCATTCAAGAACCTCCTTTGTCAACACAATGTGATTCAATCTTATCAATTTTTGAAAAGAAATTTATACTTTGAGCCAGATTAAAGATATCTTTTGTTTGAAAATATTTTATATCTTGTATATTTATTTATTTAAATCTTTCCACTTTGAATCATTGATCACTTGTGTACGTCAAATAGAGGTGTCAGGAGCCTATTTTGATACCATACTTAACGAAATAAGCCCTTCTGCAAGAACATCTCTGAACTTTAAAATAAAATTACGAGGATTCCAAACGCGACCTGGTCTGAGAAGAACCACACAACAAACTCAGCCGGGTGTCTTTACTGCGATCACTGTTTTATAAAAAGAGCAATTTACGAACAACTAGAACAACAATCGCATTCAATTCTATGGAAAGGCCTAATAATTTAAGAAAGAAAAAAAAAACAAAATCTGTTGCCAGCATCACGACCAGTTACCGCAAGCAACACCCGTTCACGATCATAACGCAAGGGTCAGCCATCACCCCCTTCGCCATATTTGAGGAAGAAAGGGTGACCCGACCCCCAACGCTACCGCTACCGCTACGCTACTACGCAAGTAATGACCATACCAATGCCAAGCAAATTGCGTAAATTTATCGCTAAAATACAATTTATTCCCAGGCCATACCGTCGTTATTATAATCCTTTACACTATAATAGATTTTTTTAAATTATCTTTTCAGGAAAAATTTCAATTCATTTAATGGCAAATTTAAGGCTTCATTGGGGAGTTTATTATAAAAAAGATAAGATACAATTTATTATAAACAAATTTAATAAAAAAAAATCTAAATAAACTAAATATGTTAAATTGGTTAACAAAAATTAAATAGAATATTTTTATGAACTTTATTGTAATATCAAAATCAGTTTAAGATTGCGGAAAATTAGATCCCTGAAACGTTTATTAATTATCAAAACTCGATGTGTATTTAAATTAAAAATAATTGATGCGTTTGTGAAAGATCTTATAAATAACTTGAATATTTTATTTGTGTACTTATTTATTTGCAGGGCTTATAAAACCAATTTTTCGCAAAGTCTTCCCGATATCTAAATTCTTAGTTACTTACGTTACGTTACGTTACGTATAAATATATAAATATCTTACAAAATAAGCTATAAAAAAAAGTAACACTACATGTGCTTTATTAGTAAATGGCGAGGCTACGTATCGAGAAGTTTCACTGCTTAATAACAAAATTTCAATTGTACATAGAAATATAAAATAATGTCGCTAATAAAATATATGTCAACTTGGCAAAAATACAATAAGCCTTGTTGTTACTTTTAAAACAATAGTAAACCAAGACAGTTATAGACTGCAAGCAATCGTGATGAAATACAATGAAATAAAATGTTGAAGTTTTAACAAATTTTAAATTAAAGAATCACATTTGCATAAAATATAAAGTTTTTTCAGTAAGCTCGAGATATTGGTCTGCTCCCCCCCTCACTCCCCCCTCACAGCTCAATAAACGAACTCCCTAAAAAGAGTGCCGTTATTGGTGCAATTTCAATATAATTCGTAAAGTTTGAGTGGAAGAAATTGTATATGCGGATTGAAGTAAAACTTATATTGCGATGCTATTTAAAGTTTTAGTTTACTGACTTTTAAATGTAGGAAGTCGCCCCTTCTGATGAACTAAGTTTTTCCGATTTCTGAACGAATTGCAACTTAATATAGTATAATCTATATATTTTTTTAACAACTAAAGCCTCACTAATAAAACAATATTTTTGTTTTATTTCACGTATTTTAACATCTGACTTTTTTATATAGATTTTCATGATTACATTTAAATAACTAGATCTCGACTTCCGAACACGAATGGAACGAACACGATGGCTACTAAGAATTATTAACGTCGGTTAAATTTAAAACTTAAAATGTAAAATATGACTTTAATAATACAGGAGTAAGATTCTCAGAAATAATATATATTTTTAACTTTTATTTTACTCTTTCTCTTACTTTAATTAGCAGTATTTCGCTTTATATAAGTATGAATACTTAGTTTGGCCATAATTCATAAATATTGTTTGTTACACTTAAAAATATAAAAAAATATTACATTTGAATTTAGAATCTGTCATTTTATCTGTCATATACGATTGTTCATTGTGTTTTCTCATTTTGGCGCCAATACATTGTACAATATTTTGCGATATTAAAAGTGGGGTGATAAAGAGAACCGAATCAATTTTTGCAATTTTTAAAATTCTCCATACACTTGGTATTAGTAAAATGTGTGTGTACCGGGCTATTAATAGGTACAATAAGACTTCCTCTGTTTGTGGCAGAAAAAGATCTGGCCATCTACGTAGTGTTCATACGAAAAAGGTGATCAAAGCAGTAAGGGAATGAATTCTAAGAAATCCTATCCAAAAGCAAAAGATTTTATCTAGGGAAATGAAGATACCACCTAGAACCATGTCGCGTATTTTAAAAGATGACTTAGGACTTGCAGCCTAAAAGAGACGCACTGATCATTTCTTAACTGATAATTTAAAGAAAAATAGGGTAAAATCGAAACAACTACTGAAGCGGTACGCAAAGGGATGTCACAGAAAAAAATTGTTTACGGATGAGAAAAATTTTACATTTTAATAAATAAAATGACCGTATTTATGCTCAAAGCTCTAAGGAAGCTTCCCAATTAGTCGATAGAGTGCAACGTGGACATTACCCGACTTCAGTGATGGTTTGGTGGGGTGTTGGCTATGAAGGAGTGACTGAGCCATATTTTTGTGAAAAAGGTATCAAAACATCGGCACAAGTATATTAAGATACCATTCTAGAGAAGGTAGTTAAGCCCCTCAACATCACCATATTGATAACTGGCCTCAACGTTTAAAGGACTCGAATAAGCTTTATATATTTTAATTGTTTTATACTTATGTAATAAACTAACATACTGTAAAAGTAATAAATGTTATTTGCAGTTAAAAAATATATATTTTTAAGTGTAAAAGTATTTATGGCCAGGCTAAGTATAAAGAATTAACCTGTTTAGCATGAATCAAACCTGACTCTCCTAAATGCTGCGCTAACTTAACTATTGCGTATTAGCATTACGACGTGTTGCTTAGTATTGCGTGTTGCTGCTCCTCTCGATAAGTTTCACATTCACATATTAAAAATGAAAATACATACGGGGAAATTTATTCCCGGACATATTCATAATTTAGATGGTCAAATTCAATACTGATGACTCTTTAGTATGTTCAACTTATTTAAGTTAACAGATAAATGTTAAAGAAAAACAAAATCATTTCTCTCAACTTCAACTCAAAACTATTTAAAAGTACTCAACCCAAGAGGAATTAATATTCAAGAAGCGTATCACTAAATTAACAAGTTAGATCTCACGTAGGTACGAGTGCTAATGCTTCTGACTTCATAAAAACAACCTTAATTTGAGGTGATGTATGTTAATGCTAAAATAATGTAGCTAAGGTTTAAATATTCTTAAGTACTGTAAGGATTTTTTCTTTATCTAGCATTAGCACATTTTTCCTTGTGTATTAGATACAATTTTGAAAATTTAATCTAGGTAAAAGTATTAAAAAATAATGTTCTAAGTCATTTAAGAATACTGTATTGGGAACATATCTTAGAATGGACAGACCGAGTATTCCCCTCCTATCTTTATTATAAACCTTAAAAACTTGAGGCTCTGTGAGAGCAGTAGACCTTGAGAATAGATTTCTATTTTACGGTATAGCTTTCACACTTAAAATTGAACGAGTAATTTATTTTATAACTGGAGGGAAAAGTAGGAAGAAGTAAAGGTTTACCGCCGGGAAAATATTTGTTAAATTAAATCAATAGATAATGAATATATGAAATATGGATAACTTAATATTTTTTTCTCATTAAATCTGATAATAAAAGCGTTAATTGAGACCTCACTCAAGAGCAAGAAAATAAAAAAATGTTCCTTTCCCGCCTCTTTCTAAAATTTTTTTTCACAAATCGCCGACGACAAAAAGCGCCAAAAGTCAATCCCATGAAAAGTTGTATCAAGATTGATTTAAAAATGCGACCCATAATGTAGACCCGACAGACAAACACTCCCACACACACACTGATAAACGCCGAATCGCTCAGACCCGGAGTGGAAACGGAGGCTTCATTTCGTATATCGCTCTCAGGATCAGGCAATAAAATTATTGAACCTCACCAAAACCTAGTTTCAAGTAAGCTATGCTTAAGATCTTAGAGGAGATTATGCAAAATGGTCCTCTTAATTTAATTAACTCAATTCAAATAAAATATATACAAGTTTAAAACCAATTAAATAGTGTAGCTCCTTGTTCCGGGTAATCTCTGAAACGGCTGGAGTGATTTTGACGGGACTTTCACCGGCCAGTGAAAGCCTAGTGAGTAACTTAGGCTACTTTTATTTAAGAAAAAAAATATATTATTATTTTCTACAAATAAATAAAATTGGAGTGTCTGTTTTTAATATTAAAATAACCGGTTTTTACTAAATTCATATTAATGTATATAATACGGTACATATACCAAAATAATCAAACCGACAACGATGAATAAAAAATAAAAACTAATAGACATAATATTGCTTGCCTAAAAAATTTAACAGTTCAATTATGATGCCCAAATAAATTAATCTACTGCGCCTGAAATAGGCCCTATGAACCTATATTGCCACTATAAAGCTTTAAGGTAAACTATTGAATGAAAAGAAAGAGGAATGCCAGTAGTGTTGTTGTTTTACCCCAGAAAATCGTTCTTCAAACATTATATTTAAAGATTTTTTCAATTAAAATTAAACAACAACCTGAAATTAAAAAAAATAAATAAAAATGCAAAAACGATAAAAATCTTAATATTATTTTTGTTAAATTCCACGCAAACGAAGTCGGGGTACAGCTAGTAATAACTTAAAGTCCTATTTCCATCAAAATACAGATATCGGTTCTAGATATAAGAATTCACTAAATTATTTATCCAAATACACTGTTTTTGTCTATATGGATAACTTGGATTGCAAACATAATAAAATTTATTTTTTTTAACAATTGCAAACAATAATTTTTTTTTAACTATTGCAAACATAATAAAATGTATTTTTTCAAATGATAAAACAGAGATTACATTTTGAACGAGCAGTAATATGTCAACCCAAATATAAAATTGCTATTTCGCCAGTAAAGGCAACAGAAATCATTAATTTTAATCCGGCTCGAAGGATCAATTTCTTGTTATAAATTGACAAGATCACATCCCATAAAAACATATTGCGTCGAAAAAAGCGCCCCTTTAATCTGGTACGATCGCTTACAATATTCGTTTAGACATCAATTTATGAGACAAAAAGTTTTGGTTAGGAAAAAATTCTCATGTTAATAAATATTTACTGGTTTATGTTAATTTATTAGTAAACGAAAATTATTTCTCTAATATAAATAAAACAAATTATTAGTTTCAAACTTTTTTTTTAATTATTAAAAAAAAAAAAAAAACATCCATGGTAAGGCAAGGTTCGAAAAGGTAGTGTTAGTCATATTTGTTTCTAGTAATTTCAATTATCGAATACGTTAGAAAATATAAGAATAAGTTGCTCAGTTTGATGATGGTGTACAATAGTGGCGCCACCTATACAACGTAACGTAAACATAAAGGGAACGTGTAACGTAGCGTAACGTAAACGTAACTTTAATAAAAAAAGAAAAAAAATAGGTTCTATTGAAACATATAAGTAAATTTATTTCACTTTTATTTTCATAAAACTGTTCGTTAATAAAAATTCTAACCAAATTAAAAAAGTCTATCAAAATATATTTTTAGACCCTACATTAATAAGGTTAGGGACTTTTTCTAAACCTTTTCTAAATAAAAAGTAATTGCTGTTATAAAAAAAAAACGATTTATAATTTTATTTCATTGATTTGATTTTGTTTTATATTTTATTAACCTACGACGCCAAACGAGGGGTGTTATAAGTATTACGTGCTGTCTTTATGTGTGTCTGTCTCTCTGTCTGTGACAACATAGCTTCCGAATAGGTAAAGCAATTTCAATTTAGTTTTTTTTTTCAAGTGAAGATCAAGACTTCTGTGCGAGTGTTCCAAAAGATGTTTGTGAAAATCGTTTAAGCCATTTGAAAAATGTAGTGGATGAAAGTGGGGAAGAATAAACGAATGTCTGCAAAAATACATCTTGACATTAAAATACATTGATCTGGAGTTTGGACAAATAAATAGTAGTAAATGTTTAAAAAAAAAACAAATGTTTTAATTTATATTTAATAAAGAAATTTGGATTTCTATCAAGTTGAAAATCGTCTCATTCTTGAAAATCTTTTCAGTATCCGGAGAATCATTCCGCTAATAAGGATGGTAAGTCGAAGTTACACTTTGCTGAAACTTAAAACTAATCATATTCATACATTTCTAATTCTATATTTGTTTTAAAATTAAAATATTAAACATTTGCCATGTATATTTCCTTATGATGTGATCTTGATTTCTGTAGATAAATTTGGATTATAAAAATTAATAATTATAATTAGTTGATAATATACATGACATGTTTTATAATGTAAAGATAAGGTTTATCCTTAAGAAAAGTGTATATGTGTAAAAGTGTATATGAAGTCATCGTCAGCAGCTACAAAACTTTAATATTATTATGATTATTCTATATAGATAATTATTTTTAACTCTGGCCTCATAAAATGAACTTAATAATAAGGTAACATTGTACACTCATTTAACATTATACATTTATTATTGATGAATTTTCCCATAACTAATTACATGTGAAATTATAAATGGAATTTCCATTTTGATATAAATAAGCCGTGGAATTAACCTTCGTTATTCTATTAGAAAATGAATGAATGAGTAATAAGACATTGAAATCAAACAAAATAAATTAAAAATAAACAATGGAATACAAATAGACAGCACTCCTGCTATCTTAAGTGTTCCTTACATATGACTGGAAAGAATGGTTGGGGAAAGTCAAAATCTGGCCATTTCAATAACTGCCTAAAACGTACCTACTTTAACAATTTTCATTGAGCAATACCTCGGTTAAGGCAGTCCATATCCGAGCTCAAGTCAACTCAAGTGATCACAGGTAGTCTCAACTACCACAAAAGTTTTTTAGAGGTATTATCATTTTATTGTATGTAATATTGAATAAAACGATATGAGCTTCGAATGTTTATTATTATTGTATTGAATGTGTTATTTTCATCGTGCCGCTAATAAATACATTAGAAGATTATTTATTGTTTACACTATATAGTCCACTGCATCGTTACTCCCGCAACACCATCATGAGACCTCAACATATATTTAGCTATAAATACATTTGGTATCGGTTTCATATCCATATAAAAAATATATTAAACAGTCGATAAGTCTGTTTTCAATTTGTTTAAAGTTATTATTGTTTTATTATAGAAGCTAAATAATAAAACTAAAAAAACGTATGCATCGTAAATGACAGGATTCAAAAGTTAAAACTATAATTATATACAAAGAGTTTTTGGCTCATTTCTATACACTTAGGTACCTTTTAGAACCGTGCATCTTGAGAACGTTTTCTTAGTTCCAATGTTTGTTTATTAATTTGTCATTGAATTAAATAGTTGTGTATTATAAGATAACTGTTTATTCCAATGTCAAAATACAACGACAACATACACAACGTTGATTGCTTTATTCTTAACTGATAATTTTTGATTAATAAAATAAGCCGCATGATAAGAGCACTGATTTAAATCTCAAATCCGTTTACGAGATTAATAAAACGCAGTTTTGTATGATGTTTTTCATTATATATTGAACAATTGACCAGCTTATTGATCTGGTCAACATGTTTAAAATATTATTTATTTTGTTTGCGTCAATTTATTTTGTTCACGCAAAGCATGAGGAATACGATGGGTAAGAATTACCTACATCTTTAAATTTATTTATATTTCACTTTTGCATATACTTATTATACCTATTTCTAGCCATTCCTTGTATCAAATCAAGGTTGAGAATTCTGAACAAGTTGAACAGTTAATGAATGTTGTGGAACGTCTTCTTCTTGATGTTTGGACATATGCTCATCCAGAACAAGATGGTCTTATCCTAGTTTCAAAAAAATTGAAGCCACAATTTGAAGATGAGCTGAATATTATTGGATTAACTTATAAAATTGATACAGAAAATATTAGAGAGTGAGTTATATTATTTTTAAATAATAATCAATACATTTAAACAAAAGTAATTGCGAAACAGGAAAAAAGCGCTGATAAAAGACTTAGTTTCAGAACATCCTTAATATTAAATTGATTGGGTTTAAAATGTCATATTACTCCACGTTTATTATTTAACTTTATTGATTAAGAACGTATAATACCTACTTTAATTTCAGGGTATTGCAATAAATCTTTTTTAATTTAATAAAAAAATTACAGTAAATTGATACTTGAGGATCAACTTCTGGCAAACGCCAGTCTATCTCAACCACAAAGATCACAGCCTGGTATATCGTTTGACGAAATCCATCGCTATGCCGTAGTGAGTATGACCTAACGGTTCAGAAACTTTTGGTAACAAACATTATTTGTCACCGTTTTTAATACTTAGCATGAAGTGATTATAATTGCGATAATTTTGTTTTTCTTCTTCATTTTTTTGATGTCTATTGAAGTCTTTTGGAATCATAATTTTTTTAGGTGGACAGATATCTCACTGATTTGGCTAATAGGTATCCTAGAATAGTTCAAGTCGCGTCTGGTGGAAGAAGTGTTGAAGGTCGTGATATCAAATATTTGAGGATATCCAGCGATAATTTCCAGGTAACTAGACAGCATTTTTTATTGAGTTTTACAGAGACAAGAAATAAAGTAAAGCATTGCAAATACAAGTTCTATTTATACAATGAATATGATAATTTCTATGAACTTAAAGAAAAATATATATGATATAATAATTATTCACAATGAAACGGAAAACCGAACCTAAAACAGAATTAAATAAAAAAAAATATTTGTAATTCACTTTAATTGTAATTGACCAACTGTTTTAGACAAATAGTAAGCCCGTTGTGGTAATTCAATCTCTGCTTCATGCTCGTGAGTGGGTCACTCTTCCAGTTACCTTGTACGCTATACACAAGCTTGTGATTGATGTCACGGAACAGGATCTTATAAGAGACGTTGATTGGGTTATCATACCTATTGCCAACCCTGACGGATACGAGTTTACTCATACTAAGGTAAGTGCTTTTTAAAAAATTACACCCTCTTCATTACTAACATAACAGTCATTAAATAAACATTACTAAATTATTTATAGACACGTATGTGGAGAAAGAATCGTAGGACTGGATTGTTATGTGTTGGCGTTGATTTGAATAGAAATTTCGACTTTAACTGGGGTACTGCTTCCAGCAACCAAGCTTGCTCTGATACCTATCATGGCCCTAGAGCCTTTTCAGAACCTGAGACTCAGATGACCAGAAACATTATAAATAGATATAGAAACCGTATTGCCTTGTTTATCGACCTTCATTCTTTTGGAAGCATGATCCTCTATGGCTATGGTAATAGACAGGTTCCTCCTCATGCTAATACCCTACACCAAGTGGCTGCTCAAATGGCCAAAGGAATTGATGCCGTGAAATGGCCTTCCAATAGTAATTACAAGGTTGGTAACATTGTTGAAGTGATAAAATATCTAGCGTCGGGTGGATGCAGTGATTATGCTCAAAGTGCAATTGGTAATAGATTGTCATATACCTTCGAACTACCCGCGTATAGAAACCAGAACGGTCTTAATGGTTTTCTGGTAGAACCTACTTTTATTCGTCAAGTCGGTGTTGAAACTTGGGAAGGTATTAAAATTGCAGCTCGTCATGTTGTCAGAAATAGATAATTAGGATATTACGAAGAATTTTACTGAAATAAAAATATAACAAATCAAACAATGTTCTTATATTTCATTCTTGATATACTTTTAGGAAACTATTTCCAGCAACTACGTCAGCTCTCCCCTTTCTTACGACTCAAATCATAAGCTATCTATTGTCACATAAAAAAAGAATATCTACATATTTTTTTTTAATTGAGCCTAAGGCAATTCCTGTTTATCCGTGAAATAGCATTGTTAATCGGAAAAGTAATCATATTATACATGGACATAGAAACCAATGCCTTACCAAATATATTTAAGATTAAATCTTTGTTGAGGCCCCATGATGGCGTTGCGGGAGTAACTATGCAGTGGACTGTATAGTCTATACAATAAATAATCTTCTAATGTATTTATTAGCGGCACGATGAAAATAACACATTCAATAGAATATTAATGAACATTCAAAGCTCATAACGTTTTATTCAATATTACATACAATAAAATGATAACACCTCTAAATAACTTTTGTGGCAGTTGAGACTATTTGTGATCACTTGACTTGACTTGACTTGAGCTCGGATATGGGCTGCCTTAACCGAGGTATTGCTCAATGAAGTTTGGTAAAATAGCTACGTTTACGATCGTTGTTTATAGTTAAGAGGTCGAGTTCAATGTTATTTTATTTATTATGAATAATCAAACACAAATTTAAGCCATTTAAGTATATCAAATTGAAGTGAAACTATTCATTAACTATATTTTCATCAGTTTGTGCTTTCGAAGGAATTTCGTGGATTCTCCAAAGTTAAACAGACACGTAGGTATAAGTCCCATAAATTAATTTAGATTGAAATGTCTTGAAAACACCAACTGTAATTTTGTCATGATCTTAATATAGTTATTGTGTTATATTTATCATACTAACAATATCTGGTGTAAAAATCACTTTTATTTTCATCATTAATAAATGTTTAGAATTGTTATATATTTATCTTATCTAAGATATTCTTTTGCCGCAGCTATAACTCATAAATAATTCACTATAAATATTTTCATGAACTCGTAATACATACTACAAAAATATAAAAATATATATTTTTTTATTTAGTTCTTTTTCTAAAATATTTTTATTTTTTTAACATTTCAATAATACGGAACAATAATAAAATATGTAGGTAATTCCAAAATATTTACCCTGTATATTTCTTTACGTTTGATCATCGAATTGCTGCATCGTGAATTATAATTATAATACTTTATTCAAATTGGTATAATAAATAGGTTCTCTTAATGGTCAAGTTTATTTTATAATTGTACTGCTTTATGGAATTCTATAACAAGAAGCCTTTTAAAGCGCAAGTTCCAAACTAGAACAATGAAAACAACTTATGTTGCTTCCTTCGGCCTTTAACGTTTCAAGTTTTGTCATAAATTTAAATATAAATATGTCGTAAAAAAAATTAAATAAAGTTTTGAATGAGTTGTGAATAAGCGATTCAGTTATTTTTGTACAATTTATATAGTTACAAAAAAATATTTAATGTAAAAAAATATATTATATGTACGAGTACACTGACGCCATCCTACAAACAAAACCTTGTCTTTTGAACTAGGTGCAGATATATATTTCCGTTTTTACGTTACATTTTTTTGTGACATATTAAAAAAAATACCTTACACAAAAAAGCTACTGATTATGATTATATATGACATAAAAAAAATTAAGTCACTGTGGGTGTAAAACAACTATAGAGCTGTATTTTTTTTAGAGCTTTTATAAAAACTTCGTCTGCAAAGAAATAATATTTTTAGAATTATTGCTAAAATACAAATAAATAGTTAATATAATATGAATATCAGGGTTACAGATTATTTATACTAAGTTAATAGATAGTACGTTATGTTTAGGACAGTGATATATTGTGTTTACTTTTCATATAAATTCTATGATGATTTTATACATTTTTAAGTTTCAAAATGATTTACATGGAATATAATAAAAATGTAATATATTTCTTAAGATATATATTGCGCCAAACCGCAGTGGAGGTGAGTGGAGAATTTAGCTCTTTACCTGCTACCCAACATATCCTACTGTCATATAATAAGAGCAATGAGACAAGCACACTGTATAATTCAGAACTTTATTAATAAAACTGCTCCACAAACACATGTGACCGTTTTAACATACTATCGTCTTTCAACAAAGTACCACAGGAGCAATCTGCGTCATACTGAAACAAAACTCATTTCAGCTCATCAAATGTATACTCAAAAGATACGATACTTTCTTCGAACATTGTTCACGAATACTTGCAAGTATTTGGTTAAAAAATAATCGTAGCTGTGAATAATATTTTGAATGAATAGGATTTTTTAAATATTATTTTAAATTGCACAAAACCTTTAATCCAGCTTTAAAATGACATCGTTTAAGATTCAAATCTAAGATGTTTTTGATCGACCAAATAATGTTACCTATTTTAATAATTCTTATTCTGATATTGTTTAGATAAGATTAACATGTGTAGAAAGAAAAGATAAATACCACTTTACCTTTTTTGTATTATGCTTCAAGCAATTTATACAAAAGTCCATTAATTCTAAGTAATGTAAATAATAATTTTGTTATACAAAATATAACATATATAGATAAGTCTGGCTGTATTTTAATATTGTTATTTATACATATACCTGTATAATTAATGTAAGGACTGTATTCCTTTGTTTATTTATTTGATTTTGTTGAAACCCACGTATCTCTGAAACTACTATCGAATTGGTTTTTTTTTACATATTTTCCATATCCTATGGCATAAAGACGGGGAGATAATTGTGATATTGCATTCATTTACCGAGAAATAAAATAAAATAAAGAAAATACTTTTAAATTGAAAATGAGGAGGAAAAAAAGAGAGTTAATACGGAAACTACGTAGGGCCAAAGCCATGGGCGATAATCAACTTAGTCACCAACTGTCTTGGGCATTACGGTCAATTCTTAAACTAATTCAAGGTATATCAAAACAAATAACAAAAAATCTTGACAATTTTGACCGGGCAAAACACGAAGTAGATTTCGATAAAAATCCTTTTGAATACTCAAAAAACATTTTCAAAAAAAGAAAAAGGTAAGCTTCTTTTGACCAACGAGCAAATTTACGATCACTACAAAAGCACATATCAAGTACCAAAAACTCATAGACTATATAAGGATCCTAACAAACAAAGACCTGAGAGTCCTTCTATTGATTTTCAATCCAACCCACCAACTTTGGAGGAGATTAATAAAATAATAAAAAAGAAGCCAACTAAAACTCAGCACCAGGTCCTGATGGTATTCCTTACATAGTATATAAAAAATGTCCGTCGGTTCGTAATAAACTTTTAAATATATTCGGTAAAATCTGGTCAAGGAAGCAAATACCGGTAACATTCGGAAAAGCCATTTTTGTCCTCATCCCAAAAAAAGACAGTGTCACGAATCCGAAAGACACTAGACCGATAGCTTTAACAAACACAATTTCCAAGATCTTTTTCTCTTTTTTACAAAATAAAATGACGCAATTCATGATTAAAAATATGTATTTCAGGCCGAATCACCAGAAAGGGTTCTTGCCCGGTATTTCTGGATGCCTGGAACACAACACACTAATTTCGGAAAGCCTTAAAGATGCCAGAACGAGCGAAAGACAAGTTACGGTGTGTTGGATAGACTTAGAGAACGCCTTTGGGTCGGTACGACATGAACTGATGATGTTCGCGCTGAGATGGTATAACTTTCCTACTTTAGTTATCGACATAATTGCATCATACTATTCAAAATTATTTTTTTCAATAACTTCTAGCGGAAACCATTCCCGACCGCTAAGCTATAATATAGGTCTGTTTCAAGGATGTTGCATTTCTCCAATAATATTTAATATAGTAATTAATATTTTAATAGACAAATTAATAAGTCATGAGAAAAAGTGGGGTTATCGGTTTAAATTTAATAATAAATACACGGAATCCATACTAGCATTTGCAGACGATCTCGCTATACTGACACGTAACCCTAAACAATGTCAGGTACTTTTAAATGAAGTAGAGGATTTCTGTACGTGGACTGAAGGACTGAGGACAAAACCCAGTAAATGCCACTGTCTGTGTCTGGGTAGACGAGACACCAAATATACCTCTTATAATCCGGGTCTTTCAATAGGCGGTCAAAGTGTTGCTACAATTACTGAAGCAGCCCCATTCAAATTTTTAGGTAAAAAAATAGATTACAAAGGTCGCACTCCATCTCTAGATATTGTAGTCGATAGCTTTTTAAATGATCTTAAGAAGGTAAACGATCAACCATTCAGTAATATCAAAAAAGCTTGGATATATGACAACTATCTAACGTCACGTCTAAATTGGCCTTTTCTAGTTTACGATCTTAATAAAACCCTTTTGTCTAAGTTAGATGCAAACGTCATAAAGATATTGAAGTCGTGGTTTGGGCTCGCGCATTCAGCGGACTCTTCAAGTTTATTCAGAGACCGAAACAATTTTGGGATGAAATTAAAGAAACCATCGGAGCTCTATAAACACCTAAGAGCTACCAAAAGACATATCATCGAAAAATCTCATGATGATATTGTAACATCTCTTCCAAAAGATAAAAATGCATCAGAGCTGGAGTCACGACTTCAATTCCATAAACAATTCATGATAGGTGCTCAAACAAATAAAGCAGGGTTAGGATCTAGGGGGAAAGTTCGAGATATAGACTTAACAAAATCCTTTATTCGGCAAGATGAAAACGATCAGTATCGAGTGCACGCGATGAATCTAGAAATTCAAAATGAGTGGGTGACCATAGGCGACTTTTGTATTCCATTAGCATTGAGGTGGCGCATCTTTCTTCATGAGTGGTCTCCAGCCTTATTAAAATTCTATCTAAATGCATTCCAAATGACTTTCCCAGATCAAAGTAATTTAGTAAGATGGGGTAAAGCTACCGAAAAGTCTTGCAATATCTATGGGGAGGCAGTAGGAACGGCTAAACACTTGTTGGTAGGGTGTAGGGTGCTATTGGAAAAAGGTCAATACTCGCGGCGCCATGATAAAGTATTGGAAATCATACGTGAAGCAGTTAGTCTTTCAGTAGCTAGAGCGCAAAAGGGTATAACAACCACCAAAAGATTCATAGAGTTCATTAAAGAAGGCTCGTCTAAAAAAACAAAACAAAAGCCTCACTCTATCTTGGAGGCGGCTCGCGATTGGACTATAATGATGGATACGTATGAGAAACAGTATAGAATTCCTGAGGATATTGTTGTCTCGTCATCCAGACCGGACATATTCCTGTACTCTAGACAGTTAAAGCGCGTGATAATTGTGGAGCTTACTGTTCCGTGGGAAACTAACATCCCCAAAGATCACACAATTAAACTAAACAAGTATTACGAACTGACCAACGAACTGACCAGCAATAGGTACATAGTAAATTTGTACGCGGTAGAAGTGGGAGCGAGAGGAATAACAGCGAAATCTCTCTATAACCTACTTAAAGATCTTGGCCTTTCTAGAACTATCATCAGTACATTTCTAGAACGTACTTCAAAGGCGGCATTGGTAGGTTCATTCCAAATTTGGTTAGGTAGGGAGAGGAGCGCAACCAGTTGATGGTGAGCGTGAATGCGCATTTTAAAGGGGCCCCTTAAACGTACACTTGGGTCGCAAGTCCCAGGAGCTGTTTGCACTCCTCTCCCTGCAACGCGATGGGCCCGACACCCGCACGGTGAATCCATGGAATGCTAAGAAGCTTCGTCTCTAATATAATTATAACCCTAAAACAGCCAATTTTAGAAAGTTGACTAAAGGTAGTGCAAAAATGCTAATTATACCACTTTTTTCTCGGCTTCGACCTATTCCTATTCCTATAGATTAAAATTAAAAACAAACTAAATGCAAGAACATTCTAGGAAATAAAATATATAATCTAATACAAATCTATACCTACTAATATCAAATGATTTGGGTCTCTCCCCCAAGTCCCATGATGGACCAACTGGAACCATTTTGCCCACGACTACCATGGGGAAATTGAAACCGATGTATTTATGCCAGAAGTTCCATCGGACAAAGGACAAATATTATAGTTCTTAATAGACACTCCATTACGGTGAAGACGATATCGTCTCGTCCTACATATTTTGTTAAAGAGATAAAATATGTCAATAATATTTACTTTAAATCATATATTAGGCTTATCTAACAAAAAATATTAATACAACGCCATCTAGGTGTTTGAGTAAAGTGTAATGTAAGTTACAAATATATTTTATATTCCGCCTTAACATATATTACCTTTCCTCACTGAAGTATTAAAAAAACGAATGAATTATGAATTAACTTGTTAATTATAAAAAGATTACAAATGTTACAAAGGCTAAGATAGTGTCGACCACTGGTATAAACCAAACTCAAACTTTATAATATAATATTGTCGAAGTAGCTATATGTTGTATATAATTTCGGCTAGAGCTATTTAACATAATTTTGTTGAACTTTTTTTTTTTATTGATAAGCAAAAAAGGAATTACGGAGATTTAAATGAACATTTCTCGCCTAACTTTGTCCCCCTTTTGCCATCGTATCGTAATAAATAACAAAATCAGCCTTATTTCAGTTTATTTTTGACCATGTAACCTTCTGGAAGATAAAAGTACAATAACATCTCTCAACTCGTAAGCTATAAATCAAGAGCCCAGCGGAAATGCTTCACTAAATTACATTTATGATTCAGAAACCTTTTTCCTGATACCAAATGGATTCTTAAGGAATTCCTTTGTTTATATTTTATGAGTAATATTCGATTTGTCTTTAGATAGTCAAATATTATTAATAAATATCTCAATAGCATATATCGGCAACGTTTATTTAAAAATCTATCAACGCTTGTTATATTATTTTATTTACGTAGTTTGTGACGCATGTGGATCAATACAACGTCAGACGCTCGGAATTTAAATTCATAAAGTCATCTAACCTACTGGTAGTCCTAACAATAATTTGACGTACCTATTTTTAATTTTAGTATTAATGTAATTATTCTTGTTTATTGTTTACCAAAAAAAGGCGTTAACTAGTAATTGGGTTTGAAACTAGTCGGGCACATTCCGATATAATTCCACGTGAATACAGCCGGGTAAATATTTTTTTTTTTTTTTTTTTTTTACATTGAACTAAGTTCTTGCTTGACTACACTCCACCTGATGGTAAGTGAAATGTAGTCATAGGTGGTAAGGCGCATCAACTTAGGAGCAGCCTATTCACTCTTCGCTTGAAGACACCCACATTGTACTCGGACGGAAATACCGACGCAGGCAAGCTATTCCAGTCCTTCGCTGTACGAATTAAAAACGACGAGGCAAAACGTTTCGTACGGATAGGTGGAATATCCACAACGAAAGGATGGATGCTCGCCGTGCGTCGGAACGTCCGGTGATGGAAGGGGGATGGGGGAATTAGTTCATGTAATTCCTTCGCACACTCACCAAAATGTATCCTATAGAATACTGAGAGACTCGCGACTCTACGTCTGTGTTCGAGACTATGGAGTTGAGCGTCAACCAGCTCAGGGTCACCAATTAGCCTCTTAGCTCGCCTCTCAATTGAGTCCAGAGCTGCAAGATAACATTTTGCGGCACCAGCCACTATATGGCCACAGTACTCCACACACGACCTGATTTGTGCTTTATATAGTACTAGTAATTGTCTCGGTGTGAAGTACTGTCGGACCCTCGCAAGAACGCCAAGCTTGCTGGCGGCTGCTCTTGCTCTAGACTCAATGAACCGACCAAAGTTGAGGTTCGAGGAAATCTCTATCCCTAGCAACTGAAGTCGGTCACTGTATTCCAAAGATACATTCCGGAAAGTAGGAGCCAAGGTGAAAGGGCTCCTTTTAGCAGTGAATAAACACGTCTGCGTTTTGGTGGCGTTGAATTTAACAAGGTTGGCATTGCCCCATAGGGAGACTGCCTCTAGCTTGTCATTCAAACGCTGCACCATGGCTTCTCTTTCAGCCTGTACTTGATCTCTACTGGCCCGATTACTCGGCAGGTATCTTTCCACCACTGTGCTGTCGTCTGCATACCCATAGATACCGGGTTTGAGCAGATCGTTAATATGCAGCAGGAAGAGAGTTGCAGAAAGAACGGACCCCTGAGGAACTCCGGCATTTATTGTTAAGGGCTCCGATGAGCACCCGCCAACAACCACTCGGATAGTTCTTAGATTCAGGAAGTCCGTTACCCAGCCGATCAGACCAGGAGATATACCGTACGCTGAAAGCTTGCTTAAAAGGCCCGCATGCCAGACCCTGTCAAATGCCTTCGAGACGTCTAGAGAGACGGCGACCGCTTCTCCATTCCTCTCGATAGCTTCGCCTAAAACATGTGTAGCATACACTAGAAGGTCCCCAGTGGACCTATTTCGGCGAAACCCATACTGTTGGTCACTGAGGAGATCGTTACCTTCTAGGTATGTTAGAAGGCGCGAGTTCAATACACGCTCCATAATCTTGCAGAGTATGGAGGTGATTGAATAGTCATGGTTCATAAAATTTAAATATAAAAGATTAAAATTCATGTACCAAAATAAATATATTTTTTAATTTGTCCTTTGAAACCTTAGTGGTTTTTGTTGCTTTTACTGATTAAACTATGTATTGTGAATTGTATGTAAACGATAATAAATTAAAAAGAAAGAAAACAATTTTAACTCTCCGATAAAAATAATAAAATATAACTGGACAGTCATTATCTAAGTAACAGAAATGGATTGCAACTAAGAATTTTATAAAAGCTTCGAGAGAACTGCTTCCCATGGTATTAATAATGCTTTTGAATATTCAAGCCTCCGGTTCTACAAATACATTTTTTTTCATTAAGAAAAAAGTTAAGAAATATTTATTAACCGACAACCATTTGCAAAAACCGTCAAAGGAAGCTCCAAAACCTAGTCATTTTTTTTACACATTTGAAAAATAAATAAATATATTAAAAACGTCCATACTAACCTATACTAATTGGTTTACTGCGAACAAATGCCACAAGTCTATGTAATGTGTCTAATGTCTAAAAACTGTTTGAAATGGTTACTCCTAAAATAATTATGAGAAATAAATTTATTTTCAATTGAGGTTTCTTACTATAAATTGCCATATTTAAAGGCAAAGAGAAATAAACTAACCTAACACAAGTAGTACTGTTTTTCATTACATAAATTAATTATTACTAGCTCGGCAACACATTATATGCTTATACAATATACAGTGTATAAAAAAAATCTTGAACTTTATATATTCAATGGACGAATGCCACTCCCTACCGAAGATCTATTGCAATAAAAAGACAACATTTATTTCAAAAAGGATTTATTTGGCGTTTTTTTTCACGTTTACGCATTTTTATGCGCATTTATATAAATACAAATATTAAATGAAAAATGTATATTTAGGCCAAAATATCACGAACATTTCTGACGCCAGTTTTAATACCTTCCCAAGTTTCCATAGCGAAATGCTGCACCAATTTAGGATCAACCAAGAAAGCATCCAAGCCAAAGCTATTTCTATGAGCAGGTAATTCATACACATAGGAATATGGTATTCCAACTTTATTGCCATAGTCCATGGCTAGACCTGAAGCTGAGTATAAAGTTAATGCTGCATTTCCAACAATATAATCCCGATTCCATTCTAATTTGACTCTATCCATTGCTTGACCCATATTCAATCCGATTTGCTGCAACGAGAACACGTTGGGTAATAACTGACCATTACCCCACCCATAAAAAACGTAGTTTCCAGTACTGTGAATGTCTATAAATAAGTCAATGCGATCTTTATACTCCTCCATAATTTTGCTAATAATCTTTGTCTCAGGTTCAGAATTAGCAACCTTTCCTTGGAAACCCTCATTGCAAGGGAAGGTGCTGGCATGTTGACCAAACATTATATCAAAGTTTCTGTTTAGATCTACGCCAACACAGAAGCTGGGGAAAAAACCAGTGGCACGGTTCTTACGCCAAAACCTATCCTACAATACAATAAAAAGAAGGCATTTAGTTTTAATAAAATTAAGCTTTTTTTAAATTATTTCCAAAGAAGTTATACAAACGGTTACTTACCGAACGATGTGTGAATTCATAGCCATCCGGATTGGCTATTGGTAGGATAATCCAGTCCATGTCATTAATAAGATCATGTTCAGTGACATTCACAACCAGTTTTTCAATGGCCCAGAGTGTTGGTGGAAGCGTTATCCATTCACGAGCATGAAGGAGAGATTCCAAGAAAACTACGGGTTTGCTTGTATCCTTAAACACCACACAATCTTACACACAGTTTGTATTTGTACACAATTTTATGTATGTTAAAATAAATATATATTTTTAAAGGTTTAATAACTTATTTTTTATTTATGACCAAACTAATCATTTTATTTAAAATTTTACTCATCATTAAAATTTTGTCAAACCTGAAAGTTGGTAGTTGAAATTTTGAGATACTTGATATCTCTACCTTCAACAGACTTTCCAGCATTAACGAGGGTAACCATACCTGGATATGACTCTGCTATGGCATCAAGGTATGCATCTACCTAGAAAATATCTCTATTAGTTGTTATTTGTTATTACTAATGTTAATAACGTAATTTGTATGTTACCTTGGAACAGACATATATTTTTTACTCTCTAGAAATTGCTTAAAATATCGACTTTTTCAAATCCTTTATAACGAATAACCCATACGATTATTCGAAAACAGTCGGGCTCATTCCGATATAATTACACGTGAATACAGCCGGGTAAATATAAATATAAAAGTCATGATTTACGAAAGTTAAAATATAAAAAATAAAATGATCAACCATAAAATGACAATCGTTAATATTCACAGTGTTTCGTTCCTCTATACAAAGTAAGGAGTATATTTTGGTTCAGATATTGCTAACTTTATAAGCAAAGCTGGTGTACGATGTATCATAACCAGTGATAATAAATCTATACTTACTTCGGTGTAGTTGTAAACTCTATCAAATCCAATTTTTCCTTGAAATCCAGACTTCTGTCCATTTTTGCGAAGTGCTTCTTCAATTAATTTATCTTCTAAATCTAGAGATCTGTAAAATGGATTATAACGTTATGATAATAAAATATTTACTTAACACTATAAAACTCACTTCAGTGAAATTATAAAATGGGCTTATTAGATTAAAATTAGAGATTATTATTAGCTCAACTAATTATAGACTTATCATCATCAATCATTGACATAAGTACAGACTTATGGCAAATCCAAAATAACATGAATAAAATGTCAAGTTATCTAAATACCAAAAAAACCTGAATTAACGTCCTATCCAAAAAATCCGTATTAACTCCAATTTAATTACAATTATCTACAGATTATTGTAATTCATTTTGATATCTCGGGCCAGTAATCAATTTTATCTTGTTTTTAATTTTTTAATTTTTCTAAGAACATCTTGTATAAGTCTTGCAATAACTTTTGTTTCAAGGATTTTTTTTTCTTTTCTATCGCTTGAAACAATTATTACTTTAATGTATGTTTATACATGAATATAAAAATATTATGCTGTTAACAATCTAAACCACTTATATGCATTTTTTGATAAAAATATCTATCAGTCATCTCTTGGCAGTTTGACAATCTTCTATAGAGAGCTGAGCTTAAAACTGAGCATAAAACTTGTAAAAACTTTGCTCAATAGTAAACGTTTTCTCGTCAGTAGTTTTTTTTTTCTAAACTTACTTACCACCTAATAAGTTGTTTTGGTTTTAATACTCTATCCATTTTTAAGTTAACAGTTAATGACCATTGCGTCTCTTATAAGTTGCAAACCCTAAGTTATCTTTTAAAATGGGTGACATGGTTCAGGTGTTATATTAATTTCCCAAAATAAAGTCCTTTGCTTTCCGACAGGATTTCTTTAAATTGTATACGTTACTTTTTTAATGAATTTTCCCTAACGTTATCACAAAAATGTAGATCTCTTTATCACATTTATCCATTTTAACACCACAAAAACATTTTACACAATGAATTCATTCATATAAGAATGACAGATTACAAATTCAAATGATGTGTTTTGAATGTTTTTGTCTAGACTCAGTATATAATAAAATAGATAAGATCTTAACATTTTATATTTTTTTGGATAAATTATTATCTACGTGTTGAGTATATGTCAGTACACAAAACTTAAAACCATAATTTTAACATTTTTGACCCTCATGACTTTATCATAGTTACAATGAAATTCTTCTTATTTCTCGGGAAAACCCAAAAACTAGTTTAGATTATAACAAAACAACAACTTATATTGTAATTCATGGTTTTATGGTTTGATTTAGGTTGGACGGTGGAGGGGCATATATGAAGTCACAGGCAGCAACTAGTATTTAATATAACTCACTGTTTGATGTTTTCCGTTTCGATTTCAAACTCAAAGCTATGGTCAAGGAGTTCATTCAGCAGATTTTGCTTTTGCTCCTTGGAGACCAGAACAGTAGCATCCTTTCCTGGTGATGGATATATAAGCATATGTAGTCCCAGAGGATCTTCCAAGGAATTGAGGAAGTTCATTTGCTCCACGTCATTGACATTTATCTTAAGTAGCGTATGTCTATAATAAAAAAAATGATTTTTTAGTAATATAAAAATTGATTTTCAATAGAAAAAAAATTGACATTCGAAAGTATACGTAATATCCGAGCATCTAATTTTTATTACACATATTTTAAACGCTTAACCTAAAGGAGAACCGGGAAACAGAAGATTCGACTTTTTTTTTATGAAAAATAACAATTACTAGTACTAGTTCTAATATAGGCCTATAATTAGGCATGGCTATAAAACCATGGCTTCCAATAATTTTTATCACAGAAATTAGAATCAGGAATATTGAAGGATGATAAAACAAAAAAAAATCCATATTCAGTTTAAAATTTAGATGAAAAGGCAGCCCAAATTGTTTAAAACATTTTTGAAAATATTTGATATAAGCTTACCCATCATAAATTTCATGTTTTGCGTACGCAAAACAAAATGTCAAAGCTGTAATTACTATCCACCGCATGGCTGAGACTTATACAATTAATATAATGATTTTTTTTTATTTATATTCGTTCTATCAGGAGTGTAAATCATAAAAGATATCGAATGTTGATATGATTGCAATTTTTATCGTAAACCATTATTGATGATACGTTATTTTAAATTTTTGTTTTTTTTTTTTGTAAGAATATTTAATTTAGTATCTACTAGGTACTTAAGTGTCACACTAATGTTTATTTATTTATAATTTATTGTAATATAAAGATTTATTGGAATAATGCTAGAGCATTCTCTAACAGTCACCACACAGAAACACCATAGGTACAGAGAAAGTTCAATGACAATGGATACAATACAGAAAAAAAAGAAACAAAATAAAGGTTAAATCTATGACACGTTACAAAAACTAAAACATATATAATTAATTTAATGGAATAATATGATAATTTCAAATAACTTACACTATACGAAATATACTATAACAAGTTAGCGTTATAGTTATGGATGTCAACTTGTGTCGTGATACGAATAACGTCGGCGCAATTTCGACCCTCAACGGGTTTTGCATTATTTTTAAATAGTTTTAGGTAAATATGGTGCGTAACGAAAAATGTTACACAGAAATCAATATGGCGCGTAACGCAAGGATTTAATAAAATTTGTCCCAGCCGTCGATAAAGTAGTTTCACTTCAATAAATATATAAACTACATATATAATATTATAACAAATAATAATATATTATAGCGCTATGTATGGTGGAAAAGTTAACACGTTTTCTTGATGAGAAACTTACAGATACATTTCTTGAATGCCTACTTATTAGGAGCGCGTTGAATAAGGTGAGGGAGACCGTTCCAGAGTTTTATTACTTGTGAAAGAGGGAGATAAAATACTAGTATGGTATATAGAGATACATCTAAGTTTAATACTATTTTATTCCCGTATGTTTAATTTTAATTAATATAAGTTATCTGTGGCTAAATAACAACTGTTGTTGTTCACCGATCACTCTTACAGAAGACTGACCTGAAAATACTATTGGTACATTATTTTCTTACATTTAAAGAACCAGATAGCTAAATATACTCTCCTTCATACCCCCTTTTCCCTAATGGTGGTAATGTATCTGCAGTATCCTATATATTCAGATGAAAAAATTATAATCCGTCACTTATATAGAAATATATTCTTGTTAAATTACATTATGTGAATAGCGAGTACCCAAAATGCTAATTGTAGGGTTATTTATAGAATAATTTAAATTGTAAATTATGGTTCAAATGCAGAATAATCAATGGTATGAAAAAAATGAACATACAATTATTTTTCATCTTATACATTTAATTAAAACACCATCGATGCAAGTCATCCTGCTACCTCACTAATTATTTCAATCCAATGCCACCGAATATAATTTGAACTAAAAACAGTAACTAAACTTAAAAATAAATAAATAAATAAATAAATATTACAGCCCGGTCCATCGGGTGAAAGTTTATTTGCTTGATTACAGTTCAGTACCTACTAAAATCATGAACTGTTGGTACAAATAAACATTTTTTTTTTAATATATACTTACATAAAGATTTTAAGATTTGCAAGATAAATAACTTGTAAATACTTGTTAATAAATTAAGAGTTGGAATCCTAAATCACGGCATGTCAACATCAGCTACAATCAGTTCGCCAAATTGGGCCACGTCACTCCCAGAACCCATTAGTGTTTAAATATCAAATATCATTCACACTGTAAATAATATATAGATATATACATATATTGATTATATATTGTCATTTTTATATTGTTATACTATGATTGTTTAATTATAGCATATGCCTTTATTTCATTTAATATATTGGTTAGTTTAATATTTTAAGCTTGGGTGTTTGATCCCCATTAAGACTGAAACGGCTCAAATAAATTTAAACCAATGTAGAAATTTTAAATTCAGTAAAGTTAATTCAAACTTTTGTATGTGTTAATAATTAAAAATAATAAACGTATTTGCAGTATAATTTATACTACTAATATTTTTAAATGAAAAGTGGCTTTGTCTATCTGTTGTATTTTCATGTCATATACAAAAATCAGATATCTATCTAATTTTGCATAGGGTTAAATTGTATCCTGGGTTGTATGAGCTTGAAATATAAATATGAGGTTTGAAATAAGGGAAGAAAATAACGTATTCTTTCACAAATAACGTATTCTTTGACAAGTTTCAAAATAGGATTTTTAAAAATAAATATGTGTTATGTTTTTAGTTCTATATTTAAAAACTGAAATGTTTTTTTTTTAAGAATTGAGATCATTATTTGCTTTTTTTTTGGTGCTTTCTGATCGAGTCGCTTGTATTGTATTTTCTTCTAGCAGAGAATTATAACTGTTCTTGGCGAGAATTTCAATTGGTTGTTTCTTTATCTATATTTTATGCTGGGGCAGCAGTTGTGAAATATTTTTTTTCCATTTTGTCCTCATTCGAACAATTTGAACAATTAAATACAACAAGACCTCTCCTGTTACTTACTGAACTTGAATTATTGCACGAGAATGGTTTAACACAGCCTCTAGGCATATCATCTCCGAATATCGTACAGATTTTTTTTAAATACCAACCGTCTTCAACACCGAAGATTGTGTTCTTATACCCAATTTCTATAATTGGGCTAGCATCAATGCCAAGCTGGGTGTACTTAGCTGATGACAAACCCGCATAGCTACCTTTAGTTTGAACACAAGTCTTATATTTTTCTGGATCTATTCCTGTTTCGCAGAGGCATTTATCACTTGGGTAATCTTTAAAAAAAAACATGTAATAAAAAAGTCGATGCTTTCACGGGACTAATTGTGTCAACGATGTTGATAAAATGTACGGTAAATAAATGTAATGTAAATAAGTGTAATGTAAATAAATGTAATGTAAATAAGTGTAATGTAAATAAATATACTGTAAATAAATGTAATGTAAATAAATGTACTATAAATAAATGTACTATAAATAAATTTACTGTACATAAATGTAATGTACTATAAATAAATATAATGTAAATTAACGATGTGATGGTGTGTATGGTCTAAAGTGAAGTTACAGGTTTTTAGTACTTCATGATAAAAGAGATAAATATATATCAAATAACACAAGCCTCACCTTCAGCTTCACATTTTAAATACTGAGCCTGTAGAAATGTGTTCATTTTTAACTCGTTCAAAACGCACATTTGAGGAACAGAGTACCTTCCACTTCCCAGCAAATAAAAATCCACATTTATTTCCCCGCCTATATTGTCAATAATCCATGGATAAGTCTTTCCAAAGAATTCCTGGTCATTGTACACATCCCCGTATACAGTAATGACATATCTGCAATGTATATAAGGCAGTATAGTAAATAAAATGTGAATAAACATTGTTGAAAAGTGACAAACAATTTTAAAATTGTCTTATATAAGTAAGTATTAAAAGTAAAGAATGTGTAAATACTATTTTTTTAAAGTACACACATATATATTAGGTTGTGACTACACTATTTTTAATGCATATTTGTATTATTTTATCCAAAAGTAAAAACAACAGAAATAATATTGACAAATTGAAATCATTTACCAGGTGATCACTTACCAGGACCAAACTTGTCCGTTTATCCATAAATATAATAAACACATTATTTATGAAAAGTTTATATTACTTATTTCATTTATATAAAAATATTTCTGAAATTACGAGATAGTAAATTAATCTATTATATATTTTGAATTATCAACAAGGTATAAAGATAATTAGAATTACATATATATATATATATATATATATATATATATATATATATATACATATACATATACATATATGTAATTCTAATTATCTTTATATATATATATATATATATATTAGATAATTAGCATCAAGTCCGCCATTTGTACGATTTCTTTGCAAAAAAAAGATTTAATAAATAAATATCTACTTCAGACTCAAATATTTCTAACATATATACAATATTATGTACAAATATGCATGTATCATGATTAAACTATACATAATAAAGCGTTATTAAATATTATTAATACATACACGCGTAGGTACATGGCTTATCGTTTGAAATGTTTGTCTAAATACTTTGTCAGAGCCATTACACTTTACAATCAGCCATTCACTAGCCTTTAAAATGTTTTACATCCTTTACATATTATGAATAACTATATTAATTAGTTTTCTCCACGCAGTACATAATAAAACTAACTCTATCTATGATGTAAGTAAAACTTATCAGCCCAATAATAGATGGCACCACATATAATCTCTCAAATTGTAGAAAAATAAAAGTGGTTAGAGTTAGAGGTTAAATAAAATGTAATGCTTGTACTTCTTAATAATATATTCAATATAATATTAATAATAGCCTTATTGAAATAAAAAAAAATAAAGCACTGATATTTTAGTTAAAAAGTAAAGGCTTTAAAAAGTATGGTATTGCATTTAATTTAATTTTTAAAACAATATTTTTATAAGACAATAAAATATACTTTCATATATTTTTTTATTATTAACAGAATATAATAGTGTTAGCAAATATTACTAAACAATCGTTATAATACCCACCAACTTTAATTTTATGTATTTCTATTCGTAAAATTCAATCATCTCTTATCCTTATTAGATTTATGTCATGTTTATCTAACCCAAATTGATTCAGGAATTATCTTATCTTTAATTTAGAACCTTTTCAAATATGTTCAATTAACATTAATATATGTGTAGACCTAATAGCGTTAAGATGAGAGCGTCTTAGAATTGCCAAAGATGTGGATTCCCCTACAAAATATCAATTGATTTAATTAAGCGCGAATGAAGATGTTGTAGTTCTTAAGGAGGACAATGTATTGACAATATTTGATACACACTTATTTAACTAAGCGGAGACTGAAGATGTTGTAGTTCTTAAGAGGGGCAATGTATTGACAATATTTGATATACATTTATTTAACTAAGCGGAGACTGAAGATGTTGTAGTTCTTAAGAGGGGCAATGTATTGACAATATTTGATATACATTTATTTAACTAAGCGGAGACTGAAGATGTTGTAGTTCTTAAGAGGGGCAATGTATTGACAATATTTGATATACATTTATTTAACTAAGCGGAGACTGAAGATGTTGTAGTTCTTAAGAGGGGCAATGTATTGACAATATTTGATATACACTTATTTAACTAAGCGGAGACTGAAGATGTTGTAGTTCTTAAGAGGGGCAATGTATTGACAATATTTGATATACATTTATTTAACTAAGCGGAGACTGAAGATGTTGTAGTTCTTAAGAGGGGCAATGTATTGACAATATTTGATATACATTTATTTAACTAAGCGGAGACTGAAGATGTTGTAGTTCTTAAGAGGGGCAATGTATTGACAATATTTGATATACATTTATTTAACTAAGCGGAGACTGAAGATGTTGTAGTTCTTAAGAGGGGCAATGTATTGACAATATTTGATATACATTTATTTAACTAAGCGGAGACTGAAGATGTTGTAGTTCTTAAGAGGGGCAATGTATTGACAATATTTGATATACATTTATTTAACTAAGCGGAGACTGAAGATGTTGTAGTTCTTAAGAGGGGCAATGTATTGACAATATTTGATATACATTTATTTAACTAAGCGGAGACTGAAGATGTTGTAGTTCTTAAGAGGGGCAATGTATTGACAATATTTGATATACATTTATTTAACTAAGCGGAGACTGAAGATGTTGTAGTTCTTAAGAGGGGCAATGTATTGACAATATTTGATATACACTTATTTAACTAAGCGGAGACTGAAGATGTTGTAGTTCTTAAGAGGGGCAATGTATTGACAATATTTGATATACATTTATTTAACTAAGCGGAGACTGAAGATGTTGTAGTTCTTAAGAGGGGCAATGTATTGACAATATTTGATATACATTTATTTAACTAAGCGGAGACTGAAGATGTTGTAGTTCTTAAGAGGGGCAATGTATTGACAATATTTGATATACATTTATTTAACTAAGCGGAGACTGAAGATGTTGTAGTTCTTAAGAGGGGCAATGTATTGACAATATTTGATATACATTTATTTAACTAAGCGGAGACTGAAGATGTTGTAGTTCTTAAGAGGGGCAATGTATTGACAATATTTGATATACATTTATTTAACTAAGCGGAGACTGAAGATGTTGTAGTTCTTAAGAGGGGCAATGTATTGACAATATTTGATATACATTTATTTAACTAAGCGGAGACTGAAGATGTTGTAGTTCTTAAGAGGGGCAATGTATTGACAATATTTGATATACATTTATTTAACTAAGCGGAGACTGAAGATGTTGTAGTTCTTAAGAGGGGCAATGTATTGACAATATTTGATATACATTTATTTAACTAAGCGGAGACTGAAGATGTTGTAGTTCTTAAGAGGGGCAATGTATTGGCAATATTTGATATACATTTATTTAACTAAGCGGAGACTGAAGATGTTGTAGTTCTTAGGAAGAACAATGTATTGACAATATTTTATATCTATAAGACAGTTGTTCTTATTATTTTACATATATTATTTACATACAGTCGTTTTAATAATTTTATAATTTGTATTGATCAGTTCAGTAGATATCCAGTTAATCCAGTTAGTAGACATTCTTAAACCAAGACTCCGTTAAAATATTATATCCAGTGAAAAGTCCATTCTTTTTAATAAAACTATCTTGAGACGTGAACAATAAGGAGACTTTTATCAACATGTAGTAGTGCATTCGCAGTAGTGTAGTGTAGTGTGTACACTACACTACTGCGAAACTCAACACTAACACATGCGTGAACCCCAACTAACAGTAGTCTCAATAAACCGAGGTAGTTGAGGTACCGAGGTACTCAATATACCGAAGTTGATTAATTATATACGAAAATGTAAAAAAGGGTTGATATGGTTCTTTAATCTATAAAAAATGCAAATGGTGACGTAAGTAAGTATAAGATGGCTGACGTTGTCAGCAACAACGAAGGGATTTGTGCGTTTTACATTTGTGATCCACGAAAATATACCTTACAGTACATATTTACTCGTATTTTTTTTTTACATCTAGATAAGTGATAATTAATCTACATTTAATCTATATCTAGATAAGTGATAAGTTGTTTCATTAACAATTTCTTGCTCGTTTTGTCAATACAGGAACACGAATTTTATCTAAACTCGTTGAAAAATGCCATCACTACTAACATATACTCGATATTTAAATGTGTATATAAATATACACACATAAGCTATATAATAGGCTATATACTAAACAACGACACTTTTGTAATAAAAGCATTTTCTCTTAGTTTAAAAGCAATTAACGAAACGAGCGATCGAAGTTAAAACGTTCCAACTTGGACATTCTCTTAATAAATAATAAATATTTGGACATTTCGACACAACATAATCAAGCCTCAAACTACACAAGTTTATACATTTGAACTAGACTACGGAAAAACATACATAAACATTTATGTTTTTAAATAAATACATATTATATATATAAGAACGATATAATTAATATCGTAAACCACAGGCACAATAGACAGATACGACCATTTGATCAACCATTGACCGAATGGTGATTTCCCCATAAACTCAGATTTAATAAAAAGTTGAAAAACTTGAAATTGAATGAACTTTGTTTGAAGTGAAGCAATTCGGCGAACGCTGTTCCCGCTCTTGATAATTTAGTGATTTATAGCATTTTAATTTTATTATTTTCCTGTTTTATTATTTTGTTATAAATAAAAATAATTGTATGTATTATTTTTTTGTGTAATTTTTATCCGATTGCTCCGACTTATATTTCACGTAAATTAATTAATTGTGTCTATTTTTAGGCCAGTTCCAATAAAATCACTTTGCTAAAAATCTGAAAGAAAAAAGTGACTCCTGACCGGTAATATACTAACTTAAAAATTTAAAGCTTATATTTAGTAATTTCGTTTGTTGTACGCTTAGTGTTAGGTAGCTTAGTAAAACCAATTTACACATAATGAGGAATTGGATTTAGTTCATTCTGCTATTTTTTTGGATATTGAGTTGGATGCAAAATTGCAATAGGGTCCTCATATATTTTATTCACCGAGTCTTAGTTCAGCCGCATACGCAATCCAATATGATGAAACGTTGAAATTGCTAGATTACCCGAAAAGAAATACACTTGCTATGCCGACCCCACAAGAATCCACAAAATAGGAAAAAGTTAATGGTATATATTTTTGTAATCAAATTCTCAGTTAAGCCTTTAATTTCTCACTAAATAAACTGCATACTACATTTAAAGATATTAAATAGAAAAATCCTGTTGTTGTGTCAAGGATTAGTTTCTCTTGTAAGAATAGCAAAATTTTAAATTACTATTTATGTTGTATTTTTCTCTTTATAATTTCAATTTATTAATAAATTAATATTATTTTGCCTTAAATGCTCGACTGAATTATATTTTTGTTTTACTTTTGGAGTTAATGTTACGGTTATTCTAATATGTTATATAATATTTGTTAAATTTATGTTTTAAAATGTTTGTTTCCCAAATAATAAATAAATTAATAAAAATCTTCATATATTCATCGACATTTATAGATCGATGCGATTTTTTTTTCATAGCACCGCTCCTTCAGACTCTCAAGTATGGCAAAGGGGGTGATAACTCCTCCATACTTTTGCATTAAGCTCATGAACTTGTGCTGCTTGCGAACACTGGTCTTATTTATATAGGTATGGTATCAAAATTCTATTGAAGTACACAAGTGATCACTGGTATAATATAAAGTGGACAGGGTATAAATAAAAAAATAAGTTTAACGGAATATAAAAACGGAGTCTAAATTTAAAAATGTATTTATTTATGGATGCATATTTTTAAAGTATCCATAGTAATATTGATTACATTTATGATTTATCGACCAAAAATATTTCGGACATCTCTTGCACCAGTCTTAATTCCTTCCCACGTTTCCATTGCAAACTGTTCTACAAGATCAGGATTAACCAAGAATCCAAATAGACTTACTCCAAATCTATGAGCAGGCAACTCATAAACATAAGAGTATGGTATACCAATCTCGTTAGCGAAGTCCATGGTTGTACCTGAAGTTGGATATAGAACTAAACCTGAATTGCCAACCGTATAGTTTCTATTGAAATCTAATTTGACAGCATCAATTGCATGAGCCATATTCAACCCAATAGACTGTAAAGAGAATGCATTGGGTAACAATACTCCATCTCCCCAACCGTACAGGATCAAACTTCCATAGCTATGAATGTCGATGAATAGATCGATGCGATTTTTATATTCATTCATAATTCTACTAATGACGACCGTCTCTGGTTCAGAAGCGGGGCTTCTTCCGTGGAAAAGATCGCTGCAAACAAAGTTGTTTGAGGTTTTTCCCCAATTTACGTCGAAGTTTCTATTGAGGTCCACACCGAGACAAACGTCGTGTATACTATAACCAGTAGCACGGTTTTTACGCCAAAATCTGTTCTGGAAATGTTGTATTAAAACATTAATATTTTATTTTTAAATAATTGCCCTCTATCCAAAATTTCATTTTTTAAATTCCGTACAAAAAAAATATACAAAAGCGCATTTACCCCAATATGTGTTTCTTCATAGCCATCTGGATTGGCTATTGGTAGGATTATCCAGTCTATGCTATCAATAAGATCAGGTTCAGTGACATTCACAACTAATTTTTCAATGGCCCAGAGTGTTGGCGGGAGCGTTATCCATTCACGTGCATGAAGAAGAGATTGAATGAAAACTATTGGTTTGCTTGTATCCTGGTAAGAGTAATGCCAGTTTGAATATTATAAAGTACTAATTTAAAATAAACATGATTTCTCGAACACATAAGCTTAGACATATATGTATACACACACACAGTCTAATCAGATTTTTGTAAGTTCTAATTTTTTAAATAATTTTATTGCCTAATGGAATCCCTTGGTTGATTCCAGTTTCTCTTTAAAACCTTATTATCCTATTTCTATCTATGATTACTTTATTCACTTAAATTAACTATGATTATAATCGTTGAATATATCAATTAATAGACATTCTATCACACCTGAAAGTTTGTTTTTGAAATCTTGAGATATTTGATGTCTCTGCCCTCGAAAGATTTTCCAGCATTTACTAAAGTCACCATATTTGGATATGATTCTGCTATCGCATCAAGGTACGCATCCACCTGGAATAAAAAACAACCTTGATTATTAAAAGTTATCACATCATAGCAAATACCCTAAACGCTTTTTCAAACTTACTTCAGTCAGGTTGTAAACTCTATCAAAACCAATTTTTCCTTGAAATCCAGATTTTGCTGAATTCTTACGAATCGACGCTTCAAATAATTTATCCTCTAAATCTAGAGATCTGCAAGAAAATACAAAAAAAAGCTAGTAGTTACAACATACATTTTTATAAATTAAATTGAGGTATAATTATTATAAATGTAAATTAGTTTATCTCAAATATTTCTTGTAATTGCACTTTTTATCGCCCAATAAGTAAAAAGATTACATAAATTACAAAATATTAAGATTTACTAATCTAAGTTTGGTTTTTATCAAAAATTATCATAAGATTAAACTTATCTATTATAATTGTACATAATAATACGAATAAATGATTCAAACAATATTAAAAACACTGAATATACTAAATTATTTACCGCTACAGCGCGTCACATAAATGACATCAGAAAAAATTAGCAATAATTTAGATTATAATATAATATATCCAAAAAGTCACCTTTTGATATTTTCCGTTTGAATTTCAAATTCAAATCCATTTCCGTAAAGTTCAGTTTGAAGCTGTTGCTTGTATTGTTTGGAAACCAGAACTTCAGCGTCCTTACCTGGTGTTGGAAACACCCACATGTCAAGATCGAGAAGATCTGTCAAGGAGTTTAAAAAGTTCATTTGTTCCTCATTCCGAATCTTAATTTTCAACAATGAGTGCCTGTAACAAAAACAAAAGTTATATAGCAAACGAAAAATTTACTTTGAGCTGTACAAATATAAAAACTTTTCTAACAATAAAAAAATAACTTATAATCAATTCTAATTACTCATCAATCATTGATATTCACTAATTATTCCATTACTGGAAATAATTTAATAGATGTATTATTCATTACGAGATATTTTTCGATCGTAATTTATTAATATTAAATTATAAAACTAATATTAAATTATAAAACTAATATTAAACTCACCCATCATACATTTCGTGTTTTGCATAAACAAAACAGAAACCAATTATAAAAGGTATTATAAATCGCATGTCTATATTTTATGAAGCAGAAGCTAACAATGATATGTGATAACGAACTTTCAATTACATTTATACTATCAGGATTTCGACAAAATCTCTGGTATTACTGGCTTTGTTACTTAAAAGTAATCGGAATTACCTTAGATTGCGAGCAGCTCCAATATCGAAAAAAACAGCATTAATAATTCGACAGAGGCTTTAAGTATTTCTTTCACATAACAATAATATATATAATATTTTTAATATAATATTTATTTGCATTACATTAACAGATCTCTTTTGAATTGTGTCAAAATATCTAAAAACTTTTATTGAGTGACAAGTTTTCACAAGCGTTTTGAAATATATTTGAGATAAATTGCAAAAGGTATGCTTTTCTTTCGTGTAAAAAATGTAATAATAAATAAGGGTCTTATTCATTTATTACCATTATTAGGCACTAGAAAAAGAAATCAATATACATCGTTTTTAATGTTCTTTTATTTAACTTACACTTTAAGAGGCATGTGGTTATAAAATTCCATAAGGCAGTTGAACTTTATTTTTTTTAATAAACTTAAACCAACATCTTAATAATAAGACAGATCAGAGAAAATCATAATAAAATAATTATTAACTCTTGCGTTTTTTATTATTTTTTTAACAGAAAATATATGAATACTAAACTAAGCAGATTGAAAGAGAGCCAGCGATTTAAAATTCACATAAAGATGTTGATTCAAATAACTAGGTAAAAGAGGTGCTGAAATCGTAAATGAAATAAAAGTACCTCTCATTCGTGCACTTAAACAAATTAAAAAATAAGTCTAAGCTTCCAGTCAGTGTAAAAAAATGCTAATATTATTTATGATTAAGCCGATTATGATGATTATGTAAATAAATCATTTTATTTAAAAATTCCATCATGAATATTCTTTGCCCTCGGATATTATTTTTTTTTAATTTTTGTATTGTCAGGAAATAAAAATGTTCACACATCACTGTCTTTAAAATATAGTCCATGTCATTGTCACCTGTCATTTAAACAATAAATACATGTACTATATTAAGTTCTAGGTACTTATAATTATATTTGTCATAACAACCGGAATTGAAGTAATTTATATCATTTCCAAAATTTTGTCACAAAATAATTTCCTCGGCTGTCAAATCGATTTAGAGAGAATATTTGTACTTCCCATTACAATATGAATTTCAAGTCTGACGGTCAAAACAGGAAGCGTATTATTAAGCGAGATCGGAGGCCGTAAATCCATCCAGTTTCTTCTGTACTATGAAACATTTTCAAATCAAAACAAACCCCTGCTATTATTATTTTATGATCTATAAGTGGACTTTACAGTAGTTTCAAACCCTACCATCCAAATCGCATAAATACCGGACATCTAGAATTGAAAACATTAAAACTACATCACAAATTAAAACAAGTGCAAAAAAAATACGTAACCTAATCTAATCTAATGATTTTGCAAATTGTTACACACTCATCAGCGACATCTACCAAAACTAGGACAAATTATTGACTATCTCTAATAAAAATCGATAGCATAGAAGTAATACTAAAGCCTACCAATAGATGGGAATATCTGTGTTATAACACGCCATCTCTTCTTCATCATCATCTTGACGAAAATGACAAATTACAAAAACATAACATAAAAAGCTTCACTGGCCTGTCACCCCAATGAGTTACATTCTTAAACATGAACAAAAGGCTACTTAGTGTCCTTTATACAAGTATACTGTCCAACGGAAGCGTTAAGTGAGAACGAAATCGATGAGTTCTACAAAACTGGAAAAAATATTATACACCGCACACCAAATATCAGTACTAACTGAAAATTTCAACGCGTACGCAACAAGAAAAGACAATACTTGGTGACCAAACAATTTGGCTACGGAAAAAGAAACAAATGAAGTCAGAAACCTTATTATAAGCACATGCTTCATAAAGAAGTTAAACAAATACAGAATTACACGAGTATACGTAAACACGATAGTACTTCATTAACTTTTTAAATCACAATCATTATCATCGCGATCAGTGAAATCGTCATCGTAATTTATCAGGACTAACGAATATATGAGTTTATTAATTTTTTTTTTCATAGTTTCGAGTTATAACGGAACTGCGTGCGTTATGCATGGGTTTCAACATAGATCATGCCAGGAATTAAATAAACTATATTAACTACGTATATAAAAAAATAACACCGTTGAGACATTTAGACACACGAGATTTAGTCAATTACGTATTCTTATCAACCAGAAAGATAATTAAAGCATTTTAGTGTGCGTCGGCTGAATTATACTGCACTGTCACCAAAGCAATCTGCTTATGCCGTTTATTAATACCTTTTTTGCCTGTTAGAGCCTCACATATATAAATATCTATAAAATTTCCTATTATATATTATAACGTATTGGGTGTAGACCCATACCATAATTATTTCAACCCAATAGAATATTAAGGGGGCTAAACTAAAAACAACTCTACGCCATTTGTAAATACCTTATCTACCATGCTACATGTCTGTGCTGTTACATGTCTGAAATATAAAGTGTCAGTATATGTAAATAGCCCTTTAATTTTTCTTTCTTTCACAATATTCAAACTTTTTATAGTTATATTTTGTAGTTTAGAGTATTTTTTATTGTATCTGCCAGTTTCATAAACAGTTTTGAACATTTTGTTTTGAGTTTTATTTAGGTAAATAAAAATCGAATACATACAAATACTGTAACAGCCAATTAATATTATAAATAATATCTAAATCGCCAATGGATATCACATTGTTTCTGCGATAAATTTTAAAATTTCCATTCAATCAATAAATGTCATTTTTTTTTTTTATATTAATTATTGCTAGGCGCAAAGACGTATGCAAAATGTTTCTCGTGTTATTTCTTTTTGGTTGCTTTTTTAACGTTTTTGCCAAAAATGAAATGTATTTGGGGTAAGTTTAATTTTATATTTGGATGGTATGTTAAAATAAGTACAAGTTTTTTATTGTTAAGTTATTTCTAGTAAAAATACGTTTTTTAGATCGTAGGTGTCAAACAGAAGTCGTTACAGTAAAATGTTGCTCAACTTTTAAAAGTTGCGTTGATTGGATGGTCGTTTTAATTTAAGAGTTTACTGCATTTCTAAAAATATGACCACGTATATGTACAATTTTCGATTTTTTGCTATTCCACTAATAAATGACATTTTTAATACTGAGTTTAAAATTTTAGACATAGAGTTTACAATGTCCAATTCAACACATTAGAGCAGCAAAATAAATTCCACTTGCTCAAAAATGATGTCATCGATTTTTGGAGAAAACCCTCCTTGAAACATAATGTTGTTGGCAAAGCAATGGTGCCACCGTCACATATAGTTTGGTTTGAAGAACAATTAAACAAATTAGACATCGTGAAAGATATTTACATCGACGATGTTTTTGAGTAAGTATTTTAAAATAAATTTAGATGTAATATGAAAGTAAAACTGTATTCAAATAGTTTATATATTTATTTTGTGTTTTTAGACTTTCATTTTATAACATTGAAAACGTTCACTGGTTTTTTATGAGGAGAAGTATTCATAATTTTGATCTGATAAAATTAATTTGAACTCGTTTTTCTCATTTTTTTTATTGTTTTTTTCTTCGGTTTTACTGGTAGGTATGCTCTGTAGCATTAAATCTGACTGTTAGACAATATTTTCGGAAAATAAAGATTAATAAAGAAATAATGAAAATAATTTCTTAAGCCATTTAAATGATTTAACAGTAATAAATAGCCGTAACAATTATTTATTATAAAAGTTTAATACATTATCTCAAAGCGACAAATGTGTAGCTGACATTGAGGATTAATAATTATAATTGATGAATATTAAGATAACTAATTACAAAACAAGTGATACGACATTTTGATTTGAATATAAATGTTGACAATAAGTTTTATCAGATAAAATAAATAGGCAAATAAAAATATTATAATTAATTATTATTTTAATACATAAATAAATAAAATATATTTACATTTTATTTATGTTTCAAACAATATTTATTTATAAAAGGGTATAGAATATAATTAAAAATATATATTGTTTATGATTTAGCTACTTGAAACATCAAGAAGAATTACAGAAGACATCTAAACATAATATAGACGATGTTTTTAACTTTGACAGCTACCATAGGTATGACCAGGTATGTAAATAAATAGAAAGGTAAATAAATGTTAAAAGAAATATACGCTTTTGTAATTTATATAAAATGTCATTTACGAGTGACTGACCAATTGATGTTTTCTCGTTTGATCAAAACATACATTCAATTCAATCCACACGTTCAAAAGAATGTGGCTTTGTGGTGAAAAAACGTTCCTTAGCACTACTGTATTATAAATTTTATATTTATTTGTTTCAGATTTTAAATTACATGAAAGCATTAACAAACACATCCATTGGTTCTGGAACAGCTATCGAATTTGTCGAAGCAGGATCTACAGATGAAAAGAGAACTCTAGCATACTTAAAGATAAGAGTAAACGATACTGGTGCTGTTAGCCAAAAACCCATTGTAATTATAGAAGCTGGAATAAATCCCAGAGAATGGATAACTGTTCCAACAGCTCTTACCATTGCAAATAAACTTATTGAAGGGAATCATTCAGCATTATTAGAAAAACTAGAATGGATAATAATACCAGTCGTTAATCCAGATGGTTATGAATTCACACATAACACAAATGTAAGATTTAGTGTATTTTTATTTTCCTATCCTTTACATTAAAGCGATGATAATACTTTTATATGCCTCAATTATGCAATTGAATGCAAGCCATTTATAATATAAAACTATTATTTGTATGTTGAAGTAAATAAAATTTTAATTTAATTAATAATAAGTTAAAATATTATTAATAAATAATTTAACCAACCATTTTTATGAAAAACCTAACATCAGCTTTATTTTTAATTAAATACTAAACTTTTTTTCAGCGTCTTTGGACTAAATCAAGAAGCATCAGAAGTCACCTGGGCGCAATTTGTCCTGGAGTCAACATCAACCGGAATCTTGATATCGATTGGATGTATTCTGATTCAAGCTCCAGCCCTTGCAGCCATCTTTATGGTGGAATTGAACCTTTCTCGGAACCTGAGTCTTTACTAATAAAAAACCTTCTTCAAGAATATGGAAAACGAATTAATCTCTACATATCGCTGCAAAACAACGGGGGGTTTATATCTTACCCTTGGCAGTATGAAAGAGCTGCAAGTGGAATGTTCAGGCAGCACCACTTATTGGGTTTAAAAATGATATCCGCCATCGCAGATAATTACACGCTTGATGTTGCTTCACTAGCCTTAGGAGATAGGGCTTCTGGTACCAGTACTGATTATGTCAGGGATAGAAATATTCTGTACACATACAATATTGATATTAAACAAAATAATGGTGGTGTTGTAATACCGGAGATTGAAATAAAATCTGTTGCTGAGAGAGTATGGAGAGCTGTGTCTATAGCTGCGGAGAGTATTACTAATTAAGTTAGTTGGATGAAGATTGAAGTCCATTGAAGTTAGCAAGTAAATGAATTTGTATTGTAATTCTTATTAATAATATTTAAAAAATACGGACAGTAAATTCAAAGGCTAAAATAAAAGATTTATTAGTTAAGTAAGCTTTATCTAAAGCGTTTTTCAGAAATTTGTGGTTAAATTTTCAGAAAGTTATGGAAAAAAAATATTTCTCGTGATCAATCAAGAGCAACGACAAAAATTATAAAAAAATTAACATGTTAAATATTTCAGAATACATTATTTGGAGTTTATAAGTAAAAGACATCAGAAGATTTATAAAATTTATCGTCCACTGGATGGATTTGAAACCAATACGCTTAGAACATCAAACTGGAAAATTTTAATTAAAGACACACCCAGTAATAGAAATAAAAAAAGCCAAATTTTTGTAAACAAATATCACATTTCTTTATTAAATATACTACAAAAGAAATCAAAGTTTTAATAAAGGTCACTAAAACAACCTACAGACTTTCTGAAAATGTTGTTCAATTTTTAACTTTTTAAATTGGGTTTTTTTTTTATTTTTCCTATGATATATTTATCTTTACTTGATAATTATGTTTGCACGTCATTTCCAAAAATGAAAAAATTCTACGTATTATCTTTTTTATTCTATAAGAATTACAGCAGATTAAAGACTGATAAGAAACTTAAAATAACAATGACATAAAATCTCACATGAGATAAAAAAATATTTTCAACTGAACTTAAAAAATTATAAATTAAAAAATAAAGTACTTAAGTACCTATAACTTGCAAATTTAAGATTGATCAGCCCGACCACTAACAGAATCTCAGAAAATATGAATGTGCTTTTCTTAAAATGCTCATTTTTGTATTTTTTCGAATTTAACTGAACAAGATTTCGCTTATTTCATTTCAAAACCGTCCCTAGGGAAGTCTCAATGAAGTTCTAAGTATCTTTCGGCGCTTGTCGAATTTTTAATTAGATAGTTTGCGCGACCGGAACGTACAACATTCCAATATTGCTATACGCATAGCAATGAATGAAGTATATTGAACATATCATTCATAGCCAGAAGGAACAAAACTGAGGATAGCTTTGGGAGTATTAGCGTTCACAGGTTTTGGGTCCGAAAAAAAATCCGAACCGACCTGTAGAAGGGCTGATGATCCACTAGCATAAACACTTGAAAAGCTCATTGGAAGATAGCTTTGACATAAGTGCGCATTGGCCCATAGGGATCCAAAACTTTGAAAATATCCAAACCAACTACTACTACAACAAACAACTAACTAGTTGAACCCTAAAATTACCATTTTTTTTATATAATTCTATATGAAGTGATTATTAAGTAAATTTTAAAACTATTATTCATTATTTGTTATCGTATAATTCCTAACCAAGGTAACATAATAAAGCAATTGTTCCGGTAAAAAAGATAATGCTGCATCAATAACCTTACACGTCATTGATTGCGTGGTTAGTCTACGGTTAAACAGTTAACTTGCCCAATGCCTCCTGTTTTTAAACTATACTAATGTGAAAAAAACACTACATTTCTCTATTGGTTTCACGTTAGAGCCCCCCTCTTTTAAACATAGGTGATGTTTTCTATTATATCAATATGTTTTTCGTGATAAAGACCTTTTTTATACATGACCTCTAAATAAACAATATCATTTTGTACAGTATTAATATATGAGACTGTTTCAGATATGATTTTATATTTTCCAAATCATCCGAACCACAATTAAGTTGGTGTATGAGAAAAAAAATATTTAAATGTTATTTAAGCTACAAAAATATAACGTTAAATAGCTAGACTTTTGACAATTTGTTACCATATTACTTATATTATCAGAGTGACAACAGTCACGGCTATAAACAGTCACCCATTCGAGCCCTGAAACGAGAAAATTAATTAAAAATCTAGCTGTTACGACTATTATAGGATGTTGTCATTTAATTTTGCTGTCAAAAGCTTGTTTTAAGAGTTTCTGTTAAGCAAGCAAGCAAGGGTGAACCTAAGTGTAGTCGAACGAGTAGATGAAATAATTGCTTAGGTTTAAAATATTAGCTGGGGAACAATTTCTATGTAGATTTTAGAGATTTACCTTTTTTTCTCTAAGAGTCTCTGGAAGTATTACTTACAGTATTTATAAATATTCTTATTTTTTTATTTTGTCTATATTTATATTATTTGAATTGATTGAAGTCTTATTACCTTAGGATATAGTCAAGTAGCTTTTTCCAGTAAAAAAAGTTGTTTTTGTACATGAAAAGGACATTAAAATAGTAAAAGTATAAAAGAAACATAAGCATTTTTTGACCGGACTGGGCTCTCTTATATATTCTATCGATTACACTATATACATATAGTGTAACTAGAATGTCACTCAGTTTTTTAAAAGAATATGTCAAAAAAAAGGTTATCAACATATGAAAATACAAACTGTCAGTAGATAGGTTTTAAAATTATACGAAGTTTGGAATTGGGACACTCATATATAAAAAAGGACAAATGTTAGGAAAACATTTCTCTATCCTAACATTTATCCTTTTCTATATTGTAAAGATTAATTAAATTCAAATTATGGTTATTATCATTATACCTACCCTAATCATGACGTGGATAAAACTTGATTAACATACTTGATTAGTATACTTTCACAGTATTGTATCTTGTAAAATATGTATTGTGAAAATAATTAAAAGATAACTAGGACATATAAAATATACGTCACATACTTACATGTATTATTTAAGTCAATTATCATATAATCAAAAGATAATCAATATTACTAAAACAAGTATAAATACAGACTTGGGTTTTGTTTTCTATTAGTTACAAAAAATGAAGGTGCTAGGTATATTGTTTCTTATTTCGGCGGCACTTGCCAAACATGAAATATATTCAGGGTGTGTTTGAAAAGTGATATTTTAATAAAAAAAAAATATTTTCATTTAACTATTTTTCTTAAAATATTCATAAACAATTTTGATTTATCAGATGGAAATCCTACTACGTCAATCCATCGACTGAAAGTCAACTCAAATCCCTCGGGGAAAGTATACCATATTTGGAACTGGATTTCCTTAGTACAGCTACTATCGACCGACCGGGAGTAGTTCTTGTCAGGCCAGAATATCAGGAAAAGTTTTTAAAATTGTTAGAACAAGAAAATATCGAGCACTGGGTGCATAGCGAAGATGTTAAATCGTAAGTTTATCCTTATTTTTTATTTTTAAATAGTTGTTTATGGTTTCCTTTTTAATCTTGTTTTCTATTTGAATTTGAATTTGTTTTATATTTGATATTGAAAAAAATAAGGAAGAGCAAAAACAGACAGCCATGTTGTCAAAGCAGTATGTTGATTGTAAATATTAGATAATATCGATATGTAAATGTTTTTTTTTTATGTAATATCGTCTTAAATGTCGTATTTTGCATTTTTGTGCATCGGTATTTAATTTTTTATAACTTAGAACTGAATAGAAAATAACTACTTAAATTTTAAAAGAGTTTAGCTACATATACTTAATTAAGTATTTATAATATGAAGAATAATCCTTATCAAAATAATTAAAAAATATATTAGTTGATCGTTTCGTTTTCGGAAAAACCCATTACAGTGCAATATGGGCCTCGTGTTTGATATATCTTATATGTAAAAGATAAAAGTAATTATCCCTTACTGTAGGTATTCTGCAGGTTGAATATCTTTTAAATTAAAATGTTCATAATATTATGATATTATTATCAAAGCACGAAGTACGTTATCTACAGATGTAGAGTCAAATAAAAACCAAAACTGATTTTAAATAACTTTAATTATAAAACTGATTTTAAACTAACTTTAATTATAATTAAGAACTTATTAATTAATACACTGTATGACCTACTCGATGTAAGTGCAAACAATAATGCTCTAATTATTATATTAATTCAAACTTATATACTAATTCAAATGCAACTATGCATTCCGTCGCGATGGCACAAAATACATTCTTTTCACACGGGAGTGTATTCGAGTCAGCGATCCTCCTGAAGTATGTGTACGTAACTCGCGTAAAATATAAGTAGTCTATTTTATAAGATGCATGTTTTGAAAGAAAATATTTACAGTATTCGTTACAACACTTACTTATACAATATTACGGCCATTAAGGACAAAAGTTAATGTAAGATTTTAACAAATTTAACAAAAATGAGCTTGTTAATAAAAAAATATATCTAAAATTTATACACTAATGCCGTTTAATAAAGATGTTTTTGCGATCTACCTGGTCTTGTATTTAACGGGCACAAATATACTTCAGAGGGTACTATTGCATTCTGCTAATAGCTGCTATTATAAAGTTGTTAGTAGGTTTATTGTTTTTACAAAATTAATATTTATATCTGTATATATGTTATAAGTATATATTTAATTTTAATTCTAGATCTCTCGATGTAGATGACGCTCTTATAGAAGAAAGGAGGAGAGAAACTAGATCTAATGGAGCCAAGATACCCTATGACAATTACCAACCTTTGGAAGTGGTGAGTTTTTTTGTAATTAGTAATTACGAAATATTTTTATTTTTTACTTCATTATACCATAAGACCTTATCTGTTTAGTTGTAACAAGCTTTTATTGTCAGCAATAAGACCCAAAAGATCATCCGTTTGCAAAACTTTAAGAAAAAAATGGCGTCAGCTAGTAACTATTTTTTTTCGTATTTTAAATATCTACATTCTGATAACGAACAAAAGAAATACATTTTTTATGTTACATTTTAGATATACGAATACATAGACATGATTGCAGAAAAATATCCAAACGTAGCCACTCTTGTCCATCCAGCAAATTCTTTTGAGGGCCTTCCGATCAAATACTTGAAGATTTCCAACAATAATTTTCAAGGAAATAAACCAGTGATCGTCATAGATGCTGCGATGCATGCAAGAGAATGGATCACGCCACCTCCAGTTACCTATGCTATTCACAAATTGGTTGAAAATGTAACTGAACCTGAACTTCTCGAAAATTTTGATTGGATTCTTTTACCAGTAGCTAATCCTGATGGTTACAAATATTCTTTTGAACGCGTAAGTTTGTAAATTAGTTTAAAACTGAATGCTCATAAATAAAAATAAACTAATCTCACAAAATCATATAATGTATTGAGATTGATCAAAAATGTTTGTTCCAGGAACGCATGTGGCGTAAAACCCGCTCAACAGACCAGCATTCTATAAGCCGAATGTGCCCTGGAGTTGACGGAAACCGCAACTTTGATTTCGCGTGGAATACAGTTGGAACAAGTAATAACCCCTGCAGTGAAGTATATGCTGGTAGCAGACCCATGTCAGAAGTAGAAGTGAGAGTAGTAGACGATATATTAAAGGAACATTTACACAACACTATTTTATACCTCACAATGCACAGTTATGGTAGTTTAATATTATACCCATGGGGTCATGATGGTTCGCTTTCGGAAAACGCGTTTGCCTTACAAATTGTTGGCTTAGAAATGGCTAATGCCATACATCAAGTAGCACTTCCTCATTTTCCAAGATATATAGTGGGCAATTCAGTTGCAGCTATAGGATATGCAGCATCAGGAGCTGCTGAAGACTATGCTCATTATTTAGGTGTACCTTTATCTTTTACATACGAGTTGCCTGGATTTGGTCACCAAGGTTTTCATTTAAATCCAAGGTATATTAAACAGGTTAGTGAGGAAACGTGGCTCGGTATTGTCGCCGGAGTAAAAAAATCTGCTCAATATGCCAAAAAGTGATAATATTTTGATCCTTTGTGATTTAAATTGAGCAAAATAAAAAGATATTTGATGAGAAATTGATTTTACTTTATAAACAATATTCATAGAAATACATTATCAATTATTTAAACAAAAAAACAAAAAATAAATCTAGCAAAAAGATATTGTATCAAAAAGCTTTTTTTATTTGAGGCTGAAAAGGTTTGATAAAAACTACATTACTTTGCTATTTTGCTTAAAAGAAGATCCACTAACCCTTGCATTTTCCATCTTACATTAATAAGTATTTTAGTGTCTTACATTATTTATATATTCTATAAATTGCTTACCTTAACTATGGTTATAAATGCTAAGAATAAGAAACACTTGATTCTACCAAAACTTTAGTTGCACTGATTTAGACAAGTAAAACTTTTCATAACGGCAATAAAAACGTGCTTATTTCCAAATACATCACCAAATAATTTATAAGCTACTTTTCTTATATAATTTTCCGTCTCATACTAACATTCATTTACTGATTCATGTCGTATCATCCTCTTCGAAACTTACCGTTGAGCGGCTATTGTAGCTACCCAAAGTTTTCCCTTCTTTTCCACATATCCTTGAATCCTCTATTCCCTACTTCATATTCTTGCTGACGCATTTCAACACCCTTTTTTTGACCCTGCTCATTTGAAACTTTATACTATAAAAGAACGTAATAATAATGTTCTTTTTTAATGTTTGGGGTCAATATAATATACGAAATCATTTTTTTTTATTTATATCTTTTCCACTTTAAATCATTGCCAGTGATCACTTTTGCACGTCAAATGGTGGTGTCGGGAAGGCCTTTTTGTTACCATTCTTATCAAAATAAGTCCTTCAGTAAGGACACCTTTCAACTTAATGAACAATTTACGAGGAACCACCACGATCCCAATCGATTTAATTGGAAGGCCTAATAATTTAAGAAATAAAAAATAAACAAAAAAACATAAACCTTGCCAGCAACACGATCAAACACCGCAAGCAATACCCGTTCACGAGCATAACGCAAGGGTAAGCCATCACCCCCTTCGCCATATTTGAGGGCGACACGACCCCCATGCTACCTGCTGCTAAGGAACGGTGTGGTGCGATCGGTTGATCATACAAGAGTAATTACGTCAAACAAATTGCACAGGTTATTAGTTTATCGCTAAAATACAATTTATTCCCAGGCCATACCGTCATTAAACTAATCCTTTACACTAATAGAATTTTTCATCAAATTATTTTTAACATATAAGTTAATTTATTTAGTTACAAATTTAAGGCTTCATTAGGTAATTTATAGTAAAACCGCATACAATTAACCTTAAAGGAAATTCAAATTTTATGGAGCCTACTGATTAGCATAGCAAGTTTATTTTTGTTTTGAGAATAAATTCTGGGTAAATAACATTTTTTCTTGAATTTATTAATATTCTTATGTAAAAACATTGAATTCTCATAAATATATTGTTATATATAGTCATAGTATTAATCAATTTGAATTTATTTCTTAAGGATTCTCTTGGCCTCATTTTAAAGATCGCACGAAAAGCCCTCTTCTACAGCAGAAATATAATATCACTAGCTGATGCCAGCGACTTCGTCAGCTCCCACAAATCTCAACTAAAATAATACGGTGCTGACCTAAAACTCTTTACCCGATTTATTAGTTACTTTATGGCAAGGAAACATTGATAAACACAACGTTTACGCCTGTCCAGTATTTTTTTCGTTGAGTCTAGATTATTGAATTATTGAATTTAATATAGAATATAAAACAAAATAATCATCACGGTAGTAAAATGGCGGAGTTCCAGGAACATTTTACTCTTTAATCAATAAATAATATAAAATAAATATATATAAATGAAAAAATCAAGAACCTGAAAATGATATGATGTGTAATAAAATTAAATGTTCATTTTTTTATTGTTAAACTAATTTCTTTCATAGTTTTTTAGTAAAATATATTAAATCTCACTTGTTAAAATAATAATATTACAAGAGACTATTTCATTCTAGGTAGAGTAAATGAAAAAGCTGCTCATAAAATGAGGTTATATTACCAGCGTTTACGAGAAAGACAAAAATATCTAACACTGTTTAATAAGTTTATTTCAATATATTTTCTTCATAGCTGACAGTCACAAATATTTGTTAGTTTCATACGATTCTAACAGATGGCGTTATTAAGATATTTGTATTGGATTGAGAAAGTATGTGATAGATGGCGCTTTGTTAAAGTACAAACATTTCATATAAGCTAAAATTTAATTGGATAACAACCACGTGTTGAAGGTAATTTTCAATGTCATTTATCCCAATTAAAAAATTCCTTAACCAATATTTAGAAATGGCTTTCACGTTGGATCTCGGTGAAATTCTAATAGGGCTTTTCGCTGAAGGCAACTTTGAAAATAAATTTGACCAACAAAAGCTCAAGCGAAGGAGTTTCTTACAAGATCTGTGTTCTGAAGTTCTCGTGTACGGAGTTGAGAGAAACAGCTAGTTTAATATATCTTTTAAGTTGAACTTTAATAATTTATATCAAAGAAGTTTTACTTCAATCTCGTAAATGTTACACGAACACACTTTTTTTGTAGACAGTTCGTAAGGAGATGTTATAATTTCGCCCTAAAAATGCTTAAAAGTCATTTTGACCGCTGACAATGTACTATTAAAGAATTATCCATAACTGAAATAAATGCAGCTATGATTTTCAAGCTTAATTAAAACTCTAAATCCAACTGGCAGTGTGCTTGAAATTATTTCGAGCTAGATATATTAATTAAATAGCTGGGATAATTAATTAACAATGTTGCAAGAGCCAGCTTGCATTAAGATGATATTCAGTTTGTCATCTAATTATTTATATTTTAAAGTAGTATCATACTATTTATAAGAATGGGCGTTGTAATAAATTATAATTAATATATTAACATTTTAATTTCGTAATTACAACTAACAGAAATAATGACAATTTGGACCATTTAAAAAAATACAAAGTATTAACGTTTAAATGTATAACCGCTGAATAATTCTTTTACAATTACATCCTTACTGCTCTGCTTTAAATTATGTGTTAGAATTTATTAATACTTGTAAGTTTCATAGATTTCAGATAACAAAGTGAAAGTTTTTTCAAAGAGTAGTAATTGTTTATTGTGTTATAGTCACGTAATGCGACGGGATAAAAGGAAGTAGCGTCAATCGAATATCACCCTATTTTATAATATCTTGTTACTTTACTCGAATAATGTTGTCCGGAAGAAATACTTAGTGATAAGGCCACCTTTGTACTTTGAGTAAAGTATATATTTATTACACAAAAATTTAAGCCGTTTTGGTGAAAATCTACTATTTTTTTAACAATTTAATGGTTTATGTAACACTAAGTCAGTATGATCTGGTTTGATCCAGTTCAATCCATACATATATTGAAATCAAGAATCGAAGCGAACGTTAGGTAGTTTGTGGTAGACAGATAAACGTATCGGAAGCATTATCAGTATTTCTGTTAATTTCCGATTCAAGATGGCGTCATTCGTTGATGGAGTTTGGATTCACAAAAAAGTAAATGTAGTAGATATTTTTGTTTTTTATTAGTATTATTATTAGTATTAATATTATATTTGTACAATAATATAGAAGATGAGGACTTTTATTATAATATTTTAGGATAATAAATAAATATTTATAAATTATCTAAGCCTTGAATTTCAACTTATAAGAACAGCTAAATTAATACCAGCTCTCTCTTTTAACTCTAAGAGGATTACATTAAACTCTAGTTTTCACTAGCTTTTTTAGAGGTTTTGTCTGCTCTGCTTTTTTGTATGATACCAGATATTGTATGATTGTATAATACAAGTTCGACGTTCTGCCGATTGAGCTAACCGACCCATCTCGCTTTATCTAGCATTCTAAATATAATCGTCTTTAATCGGCAATATAGACACTTATGTGTTTGTGAATGCGAATGGCAGTGACAAAGTAATAGGAAAGAAAAAAAGTACAAAATATTAAAAAAATATACCCATTTCACACCCACCCAGTAGCACCATTTTAAGTCGTCAATACCATGTTTGTCGAGCGTAATAAGGATTTTTTTATTAAATTTTCGTCCATTATGTGGTTTTTTAAAATAAATATAAAAGTCAAGTCAAATTCCCATCAAACAGCTTCCAAAATAATAAGACGAAATACAAAGATCGCTTTCTTAAACTTAACTCGGGGAACTATTTTTTTTTTTTTTTTTTATGTGACAAGAGGGCAAACGAGCGTGCGGATCACAGGTGTGAAGTGATCACCGCCGCCCACGAACTCTTGCAACGTCCGAGGACTCACAAGAGCGTTGCCGGCCTTGGAGGTGGGTATAAACGCCTTTTTTGAAGGTACCCATGTCGTATCGATCTGGAAACACCGCCGAAGGAAGTCCATTCCACATCTTTGTGGTACGTGGAAAAAATGTTCTTGAAAACCGCACAGTAGAGGATCGCCACGCATCCAGGTGAAATTCGGCGGCGGGCATCAGATCAAAAAGCTCTTCGGAGCACTCCCCGTTGTAAATGCGATAGAAAACGCACAAAGAAGCCACGTCTCTACGCAATGCCAAAGAGTCCAGCCGTTCACAGAGCACTGGGTCCCCGACAATCCGAACGGCTCTCCGCTGTACGCGGTCAAAAGGTAGAAGCTGGTATTGGGGTGAACCGGACCAGAGATGAGAGCAGTATTCCATATGTGGTCGGACCTGCGCCTTATAGAGCGCAAGTCTTTGGCCAGGATTGAAATACTGCCTCGCTCTATTGATTACACCCAATTTCATCGAGGCAAGTTTGGCCTTGCTCTCCAGATGACCACGAAACTGACAGTCGCTCGAAATGTCGAGGCCCAGTATACTGATACTTGGCGAGGCGTTGAGGGGTGTGCTTTCGAAGAGCGGCGATACGAAAATTGGGGTTTTCTTAGTGGTAAACGCGCAAACCTGTGTCTTTTGGGGATTAAACTGAACGAGGTTCAGTTCACCCCACTCTGAGACCATCCCTAAGGATGTCTCTACAGAAGACACAAGTTTCTTTCGGCACTCGTCGACGTTTTCCCGAGAGAGACCTGCACGGCCGGAATATACCGCATCCCCAGTGCTGTCATCCGCATAACAATGTAAGTTGGAAATATCCAACATATCATTGATATGCAAGAGGAACAGGGTTGGGGATAGCACGCAGCCTTGGGGTACACCTGCGTTCACGGGCTTGGGGTCCGAGCAAAAACCGTCGAGAACGACCTGTATGCTCCGCCCAGTGAGAAAGCTGGTAATCCACTTGCACAAACTCTCGGGAAGCCCATAGGAAGGAAGCTTCGAAAGAAGCCCCTTGTGCCATACACGATCGAAGGCTTTCGCTATATCCAGACTAACTGCCAGACCCTCTCCCTTGCTTTCAACAACCGCAGCCCAACGATGCGTAAGATATAAAAGAAGATCACCAGCCGATCGGCCATGGCGGAAGCCATATTGCCGGTCATTGATCAACTGGTGATTCTCGAGGTACGCCAGGAGCTGTCGGTTGATGATGCTTTCCATGACTTTGGAGAGTAGAGAGGTGATGGCGATAGGTCTGTAGTTAGCTGGGTCTGAGCTATCCCCTTTTTTAGGGATCGGATGGACAAAGGCGCTCTTCCATGAGACCGGGACTACGCCTTTTATATAGGAGTACCGAAATAGACGCGTTAGCACTGGAGTCAACTCAGGAGCACATGTTCGTAGCACCAATGGGGAAATCCCATCTGGCCCACTCGACTTATGAACATCCAAGGAAAACAGAGACTGTCGAATGTGTTTTTGCTTGAAAATTATTTCAGGCATGGAGCTCTGACACCGTTGGATGGTAGGCGGTGTCTTCCCTTGGTCGTTCAAAGTCGAGTTTGAGGCAAAAAGAGTGCCCAAGAGATCGGCTTTCTCTTTTGCCGTGTGGGCCAGAGAGTCATTCCCCGTGTGCAATGGCGGTAGGGACGGCTGGCAAAAGTTGCCCAGACTGGCTTTGGATAGCGCCCAGAACTTGCGCGTGCCAGGTGGGTACTTTGCCAGCTGTTCCCCGATTTTGACGACATGCTTGAACTTTGCTCTAGCTATTTGCCGTTTGAAGAATCTGGAGGCACGATTATATTTCCTCTTCAGATCTCTAGAGTTCGGATCCTTGGTGACTAACGCATTAGCCCAAGCACGATACGCCTGCCGTTTGCCGGCTGCTGCAGCCCTGACAGACGCATCAAACCAAGGCCGCGATCTGCCACCAAGTGGCACCACAGAGCTTGGCACAAAAAGTTCCATGCCCTGTAGTATCACTTCAGCTACAGCCGCAGCGCAGTCACTGGGATCATTGGAAGGGAAACAAATCGGCCCCCATGGGTAGGACGCAAAAAAGGACCGCAGTCCATCCCAATCCGCTGACTTGTAGTGCCAAACGCGTCGGGTCGCGGGTTTTGTGCGAGCCGGACGTTGAATTGGCACCACACTCCGTACCAGGCAATGATCGGAGGACCCTAGAGGGGCCTCGACAATGACCTGGTACTTTCCGGGATGTGTAGTCAGCAGGAGATCCAACAAAGAGGGCATGTGGCTGTCCACGTCTGGTAGACGAGTGTGCGTCTGAACCAATTGGGACAGACCATTTGCCAGAGCAAAGTTAAAAACAGATCTCCCCGCGTAGTCAGTGGCACGTGACCCTAGCCAGTCGGTATTGTGCGCGTTGAAGTCCCCAAGGACTATGACTTCAGCGGAGGGAACCTGTGAAAGCAGGTCGTCAATCTTCGCCTGGACATGGCCCAAAAGTTGCTCCGTTTCTGCATTACCACTATGGGACCTGTAGAGGCACGCGTAGACTCTGACACGATCGTCCATGTCCACGCGCAGCCAAAGTAAAGACAGGTCCCGACCTTCATAAAACTGAAGGCGACGGTAGCAGATATCCTCCCTTACGAACACAGATACCCCGGCGTGTGGTATAAAATGATGTTCAAGTTTATACCCGGGGTATGATAGGTACGCTGTGTCGCTAGGTTGAGATATCTGCGTCTCCGTCAAAAACAACACGGCCGGCTGCGCCGTCTCAAGATGATAGTGGACGGCGTTTAAGTTGGAGTGAAGTCCCCGTATGTTGCAAAAGTCCACACTCAGGGTGGAACGGGGTGCCGCTGTGTTTGCTCGTCGTTTGCCCTCGTTGAACACGGAATGCAGTATTATGCCCGCCCCAGATACGACAGGCGGCCCGAGCAAAAGCGAAGAATCATTTCCCCGATTTTGCCCGGGGAGGGATTGTCCGGCTTCATCGAAGCCGGTACCCTCCCGGGGTACAATTCCTTTTAACAATGCATTCATGTTCATGTTTTGGCGTGGGGGGGGGGGGGGGGGTTGGGCTTCCGGAATCTCTCACTCACCGACGGAACATAACCAAAGGAATTTGGTTACTGCACGTCGGTCTTCTGTGAGAGGGTGGTCCTTCCCCGGTCGAGCCAGCCCAATACGAACTGCAGTGAGAGGACTGCAGCTAGGCTCTACCACCATAAAACTACTAACACTAGATACATATAGTTACATTTTTGTTTGTTTGAGATCGGGCTCCAGGATGTACTCTGGGTAAGTCATAGATAAAATGTTTATTGTAACAAAAAAGATACGTAAAGACAAATTTAATTGAAAATAACATACACATATAACGAATTGATTTATCGGGCTTCATAGCAGTTCTTTTGCTGTTTAGAAAGAGCAATTTGAAAACGTCCCGTGCCCGAGTCGATAAATTAAATCTTTATTTAATAAGCTTAACAGTACTAAACATATTTGCAAACCATTTCGAAATATTATTCATTGTTTTTTTGGGAGAGATTTTTCTAAATAATGTTATAAACATCATTTATTAATTTTATTCAATCGCAAAATAATTCAAATCTGCCTTCGATAAAGTTGAATACGTAGAAAAGTAATTCAAACGCTAAGACCCAATAAATCTTTAAAGCAGATTTATTATACGTAAGTGCTGCCGAAGTAATGGCGTATTTGAGTTCTACTTACATGTTATTCAGTTATTTTTATTGCACTTTTATATTTCGACAAACATTGAAATGTAAATTTAAGACCAAAATGTTTATTGAAATTAATTAAAAATATATATTTTATGTTATATTATACATATATGCAACTTATTTTGATGCTAGATACTGAAAAAATTTTGGCGATATAACCAAACATATATTTAGTAATTAATTAAATATTATTATGATATGAGGATATAATTTTGAGTTATGATATCCTAAACTGACTTAATAATATATATTGAAGCCAAAAGATAATATTAAATAAGAATTGAAGCATTTATTTGATAAATACAAGGTTCTATGGGTGATAAAAAGCGCTCTCACTCTCATAATATTGAGTATAACGTAAGACAAACCATGGGTTTATTTTTGTAACCGAAAAAACGAGTAATATAGTGAAGTTCTCTCTGGTCATGTCACTTAATATATAATATAAGGCCTCTTCATTATACGAAACGTTATACAGTTTGTATATTTGAACTTTTTATATATTGCCGTTAAGAATATGTTGGCTTACTTAGTGATTTTAAACTTAAATCAGAAAGTCATTGGTACTATTTCTACAATACTTTGTGTGATTTACAAATTTTCGTAAAAATGCATGAACTTGGAGACCGTCATTTACATATATATGTGATGGCGAAAATTTTTTTTCAAACTCCGGAGTTGGATGAGGTACAGGTTACTCCCATGTCAATTCAAACCCCAGAAGATCTCTCTCCATTCAACTCAACCTTCTTAATTATATTAGCAGAAAAAGAAGTAGGAAATTTAGAGTTTGAAATCATTGTTCTTTATTTTATAGTGGTGCAATTTATTAAGAAATGTTTCCAAGCATATGACAAGCTTTAGGTGGATCACGGAATACTCACAGGCCTCTAAAATATGCTCTATGACATCTTTCTCACCAGCTTTCTCACCAGCGTCAGTATCATTCTATTATCCCGCTCAATAAAACAGTAATCTTATTAGCCAAATATTCGACTTATTAATATGTAAATAATAAAGATAACACATTTAATACCATTTTCAAATTACACACAAATGAAACAAAAAACCAATAAAGAACCAAATCTATAAACTTGACAAAAAAAAAACAAAAATAATATACCTCTAAAACAATAAACTACTCGCCTGTTGCTGGAGCTCATGCCTCCAGCGCTAGTTTTCAGTAGCCACAGAGCCATGACGTCACAAACATTTATGACCGCTTGGTATCCATGACGTCACAAACATTTATGACCGCTTGGTACATATAAATAACTAGATACATTGCCACAATGAAAAAATGTTATAATGCTGTAATTACACTTATTAGATAGATACAAATAAAAAATGGACCGAAATACTTTCTTGAAGAAAACGATTGGCAAAAGAAAAAAAAATATTGAGAGAATTAAAAGAAGCAATCGTATTGAAAAAACCGGTTCTAAAATTTGTAGAATATACAGAGAAAAACCTTGTAACTTTTAATAAGCTCAAATTTTATTGTTAAAAAAATAATTATTTCAATTAGTCACTTCGACAAAATAAACATTTTTATTTAATTTAATTTTTAAAATTTAAATTACCTACGTTTTGTTGATAGAAAGCTAAATCCTATGAAAGAAATTCATAAAAACGTTAAAGTACTTATAAATAAGTTAAATTGAAATTATAACTATTCCATCTGTTACAATGGACATAAGTTTTTACAGTGAGCTGAAGTATTTTTTTTAACTGGCGCCCCTCTCCCTCGGCGCCTCTCCCCCCCGCCCCCCTCTCCCACCGCTTTACAATTGAGCCCCCTAAGAGAGTTCCTTTACAATATCAATAAAACTTGTGCAATTTGAATATAATACATTTTATATTGCGATGTTATTAAAAGTTTTCATATATCCACTTTTAAATGTCGCTTGTAGTGAATGTGAAGTAAATATACTACAAATATGTCAGTTTAACTCTTTCTTATATTAGTTGAAAAGGTCAACCTTGATATGTGTCAAAATATTTTATTCAAATTTGACTGGATACGCAAAATTTTGTGGATTTAATGAAAAATGCAAAAAGAAAATCCAGCTTCATTATATTAGTATTGAAGCCGCCTTAGACAGGAACAAGATAATAAGTAAGTACAAGCGCTAACTCAAATTGATACCCGCCTCTGCCTCTTAATTCAACTAACTCTAACTACTAACAAATGAAAAAAAAACGTTTTAAATAATAATTTAAGAAAAAACAAAAAAAAAATTAATTAGCTTTGTACTCGTAACAATTTATTTTTCTTTAAATACATATGTAATAATGTCTAGTAAATTTGCGATTTCATTTCCAGGAACTGTAGCCTTTTATTTTTGGCGTCTGGAATTTATTGTAGATACATTCCCAGGAACAAGAAAGGAGGTGGCTTTGTGGCTAAAACGATGAAAAAGTTTTTTATAAAACAAATTAAAGTCCTGCTTAAATAAGTAAACCTACATTATATATATATATATATATATATATTTTAAAAATATATATATATATATATATATATATATAATGTAGGTTAGCTATAAGTCATAGCTATAAGTCACGTAGTAAGTCGGAATGTCAAGCCAGACGTCACAATATCAAGTTTATTCACACCAAAATAGAAACATATTACGGTGAAACGCCATATTCAGTGGTTACCTGCTACGGACGGCCAACATTAATTTATTTAAGCGCATTTTTTTACTAATCTCCAGAACGATAAACGTAAGAACTGTAGACGTTTTGTTATATACAAAGACTTTACATATATAATATATATTTTATTATAAATTAAATGTTTTGAATATATCATATTGTATTTCAGCTATTTTTATTAAATGCAACATGATTTTTAGTTTTTCTTGCTCTCCAAAATGTACTCACAAAGTTTTTGAAAAATCACTCACAACCCACGACGCTCACTTGAATAATGTGAAATATACCTTTTTAAAAAGCAGGCGTCCTTATGCTATTAATTCAATCAAGAAGACGAATAAACATTTCTAACAGATATCAACAAAAAATTAAAATCATGGCTCTATACTAAATATTATACTAATAATATAATAGTTCAATAAGTACATTGTGTTTTATTTATTTTAATTATTTGTAAGAATAAATTCAGTAGTAATATCAACAAACAAACAAACAAAGTATGACTTATTATATAAGTTGTAATACTATATTTATTTATTTATTTATTTAAATTTTTTCCACTTTGAATCATTGTCAGTGATCACTTGTGTACGTCAAATAGAGGTGTCAGGAGGGCCTATTTTGATACCATACTTAACGGAATAAGCCCTTCTGCAAGGACACCTCTTAACTTAAAATTGAAAGGATTTCAAACTTAAAATTGAAAGGATTTCAAACGCGCCCTAGTCTGGGAAGAACCACACTACAAACTCAGCCGGGTGTTTCTTTACTGTGATGGCTGTTTAACAAACGTCAATATATAATGAGCAATTTACGAAGAACTAGAACAATCGCATTCAATTCGCTGGGAAGGCCTAATAATTTAAGAAATTAAAAAAAACTAAAAATACATAAACCATATGTATTTTTAATGTTTATTATACTTTAATTGACTTGATCAATTTTACTAGTATTCTAAATACCGTTAGGTATTTAGAATAAATAGTAAATTTTACCGTTAATTTTAGTTTTATTTTATGGTATACGGACAAACGAGCAGACGGGTCACCTAAATGACTGTCGTCTCCCATGGACATTTGCAACTCGGGAGCTACAAGTGCGTTGCCAGCCTTTCAGAAGTTTAAGTCCTTTAAGTTGTGTTAAGACAGATGACAACAGTTTCTTTATTGATATTTTTTTATCATAATATAACCTTTAAAGAACAAGTATTAAAATAAAAGCGACAGTTGTTGAAATAATATTAAATGCAGAATTTGTATTCAATGTTTTATTTATAAGAGTAATTTATCAGTTGTAACCTTCGACACTAAACTCGAATGTCATGAATATCTGTCAACGGCGTTGTAGCTCACAGACGAGATGATTTTACCAAATCGGAAGAGTTATATGCGATATTTTTAAAGTGTAAGCCATATGTTTAATCAAAGCTGTTCTGCAAGTGTGGTATGTTATTTGTTTTAAATTTGTATTTTGTATCTTAATAAATATTTTTTTTACAAATATTTTGAATTACATACTTTGTTATGGACAATAATTACAATATCCCGTATGGTCTAGTGGCTAGGATACCTGGCTTTCACCCAGGAGGCTCGGGTTCGATTCCCGGTACGGGAATACAATTTTATCATATTTTTGAAATTAAAGATAATTAGAATGTTCTATTTTATGATATTTTACTACAATATTATTAATTTTATTAGTTAAACTTGTTTAAAATGTAAGTGTTATTTCTAGGATTATTCAATTCCAAAAATTAGATGTCAGCTATGCTATAAATACCTTTGCCTGTGGCCTGTTGCCTGATAATCTACCACAAAGTATGAATTTAAAATATGACATCATCAGACAATTTTAATCTTTCACGAGTAAACATATTTCAATTTGATATTTATGTTTTTGTAGTTAATATTAGTTCTTTTGCTTTTCGTCGAAATCGAGTATACTCTCACAACACACGGATTCGATTCTGCATTTCTCCATATGACTTTTCCCTTTATTTGTGTTTGTTTATAATTTATTTAATTTTCTTAGCATAATACACAAAATAGCGAACAGGACCGAACAGGAAATACGCTTCGCCATTCTAATGTAGCTAGCAGGTAGAGCGAAACGCAAAACGTTATTAGTAAAATGTATTCAGCATAAGTTTCATCTTATTTTTAGAATTGGACATTCCTAAAAGACTTTTACTTGTAACATTATTAATAGTTTAGTAAAATATTGTAACAAAAGATAGACGATTCTCATGAACATTCTGTAATTTCAAAAATATGATAAAATTGTATTCCCGTACCGGGAATCGAACCCGAGCCTCCTGGGTGAAAGCCAGGTATCCTAGCCACTAGACCATACGGGATACTCATGTTTTTGTTGTTTTTGTCCTTATCAAAGTATGCTATTCCAAATATTTGCAAAAACTATATTTATTAAGGTCCAAAATACAAATTTAAAAACAAATAAAAGTCCTTTATTTGCAGAACAGATTTGATCAAACATATGGCTTACGCTTTAAAAATACCGCATATAACTCTTCCGAATTAGAATAATCATCTCGTCTATGAGATATGATGCCACAGACTCGAGTTTAAAATACACAACAGTGTTGAAGGTTATAACTGATAAATTATTTTATCTAACTAAAATATTGTATCAATATCAAAAATAACTTCCTTTCATACGAAATTTAATATTTATAGCAATAATCTACATTAATTTATTTCCAAGCAACTTTAAATTTTAGTATATCCTATGTCCTTGTTCGTTAAAGATTAAATAATAACAAATGAAAAATATCAATCATACAACTCCACAACTCTTATCTGTCTTAACAATACTTAAATATCATAATTAACAGTAAATAGTATATCCGATTAAAGTATAAAAAACATGGTATAACAACGCATATAATAAGTATTATGTATTGATAATAGTACTTTTTTTTTATTTTTTTTTAAACTAAGTTGACGCTTGACTACATTCCACCTGATGGGAAGTGGAAATGTAGTCGTAGGTGGTAAAGCGCATCAACTTAGTAAAAGCTTATTCACTCTTGCCTTGAAGACACCCACATTGTACTTGGACGGAAATACCGACGCAGGCAAGCTGTTCCACTCCTTCGCTGTCCGATTTAAAAAAAGATGAAGCGTAGCGCTTCGTTCGGATATGCGACGCGTCTACTACAAAAGGATGGATGCTCGCCGTGCGTCGGAACGTCCGGTGATGGAAGGGGGATGGGGGAATTAGTTCATGTAATTCCTTCGCACACTCACCAAAATGTATCCTGTAGAATACTGAGAGGCTAGCAACTCTACGTCTATATTCGAGGCTATGAAGATTGGCTTCCACCAATTCAGGGTCGCCAATTAGCCTTTTTGCACGCCTCTCAATTGTGTCCAGAGCAGCAAGATGACATTTTGCGGCACCAGCCATTAAATGGCCACAGTACTCCACACACGACCGGATGTGTGCTTTATATAATGTAAGAAGTTGTCCCGGTGTGAAGTACTGCCGGACCTTTGCAAGGACGCCAAGCTTGCTGGCGGCTGCTCTTGCTCTAGACTCAATGAACCGACCAAAGTTGAGGTTCGAGGAAATCTCTATCCCTAGCAACTGAAGTCGGTCACTGTATTCCAAAGATACATTCCGGAAAGTAGGAGCCAAGGTGAAAGGGCTCCTTTTAGCAGTGAATAAACACGTCTGCGTTTTGTTGGCGTTGAATTTAACAAGATTGGCATTGCCCCATAGGGAGACTGCCTCTAGCTTGTCATTCAAACGCTGCACCATGGCTTCTCTTTCAGCCTGTACTTGATCTCTACTGGCCCGAGTACTCGGCAGGTATCTTTCCACCACTGTGCTGTCGTCTGCATACCCATAGATACCGGGTTTGAGCAGATCGTTAATATGCAGAAGGAAGAGAGTTGCAGAAAGAACGGACCCCTGAGGAACTCCGGCATTTATTGTTAAGGACTCCGATGAGCACCCGTCAACAACCACTCGGATAGTTCTTAGATTCAGGAAGTCCGTTACCCAGCCGATCAGACCAGGAGATATACCGTACGCTGAAAGCTTGCTTAAAAGGCCCGCATGCCAGACCCTGTCAAATGCCTTCGAGACGTCTAGAGAGACGGCGACCGCTTCTCCATTCTTCTCCAAGGCCTCGCCTAAAATGTGTGTAGCATAAACTAGAAGGTCCCCAGTGGACCTATTTCGGCGAAACCCGTACTATCGGTCACTGAGGAGATCGTTACCTTCTAGGTATGCTAAGAGGCGCGAGTTCAATACACGCTCCATAATCTTGCAGAGTATGGAGGTGATTGAAATCGGTCTGTAATTGGCAGGATCGGCACGGCTACCTTTTTTGGGCACTGGCTGCACGTTAGCAAGCTTCCAGGATTTCGGCACTATTCCAGTCCTGAAAGAGAGGCGATATAGACGTGTTAATACAGGAGACAACTCAGCTGCACATGTTTTGAGCAGAATGGCTGGTATACCATCCGGACCACTGGCTTTATTCACATCTAGACGACACAATGCTTTCCATACCTCTTTGTTAGTGATGCGGATTTCAGGCATAGAAATTCCGCAGTGAGGAAGATGTGCTAGGGTAGCATTGCCAGTGTCTAGATGAGAATTATTAGCGAAAAGAGAAGCAAATAAATTTGCTTTCTCTTTCGCTCCATGAGCCAGAGATCCATCTGGTTTCAGCAGAGGTGGCAGTGAGGTTCGGCAGAAATTCGACTCGATCGCTTTGGCAAGGGACCAGAAAGCTCTACTGCCTGATGGCAGGACTGAAAGCTTTTCGCCAACCTTAGCGATACGACCGAGACGAACCCTACGTAATGCCTTTTTATAGGACTTAGCAGCTTGGTTAAAGGCTCTCTTCTTGGAACTCACATCCGGAGCTTTGCGGTTTCGAGCATCAACCCAAGTAACATATGCCAAATGTTTTTGCTTTTCAGCACGTCCACATTCGGCATTGAACCATGGGCGAGCTTTGCCACCGATAGGTACATCAGCAAAAGGAATGAAATACTCCATTGCCTGATGTACCACATCAGTTATAGCATCCGCGCAACTCAACGGATCCTCAGAAGAGAAGCAAACCTGCCGCCAAGGATAAGATGCAAAGAAGTGCCGCATCTCATCCCAATCTGCTGACTTGTATTTCCAAATTCGCCTAACACCGTGGAAGTCCAAGTCCGGCTGGGAATAAGTTAATACAGATTTCACCAGACAGTGATCGGAGGTTCCCAAAGGGGAGGAAACCTCTACACGATACCTGTCTGGATTAGTTGTCAGCAGAAGGTCCAGGCAGTTGGCTGTATGTGACTCCACATCAGGCACCCTTGTCGCTTGCCTCAACAGCTGAAAGAGGTCCAAGGACAACGCAAAGTTCCGCGCCTCTCTTCCAGCGTGGTCTGTCCTCTGGTACGGGAACAGCCAGTCCTGATGACAGGCATTAAAGTCCCTCAGAAAAACGAGCTGCGCAGAAGGGTACCGATGCAGAGCCATATCAGCAGCCTCACTGAGATACTCAAATAATCTGGTTGTCTCCTGATCACCGCTGTGCGAACGGTAAACACAGGAATACAGGATTTTTTCGTTTCCTGTGTCTACCAAAACCCATAGGGAAGAAAAAGTGGGGTCTTCAAGGTGACGAAGGCGCTGGATACAGAGGTCGTTCCGCGTGTACACACAAACCCCGGCACGTGAGCGGAAATTGTGCTCTAACGTGTAACCAGGGTAAGCAAGGTACGCAGTGCTCAAAGGACATTGTATCTGCGTCTCCGTCAGAAAGAGTAAGTGCGGCTGCTCTGTCTCTAGATGGTGATGGACAGCTTCGAGATTTGAGTGTAATCCTCGAATATTAGCGAGGTGCACTAGGAGTGAGGAGGAGTGCAACCGCTGAGTAACCTTACTTTTCTTTTTCTTACTTTTATAAAAAAAATAAATGGAGTGAATAGGATAGGAAATGGCAGTTGAACGAGGCGCTACGTATCGAACCCGACGTCGAAATTGATGTTGCTGTGCCAATGGGAGGCTAGTCTGGAGACTGCGGGGACGCCCGAACCCCCCCAGGGATCGCCATCGGGCCTCCTCATCTGGTCGCCAACCAGCACGATGGAGCCACCCTGGGATTTTTCGCAGCTGGCGGGGCAGCCTTTCATGGGGAGCTAACCCACTACTTGGGCCCCCAACTATTTGCGGGCGGCCAGCGGAAAGCCGTCGCTTCGGATCCCGCTACCCTCCTCGACTAGGCACCCGACACAACAAACACTAACTCGACGACAAAACGGTTCACCAACGCAACGCAGCTGTTCAGACCCATTTCCCATATACGGCTTCATCGAGCAACGTAAAGGAACACGACAGAGTCGCTTTGCGGTACGGCTTTGCCCGATGGGTGGTAACCTTGCCGGCGACCTGATGTTATGGCCTCCTGCATTTTTTATTAGGCATGTAGGCAGTTTTTATTAGGCATGTAGGCAGGTATTAGGTATACGAAATGTCTTACATAGACAGGATTTCGTATTATCCATTTAATTATTTGTGATTTAAGATATTTTTATATTTAAACTTTCGCGAACCATGACTATTATGTTTATATTTACCCGGCTGTATTCACGTAGAATTATATCGGAATTGCCCGCCGCCGCAACTTCTATTACATAGTAAATAGTAATCACTTAATAATTTCTAAATTAAATTATATCTTCGGTAAGATCTTTTACTTTAACTACAATATATTGAATTTTATTTCGTAATTTGTTGTTTTTTTTAATAAGCCTCTAAATGACGTCTTCGAAGTGGGTTTTATGACAAAATTGTATTATATTTTAAAATCATATAAAAGGTTTGTAATGTATTACAAATATAGTAATTATACAATCCTTGAAAGTGCTGGTGAATATTTATTTATTTATTTTATAAAATTAAAATAGAAAGAGATTGTGGACTCTGCAGTGTTAGTTTAGTATTTGACCTTTTAATTGATTTAAAATGTATACAAAAATCCAGGCATTCAAAGTTTTATTTTATATCGAACCTTGAAGCTTACATAAACGTATGTATAAACTAGCACAAAGTTCAGCGTACTTTCATGATCTTATAGCAATTAGAAAAAGAGTTTAAATTCAATTATAAAATATTTTTAATTTTATGTTGCAAGTTATAAATACTCAATTATAATTGTATCAAAGTCGTATCCTTACACGTTTCCAATACAATTTTAATTTTAATAATAAACGGTGTCACAAATCTTGCTATAGATCACAAAACGCTGACCAATACCCACAACGGAAATTGAAAAATAACGCTTGTATGATTTACTTCCAAATAAAAGTATAACTTTAAAACTATGTCCGTATATATATGCTTCAATGTGTATTGTAACTGAACTATTAACGTCTACTTCATTTCTATTACTTTTTATATATAAATAGATCCTTCTTAAATTAGGGCTTGGAGAAACCTTCTAACATTACATAAAATCAAAATGGGATTACGCAATGATGTGTTTTAAGACGAAGTAAGAATTTATCGAGTTAGTTTAAGCTTATCATTGATCGCTTCCTTTTTTATACCAAAAGTCCTAAAATTGCTAAGTTCCTTGGTTTTTGTTTCACTGTATTATTTATATTTTTTTGTTAATTCATTACATACTAAGAAACACGTTACAATGCATTATTAGGCACATGATATGACTCAAACATTAAGAACGCGTTCTGAGCGCTTGACAAATGCCAAAACGCGTTCTGGTCTTACGACAACTACCAGAACGCGTTCTGCGCATTTGAAGACAGCCAGAACGCGATGTGGCCGTTTTTTCCGTCCATTGAGCGCTTTCGGTATTCGTGCCTAACATAAAACCGGTTGGATATTACTAGTTTTATAAGGTACACTAGTTGCGTATCTAAAAGACTTAAAATTCATTAAGTAAGAGCACCCAGATGACACTATTTCTTAAGTTAATTGAACTAAAACACGAGGAATATATTTAAAAGGTGATAACTGAAAATTTAAAATAAAACTCAAATGTAAATTTTTTTGCTTAATCGCATATAGAATTTCTTGTAAGCAAAATGTATACAAGTTTTACTGCGATCGGACAACTAAAGACATCTTAGTAAGTTCGTTTATTGAGCACTGAGGGGATAAAATTTTTACTTGCGCAGTCTGAAAACTTTGCGAACTTATGGTAAATATGACAAGCTGGGGTTCTTGAATGTAGGTTTGAAAGTTATCAAGAACATGTTATTATACAAATATTTTTTAGTATATTTATACGAGATAACTAAATATTATATAAAACTATCGCACGGCTCACTCGATTTTTTTTTTATACTTTGCATGCGTTATTATCGGTACAAAACAACTTTTGAACTATGTTTAATAATATTACTTTAATCAGTATTTTGTACTGAAAAGTTACCTAAGAGTCTGTTATAACAAGCTTGTTACATTTTTTTTTTTGGTGAAAGGCCTCGAAAAAACCTCGAAAAATTGACTGATTAAATAGTAAAAATACAACATTTATCAATTTTGTTGAAAATACTCACAGATTTTTATTATCTTCTAGACTACGACTATAATTTGAAAGTAACCAATAACTAGACGGGGCGGGGCACATGTCATTATTAAATAATCAACGAATAATTACTTGTAGCATAATATATTCCTATCAAGATAAAGTTAAACCTACAAATAAATCAATCAATCAGTGTGTTGTATATGGCCTGGTCCGACTCGATTCGAAAGTCGGCTTGAAGTATATTTTAGCTATTTCTTTAAAAATATTTTTTTATGTTTACTTCATGGTGTCCTTAACTGCCAGTAGATATTGAATTAACATATGAGATGAATTCACAGGATCAAAGATTTTATAGGCTTTAGGTGATCTTGAATCTAAAATCCAAACTACTTGACATTTTGCCATGGCTGGATCAAAAAGTATCTTGATTGATCTAGCTTTATTCAATATTTTGTGGCACACCTTTCTTTAGACAGTTATAAACTCTTCAAATTCGTCAGTTGACTCTGAAAATAGTCTAAAGGTTAAAAGATTGTCATCATTCCAATCTTCAATATTATTATGGACAATTTTAACTTCAATACTTTCAATATGAGCTGAAACATTTTCCCTTATTCCAAAATCTAAATTCTCTCCATGTATCTTAAAAGCTTTAACCATATTTGGTCCATCGTCTGTAATAGTCTTTATAATTTTTGACAGTTAATTATTTTTGTTTATTAATGTTAGGTTTTGACCAAACTTATGAAAAAATATTTCGCATATACCAAATAAGTCCTAAAAAGTATTTCAAGTAAAATAGAAAATGCATTTCTAAAAAAAATATTTAAATACAAAATCTAAATAGGTATTTTGTATTTTGCATTTCAAATACTGCTATTTTCAAAATGTCCCATCTCTTCTTGGAACATTAAAAAAAAAATATTCAAGAAAAAAGTGTATTTTTTTTACATATTTGAAGAGTTTCGGTTTTTACAAGGGTTCTATTTTAATATCGATGATACCACCGAAATCATTTTAAATACATACCGACAATTTAAAACCTCCTAAAACGCCTCTACTGAATAAGGCAAAGGCATTTTGTTCTGAATAAGGCAAAGGAATTTTGTTTACAAAATCATTGATTTACACAAAGAGCTGCTTTATTTCGCAGTTATGTTTTTTTGCCAAATTAGGGCAATTATACATTAGCCTGATTGGATTAAACTCAACGGACGCTTGTAGCTTATTTATGAACATTTTCGCTAAATATTCAGTAATATGGTATTTTCAGCTTACATTTTTATGAAATTTAGATCAAATAGGAACCTCCAATTATGTATGTTTTTTAAGGCAACATTAAACATATAAAAAAATAAAGTACTTTGCTAATCGTACAATCGAATTTATCATGAATAAGATTTTGATTAAGATTTATTTACTAATGTTACGAAAATGGAACAAACCGGGTTATATTAAGACAAAGTACATTAGGTCATATGTTGTATATACATAATTTAACCAACAAACGAAGTTTCAAAACCCTCTGAACATAGGCACGGATAAAATTTAAAAAGGTTGAGGTGAGTTTTTACATTTATATATCATTTTCACATACCACATACCAAGAAATACCAAGACTTTTTTACTCACCTATACTGCACTATATAAAAAAAACAATATAAAATAATTGAGAAGTAAATCATTGCCAGTTTCCTCTTAGAGTTAAATGAGGACGTTCTACTAATTTATCTACTTTGTTCTTTTACAAGCCTTCCTCCATCTCATAAACTAATAAGATGTAAACAATGTGGATCTAATTAGGATAGAATATCTAGTTACTTTGTACGTCTTAGTATTTTTTCTTTGTTGATTAAATGTCTGTAATATCTTATTTAGAAAAGTAATCTTTTAATATTTAATAAAATACTCCTACTAATATATATTTTGTACATTTCAGCCACCTACGAGATTGAAACTAACATTGAATATATTCTAATGCCTAATTCAAGTTCGTAGAAGGTAACTACTGCTAGTGGCGTTGCTTTGTATAATGTTATTTGCTGGGATGTGTTAATATTGTATCAGAATTTACACTGGAACATATTACTTTGAATTAATGTTGGTTTTGTTTAAGGATATGTCAATATTTATTTATACTGAAGTATTATCAACCCGCCCTGTATTCGTAACACTTGAATTTACCTATGGTCCTTTAGGTGTAAGATATCAGTTTACCTGTTAACAAGACGTTTTATCTTTATGATGTATATATATATATATATATATACCTATATATATATATTATTGATTAAGATTTTACGTCACTGCTTTAATTGTATTATATTTTAGTGTAGTGTAAATATTATTGCTTTGAACAGTTTTGTTGTGACTTGTGAGTGTATCCTTACCATATCTTATTTCATTAATTATTTACAAAAAAAAAAATAACCAAAAAAATATCTAATGTAACTTTAATATTCAATTTTATGATAGAATTCCAATGTAATGCTATACATAGAAATTAAAAATATGTCTTTCTTGATTCACTTTTATATTTTTCATGTTAAGTAACACGTTAAGCTCTAACAAAGCTCCACTAATGATTCAATCGTACATCATTGTTGAGTAAGACAGGTTCCATCACAGCTAACTTAGTAACCTCGTGTAATTCCCAGCTGTTGTAGTAATTGAGATTCAAGTGTGTTACAATAGTTTGTGGAAAACTAGAATATTCAAATGGCTTTGTAAGTCCCCTCAAACTTGAATCGAATTTACATCACTTTAGAAACATGCTAGATATAAGGTTCAATATATTAAAAGGAAATAATTGTTGGATTTTGGACAAAGATAATATATTATAAAAGAGCTAAAAAAATTCTAGGAGAGTCACCATTTTTAATAATTTTAAACTAATTATTCTCTAAAGTTATGTTCTCGTGCACGGCAGATGCATTCGTTAGAAACGCATATAAAATGAAAGCTATGTGAAATTTGGTTTTTACCAAAAATGCTTTGAACTTTGAAAATTATACTGTCACCCCGAGACTACGACCCCTCGAAAGGTATAAAATGACAATGTACTGCAGAAGCGGACTGTTCCTCCAATCTATAATATAAGGCAAAGAGAATACTTAAAAATTATTTTAAAGAAATTAAAATTATCTCTGTACATAATCAATACATTTATGAAAATTGTATATAAACAAATTTACTAAAAAATTCAAGCAAATTGTGATTTACAAAAAGATATGGTATGGTATAAATTATGTATTATGTATTAACAAGTCCTGCGCAATTGTTTGACGTTGTTAGTTACTCTTGTTTGATGAACTGGCCGCATCACACCGTTCCCTTAGACGTCATTACTTGCGGTAGCTTTGGTTTCGAAGCCCCGTTATTTTAATTGAGTTGAGGAGTGTCCTTACAGAAGGTCTTATTTCGATAAGTTTCATACACAAATGATCACGGGTATTGATTCAAAATAGAAAAAATATTAGCAAATAAATATATAAATGAGATGGCAGCTTTTTCGATTCCTAGAAAACTTAATATTTTCAAAGACGATAAAATGGATTCTAAAAAGATGAATAATATTTTAGTAAAATATAATAAAACATAAAATTTTATCATTACTCATCTATTACTTCAAAAAAAATACAAAATTGTATTCCCGTACCGGGAATCGAACCCGAGCCTCCTGGGTGAAAGCCAGGTATCCTAGCCACTAGACCATACGGGATACTGTAGGTACTCTCCTTAACAAAATAAGTTAAAGTTCTAGACTATTTCTAGTTCTAAGACTATTTCAGAACCCTAGGGAAGCCTAGGGTTTTGAAATAGGGTCAACTTCTACCAAGACAAGTCGCCAATTCCTACCAGCACTTGTCGATATTTTCCCAAAAGATTCCCGGAATTAAAGTTAGGTGTATGGAAAATTTTACTGATACGCAGAATCTATAGTGTTGGGGATATCACGTAGCCTTGAGGAACACCAACTTTCCCGGGCTGAGAATGAAAACAAAAACTATTTTTAGTGTTTGTCTAAATAGAAAGCTGGTGATCCACTCTCATAAACTACAATTATGGATATTATATTTATATCAATCTAATCAATCAATCAAAAATATCATTATTCAAATAGGCATTTACATGCACTTTTGAATCGTCAATTACATTACATTACATTTAAAAAAAAAATGTCAGTATGTCAGTCCGTGAGTAAGCTACCACCAGCTCGGCATGCGGCTCTGCTGAGAAGAGCTGGCCAGAAACTCAACAGTTGCTCTTTTTTTTAAAAAAACAATTTAACAATGTTTGATGTATACGTTAGAGTATCCCGCAAATGAGTCAACAAGCAAAGCTCCACAACCTAACCTTTTAGTTGACCGAAATACGATCAACCAAATAATAAGCTATAATAAGCTTTTTTTAACAGAATACTTTTAATTTTACATTTTAAAGCAAGAAAAGGAAGATCTAAGATATCTTGTGGAACCTTATTATATATGCGTACACTCAAACCCATAAAGGATTTTTTAACTTTTTGAAGACGATATTTCCGCGTTGAGAGTTTATTTTTGTTTTTTGTATTTATAGGGTGTCTGTCACTATTTTTTACATATGTATCCAAATTGTGACGTACAAACAAGATGTTATTAAATATGTACTGCGAAACGACCGTAAGAATGCCTATTTCTTTAAAAACATCTCTCAGGGAATCTCTAGCTTTTAAATTTAAAATAGCCCGCACAGCTCTTTTTTGTAAAATAAATACAGAGTTTACTTCAGCAGCACTGCCCCACAATAAAATGCCGGAAGACAAAATACTATGGAAATAACTAAAATAAACTAATCGAGCCGTATTAACATCCGTTAATTGTCTTACTTTTTTAATTGCATAGACGGCGAAGCTGAGTTTGCCTGAGAGTGTTGAGAGATGGGGGTTCCACTGGAGCTTTTTATCTAGAGTTATTATACCTAGGAAAACTGTTGAGTTAATTAGTTCCAACACTTCATTGTTAAGGAGCAGGCTATAATTTTGACTTTTTACATTAGGAAGTGTAAACTCCATGCATTTAGTTTTCTTAGTATTTAAGACCAAATTATTAATTTCAAACCAATGAAGAACACGTGACAGAGCACTGTTAACTTCGTCATAATTAGTCCTATTACGCTCTACTTTAAAAATAAGTGAGTTATCATCAGCAAAAAGTACAATGTCACATAGACCTTTTACGAAAAAGGGCAGATCATTAATATATAATAAGAATAAAAAGGGGCCAAGAATAGATCCTTGTGGAACACCCATCTTTAGGTAAGAACCAGCCGATTTAGAATTATTTACATCAACCGTCTGGACTCTTTGATCAAGGTAGGAGGCAATAAGATCAAGCGCAATACTATGCACACCATAGTGGTTAAGTTTGCATAGCAATGTTTGATTATATTATATTTATGTATATTATTATATTATGTCTATTATTTTATTATATTGTATCTTCTTTGTATTATTATGCACCACTCTTCTATTTACCTTGCGATGAGACCGCCTTATACATACCCAAAATATTTTTTTTTACCTCATTTACTTTATTGTTTTCTTTTATTTCTTATTTTTTTTTTATTTTATAATATATAGAAACTGTCAGGGAGCCCATAGGAATATAGTTTAAAAAGAAGTGTTTTGTTTAGAATATCCAGCTTTCTCTTATTCTGTATGGGCCAGGGTGTCATCCTAATACGATGTCTCTCAGTGGCTGTTGTAGTAAGATCACAGGTGTTATGTCTTACATGCCACCCAAAGTATAAGAAAATTATATCTTTATTTATTAAACTTACTTATATTTCATGTTAAGTGCTAATTAGCTATTTACTGTTATTCAAATGTAAACATTATCCTTCTTGCATTATTTATATTCCAATATTTGATCTGAATCCTTATCTAAGTAATGAGCTAAATCTTAACGGATTCCAGACTAGTTCTCATTGGTATGATAGTATTACCATACCGGATTTTTTAAATATTTAAATGAATTCAAGTTTCTTAATAAAATTTAATTGTATTATATTAAGTAAGTGCTTGCCTCTTACACAACTTTTAATAAAGTGCATTAATTTATAACGTTTAACGCTGTAACGCTTATATGTGAAATTAATTCAATTGTTTATTAAATTTCTTTAAACGGATTTTGGTCGATAAGATAGGGGTACTGTAGAAAAACGCCTACTCGATCCTATAATGCCGCCAACGGTTTTGTGCTTCGACTGAAATTGGAAGAGACAATGGGCGGAACGGAAGTAAAAGATTACTTAGTTTTAATATAAGAAATAACTAAATATTTACTGAGAATGTTACTTTTATACTCACAAATAAGAATTTAATAATATTATTTGGATTGCACTTTATGGCAAAAAACAAAAATGTAAATATGTATAATTATATTTCCTGAAACCAAAGCAAGGATCCATGTATATATTTCTAAAATGCAATTCATTCTTTTATGCACTGTTTATTCTTTTGCTCTACGCAATTTAAATATTCTTCAAAATATTATATTAATTATATGGTATTTATCAAACAGTAATATAATTTACTTTCTGGCATAAATATAACGAGGTATTATATTATGTGTTTAACATAAAGATAAAAGCAAAACGATTTCTAGTCTTTCGAGAATGCTTTATATATCTTACTACTGGTTTTTGCTGGAAAGGGTTTTATTCGAACATAACTACTTCTATTGTTGTCTTTGAATTTAGGGTCATTCTGTTTGTTTTGCAATAACCAAAAATTTGCACTTGATAAGAATTTTGTGGAGGCATTATAAAAATCATAGAACAACCCGCGAAGACAGATATATCGAGGCGGTTAGCAACTGGGTAGCTTAAATTTCGGAAGAGAAGATATTCAAAAAGGTTGCAGATTCGAATCCTGCTCATGTAGATATATTTTGATATCCATATTTATTTAAAATTTAAATAATATTACCATGAATAAATGTTAAGAGATAATTTAAAACGTAATGTTAAATTTTTTTCTGTCTCTTTTTTTAATAATAATGTTGAATAAAAAACGATACACTGATTAGTTTAATTCACTCGCAAAAGAATCCAAATTTGACTTCGATAAAGTCGAGTACGTACAGAATTTATTCATTCGCTAAGACTCGATAAATCTCTCAAACAGATTTATAGTACCTATGTAAGTGTTGCTGAAGTAATGGCTTGTTTTAGTTCCACTTGCATCTGATTCCATTATATTTATTGAACTCTCTGTGATTATAAAAAATCGAACTTAAAATTTTACACAAAACATGCTAAAATGCAACAAATGATTTGAAAAAGATTTATATAGTTCGGTTAAAAAAATTATTTGAAAAAAAATTATACATATTAAATTTTGATTCTAGATTCTTGCAGAGATTGTTTCGATTATATTATTACTTATAATTTTTATTGAATTACAATATCTTAATATATATATATTCTTAAATATACACCACAAATATGTAAAGTACAAGACAATCTATAAACAAACAAAAAAAAAATAAAAAAAAACAATAAAGTAAAGAAGAAAAAATTGTAAATAACGTTTAGCCTGAAGCCTGAAGACAATGAGTAATTTCATTATATTTCAGAACCATAACAACCTGCGTTTATCGGTTAACCAAGGCAATATTGTTAAAGTAACGTTAGACAAGCATTGTGTTTACTTTCATAATAGTTTGTATAATCGAGTGCTATATATAAAAGTGAAGCACTCTCTGGTCGCGTCACTCAATGTGTGAGGGCTCTTAAATATCAAAACCGTATACAGGTTGAATATTTTTACTTTTTTTTTTTTTTTTATATTCGGCTATAAAGTATATATAGGTTGTTTTTATATTTAAACTTTCGTGACTATTATATTTACGGGATGATTATCCGTGAATACAGCCGGGTAAATATAAATACAAATTGGCTTTTTGTTTTAGTGTTTAAAAAAATTAAGTGTTAATTCGAAATTCGATTCGATTCTTACAAGGGACAAGAATGTATGATTCACAAATTATTGTATGGGTGTATTTTAAGTTCGTTGTTTATGTGACAAAATTATTTTGATTTCTGTAGGATAAGGTAAAGGAAAAGAAATTATTATTATGTGATAAATTTGTGATATCATATTTTATGGAAATTCTGTGGGCGTGACGCTAGTTAATCAATTAGCTTTTGTGAGCTGCTCCACTCAATTTTACTTTGTTGTCAAACTGGAGTCTGCGTTCGAAGGACATCTTAATTTTAATGACAATCGTTACTGTGACTACAAGAAATAGCACAGCTGAGTCGTTCTTTGACAAAAAATCTAACATTTTTAAAAATAATTTCATCGTCTCTTATCCAATAACACATGAACTACAAAATGTGTATAAAATGTTAAGTAAATGAGGTCGTCGTATGATTGCCTTAGATCGCGTAATACGTCTGCGTTCTCTGTCCTATTCTCGCACTTACGCATAGAATGTATTGCTATCCCATTCGACATTATAATGAAATGTCGTTAGCGCCATCTTGATTTATCGCATCAGCTGTTTTGAATTGCTGTCGGATCATCATACACCCACATTTCTAAGATATCTCGTCCATGTCTAAAACTGCACTTTTTCAAATGAAATCGTATACTTTTTAAATTTGAATATAAACCGACGTATATAAATGCTTTATCAAAGCTTTTTAGGTATGAGAGTGAAAATGAAGGTCCTATGTTGCTAGTGCACGTAGCTTTGATACGTCTAAATGTTGGATAAAGCATCATTAGCCCTTAAGCCATAATTGAACAAACATTCTCAATACAATACTAAATTGCAGGACTGAGTGAAGCGCTGATATATTCTCTTTGACACTAAATATATGTAATTTTAACATATACTTCTAATGGCAAGAGCTGTTATGATTTTTATTAATATTTTTAATTAATACTTACTGTATATATATATATTCTTTATTGCACACCACAAATATGTAAAGTACAAGACAAGCAAACAAAAAAAGATATAAAAATAAAAATAAGAAATAAAAAAGTAAAAAAAACAATAAAGTAAAAGAGAAAAAAAAACCATACCATAGATAAATAACAAAAAATATAAATTTGTAACAAATACTCATTAAATTGACAATATGTTCACGTGATATGAAATTGTTTTTAAATCAATGTGGTTAAAAATTAAAAAAAAAATAATAATAATAATTTAAAACTATTGCTAATATTTTTATGTTCTTTTGTCACTTTTGACGAAAATTTACTGACCCCTCGATGTATTATTTTGTTTTAGATTTCCGATTCACAATTGATACTGTCATATCAGAGACAAAAGAAGTTAAAAATATACAAATAGAAATGTTATGATCTTAGTAATTAATTAAATAAATATATCTTTATCGACTATATCAGATTTGAAGTTATCCAACTTAACTGGGGGGTTACCCGAAGTTTGGCAGTTAGTTTAATGAACTGTAATTCAGAACCACCGTTTGCAATTTAAGATATTATAATTCAAGATATTGTATTAAATACAGGTAAATGTTTAGTAATTTCTAACTCGCCCGACATTGTTTGGCTTCGCTCCCGTGCCAAATAACTAATGCGACAACATTTAGACTTAACAATAACGAATTAAGTGTTAAATTGTAATGGTATTGTTTCCATAATAACGATAGGTTAAGATTTTTGTGTAGAATAAAACTATGTAAAAATAATAAAGGCTTTAAGCTTTGCCTTATTATTCATCGGTGAGACAAATTTTACTACGCTGGAAATTACGTCTTGAACTCAATAATGTGTCTAAAACGTGTAATGGCCCATCACTAAAATTAACACGCTTCAACAAAGTAATTTGTTTGTTCAGAACAAATGTTGAATAAACAGTTTCTGTATTATTAGCCAAATATGTTTTTTATCTTATTTATTTATTTCATGTACCACAATAAGTTACACAAAAATGAAAATGAATAAAGACGTATTCATTGGATATGCTTATCTCTACAGAGAGATCTCTTCCAGCTACCCAAGAGTGTTCTATAGGTTTTGATGGCAGAGATAGGTACATAGATATTTAATCACATACTTAATTAAAGTAAATATAGACGCAACCCCTGAAACTAAGCATTGATTTACAGAAACCCCACACGAACCACTGGAACATATGTTTATGTATCATGGTAGTAGCGAAGGTGATATATTTTATTGCTGTCAATACTTGTATTAAGTATGTATGGTGTGGTAATTGGTCAGTAATAAGGAACTAATGATCCGAATCTCAAGTTGGGTAATAAAGTAATAGTCCAAATTTATTCTATGTATCATCCCGATATTCAAATCACAACACCGTATAATCCCCATTTAATTCACCTGTCGAAGATTCACCGATAAAATAAAACAGCGAAAAGATTGAAATATTTGTCCGTGTTCAATTCTTTATGATTATTAAAAAAAAAATCGATTTTTATCATTAGTATATAGAACGATTGAACATTTTTTTCCAATGAATTCCAACTAATAACTAACATGCAAGCATCAATTGATAAAAGTTATAATAATATAGAAATAAAATAATTATAATACATGAAATAAACCATCTAGAAGCTTAAACCTCCTGAAACTAAATAGTAACAAAATCAAATTCTCATTTGTAGGTCTCTACAAATTTACATTTTATTTAGCGGGCAATAATCATTCGTTCAATACACTGAATGGTTAAATGCTGTTCAAACTAAAACGTCAAACAACCATTACAATGCCGACCAACTTGTATACGGAAATATTATTAAATATATTTTTAATTATAAAAAAAATCACTTCAACAAGATAATGATTTTCTAATATTTGGATTTCATTTGATATATTAATTTAAATTTGCAATAATTACTTTTTTTATGCTGGATATATAGTTTTAGAAAAAAAAAAGACACTATCTTTTACACTATAAATCTTTTAATAAATATGTACTATTTATTTACGCCTACGGATGTTTATGATAATATAAATTAATAAACTAACCTCAAATTTACTGTTTCATATTAAATAATGATTGTATCATACAATATTGAATAGCAAATGGTGTATTAAATTGTTTGTTGTTATTTGTTTTGTGGTAAAGTATTTCCAGTTAGCGTACTACAAAATAAACAAATAAACGTGGACCAAATCAGTTAATATTAATATGTGAGCAGTATGACAACACTGTCCGGAGCAGAATTATATTGACTGCATTACTTATACACTTTTTTGCAGTCTATATTTTTAACTAAAAAAAAAATTGGATCAAACACCAAATTCCTTGATTACTTTTTAATATATTATAAAAAAGGAGGCTCTTGGATGCAATCTTTGCTTTTAAATATTCTCTATTTAAAACATATTTTAATTACTGATTTCCGGACATATAATTCATTTAGGGTTACGTTGACCTTATAAACTATTCCCTTTGATCTATTCCGACTCCCGCCGACAGCGACGAGACAGGACGCAATCCTTGATAGATTGAAACATAGTTCTAATAGCTTTTGCTGCTATGAATATATTAACATTCCCAACGACCTTTAAAATATACAAATAAAATGTTAAAAGACAGTGATACTATTATTTGTACAAATTATATTGTACCAACCATACAGGGGACAACAACTGTTACTCCTTAATACAGATTATTTTTTAACCTATCTAGTACAGAACTTCACCCATATGTTATGTAACACTAAACTGTACATTTATAAATAAATACAATACAAATACAATGACGGACAGACAATTTACAGTGACAATAGTGAGACAAATCCAAGAAAAGAGCTGACAAATTAGCCGAAATTAAATTGGATTTATGTCTGGGAGCGCAAGATTAAAAGGAATTAAAATCAATTACAAAAAAAGAGGCTAAGCCTATTAATTATTGAAGTTAAATATTTCCAACAATATAAATACGGCTGAAAAAATTGCGTGCGCATTTCAAAATGAAAAATTATGGATTTATTGGTTTATTAGAAAGAAATAAGTAGAAATTAGGCACAGTAAAGACAAAAACTGGTGAAAGAATGTAATTTCAATTCAATATGGCCAAATATCATAAATATTTTTACAATTAAATAAATTATAAGATTTTTTTCTAAAATTAAATTTTACTCTATTATGTTAAAAGCCTAACTGATCATTTCACATACATTTTTCGTAGTTATTTATAAATTACATTTGATTGTATTAAGGCCGATTGTTCGTATTTCATACCTACTATCAACACGTTCGACGGTATTCAATACAGGAAGAGTGTCACATAAAACTTCCTCTGTCAAACACCATCAATATTTGGAAGGCCGTGTGCTTCCAAAGACTAGCAATGCTGTTAAGAACACAAACCGCTAAAAACCCATAAAGAAACAGCAATATTTTCTCGATAGATGCAGATCCGCTAGAATATTATAGTAATAAAACAATGCCTCTAGCTTTATTCTTATTTTCACTACAAAAGACGTGCCTCAATTGACAGTTAAAGAGATCAATCCAAATGTCTTCTATCTATTGACTAAATGGAGAAACAGCGCTGGAGGGTGTTGAAAGTGTTGTCAAACCTTTAACACTCAGGCTTGCAACTAGATCATCGCAAGGAACTCATATTGCTTCCTCCAGCCGTTAACTAATGAAAGTTTGACCATAAATTTAAATATGAATATATCATTTAAAGTAATGAGGAACTATGGAACAAGTTGCTACGAAAATGAGCTACGTATTACACATAATGTAACGATTTATTACATTTAGGGCTCTGCTTCTTTTGTGCCGTAGGTCATTATATTTAAAGGTCTATTCAGTACACTTCTTATCACATATTTAAATTTATTTAGCGCATGCCATGAATTGGTGTGCTTTTGAATACGTACCCAGATAAGGACAAATAAATTCGTAATAATACGTTAATAGTATATATTAAAATATTATTATTACTATATTTTGTCGTAATATATATCATTTGCATTTCAGTAGCTTGATTATAATAAATATATAAATGGATAAGTAATTATTTAAATATATGTTAAATATATGATGGGTGATTTTGTGTCTCCATAAACCACTCCAAAGGTTAATTCCAAAGTGGCTTTTGAATTAAGAAACATTAATATATATATATATATTTAAACGGCTGTACTTACGCCTCAATAATATTGGAATTTTTCACAATTACTATCGAACCATTCGGGGTTCATATTCGGGATGCGTCGGATCGGGACTTCATGATTTTGGATGCGACTTGCTGTCAGCTCAGTGAAGAGAGATATCTGGCCTCGGCGGGCCTAGACCAGACCAAGCTGACTGTATCTCAAAAATGGATGAATCTTCTACGCTGTCTAGAAACTCACTAAATTTCCCGTAGTTATCCCATGGGCGGGACCGTGTGTCCATATAGTTAAAAAAAACGAGGTGTTAGAATTAAGAAATACGGATATTGTAAAACTATTAACCCGGCTGTACTCACGTCAATAATATCACAAATTTTCACTACTAGTTTCAAACCTATTCGGGGTTCTTATTGAAACTCAAACGCCAAATATATATTTAATAGTCATCATGGATCACGCAAGTTTATAAACAAAAAAAGGAACATGAAGTATTATAATTCTAAAAATTGCATATCGTGTATAAATTCACTTACTTTTTTTAACAATGAGTATTTATTAACAATAAATAAGAATACATAAAACATAGGACACAAATAAAATCCGGACGTCAAAGAAAACTGGTGTATCCGATCGCGCATAGTTAGTATAAATTACATGCTATATTATTTTTGGTACAAGTGAAAATTATATATTTTACAATCACATATATAACTTTCAAAACCGTTTTTTGGCGTGAAAACCATGCGCCTGACAAATACCAAACAACTGTATTGTTAGATTTTAATAAGAGATTGGATATATTGGGTCCAAATTTTGTCTTCTAACTAGCGATTATTTTAATGGAATGTTACATAAAACTATAAAAATTATATTCGCTTATTCATCGGCCTCCACAGACGAAATTATTCGTGGTGAGAAAAATTGTTCCCCTTTATTTATATTTAAATACATTCCCATAACACCAGATGGAACTGGTAACCACACGACAAACGAAAATTACTCGATATTTACAATAATACGCCAACAACAACAAAATAGATGATATGTTTCATAAAGCTTTAAATTCACTTTTATTTATATGTATAGAATTAAATTATTTTAAAAATAGACTAACAGCATTCTATTGTCTGACAGTAGTCAGAGCTACTTTATAACGAAATCATTTGTATAAAACGATTAACCTTTAAGAAAATATTATTATAGAAGTTAAATAATAAATCTATTTAAGGCAAGAATCATAGAGATATTCTGGTAATTTACTAATTCAGTTAAGTTAAAAAACAGTTTTTAATAAATATATGAAGTGAATATCTATACAAACAAAATAATGGGTTTATCCGAACGCCATTATAAGCCTAGAAGCAAAATCGAATTTGAGCGCCGAGCTTGGTTCAAGGCATCGTGTTGGCTCCCAAATTAAAATAAAACATGTTTAGTACGTGTAAATATGTGAAAGAACGCATATTTGTTTTGTTTAACTTCGTGTTCAGGATTGTTCTAAGACAGCTTTAAATTTAAGGGTGTAATTGAGAACAACTCCAACGTTATGTGCTTCCTGTTGCTCGCGTTATTATCTATTTTGACTCATTTGGTATTTGAGCTGTTTTTGATGACTGATTGGCGCAGCGGGCGATATTTCATCTATGGGGCCGATAGTCGTGGGTTCGATCCCAACACTAGAAAGTATTTGTTATAAAAACTTGTATTTTTCTAGGGTCTGTGTTATTTATGTGTATTATATGTAAGCATTTACAAAAAAAATAATAGTTTATGTATATTCAATATTATCATGTATACGGTACGGTACGGTACGGTACGTCACGGTAAAATATTATATAAGAAAAGGATTAAGAAAATATTTTTCTCCCCACTCCAAAAGTTGTTGGCGTTAATGGTTTAATCTCTCTTATTGCTTGTCACAAAGTTTCTTATTTGGTAAAGTTCATAGGCAATAAACTTTATTTGCTACACAATAGTTACCGTATTAGGTTATTGGTTAAATATTGTTATTGTAGTATTTTTGCTTCTATTGTCATTTTATCATATATGTCATATTTGTCACATTAGTTAAGTTATTTTTTTTACATTATTAATTTTGGTATACTTAGGCTTACATTAAAAATGGTCTCTTTAGATTTCCTAATAAGTTTGGTAATTTTTGCGCAACTTTCAACAAGATAGTATCTTGTGAAAATTACTTGGCTTCGGACTAATATCAATAAAGCAAAGAATGTGATTTGCAAGTAGCTGCTCAATTTTATTAGCACAAGATGGAAATAACATAAATTATTGCTTTTATATATTACAAATTACAAAATGCAAAGATTTAGACGTAAATATGTTTACTGCAAACAAGTTTTGTATGTAATTCTCAATACACAGATTAAACAATTGTACTTTCTAGGCGTTACAGACTTCTCTAATGAACGTATCCTATCAGCATACAGTGTATATAATGTATATTGAACGGAATCCCAAAGCGTTCTATGAGTTGGTTATGCGTAACAATTGAAGAGCCGACGTTGTAATGCGGGCTGCATTTGAATATTAATGCCATCTACATAGAGATGATACAACAATAAAGACTTAGTATTTTCAAGAAATTCTTTAAATACAAAGCTATTTCAACGTACCTGATAATTAATTATTTCAATATTTATCATTAATTAACTTATTTGAGAGTTTATTTAATGTTATCAGAAATCGAAAACGAGATTTACGTCGACAAAATAGTACGCAACAGAACAGCACGATATAATTCCTCGTGATTGTGACGGCTGTACAGCAATCGTAATTTAGAATCACATTACCGTCTGTATAAGGTAAAGTTTCAGAGAAATTGTTTTCAACCTTAAAACACACTGTTGCATTACTTTTAGCATTTGAAATGTTAAAAATAATTATTAATTTACTGTACCTTTTTTTTTCATTTCTTTCATTATTTTCAACTGTATGACGTGCGTTGTTATTATAATTTTTTCAGGTATACAAGATTAAAGAAGATTCTCTACAAGTTTATTGTAGAGAAAGTATATTGAACGCCTAAGGCTATTATTTAAGTTCATGGAATTACGCAAAAACTTTGACCAATTGAGCATATTTATGACAGTTGACTTACTGTTACATAAAATCTCCTTTCAATGTTTTAAATTACATATTTAAATAAAATTATAGTTGAAAGAATAACCTTGTTAGCAAATCTTATAAGCTATATCTGTAAGTGCCTGGTTTTGGGGGCTAATAATAATACGGGCTAATAATAATACAGGCTAACAATAATATGGGCTAATAATAATACGGGCTAATAATAATATAGGCTAATAATAATACGGTCTAATAATAATATAGGCTATTAATAATACGGGCTAATAATGTAACGGACTAATAATAATACGGGCTGATAATAATTCGGGCTTATAAAAATACGGTCTAATAATAATATGGGCTAATAATCTTCTCGGTCACAAAATAACTTACTATTCCTAATAATATTTATATACTTTTGATAATCTATTGATGTATCGCCTTCGACTCCTGAGAATTTAATAGATTCCGCACTGATGCATGCTCGTAAATAGAGAGATTGCCTCCTTAAGGTTTAGTGATGGGACATGTTATAGATTTTTTTTACATTTATATAAAATCTATCTTTTTACGAACCTGCACAACTTTACTATCGGTCCAATGGCATAAAATCATAAGGCACTTAACACAAGTTAGACAAATTATGTCCAGGCATTTTAAGAAGTTTAAGGGCAAAACACATGCACGTAATAATTATAAAGTAGTTTCTAGCAATTTATTTATAAGATTTTTTAATATAATTTGTTATACTTTTAGCCTTATTTATAAAAGCAGAAAAAACCGTCTTGTCATCTTTATTTATCCAACATTTATCCAACAACGTTGGTGTAATTGTTATTTACAAAGTAATTTTTAAAACTCCCATTATTCAACCATAAGTACCGAATGAAACGGAACTTAACTTGACTGATTAAAATTGAACAAACTTAATTGATAGGTCGCATTAATCGTATAATTATTATTTCTTTAGCATATAAAAAAATAATATAAATAAATAGCCATTACCCAATCCCACCCCTAGCTCCATGAGATGAAGTAACGTAATTTGTACGTTACATTACGGTGTAGTGAAGGAAAATATATTCTCATGTAACACAAGACGTCTTTATACAGATTTACTGAGAAAATGTATCCTATTTATTTATTAACAGTGAAAAGTTGTAGGTTTGAAAGAGAAATAGAAAATAATTTCCTATATGTCTATATCATTATTATTACTGTTTGATGTTGATTCCAATTATTCCATTCTGCGTGACAACCATACCAAATATTCCATTCTGCGTGACAACCGTTCCAATTTATGGAAGTTAATTCAAATTTCCTTAAATATTCGTCCGTTCTATGGATTATCATTATTTATAAATATTTTTTCCCGTATCAAGATAAAATAAGTATAGCAAAATAATATATTATCGTTTTGCATCAACTTAAAAGTTTTAATGAAAATTCTGTAGAAAACTAGGAAATCGTACTTACGTTTTTAAAAAATCTAAAATAAAGTTATTTAACAATATACAAACGGAAATATTTATTCTAATAACTCTTGTAGCTCTTCTCTAAATTATATTTTTAGTTATATTTCAAAAAATAACATAATTCCAGCATATTGTCAGACATGGAACTTTGAAATGAAAGTGAATACTTTTGGAACCCGGATATTCAATTGAAACTTCTATAATCTTGTGATTTACATTTGTTTTCATCTCACGACACGACATTATATCTTATCAGTTGAACATTTATAACATACAGCGACACGTCATATTATTTACAGAAGCAAATTCAAGTGCTAGACAACTGGCCTGAAATGGGTTAATTAACTAGATTCATTACAATATTATGCAGCTGACATGTTTTCGGACCTGGTAATCCCACTTTTCAACTATTGCTATTGAATGGTTACTAAAGGGACATTTTAAAATGGTCTGCTGAAAAAATACATACCCACATAAAGGAGCAGTCGTGGAGACGTAATATTTATATAAAAAATGATTCATTAAAAAACATGTCGAGTCCGTCACGTCTACGTTAATCAACACCAGCAATCGTCATTCTACTATTCAGTGTTTGAGAACGTCGAATTGTTGCGAAAAATCGCCTATTTTCCCGCAAAACTTTGATTACTTTTCCCCTTAAGCGTCAGAATGGATTTTGTTTCTTTGTCGTGGGGTCCTGAGTTTGAAAGTAATGGTGGAGGTTAATTCAGAGGATTGGCCTCAATTTTTCTTAATTTATTTTAAGTGCAACTGTTTTTTATTTTATGTCAAGAATTTTATGGATCTTTTCTTTAGGGTAATCAAATTCTATTTTGATTATAACCTACTGACTACTATTAGTTCAAACTCTCTTAGTACCCAGTTATATGTCAAAGAATTCTCAAGAAATGATTATCATTCACGTTTTTTTTTTTAACAACGGGCCTGTTACCTCCCATCTTTCCAAATGAAAGTAGAGTACCTACCGCCAGATTCTGCGATACGATGGATATTGCGAAATTCTTTGATGGCACATATTACTATGGCACGTACGTTTCCAAAAGTTTATGCAGGTGGAACACCAGCTTTCTTACGGGATGGAGCATAAAAATAGTTCTTGGCTGATTTATCGGGCTCTAAGCCCGTGAACGACAGTGTTCTCAAAGGACTGTAACCAAGAACGTACTTTCTACATATTAATGATATATGTATATGCTAAAACTAGGATACTGTAACATCTGGCCGTTGAAAAGTGCTATAAGATATTTGTGTCTCCACTTGAAATCTTTGGAGTGGGTTCAATTGAATCTTGTTTGGTCTAATCATCAGACGATACAAATTTAAGTGTTTAAACTAAAAAACTATTATCGGTATCACAACTCAGTGAGAACACTGAATCCCATGCCAAGTATTGGAGTATTTAAAATAATTCTCAGTTTGCGGTCATCTAGAAAACAAGCTTAGATTGGCATCAAAAAAACTTGAAATGATCGAGAGAGTGAGGCAGTTCTTTACCACGAACCAAAGGCAGACGCTATATAAGGTTTCGGTCCAGCCAGTTTTGGAGTACTCATCTCATATCTGGTGTAGATCGTTCCAATATCAGATTCTGTCATTTGACCGCTTACAACGACGTGTCCTCCACGTTGTCGAAGATTCAGAGCTCTGTGAAAGGTTTAATTTTTTGGATCATCGGGATGGTATTTTTTCACAAAGCGGTGGTCAAAATTGTTTTTCCACGTACAACCAAAATATGCAATGAGCTTCCCTAGGCGCTATTTCCAGGTGTACACGACATAGTATACCTGCTACATGACAAACCGGAGACGGTTCTTCCGTAGAACCCAACAACGCTTTTGCTATTTCTTTGGTGTTGAAACGGATCATGTATGTTTTATAATCTCTTGCCACCAGGTGACCCGTATGCTTGACCTCTTATAAGATATCAAATAAACAAAGGTACCGTCTTGTGTTTCATAAATATTTTTTGGTAACTAGCTACTAAAAACCCTTTAAATTATTATTATCATTAACTATAATTTAGCTAAAAAAACGCATTTTAATGTGCTTATTGCAAATTGATATATAGGTCCTTACATATGAAATTAGTTTTGTATGGAAAAAGTCTAAAAGATAATAACAAATTATATTTTTAATAAATCTAAGAATGTATCATTATTTATAATACCTTTGCCATTTTGCCACTATACACTTTCGCCATTTTATAGGTAGTACGTTGATTACATTTTTTGAATATTTGTAGGAGTGATAGTCAATAAAGTCTTTAAAGGTGATTTGGACTCCTTCATTGTTATTATTTTTATCCTAGCGTGAAGTGGCCTAAATTAAGATAAATTGAGAGCAATGTTCGGCATAGCGTGTGCCGCTGGTGTAAAGCTGTAATGTTTGACCCTAGCGTTAGACCACCAGTACATTTATCGGGGACAACTTTGGCAACAAGGTTTGTCGATACTACAGGGTCATTGGGTTAAGTAACTTAACTAATGTAATACTGCCCTCAATACGTATTTATTAATGTATTGTATCCATATCTTATACTTCTCCAACTTGTTTCAAGTGATTTGTTTAATCACTTACACCGAACCCTTCTGCTAGCTCTGGCTAGTGCTTTAAGATGGAGCCGCTTCCAAACTTATTTTTCAATCATCAATTTCATCTAGAGGTACCCGTCTTTCACGGCTTTTTTCGATCTCGTATTCGTAAATTCTATATTTGAATTTTCTTTTTCATGTACAAAATGATGAATAAAATCAAAACCGGCTAAATTTTACTAAATTTTAACATAGAATTCCAAACCAAACACCACATATTTCAGAACAAAGAAGCGATATATATATTATAACGATAATTTCATGTGTTAGGTCATTATACCTGTATGTTGTATGTATCTGAAATTTGTACATTATATTTGTTTCACTACAATATAGAATTAAACATTATTATAATTTGAACTGAATCAAATATTTAATGTATTAAAGAAAATTATAGAAACTTTTTTAAGAATACCATCTATTATATAATAACGTAAACTTTTGGAAGAACAGACTTGATGATACGTCAAAAGCAATTCAACTTAGAGTAGAACCTTATCTGTCAAATTCACTGACTTAAATTGGTTCTAATAAATTTACACAGATGTCGCTATATAAGCCTAACTTGTATTTTATGTCCGTAAATTTATGAATTTATTTGTAACATACGAATACATTTATATTTAAAATGTTTTTATGTTCGTGATAGTAGTGTTTAATAAGAACAAATTCAAAATACTTTATCAAAATTTAGAATTGTAGTCGCTTATAGAAATATTTATTTTAATAGATAATTACTAACTCGTATATAGTTTGAATATTTTAATTGTACAAAAAACTAAAATTAATTACAATGAATTGTATTTTATCTAGTTTTATTATTTCAAAACTGATATTATAAATTGTGCTTATTTATTAATATAATGAATAGTAAATACGATAAAATATTTTTAATATTATGCGTCGTTCTATGAATATCTGTATTGCATTTGTCGGTAATAGATAAATAAGAGCTTCAAACCAGTCTTTTCCTTCTCAATATTTTTTTGTATTTTATATATCTATATTTCAGTTGTTAAATTAATACTTAACCGATGTTATTTATATTGCATTTGCATACGGAAATATTTCAAGGTTTCAAACAAATATAAATGATTTCATTATACTCGTAATTTAACCTGCATAACATTGGAAAAATACGGATACCTCCGGCCAAGAAGGTGATGATGACCAGGTGGTAATGTGGGACTACCCGGCAGCATAGAAGACGCTGCCATTTTTAAGGCTACCCACTAAAAAACCAACCTTTACCCTCATCGCCTTTGTGGAACGCCACGGGATCGCATTCGCATTCACCGTAACGCTTAACTTGCATAACCTGCAAATTAAAGTATTTATTTGAACTCCCCGATCATATAAATACAACAAGGATGATAGGACCACCGTTCAATACTGAAACAATATATTCTTAGCGTTTTGAAAGTCCATTCTAAAAAACATATTATATAATAATAATAAAAATACTTATACTATTCATATTACAACAATTAAGTTCATAAAACGTTTTTCATGTAACTACGTATGATATGAAGTTAAAATATAATAAGTGATCATTAAATAAAATTAAAGAAGGTTACAATAATAAATCGCTACCCTGCCATGTAGCTCGCGTGCGCCGGCGCAGTCAGTCAGTAATACGATCGATGGCGGTAGGTTGCTTTCATCTTCAGCAAAAAAATTGCTTAGTCCTTGAAAATATATGTATATTGTATATGTGTTGTTTATTGTATATGTATTATATATTATGTTTGTGTGTCTACGGTAAGTTTTTTTAAATTTTACAACATACTTCTATGTGTGGACTTGAGAACACATCATCATCACAATAAAATTTTGTAAAAATTTTAATATAGTTTTTGCGTTTTCCCGTAAAAGTAAAATATTTTTTCGAAGTTGCAGTCAGGAATGTTGAATTTTATGTTCGGTGTACGAACAAACAATATAAGAAATCTATACCTATTGTTTGCCTGTTTGTTTATCTGTATATTATTAGCGAATGAATTATATAGAATATTTTCCATTCGTGCTTTTATCTTTTTTTGATATTTTTTTTACCTGAAAATGGAAATGGAATTAAAATACAACAAAGCACTGAACTGGATTTTATGAATGTAGGTGTTATTTAATGTCTGTAATATAAAATATTCATTATTTTAATTTTAAAGCAAATACAATTGGCTATTTTGTTTTATAACATACCTAAAGAAGATTATTCATTTATATTTGATAATATAATCTGATACATATTATTTTTTTAATAAATTTTACAAACAAACTATACCGAAACATATTCTACCAAATAAAAATATAATTCAATAAAAATAGAATTTTTAAAACATATTCTACCACAAAAATAATGTATTTTTTTTTTCTTTATTTAAGGAGCTTGGTCCTACTGGACTAAGTCGCTCTATAGGACAATCTAAATATTTAATTCATAATAAAATATATAACAAAATATCAATATTATATAATAGTTACTTATTTTCTAAGATATTTTTTAACTAGCTGTAATAGTACCCTGACTTCTTCTGATAGAGGATGAGCCAGGGCACTACTTACAAACGCCAACTTCCCGAATAATGTATTATTTATTTATTTGAGAACTAACTTGTCAGTGAAATTGTCTATCTAATTCATATTACTACATACATGAAGTGATAAAGATTAGTTAGTAGTATCTTAGCTAGTAGTAGTAGTGACAAGTATATATACAAATATATTCCGGGGAAACATTGCGATTTAATGATATGTCTAAAATCGGAAATTTGTGGCGAAACTTGGGGGCTGTATAATTTTTATTTTTATATTTCGACTCAGTTCTGAATCTAAGCTGTTTTCAAAACTGTTGTTGTGTAAAAAAATCTAATTGAACAAAAACCATCACAATTGACAACTCTATTCGATAGAAAAACCTTGTTATTAGTCTATGGATGGCGTGTTCCAAACCGTCAAATTCTTCTTAATTCTCTCTTAATAGTATCTTTATGCTGTGTAGCCTCGTGTTGAATGTAAAATATTATGAATATTGCTTCAAAATGTCATCTATTTTGTAGACAAACTTATAATAGTAAGTTAAGTACTTGGAAGCTGTGATTGATCGAGTAAGCAAGTCTGCTTTCATAAATAGCAACGACAAGCTACCGATTGGAGTCTTGGTCTTCCTACTTCATGATGAAAATCTAGAGCTTTCTGGTGTTTAGGATATATTACTAATCTACTTCAGGTGCCTGACAGAGTTACCAACGTTCACACTAGCATAGGAAACACACGAAAATCCTTCGCATGACTGCCTTTTGCCAAGCAACTGATTAACGGAGGGGGATGAGGGAATTCCTGATCCTAACTACGTAGCATTGCATGATCCGGAATTTGCTGTTTCGTGTGCTGCGTTTAGATGTCGATACTTTGAAAAATTATATTTTTTTCTTGTATAATAATCACTATCGATATAACTTATTACATTACTACCTTAGTTCTCCCTTTTTCGGTGTAAAATAATATCTAAATTGCTGATATGTACAACTTTAAATAAATTTGTTATATTATTATGCTTCGAATGTAAGCTCAAGGGCGAATTACACATTTCTATTATTTTGAATTTTTAAAATAAGAATCTTAATTTTTAACTTTAAAACCTTGTAAATGTCAGAGAATCAGAGAACTAGGTGGTTAGTTATTCCATTTGTCTTAGCCAAGCTTTAATTAAACTTCATTCTGTTCTCTCATATCAAATATGACTATAACTCAAATATTCAACACTAGGAATAATTGTAATTTATTTATTCATATATTTACTCTTCATTTAGGTATTTTTTAATTATTCATCAAATTCGCTTTAATACAGAACTAAGCGCCTGGCAAAAACAGATATTATTTACATTTATTTTTTTGATAAAAGCACCATCTGTTGTAAATTTACACAAACTTTTTGAAGCGTAGACTCGATACGCAAAAAGCGATTCAACTTGGATGAGAACCTTATCCACCAACTTCACCGACTTACGTTACTAATATTGTTAATAAATTTACACAGATGTCGCTATAACCTAGTTGGACTAAACGTTGAAATACATTTATAGCAAACATTTACATTATAAATTATGAATAGTTACATTTTTAGAAAACGGTAATCATTTAATTTTTATACGCAAACATTCGCAAACTTGAAAAAACATAAAATATGTTATATTTCTTGTAAGAGATAAACGCATGCAGAAACTGTACATTACAGTGAAATTATGTTTTGCGTAATAAAAAAGAATTGGTCATGTGAAATAATTGTAATATAAGGATATATGTGCTTGATTATTTACAATTTATATTGTTTTTCTATACGTCATTTAAATCAAATTAATTGAATTACGTTTATTAAAAATTGTTTTAATGAATACATTATCGATAATTGTAAACGAAGGTTCAAATATTTAATTATAGTTTGTATTTGTAATAAGCATTATAATTAAACATTTTAACGTTTTTAGGTTGTTTTTTTTTTGGTGGTTATTACATTTCGAGTTTTATTGATTAGGTTTGCAATTTATTTCCTTGATTTGAGGGTTTGAATAAATTGTTTTTATAATATATTTAAAAGGTGAATTTTATGAGAGTTTATTATACAATATTTGAAGTAATGAATTTTTAATAGGATTTATTATCATAATAGACTGCATAGATATTAATGTAACCTATATAATATAAATTAAAAACAATTTAAGACAATAGTAATTTAAGAGAAACAGATTTAACATATTTTTTAAATTAAACTCAGAAGTGACTTTGAAAGTTTCGGCTTTAGTTGTTGTCTCAATAAGATCTTTCCGTAGTAATAAAATAAGGATATAAATATAATAAAACACTTTTGTATGAAACAACGGTTAAAATGTAGTAATGTTAATACATTTAAATATATTATCTTTATAAAGACGGTACTAGAATAAATCACTATCCTCTTAAGGTCACGCGCGTGCGCAGGCGCAGTCAGTAATACGACCGGCAGCGTTAAGTCGCCACTCGCCTTTGTAAATTCTGTTTCTTATTTGGATTTTTTTATATTTGATGTAAGTATTTTATTTTTCTAACGATTTTGAGGTTTTATTTCCGGTTGATATTTTAGGATAAACTTAAAATAATAATTTTTGTTAAGTTTCAAAGATTAAATAATTTCGGGTTTATAGTTACAGTATATCAGGACCTTTCTAAGTTGTTTAAAAACCATGTAGTAAATTAATATTTACATAATCTTTAAGATATTTTTCCTTATTTAGTGTCAGGTACAAAATTAATAAAACCACTTTATAATACCTATATATATACCTACTTATATATAGGTTAACTATTTAATATTTGAAACAATAGCAAAGTATTAGTTTTTTTTTTATTTTCATTATGATAATAATATTTGTTTTTATTATTATTATTACTATTATATACGGATATTCATTCAGTAAGATGTGGTTATTTAATCTGTTGTGAGTAATATTTGACCTTCCGGCTTGCGAAGTAGATGCTAAATAAAAAAAAAACCGGTTCATCGGTATTTTAAAAGTCGCTCCTATAAAAAATATGTTCTTATTAGAATACACAAAAGTTGCTGTGATAATACAATGACCTTTCGTAATCAGTTTATATATATTATTATTAAAATCACAGCCAATCGGATTATTTCGGAATTGAATCGGTTTTAATTTAAATTCTCACAATATTATTCATATAAATGTAATATTTTAAGTTTGACATTTAATACTCCGAACGTGTTCCATACCTTAAGTCAGTGCCCCAAGGACGAGTTTTGATAGTACGAAACGTTGATAGTTTTCGAGCAGTCACGAAAATTCTTGGTTGTCATTGGTTTACTAACAATCAGAACCAAATAACAACCAATCACAAACAAGAACTCGTAACGTTAAAACTCGTACTAGGAGTACAAATATATTTACATACATACCAATAGTAGTTGTAAGTTTCTACCTTTATTTTTAAAGCTAATAAATAGGGATGTGCCCCTTATTTTACCTTTAATCTCATGTAGGTATTTATCACATCATCATCATCATATCATATTTAAATATGAAATAGATACCATATTTTATAATCTGTAACTATAATAAAATGCAATAGAAACTAAGTATTGACTTACTTTATTTACTAATAAAATCAATGCAATGTATCCCAATAATTAAATATGCAAAACTAATAATCCTGTAAACGTATTTTACCCATTTCGTATATGAAAAGTAAATATCATATTCTATAATTATAATGAATTTATTAATTATTAAAAAAAAATAAGTATTGCTTATTTCGTAAAGTGAGATTCTTTTGCACTAAAAGATTTGTAAAACATAAAACTTTTCGTCTAAAATAGGGAATTTGTGTCATGACTTTTGGGAATTTCCGACTTTTGTAACTGGCAACATTATTTATAACTGCGAAAGATTGTCTTTAGGGAATATGAGTGTAGTTTAAATATGGTAAAAATCTTCTAATATTTTCGTTCAATCACCTGACACAAATACCTTAAAATATACATGACCAATGATTTGTTTTATATTTTTAATTTGTTAGTACCTGAGTCTTTAAAATTATATTATCTTTAGAATTAGATTGATTAATATTTATTTAGGTAGATCAATCAGAAAAATATATATTTTTTTAATTTTTTACTATCAAAAAATGTTTACAATGAGCGGACTTAAAGCTCCAGAGCATTCAGTATCAGTCCATCCGAAAAAAAAAACAATAAAATGAAAAAAAAATGTCAATACTACAGTATAACTAAAAAAAAACTAAAATATTACAAACTTTTAAAACTTAGCGTAGAAATAAACACAGTTATAGTATTATCATATTTATTAATAGAGTTATAGTATGGAATCAGAATTTTAGTTAAAATCTCCATTTTTGGGCGATGTACGAACAAACAAATTGACAAAAAATTCAAAAAATGTTGCTTTTTTATGCATATCCATTTAAACAATATTTAAATTGCTTAATCGTACATAAAAAGTATTATCAGTAGAATACTATTAAATAATATAAAATACAGATGCTATCTTATATTTTAATGTAACAATATCTGTAATAAGTACTTCCGATATAAAAATATATAAATGCATTTGTAAAAAAATATATATATATCAAATATAGTTGGTCTGTTTCAATCAGCAGTTGTTACGAGTGCTTTAAAAAAAAACTATTAATAATAAATTAAAAATAAACATATACAAGTTGGATTTTTAACAAAATACATTTCATAGAGGCAATATCTAAAACGAACAATAACTTCAGACCAAAACTTTTAATAATTTTCATTTTGCCCTTTACCTATTTTGGTTTAAGTTAAGTTTTTTTTTATAATTAAGGTATCTTTTGCAGTTGTCATATACTTATACATATGCTAAGTGGTTCGTAAATAAAACAGTTTTTCATTAGAATTAGAATATATTTTAGCTTCAAGGTTAAGTATCGTCATTTGTTTTAAAGTTGAAGCAATTAAAGCCCATTAGTATTGATAACGTTATCAAGTCAATTATATAAGATAGTGAAGTTTTGAACCAGACTTTTTCTACCAGAATTGGAGACTAAAAATATTAGAACAAAAAAATGTCTTAAGCCACGAATGTGGAAAAGATCCTTTTAAAAGGCATAAATGAGCCTAACATTAGATATCATGATTTAATATATATTTAACGAAAAATAAGTAATCAAACGAACTTTGTATAATAAACTATAATATATTAATAATAAACAATTACCTACCGTACACCAATAATATAAAATACATACAACGATAATTAAATGAAATAATTATATATATATATATATATATATATATATATAGACAAACATAAATATATATATTTACATATACCGTGTTATAACGGGGACAAATAGCGCTTTAATCTTAATTCTATTATTTAAGAGCCTTTTGTAATATGGCAAGGAAGTGAATTCCATAACCACGTGTGAAAGATTTCAAGAAAGTCGTAGTAAATTGTTCACAATTCTCCATACTCCGAGCTCATGAGTAAAAACTCCGAAGTGATTACAGCTCAGTAAATATATTAAAAAATATATTCCTATTTCAATATAAGTTACGTGAACATTCAGTCACAGTAATTTAGTTATCCATCAGACGTACGTACCGAAGTATTTTATTACAACCGGTATTATGGTATTGTTACAATCGCCATTTTACTTTATCTACGGTTTGTTCGTTGAAGACAAGTGAGGCTAATAAATGCGAATTATAATAGATTAGGATTATTAAACTCAAAGCTCTTCAAGTTTTAAACTCCAATTTCGTTGTACAATTGAAGCGACCCTATTTGACCTTGAAAATTAACGAGGAGTCTCCACCAATCAAAGAGAGGCACTAACTCACTAACAGCCATTTCTTATGCGATGTACGCTAGTTGTAATAGTGTCGCTTAGATTGTATAATGAAATGGGAGCATTAAGAAAGAATGGGCGCATTTTAGCACTTTCATTAATAATTTAATATTTTGGTGAACGAAAATTTTATTTTATTTTATGGAAATTTTATTTTATTACAATAATATAATAATATTATAGAGAATATCATTAGAATATTATCAGAATCAATTAATATTATCAGAATCAATTTAAGTACAGAAATAAATTCACACATATATTTTCAAATCTTAGGCTGTTAACCAATGGTCGCAGATATTGAATGAAATTTAGAAGAAAATAAGTTTCTTCATTGCCTTTCTCTTCAAAAATAAGTACCTGGATAGTTTTACCATAGAATTTGATTGAATGGAAACTGTTTAAAACTTTTGAATGATAAAGACGACATATTAATGAAAAGTATTTTTTTTGTATATTAATATTTGTCTTCTATAGTAAGTACTTTGGGTTTACGAGTTTTATGTTTGTTTATTTGTAAATATTATCTTATTTGTTTTATAATGTCATATAGAAGATATGAGTGAAAATGTATGCAAATATGATAAAAATAAAATGCATTGTATATCTTTCTTATATATGTAAAATACGGTACAAAGATGTTTTATATGTTATAAATTGAATGAATGTTTATTTAATAAAAGGTTCATTCAATCGTTAATTCACCTCAATTCGAACGATACGATACCCTTATTTTACCAACACAAATGCCATACAGCCTTTATGTATAGAAACATAAGGTCAAAAATATATAAAAATACGACATAAATAAAAATGTCACCATATTAACCGTATCAAGATATTTTATATGTTATAAATTGACCGAATGTTTATTTAAAAAAAGTTTCATTCAATCGTTCATTCACCTCAATTCGAATGATATCCTTATTTTACTAAAACAGGATGCCACAGCCCGTAACATATAGCTGTGTCAAATGACCTGAACAGTGTGTAGGGACCGGAAAATTAATGCAAGAGAGTTGTGGAGGCATTCAACAATGAATTAGTGTTTAATAATAATTTTAAATGAACACCGAATGTGAAGTGAATGTGAGTGAATGAATGTGAGTGAGTGAATGTGAGTGAATGAATCTTTAGTTTTTCAATGACTTTCAAATACTATTCTTATTTAATGACGCAATTATATAGAAAGTACTTTCTTAACAAAAATACCCACACCTCCGCCATATTGTCGATATATTAGCATATACGCAATCATTATTACGCTGTATAAAAGCACTGCTATTAATTACCGTTTTTACACTCCTTGGTTTTCCCTTTGACTTAGCAAATAAGAATAAAACTCGATTATACACCAAATTTTGCATAAAACAATGACTACATATATATATAAAAATAATCTTCATTATTTAACCTCATATATTACAATACAATATATGCCTAAATTTATTTAAAGAATCAATTAAAATAAAATGTACAAAAGGCGACCTTCTCGCTTACCTTTTATGTCCAATAAATTAAAAAATAAATAACGGCGAAGGATTTGTACAGATTATACGATTATAATATATATTTTTACAATATAATATGTAAGATACATTAACAATAATACAATATAATATATTTAATTCGATACCAACTATTATATTATACGTAAATACAGTACTTTTTATATGTTTTATATGCCGTACAGCCCAGCTGCATTCGTATACGCGCTGAATCTACCGGGGTAATATCTACACAGAAGTTCGACGTATATTAGCTTTTACAGCTACATAAGTACATATGAGAGTAACTTGTCTTATCCTTCCTGCCCGTGTGTCCCAGTATCCTGTATCCTTCCCCACTTCTCGAGGGCGGCAACGCATTTAAAACTTTCCAAATTTATAAAAGTTAATGGGGGACGGCATCATTTAACATCAGGTAAAAAGCGTGCTCAGTTGCCACCGAACTGTAAAAATAAGCTTTATACATTTTATGTGACTAAAAATCAATCTATCTATCTTTTATTTTATATTTTATCATATATAGTTTAAAAAAAAAATCTTCTTTAAAATATGAATTCAACCTTCCTTTCTTTTTAAACGTTGCAAAATATCGTATCGCTGAAATTATATATTCCCCAAAATGTTTCGTTTTTATTAATATTAATCAAGGTCCATTAAAATATATAATAAAGATAAAAATTAGAATGGATTTCTTGTATTCGCGATATTATATTTATTCTGTTCCTATCGTGTTTATTTGTCAAAATTATCTTTTAGTCTGTAATTTATTTATATATTTTTTTTATAAACACTAAAAGACGTGTTGGTATTGAATAATGCAACTAAAATGCACTGCAAAAAAAAGGAAACAGAAATGTCATATTGTGTTACCAATATTTGAAATGTAAAGTCTCAAACTCGAATGCGATTGAAATGCAATCCAAATTAAAGACAAATGACCCTGGCTTCTTGTATCTGTCTGGTAATACTATCCTAGGTATTACGTTCTTGTTTTGTAAAATAATTAAATAACAAACCGAATGAGAACGAATTCTATATCCTTTTCTATATCCTCTTGTCTCAGAATTAAATTAGAAGGAATTCAAAAACATTTCCCATATTCTTAAACAAAAGCAATCTCCGATTAAATTCAAATGTCCCGACTTCCATCTTGTACAGGAAACCTATTTTGTACAAAATTTCTACTTATGTCGCATATATTTCTTACTTATCTTTCTTTTCATAGTATCAAATATCTTTTTTAAGATACTTATTGTGACGACTAATTAGACTAAGTAAATATTCCATTTTATTCCGCAGATAAAGAATACAAGTTTAAACACACCTATAATTTAATAGTTTTAGAATTATTATACAGTATTATTGATAAGAGAAAAAGGTCAAATCCCGTACTATCAGAACACGTAACACTTATCAAAAATAAGCACACAGTCATAATGACCATTTAAACTGTAAAAATATTTTATTTAAATATTTATGTATATAATAAGCCTTGTCTTGACTGACTGATCTATAAGGTAAGACGTTGGAACCATTTTTTTTATAGTTTGTAGTGGTGTAACGAAAATTGACATTCGCATTCGAATCCGCGAATGTCCCAAAGATAACATTCGTTACATCACTAGTATTTTGTAATTTTTTAGTACGTTTTTTAGGAACTCACTGACGCAAAATATTCTAAATTCCCTCATTAAGAGAATTCAATAAGAGATGAACGTTTCTATATTATACAAACGTTTATTTCGAAATAACTTTACATTTTAATCGATACGATTCGATTACAAAGTATGTACCAAGAGGTATAACATATATAACACACTACTGTCTTTACACAATATATAACATATATCAAAGTATATAAAGGAATTTGAAGACATGCGATACAAAATTCGTATTATTAAAATTATTATTGTTATTAGTATTCGTACCGTTTATTATCATTACTTGTTATATAATCTACGTTACGTTAGCAAATAAAGTTTTCAATTTATTTAAATATCTTTTTCCTCGATCCAAAGTTATAAGTTTTCCTTGTAAATGTATTTCTTTCTCCATTTAAAAGTATTTTTTATAACTCCCAGTCCTGAGGTGTGTCTCGCCACACCTCAGGACTGGGAGTTATAATTTTCAATATTTACAGTTGTATGGCATCTGACATCAGAAGCCAAATTCTTGTTATAAAAAATGTTAAAAATCAAGTTTCTATCAGTTTTGGATTATTAAATGTAACAAATATTGTCTTAAAGTCAGAAGCCATTGATATATTTGAAACCACAAATTTGATTAAAATTAAGAACTTTATGATATTGACTGAATTTAACTAAAATTTAAACATGAATCCACAAGAAAAATAAAATCAGTTCAAAAATGTCGACATTACAGAAAATGTTACGGCTGCTTGTCGTTGTGCTGCTACATCTGGAGATGTTGAGAGGCAGCTTGGAAGTAGTGTCAGCCAATGAAGTACCAGATGAAGAAATGGTTTTAGCATTTGTGGTAGGATTTTATTTACTTCATCTACATTACCAAGTAAAAAAGTAATCTCGCATAAAAAAAAATATCATAACCAATAAAAAAATGTATCACTATGATATCTTTTGATCATTTTTTGTGTTTCTCCATGACCATGCAAGATATCCTCGAAGTAAAAAATCGTATCCATTGTGCAAGTAAGGAAATAAACAGACAAACAAATGTCTCTACATTTAGGTATATTCTAATCATAACTATATTTCAGGTTAATCGTCATGGAGAGAGAACACCTGATGCTGATGAGTTAGCTCTCTCTCATCAACAGGAAAAGATAAGGAACATGACAGCCATTGAGGGTTTAGAAGGACTTACCATTGTGAGTAAACGAACTATTACATTTTCTTTTATCTATGATCTATGATTTACATAAAGTAATTAAGACGTCAAAAATACAAAAATATCTAAAGAAAATATATTAATAAGACAAACAAACAATAATAGGAAGACAAAGAAACAAAAAACAACCTTTTGAGTTTAAACCGAACATTAGTGATAAAATAAAAAATATACTGCGGATTTCTTTAATGAGGCCACGCGGAAACAATTGTATCACAGTAAATTTAATAAAAAAAAATGAATCGTTGAGAATAACCTCGATTACTTTTTAAAAGTTTGTGAATATCTTAAAAATAATATTCATTTTAATACAATGTAAAAACAATCTTGATAATTGATAATCCAAATAGGTTTCATTATATCCATTTCACAGAGGTAAAGATTAATTTTCTCTAGCTTTATTTGTTTTATCCCATTTATTGATAACTTAATTTAATATTTCACTGTTGGCCCTAGGGTGTAACTTAATAATACTGAAGCGTCCTATTTCTCTGTGTATCTGTCTATTTGTTAACTCTTAACCTCAAAATCTTATAGGCTAAATAGGTGACCTTTCATTTACAAATCATCTGAATTAATTTGTCTAACTTTTTATATTTTTTGTATCATAAATTATAAATCTACACAAAGAGTACAAAAGCCTGTAAATGACTTTTTAATGTGCGTATATTTATTGAACGTATATACCTTTTAATTTAATAGCATCAATACAAAAAAATCTCGTAATATAACTAACATATACAGGCTGGAAAACGACGAGGATATCAAATTGGAAAATTCATCCGTCAACGTTATGGATCTGAAGGTTATGGACTCTTATCCAATACATACTTTCCGAATGAGATAGCAGTAAGGAGTACGGACAAGGATCGGACCAAAATGACGGCTCAGGTAGCAATGGCATCATTATATCCTCCAGAAAGTGGGGAACAGTGGGATGACGGTTTGGGCAAGTTATGGCAGCCAGTCCCATATACAGCAGTGCCACTTTCTGAGGACTATGTAAGTATATATAATGCCAGTTTCAACACATATATTTATATATATATATATATATACCCGGCTGTATTCACGTTAATTTATCGGAATTTACTGAACTAATTTGGAATGGGGTTCTTACTCATGAATTCAAAGTATGGCGGACTATAACTATAAGTTACTTTTAATTTATTAAGTATTATTAGATAAGTTTTCTTGGTGGTGTAAGTTGTGTGCAGTGCTTAAAATTTAAATTTTATTATTTGAACGCTTCTAAAAATCTGGTGGCTACATGGAAGGCGTTGCCAGCCATTTAAAAAGTTGAATAAAAGATACCCTTCGTCAATTATCGTCAAATCCTAACCACGTTGATTTCAATTATTCACTTAGTCATGAGGACGAACTTTTGTCTTTTAAACTAAATAATTTAGAATACTATATCATCGAACTATATTTCTGCTTAATAATTGAATTTAAAATATTTGTCAATTTCTTCTTTCTGCTAGCAAAAAAAATATAAGGATACGCTTCTAAATAATATATTATTATAAATTTAATAGAGGGACGTTCTCAAAAAATCATAAAATATACTATAAGAAATAAACTAAATAAATATTATCAAACTATTTTTTACGGATCTCACTGGGCTAGGAATGAACTTGTTTAAAAAAGTTAAATTTAATCCGACGTTTCGAATGCTTTTCAGCAATCGTGTTCACGGAAAGTCGAGTATGTGTCTGTGTTAAAAAAAAAATACTGAAATAATATAAGTTTTGGATCGTATGTAAATCCTCACCAAAGCATATTTAAGTACTCTACCAAGTTAAATTAACTATCAGCCTTTCAATAATATAATTATTTAAGAATGTATGAAATACAAAAATGTTGCCGTGACAATTATTTTGGAAATAATAATAATTTAGATGACACTGTGGCTCGAACTTTTCAACTCGATATCAGCTAACCTTGAAATCGGCTTACCAAAATTTACGTAGTATATTTGAATATAAGATATGTACACAGAGTAATACATACATACAAAGGTACAAAAATGTATAATGAATAGAAATCCATTTCTTTTATATCTTGGATAGGAAAAAAAAGAAAAATTGCTTCTACTAAATAACTAATATAACAAACAGTGGTAACGCCCTCTTTTAACAAATAGTGACTGCTCCTATTTTGCTCGGAAACTTTCTATTTTCTAGGATAAAAATAGCCTATGGCATTTTTTATCTTTATGCAAATTTCCATACAAATACATCTAGTACTTTTTTCACAGCCGACTATGCAATTAAACATACAAACTTTAACATTTATAATATTAGGCAAATCTACTTTTATTGTCAAATACCTCCGGTTGCAAAAATCCCATACATCTAAGACTACTTAAAACGAGACAGCATCACTTTTGCCATAAATTTGCGAGTTTCAAGTAGCCTGGGAGTCATCGCTTCATACTTGAATTGCTTGGGCTGACTTACAAACTTGCCACCTAAAGAACGAATAAATTTAATATTGTTTTTTTATCTTATTCTGCCTTCGAGGTTTTTGTCTTAGTAGGCTTTTAAGTTATCTAGAAATATGAAACTGTTTTAAGCCTTTTAAAAATATCCAACACTATTGAGTGAGAGTTTTTGAAAAAAATGTCTACATTTCACAAGGTCAAAATTCGTTCACTTATAAATATATATTATTTTCAGATGCGCTATTATTCAAACTGCCAAAGATTTAAAGACCTAATGGCTGAGGCTAAAAAGAACTCAACAAATTTAGAGTTCCTTCTGTATAAAGATCTTGTGACTCTGGTGAAGAAGGAGACCGGAAAGGACTTTAGTGAGGATCCGCTTCAGTTTCAAACATTGTTCGATTTGTTTAGAAGCACGGTAAGTTGCAACACCTACCAATTAACGGAATTATACGTGATTTAAAGATATAAAAAATATCCATGCATTAAAAAAAAACAAAACGTATTTATATTTATTAAATATTTCAGGTCAGTCTAGGTCTAGATATTCCAGAATGGGCTAAACCCTTGTTACCTAAGTTGGGAGAAGCAGCAAAACTAGCCTACAGACTCTACTATAGGACTGACGAAATGAAAAAACTCGGTGGAGGTAAACTTGATACAAAAGGCTTATTAACTACTATTAATTTCAAACAAATTATTGCATTTCTGAGTCTAGGCGAGACAAATGTAATAATAGACAGAATCTCTCACAAACTGTATTATAAAGGTGTTATATTGAAATACTAAAATCGTAAATGAATTATTAAACCAAAACAAAGTATGTTCCAATTCAATACTAATTAATAAGCAACTGCTTAAGATTCTTTTGAAGCACTTTGTAAGTAATCGATTCCTCGCCAAGTTTCTGACAAACAAAACTGGAATCCCCCACAAATATAATTTCATTCAACATTACGACAGTTCCAAGTACTCCAGTTCGCAATTCTATTTACATTCATGAAGCTTTTGTCGTCCTAAAACGATTTTCGTTCAAAACTTAATCTAATAATAATCTGTCCTAACTTTCAGTTATCATCTTTCCTTGTCAATTATTCTCTATTTCATTAAAATGTTACTATTAAGACATTTCTTCTTGTCTCTTTCTCTGTCTCTGTATTCTTCTATATTTCAAAATATATTTGTATCTAGTAAAATTATGTGCTTGATATATAATATCGGTAATTTTTTTTTCTTTTTTTCTAGTACCGTTATGTATTTGTTACTTCCTTTTTGATTTCAGTATATTCCTTACAAATATGAATGAAGAAAATTTACTTTACACTTTTGCGGTATATAGGTCTATTGGACACCGACTTCTTATGAAAAAAAAAAACAATAACCTAACACGAAAACTGACATTATTTATATTATTCGGCCATTGTCATTTTGTAATGTCATCGTTTCAATATTTTTTTTATATTCCAGGAGTGATACTCAACGATTTCATCCAAGCATCATCAGACATATCAGCGGGGAAACCAGTAACCAAACGGTTTAGATTGTACTCAGGCCATGACTTCAATATTGGGTCGTTGATGGAAGTCACCAAGGTCATCAAACATGAACAAAGCATACCTGAATATGGCTCCCTATTTGGCTTAGAGTTGTATTTGTCGAAAACAACTGGAAAATACAGTGTGGTGGTACGTACGTTTGATTTTGAATCAAAATAAGACTGGTGAAAAAAGCATGGACAAATAACTCTTTGATATTTAAAAATTATCACATTTAGAGTTCTGACTAAATAAATTATATTTAAATGTTTATTTTGGACATATTACTCTCCTTAAAAATTATAATTATGGAAATTTTCGTAAAGATTTTTAAAAAGAGAACAAAAAGATAAAACTGATAAAACAATTGTATGGATTTTTTAAATGCATATTTGAAACAATTTATTTTAGGATATTTAAAGATAATATAACCCTAAAAGATAGATGATGAACATTTTATTAATAAATAACAAAAATAAAATCATCAACACGGGCAGGATTGGAAGTTACGACCTCTGGAAAACAATGCCGTCGCACTGCCAACTGAGATACCGTGTCGTTCCGCCATGATTTCATCATTCTCTATAAAACCCTTATCAATTAAATTAATATCATTTTAATTATAATCATGTTTATAGATAATTCTAAACAGCTATAAGAATAGTTCTATGAAATGTGTTTGGTAAGAAAATATTATAACACTTTATTTTAATTTGCAGCCAATATTTTTACCACGAGCTGGTGATTCCACCGTACAGATCCTACACTTCAGCTACTGCGAGAACACCACCCATTGCAGCTTGGACAAGTTCATTGATAAGACTAAGGAGTTCGTCCTCCCAGAAAAGGAGTACTACAGCATCTGTAACATTAAGACTGAACTGTGATACGCAATACTGTGATATTATTTAACGATACATATAAATAAATAAAAACACTTTTCGCATTAGAAGACTATCCAAAATAATATTAAATACATATATCCATCTAAGATTTCTAAATGCTTGGACATATACGTTTAGTAGTTCGTATTACTTCTAATGATATTGCCGCAGGCAATGTAATAATATAAATTTCTAAATCGTAAATATGACAAGGGTGCTCATTGTACTGTCAGATGCTGGTCTAGGATCCCTTGTCAAATTGTAAATAGTTCTAGAAAATTATATATTACCATTTTTGATACTCGTACATATTTGGTTGAATAAAATGCCAATAATAAAGCTTAAAAAATCTTATTTTTTGCGCCCCTTTCCCAGCTACGCGTTTTGTTTAGACACAGCTGTCGAACGCAGTTCATTGTTTCTGGGTTGCCAAACCTTTTCCCATTATTTTATCTTTTCATGAATAAATTAGATTTCATTAATATAACTTTACACAAAATTATCTTACTTTAAATAAAATTATGAAAAGGTAGGCAAAAAACAAAAATACTTACGTTCTAAAGTCTAGATAAAGGACTAGAAAATATTTTTAGTGTATCTGCTTATCTGTCTGTTCACGCATCTACTGTTTCGATTTTGACAATGATCTCAATGAGCCTTGGCCAATAAAAAGCACGCCATGTTTAGTAAAATTCTAAGATTAAGTTTATTATTTTATTTTATTACCATGGCGTAGAGCATCGTGATCGTCAATAATGCGCCCATTTCATTATACAATTTAAGCGACACTATCTCAACTAGCGTACATCGCATCGCAAAGTGAAATGGCTGCTAGTGAGTTAGTTCTTGTATCTTGTGCGATTGGTGAAGACGCTGTCTCGTTATTTTTCAAGGCCAAATAGTTTCACTCAAAATGTATAATGAAACAGGCGCATTAGGACTACTCGAGTATAGCCTTGAAGTTCTACACCATTTTCATAAATCTTGCACCACGATAATAAGCCAGCTTAAATAGCCTTTCAGATATTTTTGGTTAAAAACAACTAAAGTCAGACAAACATTGTTTTCACCGATTTGATCCTTTGTAACTTTCCCTTGTTTTCAAAACGGAAAGCCTATAAATATAAAAATATCGAACTATCAATAATAGTAAGAGTGCTTTGATTGAGAGTACAAGTACTGTCAGGGAAGAATTTTTAAATACAATAGACGGAAGATATTAAATAATCAATAAAAGTTAAATATAAGATATATTTTTTATTAAAATACCTCATCCAAGACTCTATTTGGTAAAGAGATACAGAAGTTGGCCTCACCAGCTAGCCACCAAGCAATATTGTATAGCTCGATTTTGGTATCTTAATATTTTGTATAGTCAGTAAAGGTCGTAGCTTGTTTCTGAATGGCCTATATCTAGGTCATAAGTTGAGGGGACAGCGCTATCAAATGAAAGAAGTATTTTCTTAAATATTACTAGATCAAAAGAAATAAAAGATAAAAATATTCAAATGTGGATATTAATGTAAATATTATGTAGATATTAGTATAATTATCAACAAGCGTTCCAATAACAATTATAATGTATAGATATAATATCAAATACAAACGGTAGTTGAAAACACACGAAACGTAATATCAATATCATACAAAACATAAATTATTAAAAGATTACAGATATTATAAGCGATTGTATGTATTGATTTAATATATTAATGTTTGTTACATCGATAACATGTTATAACGATAAATGCGATATTTGAATATAATTTTCTGGTCAATCTAACATTAAATTGAATTAAATAAAATAAAACATTATATAAATAAGTAACGAATAATTAAATCGAATTATTTGCTGTGGTTTTGTTCATTTCGGTTAGGTAATTAAATTCTAACCACTGTGTTGCCATTGTTGTATTTTTTTGTAGTTGTAGATTATATCAATGTTAAATTTATAGGTGTACAAAGTGCATGACAAAAATTTTAATATTTTCTTCCCGACACTTAGATTACGGTAGAATTGCCGCTTCAAATTATTAAAAAAAAAACTTTTCTGCCATTTAACTAGCCTACTTATAACGAAATACATATAAATCGGACCATCATCAATTTGCCTTTTTAACTTTGTAAGCCATCAAGCTTTTATAAAGATGGCGCCGTTTGTTGAATGACGAATTGTAGGTACAACAGACACACCATTAACATTTTTAATACGTTTAAGTAGACATTAATGATTTAACGTAAATTATCTTTTATTATTAACAAAATATGTATTCTAAACAGAGAGTCGTGATGATAAGAGAGAAGCTTAAATGCTTAAAAGATTTATCTCCGGATTTTCATCTTAATTCGTGTAAATTGGCGTAATCGTTTAGAAACCAAGCAGGAAGTGAAAAGTGTTTTGTTTTCATCAAAAAATTTGAACATTGTAAGGCATTTGGATAATTAATTGCTTAGCGCTTTTTTGAATTCCATTCTTGTATTTGATTTATTTACTCCTAAAGTTTTTTAATAGCAATAGTCGGTTTGGTCGATAAGTTAATACAGGCGCTACGTATAAAATCGAACACTAAGGAAATTTCCCGTGTTGGCAATAGTTGTATACAAGTGGGCAATAGAAAACCAGATACTTTAGAGCTTTTTCAGTTTCCATGTTAATAATATATTTCACTTAAATGTGAAGTTACAGGAAAATCAAATCTAAATCAAAATCTTAGTTCTAAATATGTAAATTAAATTCCTTCCAATAAACCAATGAATTCCAAAACAGATAGAGACAAAAATATATTATATATATTTTTATTTTTATTTTATACCAGTATTAAAAATATCAAAATATATTAATAAAAAACATTACCCTTAATTAATTTTAATTTGTATCGGTGGTCATATCACTTTATAAAATGACATATTTATTTTCGTATTATGGAAAATATATATAATATCGTCAATAATTATGACACTTGCAAATTAATGTAATTACAACATTTTAAATATTAATTTCCATATCGTTCGCATCGTTATTATTTAATGACGGATCAACTGTGATTATCTGAATACTATATCGTTGATGACAGATTATAATCAAGCTATATAAAAAAAAACATAAGTTCTAGTCAAGTTCTAATACAGATAATACAATATGTATATACAGATAAAACACTAATATAAAAAATCAAATTGTCAAACAAAGACAATACTTAAATATTAATAATAATATAACAAAAACCTACAAATAGGTATATAAAAAGGAAAAAATATATTCAGTAATAAAACTTTCCTAATAAGTATGTTTATTATTTGCGGTTGTGCGTTTTTGCGCCTTTCCTCTTTCAGAACTTTACGCGCCTCGCCGCCATTTTATAAAACATGAATTGCGTGATTTATGGTACCCCTACAGCATTGTATAGCTTTTGAATTTGTTTTCAATGGCCCCGGGCGTTGTACGTACTTATTTGTGTATTAATTTCCTTGCTAAGTATTTCATTTAATCATCTTAATGTAGAGTGAATGTCCATGACGTGTAAATATTGAATTTTGATTACATTCAATCAACAATAAATAATGGTTGCGTTAGTACCTACAAGCTCTGTAAGACGCTAGTAACATAAATGTTGAATGAGTTTCAGTTAAGGTTTTAATGGTTGTTTACCTATTTATAGTACTAATCAAATATTTAATAATAAATAATTAACGGTTAGTAATTTTAGTAATATACCTTTAAAAGGAAATATTTATGTGAATTAGCTTACTTATCACTTGACAATTCTCTCTGATGTAAATGAATACGGAATAACAAATCTCAGAATCTTTATTCTGAATAACAAACACTTCTACAGGCAACTACACTTCAGTATAATACGAGTTAGACAGTACTTAGAGACTTTATATTTAAACAGCGGAGTATAAAAGCTAATAATAACAAGCTAAGTTACGTTTCGTAAAATAGCGCAATGCAGTCACGTGCGTTTCATGATTTCAGAACTGTTTTTAGTTTGGCAAATACAAAATATAAGTAAGATAAATTGAATGTTGTATGAAAAGTGTATATTACTTACAATAAACTTAGTTTTATACCTCGTATTACAAATTTTTGTACCTAATAAAGATATAAAGAGCTACAAAGGTTTTTAATTTGTATAAAAAATCTTTTAATAGAATTAAATTCAAGGGGTTTTCACACATTGTAAGAATTGCTAATACAATATTTCAGGCGCTTTTTGGACCAATAGATGTTTAAAAGCTGTCTGGCAAAATCTATCGTAGGTTAAAGACCTCAATTTACAATTGTTGACGAGTGTAGTGTAATTCGTGACCTGTCATATTGGCAACTTGCTTTTTTATATCAACATCACGATACGTCATCTTTAAATGAATACGTACCTAAAAAAAAATTGTTTAAAAAAAATATTTATTATGCCGTTCGAATGTCTATTATTTTTATGTATACCGTATTTAATTAAACATTATATTCTACAGTGAATTCTATTTAATAGTATTAAATACTCCAAAATATTAAACTTTTATGTATTACTTTACTTAAGTCAACATCTCTGTATCTAACACATACTTTTGACTTGGAGATAGGAGATAGTTTCTCGACCAAGAAATTAGACCTGGGATATTCGTTGGGGTAAATTGTAAAGAATATTTTGCTGTTATTTTTAATAAAATATAAAGCTACCAAAAATAAAAGTGCTTGAAATATGATAAAGGATATTATGAAGTGGTTTTAGTCACCCAAAAATTTCGTAACCGTTGCACTCTTCACTTCTAAAGAGTCTTTGTTACAAAATGAAGCTAGTTGACTATTTGGCGCCAATCCTCTTATACGGTTTTGATGTACTTGTAAAAGAGACCGCGCGTGCTTCTTTGACTTTATCTGACCACTACAAAGGAGGCCGTCCTCATCCTTGTGTCCCAAACTTCTTTGTAACACAATTGAAAGTTCAGGGAAAATTTCAAGATAGGTCCTAAGAAAGGCAATGAAGGTTAACTTTTAAGTTTTAGCGGATATCCCGGCGTTGTCTATGCTGGAAAGTTCATAGCTGTCATTACCGTCCCTTGGGCTGGGAATCCATAACGGATTATCAAAGATAAACGAGAAGTTTCGTAAAAATATTTGACATTATAAGACAATGTTTTATAGAAAGTTAAAGTTAGACTTAAAAAATATTTAAGAAATTAACATTTTTAGAAAATAAAAATTTGAGAAATTAGTGTTTTATTACTTTTATACCGATCTGATTGTTTAGAGCCACAGGTCGTATTCGAAAGCCTGATTGACAATTTTTTTTTTCTCAAATACATACTTATATGCTAGGGTAGGCCTTTTTTGCATTTCAAATTATTGACAACTTAGTAATATTTCACGAAACAAAAATGTGTAAAATGTGGAATTTGAGTCTCCAATTTGTAATTTGATATCAATATAATAGTTTTAAATGGTTATAATAACAGTTGACACAAAAATATCAACTTGTGTTATTTCGACTTTTGTTCAAGTAATACACTTGAGACTATGTATGATTAAAACGATATTGAACGATCCAGATTAGTCTCAAGCAGTCTTACAATGAACTCTTATAGCAATATTACAATTATAATGTTACTTTGAATTCGTTCTAAAAGTAATATTATATTTGATTTTATGTCAAATTTCGTCACGTAAAGAATGAATTATTTCTTTTACATCACTAAGCAGGAATAAAACAATATTGTTTTATTCAGACTGTACGAATCTTTGTAATATAAACTTCTTAAAAGTTAAGATAAGAAAGATTTTAGGAGTGCTTAAGAGTTCAATGTTGCCTGCGTTGCATATACAATGCTAAGTCCAAAAAGGCGAGTACAGTCACAATATTGCAGTTGGCACAGTGACGGAGACTTCCTAGGTTGTAGCTTCGAGTCCTGACCGTGTTGATCATTGATGTATATTTTATTATTGAATTAATTTAAGAATGTATCAATTCAATAATAAAAAATATTAAAATACATTTAAAGTATAAAAGAGTCTTATGCTTTTAAAGCCATCAATTTGTACATACCTTTATTATCAGTCTATAGTTATTAAAATAACAATTATAATGATAAAAATAATATTACCTCTTCCATTTAACAAATATAAGTTATAACCATTGTAAGTTTTAAATATTCACCTATCATATAAAAGCATCGATTTCAGAGTATCTTTCTATTTTCAGGGGTTGAACTAAGAATTTGATAGATCCCTCGGGAATTGAAAGATCTCGATCTCTTAAGGATATTTCTTTTCACGCAGTATTCAGTGGAGTAGAGTTCATAACTATGAAAAGGTAGTTGGCATATGGCCCATTAGTAAATTTATTTAAATAACTTGTTATTTTATTTAAATACTAAAATAGTTAATCTAAAAAATATATGTTATAATATTATTTACGACGCTCGCTATTATAGTCCCTCGATATAGCCTTGAAAATAATGAGAACATCGTGATAATACCTGCTTAATGCTTATTAAGAAATATAACACGCTAAATTGCGTTTACCTCACTCCGGTAGGTACCAACTATACCCTTGTTCTGTGGCGTAGTGGATTGAACTCGGCTTACTTCCTGTAATTGAGAAAAAGGTTCTGTTCTCAGTGGTAAGTGCTGAAAAATGTATTGACAAATCTGAATTAACTCTAAAGAGTTTAAGATAAGTTCAAAATAGGTAAAATCGAAAACAAGTAGCTTCTACAAAAGGTATGGTAGATTAGTTTTTCTACCGCCATATTTAAAATATTATAAGCTACCTCTTCATTATTAAACAAAGAGCAAGCTGCGATATGTCATTGTTATTTTAAAAAAAGTTAATAAAAAACTGGTAGGCTGGTGAGCGCAGGTACGCGCCTTTGTCTCGCGTGAAGTTAGCTACTTTATATTATAGCAACCGACGCTATGTTCACTGTTAGCGCGTGCCGCGTGCATTGCGCTCTTATAATTTGTAATATCGACGTCTGGGTTCGTGCCGTAACTAAAAACATGTAATTTAAACCATTATTAATACAAAAACAGTAAACAGTACGTGTGTTGTTGGTACTGTTAACTTAAAACAATAACATAAGTATTTATACAACTCGGAAACAAAAGTTTTTCAAGTCTTGTTTATAGTTTCTCTCATACAATCTGGCAAAGTTAAGAAGTGCAACAGATTATCAAGGGAATGCGGTCCGCGTGGGTTTCTTACATTAGTCAGGTTATACTTCTGACAGTTGGCGAGTAGTCGTGCGTCGGATGTTATGGTATAATATCGTGTCGGATTTTAACGCGATTAAAACTTTTGTCATAACGAAAATGATTTAAAAATTTGTTTAAAACGACTCGAAAAACGAACTGTTATTTAGATAAAGTGTTTTAGTGTGTGTTATATAAGTTTTTGTGGATTAAAAAGTGTATCAGTGCATTCTTCGGTGATTCATCTTGGGAACAAGAAGTTCTGTTTGTGTGGTAGATATATTTACACGTATTGGACACAAGTTTTGTACCTTTAAGGAATGTTTTGTGATAGCTGATTTTGTGTAAACGGCTTTATAATAAGGTGAGTTGAATATAGTTATGGTACTTATTTGATTCTTTTTTTGTTTTTTTATCAGTTGCTTAAGTGATTTTACGTAATATCTCAACGAATGCCATTGGTTTATCAGCACTGTTAGAAAGTGTAATCTATATCAATAAATATAATTTGATGTACAAAATAATTACTTAATGTTAATTTAATATTATTTTTTAAACAGCTGTAGGTTACAAATGATGGTAGCTGCCAGTATTTGTTATATAAATGTAACGGTTAGTTATGTATTTACTGAATTAAAATAAAAACATAACAAAAAATTTCTTTAATTTACTTTCAAATATCTGTTACATTTTAGTAATTTTTAAAGTTAATTCCTGACCTGGATATTTAGGTTCTGTAATTTATTTTTAACATAAAAAAAATAATCTAGGTTAAACTGCATTTTAATTTGGCTACTTTGTAGTTTGGTATTTACATGGTAACTAGCTTTAATTAATGGGTTATGTTTACTTAAAATCCAATCATAGACTTGACAATGGAATATTTACTCTAAGGTTTTTTCAATTAATCAAAGGATACCAAAAGCGGCCATAGATGTAACCGTGTACTGAAATGTCTATAAATGTGATTTATGTGTCTTTTATAGTAACATATAAAGCCTTTTTTATGTAGAAAGCTAATTTTCGTAAAATATGTTAACAGATCAGTTTAAAAATATATCAATTGGATTAAAATATATGACATGAGACTCCTCATACACGTAGTTATAAATAAAATAAACCTATAAAATGTACAAAGTAAACTAAAAGAAAAACCTTATTGCAAACAAATTTGTCATTGTCAGAGCTACCACCGGATCGGAAACGTATCTATTTGCCACAAAACTGAAAGAAATCGACCAAAGAAACTTGGGAATAAATTATTAAACAAAAATAATTGAGAAATTAAGAACTTAAATAAAATATTTTTTCTTTCGTTCATAGATTCCTTTGAAATTATTTTGAAAGAATCTCAAATCCTGCATTAACATATGATTTTATTTTTATAATTTGTTTTTTAATAATCATCTTAATTCTGAATATCGACCTCTAGTACGAGTTTTGATAGTACGAAACTTTGATAGTTTTCGAGCAGTCACGAAACGAGTTTTTGGTTGTGATTAGTTTACCACCAATCAGATTTAACCAATCACAACTTAGAACTCGTTTCGTAACTGTTCGAAAACTATCAACGTTTCGTACTATTCAAAACTCATATTAAGGATACAGTTTCATTTACTCTCTAAGGTATCGAAGTCGGCGATTAGTACCATGTGGTCAGCCACAGCCAGTTTACGCTTTTCAAAGCATGGAGGGGATGAAAGGGATGGCATATCATATAACACCCGTCACTCAAATCGACCAGTATGGGATAATTTCGCATATTCCAACTTCCAATTTAAATCGTACAGATTATGCAAAACAGCCCAAATATGTCGCTGAAATACATTCGCAGCTCAATTTACGAACTTTTAATGCTTAAAAAAGTCTTACCAATGTTTTTTTGGGACGTTAAAAGAAAGAAAAGTTAGTGAATTATTCAATATGACCGGTGTTTTATAAGTTTCAAAGTTGTGGGTTTTATTTTTTTCCTAAAAATTCAGGGCTACATTTTAGATTGAAAAGGAACGTAGGCTCGGATAATCTCGCTGCGTGAATATCGGAGGTATTTTTATATCTGTGCCAATCCATTGGGCAACCCTTCTCTTTTCATTCAAAAATCCATTCATCTGTAAAGGCGTTATTGAGATACAAACATCCGAATCTAAACCGAGATTAGCGCATTGAACTGTCATTCTAATAAAAAACAGTTTTTCAGTAACGAATAATAGTTATCAAAATACCTTAAAAACAAAATTACTCTATCAAAGCATTAAGTATTCTAAACATACCTAAGTTAAGAATCATTTGCACCTATTTTTGTTGTAATTAAGATTAAAGAGACTTAAGAGATAATATTTTTTAATATAACCATTAATATTTTATCTATTAATTCTAGCTGTCTGAAATATTCCTGTCAAAAAAAGTAACTTATTTCTTCCTGGCCGTCCAACTATTGTCAGTTTCTTTAGTCATTTCTGAGACTGTCTGCAAAGTTACATCGGGCCTTTAGCCCTTTAGAATGTAGGCGTTTCTTAAAATTTCTAAATGTTAGAATAAACCGACAGTACATTATAACTTAAGTATAGGACGGGTCACATCTCATTAAAATCATTAAAAAAGCTATAGACACTAGATTCTTAATAGCTAAAGAGGTTTAATTAATTCCAACCTTTTTCAAACAAAAGGTTCAAACCCACTGTCTATAAAATACTGAATCAAGGTACAATGAACCCCAAAACAGGGGGTTCAAGGACTTCAATGACATCAATATTTTTCTCGTTAAGTCCCTCTGTAAGGGGAATAATTCTATAGCACCCTACAGTGCAAAAACACACCATATCTATGCAAAATTTCTCAGAAACAATTTCTTTACAATCCATTCAATTATTTTGTAAAAAGGTTATAAAAGTTCCGGGTACTAATAAAAAGAAAAAGAATTATAAGAACAACCGCTAACAACTTTATAAGTTGTATTAACTAAGACGTATTTTTATTTCTTCGTAATATCTATTAAAAGTATTAAAATAATTGTATAACCCCCTAATGTATAGCATGATGAATCGAAACATCCCTAGTACGAGTTTTGACGTAACGAGACGTTCATAGTTTTCGAACAGTTAAGAAACGATTTCCTGGTTGTGATTGGTCGTTTTTTTGTCGTGATTGTTAGAACTAAGAACTCGTTTTGAGTGCTCGAAAACTATCAACGTTTTTTAAAGTCAAAACTCGTAATATGGTGCATATAAAAAATTCCGTTCTTATATCTATAACGATATGGTTATTGACAATTTAATTAGTAAACATTTTTTAGATTACTAATTAAGTCAAGCACCTAATATTAAAAGCAAGAACGCACTACAAGTTTGGAGACGTTACGTAATAGTAAACTTTTACTGCGATATTTCTATCGCTTTTTTATCGTTGTCAATAAAATATTATTGCGTTAATTATATCTCACTACCGCTACCAATGAATTTCAATGAATAATTATTTAAAACCTAACCTTTTGAATAATATTTTGTCGTAATAATAAATAAATAATATTTTTTTTAATCATTTATTTCATAGTTAAATGTATTTTAAAATATAGTTATAGATTAATTATCTAGGTTAAGTTTAAAGTCGAGACGATAATGTCTTATCTGTATATTCAATTATTCCGTTTAATTGTTAACTCGTAACTAAAACTGAACAATACAAAAGTCAACATTTACTTTATCTTTTGTACATTCTCTTGGTAACTAGGTGGATAAGTTATTTATTATTTACTAAATAATGTTAATATTTTATAAAAAATGTTAAGCTAAGAACAAACTAAACGGTAAATTTATTTAATCTCATAAAATTTGTATTAATTAATTTTGATGCAGCGTTCTTCTAAAAATATTATAAATAACTTTTATAGCTAGATATATTTTATGGCTTTACGATGTTCATAAAATAGTACACATAAGGCGATGAAATTAGTCTTTAAATTCGCAAAGAGAAACCCCTAAGAGTAACAGTTTATTGGACAAATAAATCAATGTTTCAAGTCCGAAGTTGTATCCTCTGGGAACATGACTTCTCTTGTTGAATAAGACTTGAATCCTTGGAGAGCCATTGAAGCATCCAGTTAAACTAAGGTAATTGAAACTTACTAGATATTCCAGCAAAATTAGCCGGTGGCCATGTAAATTAGCAAGATATTAGTTTGGTATTATTAGGAACATTTGATTCTCTGTATTTAGATCAGACATTCAATAAAACTTCATTTATTAAATAAGTACAAAAAAAAATGAGAGAAAGTTTGAAATGAAATGATGAAGCGATGTAATTCGCTTGTCATTATAAATAGAAAATGTACTTGAAGTTAGGTCTGACATCGAAATGCTCGAGGTTCCGTAACTGTCTGCTGACTTGCCAGGAGGTGACATGGCTGCCACACCATGGAACAGTAATTTATTATATGTTTCATGCCTTGATGATAAATTCTAATATTCTTTATTTAAAACAATATGATTGTCAAGTTGGAATAATCCCGGGTTCGGTTAACAATTGTGATTCAATATTTCGAACGCCTTTCTAAAGTTAGACCAAATTTACAACAGTATTTAAAATTGAAAAATGATTAAAGAAAAAAAAATAATAAAGCCGTTGTTTTTCTTTTATAATCCGTTGCTTATATTTTATACTTACAAAAGTAAATAATAAGCTTATAAAGGTACCGTAAAATTCATATTATTAAACGAGCAAAAACAAAATCCATTATAACTTTAAAGTGGGTGTAATAAAAACGCCCCGAAATAACACGAGGAAAATCTTTTCAGATATTTTCAACTATATACGTAGAATATCGAGTGTAAAACAAAATTTACGATACGAAATACTTGGCGTGAAAGTCCAAGAGAATCTCGTATAGAACGAAATATAATAAAGCCAACACCACAAATTCAATCCACTGCAGTAATTTTGTTTTGTTTTCGCCAAAACGACCTTTTTATCTATATTTTGTCATGTTAATTTTAAAGTTCAGTGGTTTACGTTTCATCCCACCCTTTCATGGCGCAACTATGAATTACGCCGGAAATACAATGCATTTAAATTGCGTTTTAGGTCATCTTTTGTAACATCATAAATGAAATATAAATCGACATTCTGTTGTGTTCTGTTCTATTCTTGCAAATAAATAAAAAAAAAATGTAGTAAGATATCATCGCATGGACGCTTCCAGTGAATAGCGACTCATTATCGGAAGATCGTGTCTGAGAAAATGGACGCTGCAATTTGTCGATACTACTATGATATTTCTTTTGTTATAATCGTTGAAAGAGTCGGAATTATTTGTACTATGTTCGAACGAATGAATGAATGAATGAATATGCATATAAAATGCTCCTCGAGATATAATTGAGGACATCGTTAAAATTCTCTGTAACTAAATCTGGGCTCAGAAATGTAAGAAGCGATGAGTGTCAGAAGACTAATTGTTTAGAGAATATTAAATAAGGGGAGAAACTATTTGCTGTACAAACCGTCTCTAGACTTGTTAGTCCAGACCCAGTTAATTAATGGACTGCGGTCGGTTTGAGGCCAGTCTTGCTAAATAAATTTGAGGTTTTGATTATTTTCTTGACCCCCAACGTTTAAGCCTACTTAACTAAGTATTTATTATTATTAGGGAATAATATATTATTCATAAAATCATGAGTTTTTAGCATAATAAATATTTGTAAAACATTAATCCGCATAGCATCGAACTTGTCTGAATAACTCAGTTCGAAGTGGACGCTATTGTTGGCTGTGATAAATGTATTACAACTTGCAATAAAGATCTTTCTTTCGATTCATTTTTTTTTGGATTTCTTTTTTAAATTGCTTGTAAATGAGAGGAAGTATATCTGCACTGGTTTTGTAAATCAGATATGAACAAATGCAAGATTGTTTTAAGTGCTGACTCTGAATTCAGGTACACTGCAATGTTGATAGAAATAAAAAGAAAATAAAAAAAAAAAACACCTAGAACTGTCAAATTGGAAGTTTAATAGAGTGACACTTTACAGAAATCTTCAAAATATGTAGGTGAAAGCGAAATTAAGTCAAGTTCTGTAAGGCTGAAGTGGTTGTAAGTGGGTGGGGAAATGACGCCGTGCTATCGCTTCTTAAGCACGTTGTCCCAAAAGTGGCTCTTGAGGATTTGAAGATACGAAAGGGACCAGACCAATTGCCTCCAGGCTTAATACGGGCAAAGGTTGGACCCCATTCTGTTATTAGAAGTCATCGACGAAGATATCATGTACCTATTATTTTTTTGTGGATAAATTTTGCAAAAAACTCCAGTGCTTATATATATTCCATGTAAGCTTTAAAATTGGAATGTTAGTATCAGGGAGTAAATTGTGTTTCCAACTTTATGGCTATTGGTGTATTTATTCACGAGGGATTTTATATTAAGACAGTAACAAGTTGCATTTGGGGGACAGCTGCAAGTGTACTTTCAGGACGCACAGGAAATTTTATATTAAATAAAAAAAAATAAGGACATCTCTTCCCTATTCTGCAAAAAATATATACGATGGGTTGGCGCTAATAAAACAAATATAAGGCCATCTCTTCACTACATAATATATGTTGGGTTACGTCTCACTAACTCCACAGAGTATGTCAGAGTGTTACAAAAGCTTAGGTAATTTTGAAGGTAGCTGTTTACTGTTTAGTAGACATAACTTTTAGAATAGTTATTCACAGCCAACGATGCAAAAGCCAGCAAAGCGTGGTGCAGAGTTTGAAATAAATTTCCATTGTTCAGTAAAATGAAGCAGCGGGAAGTTCGCTAGTCGTCGGTCGGATTCGTTCAATTGTTTATTAAAACTGTTTTATATTAATTAATTGCTATTTAGATTATCAGGTAGATGGAATTTGAGTAACAAACTCAATGCTTCATTGTGATCTTGATTACTTGTTGAGATAAAGTCATCATTGGATTCATTTATAAATATCTCTCTCTATTTCTACTGTAACAAACTTTAATGAAGAGACAATCCACCGGAAGTAAATGTAAATAAAAAAAATATATAAATAAACCTATGGACATTTGCAAACATGATTAACTGTAAATGCGTTGCAAATATAAATATTTTAGAGATATTGTATTTTTTATATACTTCGTCCCTCTATGGTCAGATACAAACTTACTGTAATTTCCGTACTGCTATTTGTGTAAATTAATTCCATGTAGTGTTATGGTAAAATGTTTGTTTGGTAATTTTGACTAATAATATACAGATGTTATCATAATGGAGCCTGATGGCGTTATTAATGCGTTAAGTCCCTTAAGGCATATTAGAACGGAATACCGGTTTGATAAATTATAATATATGACTACAACCAATTTAACGATTTATTTTAAACTGAATAACTATATAGTAGGATGAGGGTGTGTGAGTGTACGTATATGTGTGGGTTATAAATTGAAGAAGGTTTTACATTGGAAATAATATTTGAAAAATATTTCGACAGACACAAATTAAATCTGATATAAATAAATAAATTAGCCTTTTATGTATATATGTTTTTCGTATTTTTATAATATTGCTCTATATGCAAAAAATAATAATAACATTTGGGTATTCCAAAGTTCCAACTTCGAGTCCTGTCCGTTGATACATTTCATTCTATAGATCCGTATTTTATTTTTCTTCTTACAAATATCTATTAAATGTAACTTTCTAACTAAACTCCATCTTAAAGTGATGCCTTCATTTTAATATCCTGTTGCATAGTTACAATATAATTGAGTGGAAATTGAATTTTTCCAACGCTTCGTCACGCCACGTAATGGCTTCCTTTCAGTCTAGAAATATTTTTTTACTCTGTGATCCTTCATCTATAAGGCAAATTTATTTTACTATTTATGAATAATAAAATATTTTAATAACTGTAGAAGAATGAAAACGAAAAAAAATATTTTGATCGATGTTGGTAACGCGCTAGTTATTTAATAAAATATGCTATTTCAAACTTAATATATATAATATAAGTATTTAATAAATGCATTAAATTGCTTGAACCAATAGATGGCCGCACCCTCTATTTTTCTTATCAAAGTGAGTAAATATATTTTATCGTATCTGGTAAAGCGTTATTTAGAAGCTAATCTCACCTGTATGCCTTTACAATAACACGTATATTCCCCTGATGTATATTTATCAAAGTCATGAACGATTGTTCTGAAGTCGGGAGGGGCATTATCGTGACTTATCACTTGTTTATCACTATCGACGTTCTGATATAGAGTCTTTCACATTGCATTTTCGCTTCGTCGAAATTCATAAAATAAGTTTAAAAGTTAAATAAATTTTAACTTTTAAATTTAATAATGTTGAAGTACTCGTCTTTAAATTCGTTTTTATGTTACGATGAAGTAATGAGATTTTATTGTGAACATTCCAAAAGTTGCTTGTTAAAAAATATGTACGTTAAGTCGCATTAAGGATCGCAGACTTTCCGGCGACAATGGAATTTTCAGTGTTATGTCGTCATTTAAAAGTAGCTAAGAAATGTTTTTAATATATCATTATAATTGCTTTTCCTATAATTTGTAATATTCTTGTCACGACAACAAAAAAAAAAGGAAATACATACTATGGAGTATAAATTCTTGTAATATTCAAGTATAAAGTATTCCCTTCAGTTAGGTGAAATTTAAAAATGTCAATAGTTGGTCGCGTGTCTAAAATCAACCAATATAATCAGAACTCCAACATGTAATATTCTACACGCTTTTTATATGAACGTTCTCTTATAATGAGGATTATTTGAAATGGTTATAAATAACATTTTATTGTTTTTTTTAGAAAAGCTAGTATCGTGTATTATAGTAATTATCAGTATATAAACATTAGTATTTACTTAAGCTGTTAAGTGTTGTATATTAATTTATAACTAAATTCGTCTTTAATAAAGCGAAAGGGGCATGTATTAGGCTTCTTTCCGAAAAATCTAAACAGTGTTAGTAATTTTGCAAATATATATATAATATTATAAAATAACAGAAAAATATGCCACAAACGAAGTTATTATTTAAAATTGTCGTATCGGCAGTGACAGACACCTTCATCTTGATTGTCAGAAATCACGACTGGTGCAAAAGCTTTCAAAATTTTGCGTTAAAATGAAAATTCATGTTTAAAATGTCAATACAATAAACGTGAGGTAAATACGTGAAAAATAGTTTCGTTGGAGCGCCAATACTTTTAGTAATTACTGAAATTATAGTTTGCTACTAAGATTTCAGCTTTTACGGTAATGCAATTTTGAAAGAAATAACAAAATCTGTGCGACGATTTCAGTTCGGATTGGTACAACGCGAATTAGATTAAGAAGAACGAATGAAGCTGCGGTCTTCATGATTGCTTTTAAAGTTGACTTTATACTTAAATATTTTCGTATTGTGAATTGATATAAGACAATATTTAAATAGTTTGTAATAGTTTTAATTGCGCATATAGTATTGGCTATATCATTTAAATGCTAAGGAATTTTGCAATACTACCCATACTACGTTCTACATTCAGTAATTATCTTTAAATTTCTTCGATTACCGACTTTATACTCGAGACCTGCACTGTTATCTTTTTGGCCTTAATGTTATAATTTACTACTAAATGAGTACGTAAGCTGTCATTGCCAGACAACTTAAAAGGTGATACTGACGTTTCCGAAAAATCTAGTTTACTAAAACAATTAACCCGTTTTTATTCTTTCGACCTGGTTTAACAGATTTATTTATAGATTGGTAACGCATTGAACAATGCATTTGCTTTATTGAAGTAATTTATATTTAAAAAATTACTTGTTTGGAACTATAAAAACCTATAACTATAACAACGATAAGGCTATCTTTTTTTCTTTGAAAGCATGAAGCAAATAATATTTGAAAATCTAAATTATATCAAAAGTATCGCCTTGTAACATAATATAGCAAAAGAAAAAATGTTTCCTTTAGGATCAATCAGCAGTTCTGAACGAATGTTTACAAACGGTTCGCGTGAACAGAACGCAAACAGTCACGGGAAGCTAAATTATATTTAATAATTACATGAGTGAAGATTATATTTAATTACAGAGAATTATACAAAGAAAAATAGTATGTGTATTATTTTAAAAGTATAAATATTTTTTAAACTTTTACAAGTAATTGCAATATAACAACATCATTTATATGAGGTATTGATTTCGCTTCAAGCGTCACGTGCTGGGTGTTATATACACACACACACACACACACACACACACACACACACACACACACACACACACACAAACACACATACACACACACACACACACACACACTCACACACTCTGGTCTTATAATAAATCATGACAAACTTTGTCGTGTCCGTAATTGATGTACACTACTTTAACTTTTAATAATATCTTTTAGATTCTATTTGCATGAGTTTCCATGTATAGATACTGCAGAAAAGTTATTCAGCTATATATATAATAAGTTACAAATGTTTTACTCACGGCTGTTTGGCGCAGTGGTCGTTACTTCGTCCAATGCCGATACCGATGGTCGTGGGTTTGATCCCCACACTACATACTCAAAATGCTTGTTTTGAAAACTTTTTTTTTAGGGTCTGGACTCTGGGTGTGGTTTACATGTATGATATTTACAAAATAAATAGTCTATGTATGTTTATCAGTACCCCATAGTACAAGCTTTTAGTTTAAGGCTAGATTGCGTTGTGTATGTCCAATAAAAAAAAAACAATTTATTTAAAATGTTATAAAAGTTCTAATCAATTAGTTCCTTCGGTTGTTCAAATAAGCTATAAAGCTATTGAAGTCGGAAATTGATCATAAATCCCTAAGGACAGGTCGCGTCTAATATTGTCAACAAATTGAATGATTCTTTTCGTTGCCTCGATTTTGTTAAAGAATTTACTTTGCTTTCAGTCTCCAAAGAGTTCTGTTCCGCGACAATGAAGTGTCATTGTTTTCGACGTTAGAATTCGTATAAAGAATACAATTTTAAGCAAATATTTTTTTTGTCTGAGTCTATTTTTGAATCTGTTGTTATTGTGACAATACTTCATTGTTTTGGATTGAATTGTCCAACGCTATAGTAGTACTGTTTCTGAAAGATAACTTTATTTATTTAAAATCGATTCTATAATCGAGTTTGTAATGACAGTTGCATCGGCTTTAACTGTGTTACTCTTGAGTACGTAACGTTTCTAAGGAGTGGTTCTCCGAATTAGATGGTGCCCTCTCAGCGCTAGCATGCCCAAGTGTTCATTGCTTTATTATTGAATTATAACCTACCGATTCATTCACGGACAAGAGAATTATAGTATTTGATAAAAGATCGATAGTTTGAAAATATCTATAAACATGTTTATCGATGTTATTTTTTTTTTAAATAAGTAAATATAGAATTAAAACGGGACGGTTTAAAAGATGTGTGAATCCCTGCTCTTAACGGTTATTTTTTCGTTCTATATTTATAAAAAATAACCTCATCTTTTCTTAAATTTTCTTAGAAAAACCTTTTTTTTTTCGGAAATAATTGTACTGGATGAGTACTGGCCAAATTTGGCATAACGCTAGGATTTCGTTATAACCCATGGTGTAGAACAACGCTAAAATAATAAATTCATGTCACATTTCCGTGAATAATTTCATATTTTATTGTCATCTCTATTGAGAGAATAAATGAACATACTAACCTTGCAAGTTTTATATTTGTCATAAAGAATTTTCCTTGTCTTCTTAGCTTGAATGCAGATAGACTCTTTTTATTTATTCGTTCCTTTGAGAGTCGACGTAGTTCTTTTGTGAATCTACAATTTATAAATACCCTGCAGTCATTTATTTATTGCGATAATTTATGAATGATTAAAATTTATTATTTATATATTTATATCATATTACATCTAAGTTACATTATCACAATAATTGTGAAGCAAGAAATTCAAAAGGTTCCGTAACACTTACAACAACCCACAACAGAAAAGTTATTGGACCAATATCTGTACAACAAAAGCTGGAACACAATGACCATCCAGTAATGTTCATCCACACAATGGATAATAAATATCCAGCCAACACTAGAAAAAATATACGTATAATATGTATTCGGAATTGTTATATGCAATACTCATGACAAAGGCCTGTGTCCTATTAAAAATCTGGCAACATCAAACTAAAACAGGCTACGTTGTGAAAACAATACTTTGAATGTTGGTATATAACCATTACCAACATACATTTATATTTTATTACATAGCGTGGATATTCTAAATTTAAATATAATAAAAGTGAATAAGCGAAAAATGTTCCGCATTTCCTCACTGTCATATTTTTGTCATATCCATAATGTTATATTCATTTCAATGATAGAAATTTTAGATTAACGCGTTTTATGTATATCCAGTACCGATGTTAAAAACGTGATTTTATCGAACTTCTCAGGCGGACAAAATCTCGTTAGTCAGGAAAACGTACAGATAGTAAGCTATGTAAAATAAAGAATTGGGGAATGCCGTGCCATGCTGCCATTTTTTAGGCGCGCGGGCCGTGAGAATGATAGGACACGATTTTTCTTTACTGCTAGAACCTTTTTGGAATTGAGATTGGATGTTACGCTTATAACAAGTCCATAGCGCTATATCTTTAGTAAATGTCCTGATAGTAAATTATTCTTTGCTTTCATTATTTTGTATTGTATTTATATCAAGCGCCATATATATATATATATATATATATATATATATATATATATATATATATATATTTCTAATCTGTTTTATAAAAGGCCACATGTGCTGTTTCTGAAATATAATGTTCTTTAGATATTGTGCATATTTACATATCCAATTTGAATATCAATATTTTTATCTTGAATGTAAGGAGGGTAGTGAAATATTTCTTCTTCAAAAGCGCACCTGCTTTAGACTGTTCTGGCGAACTCGATTATTGGTTGAACGGTACATACTCTCGTCCCATCCCCTGTAAAAGCAATCTGCTTTTCTAGGTTAAGATTCCACTTTTTCTTAGATTTTATTTTTATGAATGCAATTCCATTCGATGTTTAACTTGCCAGTAGAAGCGACCTTATTAAAGTTTGTTAGATTAATAGAAAGCTAATGAATTTTGTTCAAATCATGTTCCCTTAACTTTCAATGGAATCCATTAATATGAAAAAACGTAAAAATGATAGAAATAAATCACATTTTTGTATTATTTCCACTTCCTCGGTTTTGTTTAATAACATCACGTCACGGAACCTCAGGAACGTTGAATCAATATGAAAGAATAGGGTTCACGTGGTCGGTCACAAAAACAAACGCTTTTTTCTCTTCCATTGACCAAAAATTAGGAATTTTGGTTAATTGCTCGCATGACTAACTTCCTTGGCCGTGTCTGAGCGGATGTTTGCCAACTTTGCCAATGCGTAAGATCTTTCTTTATAGCGAACCATAAATCCAGTCCACAAAAGCTTAACTCCTAAATCCCATTGTTTCTTCGCACAAAGCTTCTTGGTAATATGATATGAAATTTGGACGGAACTTGGGCCTTTTATGAATATTGCATGGATGTGATATAATATAGTCATCGATAAATGTATGACCTCTTTATATGATAGTTGTAGATTTATTTCAATTATAATTGAAACGAACGAAACTGAAGCCAGTGATGATGACAAACACAAAAGCACAACCCTAGCTAAAATTATTCGGGTTATTATAATAGTTTTGTCATGGTTATGTAGTGAAACCGTTTATCTTACCTGACACGAAGGGTTAGGGTTGTACAGGTCAAAATATTTGTAAGCGTAATATAAACATTCTGTCCGAACTAAATCCCCTGGCGTGTCAGTAATCTCTCTTCAAACAATCTAGTAGATCATATCAAATAATAATATCTGTGTATCGAAAGTAAGTTGTAATCAATAATTTAGTGATTGCGATTGATTTGAACAATAAAAAAATGCGGATACGAAATACGGATACAAAATGCGGATACTATTTTGACAAAAAATGTTAGAATAAATTCAGTTTTAACTTTGCTTTAATTAGAATTGGCAAAATCTTAAAATAGTCAAAGCCTGCTTAGCTCAAGCGTCCATTTTTAACTCTTTAAACGTACACTTGGTCGGAAATGCGACACGTTTTGGATTTCTGTAACATCAATATCGTATTAAAATGATATATCTGTATTGGAAATGTGTACACTGCGATCACATCTGTTTCGAAGTACATATTTGTAGCCCCAAAAAGGCTCTTACAATAACGTTATTCGATGAACGTAAAGTTGACAAATATCTTTGTATACATGTGGGTGGTATCTTAGATCATAATTAAGTCACAAGATAATGTTATTATTAAATATCATTAAACTTTAAAACAAATTAAATACAAAATGAACAAAATTCTTTTCGCTTTAACGTAATTTCGAGATAATTTTTTGAATATATTTGAATTAGCAATTGAAGAATTGAAAGACGTGACTGAGGATTGATTATCGCTGAATTCGAGAACAATTGAGGTGTTCTTGCTAATTAAAATGCGAGAAGTCTGCGAAAGGGAGGATTTAAGCTTATTTTAATGTAATTTTAGTTGAGGACTTCAAAGATATTCCAACAGATTTGGAACCCCTGTCAAATAGATATTCCTGACCAAAAATATTGCCAGGATAAAAGTTATCATAGGAATTATATATCATATTTTTATATTATATTCATTCCTTGCTACCCTTTTGATAAAATTATTTTGTTTTATTACTATAAAACAAAATAATTATCAAATGGAAAATAATTTATATTTATAAAAAAAATATATTTTTATAAAAAAAAATGGAGATTATATTATTTACGTTTCTTTACTAATAAACGTAAATAAAATAATCTCCATTTTTTTTTAAATAATCTCGAAGATGTTTTCGTTTAATTTTTAATGAAACATAAAAGGAAGCATGTTTGGGATTCGTAATTATGTGAAGGATTTAGAAAATTGTGGCGAAACGGACGGGAAGGGTCCGAAATGGTTATTAACGAAATAACTTAACCTGTTTTGCTTTCACTACCTATTATTGAACTCAAAATTACATAAAAAATCAACATGTAATCTAATGAAATAATAGCACCTCATTTCACGATATCTTGTTTCTTTAATCGAATAAATTTGTCTCGAACCAATCGCTACTTAGCGATAAGGCTCATATTGTGATTTGTCTATTCTATTTTGTGTACTTCAACTGTAATGCATAATAAAAGTATTATGTATGTTTGTATGTAAGGGTTTATCTTTGAAAACATACAAAGGAGGTATTTAAAAATATATTCTTACCCGTATATTCAATCCAACGGTTCTTTTGGCTGTTTGTTTTATACATTTGCATATACAATGATTGTTTGAATATCAAAAAAGCAGACAAAATAATGTAAACAATAACAACCAATTAAACCCATGCAAGATTAAAAACAATATTGTCTCAATTCAGGTTCGATATTACGAACGTGTAGTGATTTGATAGATTTATGGACCATTTTAACATGTTGTCGATAGGAATGCAGGAATCATCGCTGTGCTAGTTTGAAAGAGAACACGTGTCCAATTTTGTATATTACTTTGTTTAAACTAAATGTTTTTGTATATTTTATATAATATACAGCCGCATACGTATCACGCAACTGTATTTGGTTCACTCTTAAAATATGAAATATAATCAAGCGTTTCAGTCAAGTGTATGTATAATAAATAAATCATAAAATGATTCCTATTTGAAATCAAAACTATAATCATCTTACAAATAAACTGAACTTCTGTTAGACTTTGAAATAATTTTCATGTATGTCTAAAATTTTTTATGCGGACACTAATAAAAAAAAAAATGCAAGCCATCCGTTTTTCGAATTCCCATCCTCAAAATTATTCAGAACACATGTGCGGTTCATTGTGAATATGAGAGATTTGTAATTCAAAAGTCGGAAACTTATCCGTGATAAGTTCAAACTGTTTCGTGGTTATTTTTTGCTATCCGGAGCAACTGCCTCGACTGGCCAGACACTGGTCGCACCGGTTTTACCGTCATCATTGCCAAATGCAGCAACTACATTTACGAATAATGCAAATATAAACCTTAAAAATATCACACTAAAGCTGAAATTTCTTCAATGGATGGGAAGGAATTAGGCGATGCAATTTTATGTTTTAATCTTTGCATGGAAAGGTTCATTTTTGCATGTCCAATTCAGGCTATCTGTAGGCTATATTCATGGTATCTTAAAGTACCTATTCTGCGTTCAACTAAAACTAAGACTAGAATGGCTTTTGTCTGTTTCATTTTGCACGGTCAAGGGAATGACGAAGTAAATGAGGATATTTCACTTGAAGCTTTCTAAAATGGGGGAATGTAGCTTAAAAAAGAAGCTTCACAAAACTGAAGAGACAATTAACTTATATAATGAAAGAAAAAAAAATGATCTATTAAATTTAAAATTGAAATAATTAATCGAAGATAAATCTTCCATTGATTCAATGCTATAAATATCAGAAACTAAATGAGACTGGTTATATAAGGTTCTGATTTCCATGTTTGGTTTGACGTCAATGAAGTTTCTAAACCTTGTTTGAATCTATGTCATCTCAGTGTATGACCAAATCTGTTTAAATACAAGTACATTTAGATATTAACGCTAAAATCATATGTGGTTTACCTTTTGTGCCATCTGTTTACTCCATAGTAGCTGTAAATATGTATTAGTACTACATATATATAACTAGTCAGCATATTCCGATTTAATTTCTGCGTGAATTCAGTCGGATAAATATAAAAATTACATATGTCTTAGTTTGAAATTTAATAATAAATATGTTCTAAACGAGTGTTTATATTCAATTAGTGCTTTATAATTGAAATATGACCACAGATCAATGACGATATTTCTAATGAGTAATGTTTTATCAAAATCAGGTCAGCCGTTTTTTTTTTTAATTTCTCTCTTTTTCACAAATATGTAAATTATTATTAGCTATTTATTGTTTATATTATTTTCATTTCTTTATAATGTCATACCATTTATTTAAAACTTGGTCTTAGTAAACTTTTCAATTTTGACTCAATTCTAGCTTTTTATCAAATTGTCAAATTGTATTATAACAAAATTTATCAAAGTCATGCTAAATAAAGCTATTATATATTTTTTACATTTACTTAAATTGAATGACAAAGAAATGTGACTAAAATGTGACCTTAACAGGTGAATCAACTTCTGACTAAGCATCGATAATATAATATTGAAATAATATCTCTTATATATTCTTTTTCTCTATCGCTTATATATATATCTCTTATGAATTGTAATTTTAAATTTACTATATTAGCTTTTTATAAATTATTGTCGGATATTTCAAAATCGACATACATTTTGAATTTCTGTTATGGAACGTAAGGAAAAGAGGGGGTTAGATCGGACGATAAAGGTATTTGCGGCAGGTGAATAAAAAACGTCAATTTCCGGCAGAAAAATTACAAAAAATATAATAATTGAAAGTTTTGCCTAACCCTAAGGTGTCCTATTTGAGTTGTAACCTCGGGTTAAAAAAAAAATACCATATAATATAGTTTTAATTTGTCCTTGGTGAACAACGAGCTACAATGCCCCCATTATTTTGCGAAGCACTCCGTAAAAATAATTAATAACGTGCGTTGGCTGTATATTTTTGTTCTTAGATAAGGTCCGAACCCACCCATCGAATATAAACTATGGTTGATATACGTCTTCAATGTATTAATTTGATGTATTTTGAAAATTTGAATAAACATCACTACATAAATCAAATTAAAACTTTATCTTCTCGACATCTCTGTATCAAAATTATGATTTGAGAGCGCCTGTAGATTTATAATTCCGGAATTTGCATATTCGTTACTCAAAACATTAGTCAGCAAAGCTAACGTCAGCTCAGCGTTGAGAGGTCGTGTGTTAAAGCCAATTTTCACATGAAAAAATGCGGCATAAAACATTAAAAAAATATTGTATTTGTTTCCAACAAATGCGAGAAGCGCTCCAGTTGTGCCTTTATCATTCTTAATATGTGTTAGAAAATATGATCTTATATTAAATAATGATATTCCGCTCACACACGAGATTGTCCAAAAGAAATCCCAAGAGACATAAAAGTACGATGATGTAGCATCGCTAAGATATAAGAAAGATATTGTATCGTAACATCATTAAAACTATCGCCAAACTTTCCTTATATTTGTCAAGTATAACATAACCGATATATAGAAAAGTCAGAGGTGATTTATTTAATCTAAGCTTAATTGAACTAATATTTTCAAGTCAAAGAATAAATGTTTAACCTTACAAGCAATACTAGACTGACAAAGTTCAAGCATTTTGTTTCACTGACAAAAGGTGAAATTGTAGTTTAAAATGCGCGTCAAAGCTGAAATTCTAACTAGGCAGCTTGAATAAGTGTCTCTAAGCAGCTCTTAATTTGTTCCTGTTGGAGTCCTAAACTATGCAATCTGTTACTTTTCTGAATTAAAGGAATTAAGCATTGTAATAAGAACTATGGAATTATTCTTGTTCATTCATATATGAGGTCAATATTTAAAAAAACCAAAATAAATCTTTTTGTAGGTCTATTAACATGTTAAGCTTATTTAAATTATAATAAGCTTAATTATAAGTATGGAACGAAACATTTAGATATGAGCAAGACATAGATTGAGAACTGAAGAGATTTATTTTAAATCCAAATTTATTAATAATGGAGGTGAGTTTTGTAAATAAATTCAATTGGAATATATGTTTCCAAAGTTACGTAATTCAGTTAATCCGTTCCATTGTCTATGTACAGTTTTGAACAGAGCTTTTCAACTCATTTTATCTGGTGTCTCTTGCTTTGTGTAAGGCATTTGTTTCTTGGCAGTCTTCAAACAGATGTCGTGATCCTTTGTCCACCCTGTCGGAGTATCTCTTTGAGCTTAATCTTTCAAACCAACAGGCAGTATAAAAATCCAGCTACTTTAAAAAAAACACCCCAGTTTCCCCGAGTAAAGCATTTTATGAATAGTTAAAATCCATTTTTTCCTCTCGCTTTAAACACTTCCAGCCCATTATTCTCTAGCGGTAATGTTAGCTATAAAGTTTTTAATAAGCGAACACTGGAACTATTAATGTGGGCGGTTTCAGCTCTTTTTATAACTTCCAGGTTTAATAACATTCCATCGCTTTCGCTTTAAGCTCAATGAGCTCTTTGTCTCAATGTTTTTGAATGAATTAGTTCGTTGTTTTGCTTTATATTTCTCCTATATATATATAATAAATCAGTTTTCATCCGCCATTAATTCTGGAGTGTTGTAATGACACCAGATCACAATAACAACAAATCTTGTAATCCCATAAATGACTGCGTCTAATATGTCGTTATTAGAATGAGCCTCGGGTTATTTTGTTTTTCAAGCCAGAATCATTCTTCCTTCATGGTAATATAGGCTTTTATTGTGTACACTTGTAATTGTTACTATTCCAAACATTTCGTATTGCATACGTGGTGGAATCTCGCTGGGATTTTTGTTTGCTAACGTTCAAGTCTTGCTATAGTGTTTGCTATGTGGAGATTAATTTGATTCCGCGTTGTATATCGAAATGCCATTTAGGGAAAGGTTTATTTCTATTATAAATAATCTCCCGAGTACGAGAAACGACAATGAAAAGTTAAAACCACTGAGAGGCTTATGTCTACCATTTAGCTCCAAGTCCAATACTATGAAGGAAATTCCACTTTAAAAGCAGAAAATGTTTGATTCGATTGAAACAAACGTTTCGGATTCGCCATTTTCTATTTCCTTTTGGTGCACTGATTTCATCAATTAAATTCCATTGTGACGTCATCTTATTAGTTATTTTATTTATAATATCAACATTTTCAGCAATGCTATCCAGATTCTTAAATGTAATACGAGCAGGGATTAAATTCTTAGGATTCAAGAACGGAATCGTAATCCTTAAATATTTTCTAAAATATCTCATACTATATATCTGATATTACTCTAGCCTTATTATCATAGCATTAGCATAGCTTTAACCTTTAAAGAGCTTTTATTATAGATTATTTACGTTGTTCATTTTATATCTAAATATTTTTTAAACATCTGTATCTTTATCGTCTAAAAAAAATATTTATTGTTTTACTTAATATTTAGTATAAATACTTAGTCCTTTAACATATGTATCTAATAAAGTTATTTTCTTGAAATACCTGAAAACAATAGAGGCATTCTATATAATAAAAAAATTGCAAAAACAATTTCTTCTCCCAAAATACTTATAGCTTATAATGAAATCACCAAAAACCATTATCCAAAGCCATTTCAAGGGACATCTCATTTTAATGGCTAGTAAATGAGTCAGTATCTTTTAGCCGATATTTTATAACTTTCTCTGAATTTTTTACGGTATTAATAATCTTTAACACCCCTAAAGCTTCATAATGAAGGTCCGTTGTGTTTCATCCCCTAAGGTCCTGTCGATAGCCATTGGTAAAGAAGCTAATGGATCTAAAGCTGACGGATATTATAAAGGGTTGTGAATTTTCTTATCTATCTTTTTTCATACTTTATTTCTTTTACTAAATAATTTGCAATTTACAATTATCTTTTCTTAGAAAACAGATAAGAAGTTGTTTGTTATATTGTATGGATAATTATTACCTATGTTTTACAACTTTTCAAGAATGCATATTCCGTTAAATTTATAAACAGGTTTATTGAGACAAAAAAGATAATTACATTGTAAATTGCATTATTTTAAAGAAAATTTTTTTTTTAACTGTTCATGAGAAAACAATGAGTTTAATATTATCTTAGTTAAGTTTTTGTATAAGAAAAATATATATATGTCTACAATACTTTTTAAATCGAGTGAAAGTACTTGTTAGTTTATTGTTTTAAAAATATTGATTGGACCACTAGTTTTTGCCAGCGGCTTCGCTCGCGCTGTTATAAAGTTTTGGCTTGTCGGTCGGCTGTTTAAAAGTTGTAGCCTCGGGAACGGTACGCTTTTGTTTAGATGAAAGACACATTTTGCTGGTCTGGTCCTCTTCGGTACCATCAAAACTATATGATTGCATTACAAACAAACATACACATATTATAATAGTTAGGTTTATATTCAAAATTTTCATTCAAAACATTATAGTACAAGAAATGTTATCTAAATCTTAAACTGCATTGAAACGGTTTGGGGCTACAGATATATTCTATCTCTCTTGCACCGTTACAATAATGTTGCCGTCTCATCTTGCAGCAGATGTCCCAGAGTGGCACCTGGCGTATGTTTACTATTGTCATTCACTGAGGAATTTTTATATTTTTTTTTTACAATTGCTGCTTGAAAGGTTAAGACTCTTTTCTGTCTAAAATTTTATTAAACTTTAGAAACTTCTAAAAGTTCTGGAATTTATTTTTTTACCTTCATTATAAATACTATAATTATTCAGTTTGGATGGCTCACTAAATGTTTGAGATTTACTATTAGAGCCGCTAGGTGGCGCTGTTATTAGATTCCAAGATTTTTTTATTTTTGGTCAGGATCACACCGATCGAGCCCGCTACACTAATAATATCTTTTTTTATATATATAAGTGTCATATTACCAATTTTCAAACTACCTCACTTAAAAACAATTAAAAAAAATACTTTAACGCAATCAGACAGTGAGTCATGGTTTATGCAATAGGAGCAGATGTTTGTAATTGATGTTAATTCTACATTCCACCATTAATATTCCATGTATCCAGCATCAGGGAATAGTGTTTCAACCAACTGTATGCTAAATTATTAAGTCTAAGTACCTAGTTAATTTTGTTCAAATGGTGAGAAGGATAGTATTGTAGCTCTTACACTATATGTTTATTTGGCTTGTCATTTTAAATATTTTTATATTAATATTTTTTGGGACGTTACCACACAACGCCTTTTCGCTTCAAACTATGCAAAAATGGTGCTGTTGAAATAAAAATATTTTTTTTTAACAAACATTTTTCCTAGGGTGGGCATCGAACCCACAACCACCGGCACAATAATTCGTATTTTTTTTGACTTGTCATCTATCTCGTAACTGTTATTATGGTTAAGTGGTGAGTCCCAGGTAAAATTAATTTCTTTGAATCTTATCTGCAGGACAATCTAATATAATTTAAGGATATTTAACCTATCCTTATTAAAAAATAATGTTATGACCACTTGAGGGATTGGTTGATAAATTTTAATTAAAATTAAACTTAGTAAGAACACTACTAGTTTCCGCAGCGTTTAAATAATTTTCAAAACTGTAATATTTATGAAGACCGTCTGTTACAATGGGGCTTTTGGTAATAAACGACAGTTTTGAGTAAAATATCGCCTCGCAGTGCAGACGACCTGACAGTACGCTACAAGCGCCTTGAGTCTAGACTTTAGCGTGTAACGAATACACCTCATATTTGGGCTGAATCTTGGCTTATATCTAACTGGTATCTGATTTTGTACTAACATGTATTTTTTGCTTTGTCGGTATATTTAGTACATTTTTATGTTATTTTTTAATTATTATTTGTAAGTCTATATATATAAATTATACATTTTGTTTGAATCAATAATTTGTATGAATTGAGCTTGGTTTTGACGTTTATAACTTATTCCATTCATTATAAATATATTTTTAAGAAATAAAGCGAGTATGCGTCTCCACCAATCAGAGAGCACTAATTCACTATCAGACACTTCACAAAGCGATGTCAGTACACTAGTTGATATAGTGTGGCTTAGATTGTATAACGAAATGGATGAGCCCCATTTTCTTTCAAAATTAATTAATTTAGATATTATACGCGTTTCAAGTCTTTTATTTGAACGAACGTTTCAGAAAACTAAGAATAAGTAATTAATTAATCTCAGATTAGTGAATGATGAATCGCTTGTTTGAAATTATAATAAAATAAGGATTGGTGCAGACGTGTGGAGACTGGCGGCAAATTACCAAACAAACATACATACATTTTATTGAACATAAATTGTACAATACTTATTGAATATATATTATTATAATACATACATTTTATGTTAAATTGTATTTATTACATGTATTAATATAACTCTATAATTGATTTGTTAACCAGCGAATTATATAAATAAAACTTTAAACCACTCTTAAGCTTTCAGATTTCGGATTTTGTTTTTCAAACGATAGCGAGTGGTGACCATTTTATGGCGTCGCATTTTAAGGCAACTCTGGTGTTTTTTTTTATTTGTTCTTAATTATTTTATTTTGTATATCAATATATATTTAATACTTTTAATTAAAATTTATTAATAAATTACTAATAAAATAATGCTTTATTATAGTTTAAATTATCTTGCAAATGTCATATAACTGTACTTAAGTGTGGCAAAATACAATACTTTAGTAAATTAAGTATATAACGTTAGAAATTGGTCTTCGTTCTGTATTGACAAGTATCATTTATATATATGTATATATATGTTTATTCAAATTAATTGTGTATCAGTCCAATAATTAATCAATGTTGGTTGATTACAGCATTCCTGAACTGGATAGCAAATAGTTAAACTCATAATCAAATAGTAATTCCAATAATACTCACTTACTATTTACACGAGTAATTTTATATCCTGAATTAAAATGTCCAACAAATGTCGAATGAAAATATTCATCAACACTGAGGCATATTTATTAAAAACTTAAACTTGAATGGCTTAATATGTTTAAAGCCATTTCAAATACGATAAATGTACGTATAATTTAAAAGGATTCCGTTAAATTTATTTTATTATCTGTGGATAATTTAATAAGTAACTTAATAATAAAATGAGTGTTATTTATTCTCTGTCGTAAATGAAAATACATTTATATAGTTGATAGTCTAAGAGCCTAAACATTTTACTTTATATAGACATTTTATGAAGACGTACGGCGCCGGACAAAGGACAAAGGTCAGCAAATGACCTAACGGTGCCAAACTTGTTTCACGATACACGACTTTCCAGCGCCAGTGAGTGGACTGATTCAAAGATGAAGTATTTTTGAGATAGAGTATATTTCAGTTTGGTTCTGTTCTTTTTGCTTTAAATTTCAGTGAAACAATATTTAAATGGTCCTTTTAGAATGAAATTAGTACTCAGTACTAGAAATGAGACGCTCTTATGTACTCCTTGGTTTGAATTAATAAAAGCATTGCTTTAATATTTTTGTCATATAAAATAAAAAAAATAAATATGGAATATCCATAACTTTCTTTCTTGACGTCTGACGGTAAGAGGATGGTTCAGATGCATTACCATCCTAGACGGATAGGGTGCAATATAGTAAGTGTAATAGGGTAAGTGGAGGAAGAGGGGGGGGGGGGGAATTGGTATTAAGGAAGGAAGAGGGTTCGAAAATCAGCAATAACTAATTCTTTACGTGTGAAATTTTACTTAGGTATATAACGAGATAACCCATATGAAAAAAAATGTATTTTATATATATATATGTACATATATATATATATATATATATTCCTACGTTTCATAACTTGTAATAAAATAATAATTATTGAATTTAACACTAAATTATTATTCATGTTTCAAAATATGTATAAAAATGTATGGCCAATAGAGTTGTGGGTCGAATCCCTGTTTGTATCAGTTTAATTTTACATTATATATTTATTATAAAATTAATATTAATTTTCAAAAGCAATTATTGGTTCTGAAAAATCAGTGATGTAATATTTCATTGAAAGTCTGTGATACGAGCAATAACTAACTAAGCAATTTAAATGACAGACTATTAAAAAATAAACAATAAATTTAATCTATATTTAATATAATAATTTACTTTAACTATATTGTTATATTAACGTCAATGTGGGAGGATTTAAAATAAGATCTAAATTATTTTGTTATAACTCCCTAATTTACATAAAACTAAAGACTGAAACCTTCATTATTCGTGAAATGTTTCATAAATTTTAATCAGTAAATGGTACTTGAGTAATAATTACATTATTATAAGAAATAAGATTAACCTCTACAAAAAATATATAATCTAATAAAGATTTTTTAATCTAATTTATTATCAAAAAGAGTACTAATTATATTACATTAATTAATGTTTTCCAAATTGTGAAAGAACATTTTCACTGTATAAAAAAGGTTCTTTTAGGTCTAAGCCAAAAGAAATATTGCTTACCTTAAAAATACAATATTTTTACCATTTAAGTATATAATGTTAGTACATTTATAATCGTATATTTTATTACAGCCATATAATATATTATATACAGTATTTATTACCTTTAATATATTACTTATATAATAAGTACTACTGAAAGTAAACAATTCGTATATAAATTATTGCCGAGTGTCAACTAGATGTTTTTCTAATCTTTATTGCCTTGAACTCGTATTAAGAAAATAAGTACCTACTTACTGCGTGGAAAATAACTTACCAATAGTATCTTTTCATTATTAACAACTAATTTTCTTTCTTTTTATTTATTTTTATCTTTCTTTATCTTTTATTTTTATCTTTCTTTCTTTATCTTTTACTTTTATCTTTTTCTTTATCTTTCTTTCTTATTAATCTAAAACCGTAAGCAAAAAGTACCTAATAATTAATTTATGTGAATGAATGAAAGAATGAATGGTATAGGAAGTAATGAATTTATACAATATGAATGTGTTCTAAACAGTTTATCAAGCCTGTGGTGTAATATAAATTAAATATTAATATATTCAGGCGGTGCATCGTTCGTGAACGCGCTTGTTATTGTTTATATTGTAATTGTATTATTTATAATATTGCCTTATCACGCCTTATACAACATCGTGTTCATTCATACTGAATATCTCATTGTTTTTTTTTATTTTTGTATGATAATTTTAATGTATGAGGAAGTCGTAATAGATTATCGCAATGAAATTAGTATTCGATGATAATATATATTTTTGTACATATTATAAGAATATAACAAACAAACATACAGAAAATAAGTAACCAAGGTCTCCGAACTGAATGAATCACAAGAGTTGAAAAAAAAAACAACCAATTGTTTTTTTTTTTTTTATAAAAGTTCCATCACAAATATCACATTAAAATTAAAAATCAAATAGACGGATACAAATCTTTTATGCGTATATTTATAATAATAATTTAGTGCGGTTGTTATTTATAAGAAAATTAAACAATATTTGTCGCCCAACTTGATGAGGGTAGGGATCAATTTACTTCAAAGGCAATACACTTCGTTTCGTAGAAATAGGGTCGTTTGACTGGAATTATTTTCATCTCACAGCGGGTAACTATTGACATATTTTTAAAAGGCTTCTAACATATTCTTAATTATTAAAAAATACACCATATATTTATTTTTCGCTAAACGAAACATCCTATGTATGAAAAATGGGTGCTGCAATAAAATATTATCCCACGTATGATAAGTGCTTCATAAATACACAAAATGGCCGATAAATTCAAACCCTCGTGTCCCCGACAAGTCAAGTCCTAAGCAAAGATGAAGGGAGAGACCCTACGGATACTAAACCCTGGTGTAGGTATTTTGCTGATATGCATCCAGAATTATTTATGTAATAGCATTTACACGGCTTCGCTCGTGAGATGATTTCCGAGAAACAATTTTAATGACACGTCTGGATGTTCCACATAATGTTGCGAAAATAAATTGGACAGACAAACATTTAAAAATGAGTCCAAGTTACAATATCTTAAAATATGAGTCTTAAAATAGGATAAAATTGAATATTATTTTCAAATTTGAATAAAATTGAGACCCGATGAAAGAGTATGGACTTTATTTTAAATTCTTCTGCTTTTTTTCATTAGACTAAGCTTATAAGTTACAAGCTCAATGGAATTTTTTATATGTATGTAAAGAACTTAGAACTAATAAAAACAAAATGAAAATTTAGAACGTCTATTCAATCTTCTAGGGGTCTAATTTCACCAAAAGCATTTCTTAATTCTCCCCTCGACTACTCCAAAAACTTTAACTATTATAGTATAACCTACATACATACAAACAAACATTTCTATATGAGTCAGTCAGTATGTATAGTATATCTTACATACATCGGACAAACAAACAAACATTTCCATATGAGTCAGTCAGTATGAGTCTAAGTCAAAATATTTTACTATATGAGTCATAAAAGAGCTAAAGAAACCTGAATTTTTTAATTAATTATTTTAATATACATATTCAAAAACTTAAATTTACTAAATGTAGTAAATATTATCATAAATATTATTTTTCATATATCACTGCTACTAAAAGAGAAACAGAGTACTTATTTGTTAAATATATAAAAGTATATATTGCTATATGTTTAGTAAGAATAACTATATACGTATATAATACTTGCTAACATATAAAATAAACAATCAAACACTAATCGTATTAAAATAAAACAAATAACCCTTTAATATTATAACTTCTATATGACTGAATACAAACCTAGTTAAACTGAGAAACGGAGCAAATTATATTATATTTGCTTATACCTGTAGGGCTTTAAATATAATTAATACAATCACGCTGTTATCCAATAACGGCACGTGCCGTTATTAAAAACAAACATTTTTATACGAGATTTATAAAGGATAAAAGAAAAAAGATTATTTAAGATATAAGTAGTTATATAACATTTTTAAAGAGAACAGATTCTATACAAGAAATATATTTGCAAATATCAATAAACATATCAAGACTTAACGCTTATTTAAATTTAACATAATTATGCAAAGTCTGAAATATGTCGTCACCGCTTCGATATATAATGCTAAAATTATCTAAGTGATGTGATAGCTCAGTTGGTAGAGTGACGGAACGGTTTCCAAGTGGCCGCGGGTTCGAATCGATTTATTTATAATTTAATATAAATTTAAATAAATCTGTACAGAAATATTGAAAACAGTAAAAAGTATAGTGTATCTTAACCAATTGAATTTAATGTATTTTATTAAATGTTTGTTTTCGTGAGCAGAGCCGCGAGCACAAGCTAGTATTGTAAATATTTATATTTCGATGTTAGCTTGACTATTCCTGTGAGGTGGATGTAATGAACGCCCCCGTGGATTTGAATCGAGGGCTATGCTTTGTCTGATGAATCGTGCACCAGGGGTTCTATTGATCACCCTGGATGAATTCCCTGAAATGGTACAATCACTGGATATTTATTGCCTAAGAGCTAGCACTCAAATTATTTTTTCTTTTTGCATGTTCCTGATTGGAGTTGTAGGACTTATCTTTGCTTTGTACCTAAAAAATATATATACATATATATATATATTACATTACAACATTTATATTTTAATATTAAATAAACACTAGTTACGAGTTATCTTTTTCACTAATAATTAGAATATATTAAGAGTTTCTGTCGCGTTATAATTTATGTTGAATATTAATTTAAATTTTGTATTTATCAACAATTTCGAAAAACATAAATATTCAAATAAACATTTAAATAACTTTATATCGATTGATTTTTCATACCATTAAAGTAAATACTGTTTTATAATCTCAGCGAATCAGTTGGAATTTATAACGTTTTTTCAGCACGTCGCTGTAAATTGAAGCGTACCGAATTTCAATATTCCAAATAAAGTCAATCTTTTGCAATATACCCTCGACGCGCGATGCCGCATAAACTGAGCTGCGATGAAAAAAATATTCATTATAATTTAAATTCTAGAGCTTTTCTCATTGGATAGAGTTTATATGTTACTAGTCGTGTGATGGGAATTTTCATCCGCAATATATAAACTTTATAAAGTATTAAGAACAAAATGAAAACTTTTCATCCCTTTTCAATCTTTTAGGGGTGGAATTTCACCAAAATCCTATCTTAATGCTCCCCTCGGCCACTCCAAGAATATTTTAGTAGCTTTATGGTATTTATATATTACATATATCTAATAAAATAAAATGTTAAAATATACTTTTACATTTTTCTGAATAAATGTTTATTCATTAGTAATTCAATGTATTTTTAAATAAAAATGCGAGAACAAATAAGGAAATTCAAATTGCCGTAAAAAAATAATTTTCCACAATTAATTTAATTGTACTGAGTTAAAAATGTAGTTGATAAGAACGCAATTTGAACGTAATTTGGAGCTATTAAGGTACAGTTTACCGCTTGATTGTACCAATGTACTGTAAATTAGTACCGTACAGTAATATACAATGGTATTGTACTGTACTGTACTGTAATTTCTGCGTTATAAATATTTTATCATTCCCATGTTGTCTTTAATTTCATAACATTTATTTTTACCTTAATAAATAATTACTTAATACTTGACTGAAAATAGAATTTTGAAGTTTTATTCCATTACTATAAGTAGCCAAATATGTCACTTCACTTGCTATTAACGAAGCTGTATGCATACCTCTCCAAACTACCAAACTACCGAGCTATCTAAACATATTGACGGTCACACTACACGACACTACATGGTCAGATGGTCTACGAACATTCTCTTTGTTATACCAAACTACGTTTAAATTATTTTATATACTAGGCATAATAATGTTTACACAAAATATTTTCGTATTCTTAACGTTTCTATATGACGTCTATCTATTGCCTCCATTTCATTATACAATCTAAGCTACACTATCTCAACTAGCGTACTAATATTGCATTATTAAATGTCTGTTACTGAGTTAGTGCTTCTCTGATTGGTGGAGAGGCCTATAGCTATTTTTCAAGGTTGAATTGTATAATAAAATGGATGCAAAACTAAGATTTAGTTTTAAATTCAAATGTTATTATAACTCAAAATTAATTCAATCCTAATACCAACTTAAAATTATTTACTATTTTAGAATGTCTTACAATTGATAACAAGCGCCTCGGTACGTTCCAGTGGTTAAAATATTATTCATAAATAAATTACAATACTCGCAATACAAATAAACCAATCATTCTTAAGTCTATTGTTATTTCTTATTAGTGGGTAGATAGATTAGTTTTCAACTCATAAATATAAAGACAAGAAAACTAAAGAAAAACGAAAGTTAATTGGATTACAAGTGCTGGAATAAAATAACCACAATTTAAACAATATCCAGATGTAATTTCTTTGAATCTTGATTGTTTATTAAGGGAGTTTCAGACCTGCCGACAAAAATAAATCTGATACTCCCTTTATCCATCATATATAACATACAAAGTAAATATTAATTAATATTGATTTTAATTATCTATAACTTACGTTTTATTTAAACACAGAATCAACACGAGCGTAACTTGAACCCGTGACCTCTGGGATATAGTTTACGTTGCTCTGTCAAATGAGCTATTATGATTGTTGAATAAAGGTGATTCCTTAAATTAAATTCCCAGAGTAACATTCAAAGACATACATTCAAATCATTCATACATATCTCATTGCATGGAGTGGATGTCATACATTAAATAGGGACAAAATGATAATACGTTATAATGAACAAGACATGCATACAAAATTCATCAACTTACGTGCTGAGAGGACTCTCTAGGGTACAATATAACCGACTTATGCTAAGTTACCGTAATGGGATCAAGAACGGCTTATCTGATCCATACTTTATAACGGTAAAAGATATATTTGAAACGTTTTACTAATATTTGTTTAAATTTATAGAAAAAATTAATTAGTTATACAATGCTAAGGACAAAAAAACGTTTTTTTACGTTTTTCGATCGGCACGTTCGTACTATTATATATTTAATATATATATATATATATATATATATATACTTAAGGATATATATATATAAGGATATATATATATATATACTTAAGGATATATATATATAAGGATATATATATATATATATACTTAAGGATATATATATATAAGGATATATATATATATACTTAAGGATATATATATATAAGGATATATATATATATATATATATATATATATATTAAACAGTGGTTGGCGATCCTTAAGTAACTCGTCCGCGTTATAAAGTAGAGCACTTAACTACGTTAGGACGTGTCGTAGTCCAGCTCCATTACTGTATACACTGTTTTATAATCTCGAGATGATAGATTCTTGGTGGTTTTAGAACGAATAAAATACTCACTATCTCTCATTAAACAGACTTAAACAAGATTTTATATATATAAGTAAATTATGTTATAATTCCGCTCTTATCCTCTTATCATAATATTATATTTTAAACCTGTGTCGATATTTAAGCTGTATTGTGCAAAAAGGTCACTGTTCATTTTAATTAAATTTCTATAAGACTTTCAATTTTCCATGCACTCGGAAATAGCAATAAATGTACTTGTTACGTGCAAATTGCTTATATTTTTGTTTTTTTTGTGCCCTTGTTTGTTTTATTTGGTCTTGATGTAATTTCTATTGTCCGCTTGCAATGTATGTAATGTTATTTCGGTAAATGTTTAAAGAAAAGTAAATTGGAACGAATAAATAAGTTTGATTTCGCTAGAAGAATGGTAACCCAAATTAAACTTTAATGTTTGGTTTTCATCAGACCAAAAATAAAATGGTTTTAAAAATATATATATATATATAGATTAAATATGAATATGTAGAAAATATTAAATTCATCGAGGCGGTTAACGATACGGTAGCTCAATTGGTAGAGCGACGGGACGATTTCCCAAAGGACGCGAGTTTGAATCCCTGCCCTATCATATTATTTTTTATTCTATATTTATTTAAACGAATGGTTACTTATAGATAATGTATGTTCGTAATATTTCATAGTTTTAAAAATATATTTTTTACAAACTACCCACAGACGTGGAAATGTCAGTTAATATTGTAATAATAAAGAGGTGCTACCATTAGAGTAATGAAATAAAACTTTTCTTTTTTTGCTACCTTTAAATAACAATGTACCAACTAAACTAGAAAATTGTCAAGATATAACCTTTCTTTAAAGAATTTATTAAAATAGATTAACGAAAATGCATATAAAATTCATACATATTATCCTTTAAGAGACATTTTCAATGTAAACAGCACCAAATAGGAAATCGTCAGCCTACATACTTTACACCTTTGCTAGGTGTGTCGCGACTTACAATGAAAGGAATTTGACTCTTATTTCAATGCTATCAAGAATTATATTTATGTAAATTTATGGATAGGTTTTTTTTGACGCCTTTCCGGAGATGTATTGATAGAGCGTTCCTATAGTAATGGGTTCTCTGAAAGGTAAAGGCTTTTTATAATTTCAATAGGAACTCTTTTATCTGATATGTTCCTACTAGGTATTAAAGTTTTGTATATATATATATATTTTACTTCTAACTTTATAAATAATACAAATGACGAAGTTCCAAAGTAGTTTTGAATATAGAACAAGCCAATATTTTACAACGCTCTTTAGGAAAGTGGAATGACCGAAACAACATTAAAAATGCAAAGAAAACGGATAAAGGCTTCAAGGCTGAATGAGAAAGAAATGGAGGTTCATAAAAATATATTAAACTACATTTTGTTTATGTTCCTGTTTTTTGTTTTATTCTAAAACTCATTTCTATTTAAGCGAAGAAATATTTTTTTCCTTTATTTTTGAACACACAATGTTTTGAATATCTTGATTTAGCCATTTAGTTAAATATTAACAGACTTGATCAGTTCATTGTGTTGACCGATGTATGTCGATGTCTGTGTGTTCCGTACGTGTGTTAGTGCGTGCGTGTGTGTGTGTACGTGATACCAGTGTTTGGGAACATTTTACCTACAATGTAAATCTTGAAATAAGATAATTTATATTTTGTTAAGAAATGTTATCTAGGGGTTTACAAAATAATCCAAATTTAGAGCCCATAGAAGCATCGTCACCCTATCAACAACACTTAGCTTCGTTTGCATAATTTAACTTGCTAAATGGTGCTAGGACCGCCGTCGAATTATCTGCCTTAAGACGTACTTATCACGGCTTTGGAATATAACTTAATAAATTTGCAAGGTATTTAAAATAAAGTTTTGTGATGTTTGTTACTTTTTGCATAGCTTTCTTTTATTCCTGCTATCTGCTGTTAATTGTCGTCCCGTCCAAAACAATTTAGAAAGTACTTCAAATAGGAAGACAAACGATTTTCTTGTAAAGTAAGATAAATTACATCTCTAATTAACAGTTGAAATCAACTTTCAAATTAAATGAAATGCTTTCCCTTAAAAAGGTAAAAAGGTATTTGTCAAGAAAGTAGGTACTTATATTTTATTTTTAAAACTTGTAACACTAAAGAAAAGAGTCATCATCAGAAACTTGTTCTGGGACTGGTTTTTTCTATTGGTTAGCTCGTGGTTATTGATCAATGTGGATGATATGAAGAATGGTACATTTTCTTGATCAATCTATATGAATATATTTTCCGGTCACCTCATACTAAATAATAATTTAGTCTGTTTTTCCATATTATAATTATATTATTGTTACTTTAGCTAAACATAATATTTGAAAATTAATTAAATTGTGAAGCATCACTGGCTATTGTTGGCCAAAAAACCGTTTCGTATAGTAATTTTAGCTGATATATATATATATATACAGTATATAATGTAATATTACGAGTACTAATTTTAGCTTGAATTAGTATAATTACGTATCATTATATTCTGCCTAACTCTATCTGGGGGAGGTCAATACACTGTCCCATTTAAACGTTTGACGTTTGTTAAAAGTTTATTGACGTTTGTGAAACGGTCATCACAGTAAAGAAACACCCGGCTGAGTCTGTTGTGTGGTTCTTCTCAGACCAGGGCGCGTTTGAAACCCTCGTAAAATATAACACGTACCTTCCAGCTCGGCACTGGCCTTCATCTTTTTATGATATTAAAGATACATTGTGGAGTGAATAGTCTCTCTTATGACTGATGTAACGTAACCATTATCTTATAGTGATGCGAATAGAGTCATATACTCGAGTGTTATTTTTAATTTGTCAAATTTGTACTCGACGGAAAAAAAAATAAACTCGAGTCGATTAGAAACCGTAGTACGAGTTTGATAGAATGAAACATTTATAGTTTTCGAGCAGTTACCAAACGAGTGATCCGACTACCAATCAGAACCAAATAATAATCAATCACAACCAATAACTCGTTTCTTGACTGCTCGAAAACTATACTCGTTTTATACTATCCAAACTCGTACTAGGGGTCCTGCAATAGAGTTTCCAAATTAACTCGGCGCACCGAATTGTCAGTGCCGTTGGGTGTCATTTCATTCATTCGTTCCCTATTCTTCCTATTTACATTCATCGAGTCGATAAAAACAGGTTTAAACTTGTATCTTTCGTTTGAATAATTGAACAGTAGTTTATTTTATATATATGTATTAGTTAATTCGAAGGACTCCACTGTGACATGGTAAATTCACTCGAGTAATTCACTCGAAAATTCGAGTGACGTGGACAATTTACTCGAGTGATTCGACTCACCAAACACTTCGAGTCGCATTACTAGTTTCTTATGATAGATAAGCCTCGTGGAAAAACTAGTAATATTTGATTAGACACTGGATTAATACAACGATAACCCAAGGGAAATACATTGATCAGAGTTTAATTAATTTCATCAAAAACCGTTCGTGTAAGAAAATTGCTAAAGAAAATTAATAATGGCAAGTTCGTCTTCGCCTAGTAATAAGTTGTGAACTTCGTTGATAAAATATATTGACGGTCTAACCACTAACTAACAAATAAAAACATATAAAAAATCTTTTGTTTAAAAAGGGTATCTTATCTTTATTAAATTAAGATAAGAATTCTGAGAAGAATGTTTTGGAACGCTAATCTAAAGTTGTTCGGTTTCCAGATTGCGCTGTTCAGTAATCACATTGCAAGTTGCATCTTCCTTCAGTATTTGAATGTCTATTATGCTTTTAGTTAAATGGATGAGATATTCCGAGACGCTGTTATCCGTGACTTCTAGATTGAAGTTAACTTAAACTTATATAAGTTGTAACATTCAAATAAAATATATTATAAGAAAGGAATTGAATATATAACAATATGTATGGAAATATTGATAGCATATTAATGTAACTAATGGTTTCGTTAGACATATATATATAGATATATATATATATATATATATATGTATAAAGTGATGAATACAGCTGACGCTTAGATAAAGTGGTAATTAATTTTAATGTTACTGGGTCATCCTTAATGAGTTGACGAGGTCGAAGCAAAATGATAATAACCGTTCGTGAAGTGGTATTATTATAAGCAAAATATTAACCTCATTTGATTTAACAAAAATATAACTTTTGTGTACATATTGTTTATATGTTTAAGAAATATTTAAATCTTTTGTAGGATTAATGATAATAAAAATGAAGGAGAATATAAATTGCGAACCTATTGCCAGTGTAAAATTTTCTTTTTGTTAATAAATAAAAATGAGATGAATATTTAAATAATTGATCTTGAAAATGTTTTCATAGACAGCTCATTCAATATCGGATATTCGATATTTATCATTCATTCATTCAACAAAATGAATTAGCCACATTTGGTACTTTTGTTAATACCAGAAAAATTTCAGCTATTATTATGTCTTAAATACTTATACGAAAAACAAAAGAAATTTCTTTTAAGATTTAATTAATCCAAATATATATGTAATTTGACATGAGACGAAATTTATAAAACATTTTCAGGTTATATTCATAGAAACCAGAGTTCGAGTTTCAGTTAAAAACTCTTATTTTTTGGTAAAGCCATTAAAAATGTATGTTGGGATGTTTGTTCCAAATGCCGCCTGACCGTATGAGCTAGTATATACAGTTGGTAAAATAAAAGTTTTCGCATAGAAGTATCTCTGTAAGAGTCGCTTTGTTTTCGCCCACCTACAATATCCGTGTAAAAGCTTAAGGGCTGATATCCCTTAAGTGTTTGGGGCGATGTCATGGTGCATTTATCCTACTTAATTATCTATGACTAGGGCTACGATTCTTCCCTTCCCTCCTTCGGAATGGGGATTTCTCCAGCCATTATGAACCCTATTTCTATTGCTGTAAGACTTAGCTTAAATGCTTTATACTACGCCCTGATGATTTTGATGCTTTAGAGTGAGATATTTTTAAATGTCTCTAAGACGCCTTAAGCTGAAAGCGCGTGTTGGATATTTTGACTGTTGGGGACAAAATATAAGGGATGTATGTATAAAGGGTTGAAAATATACATTTTCGAGTGACAATAAATAAACTAAAATAATTTCTGGTTATATTATTAATATTTAAACCATTAAGTCCGTCAATTTCCTATTCCGGCATTGAATTGAACACTGAAACGTGGAAATATATTTCCATCGCATTAAAATTCTTTTATTAGTAAAATCCTTTGATCGCACGTCAAAAAATCGTCGGAAATTGAAACGTGATTTGAATACAATGCATCCGTGCGTCTAAGTTTAGACTGCAAGCGGTAAAAAATGTTTCAAGGTATTCTGGAATGAATGTAAAAAATGCTTCAAGGTATTCTGGAAAGAATGTAAAAAATGCTTCAAGGTATTCTGGAACGAATGTAAAAAATGCTTCAAGGTATTCTGGAACGAATGTAAAAAATGCTTCAAGGTATTCTGGAATTAACGTAAAAAATGCTTCAAGGTATTTTGCAATAAATGTTTCTGAATATGATAATATTATCATTATATGATAATATTAATGATCAGAACGTGAACTGAAAACTTATCATATTCAAATATTCTACATGTTACTAAATTATTAATTTATACTCGGTTTAAATAGTAAAAGTTTCAAGCTTACGCATCTGCTGAGATGCCATTTATGCGACTGATGATCCTGATGTTGTAAAAGGCCTTTTCACAATTACTCAAAAGATGTGTAGCTTATCCCCCACGCTGTGTACCTGAGGATATGTGGATAGTATATCATGGAATTTCTAATATGATGCGGGTTTCCCCTCGGATCAGACCATTACAAAGATAATTTGCCACGACCAGGAATGGAACAGAGACCCGTCCATTCAAACGCTAACATTTGGTGTTGCTCCGACAGACTTGCTTAGACCTCGAAACCTTGAAAATGATTCAATGTTCCTTTATTATGTCAAAATATAAGAATTTTCTATATTTTCTTATATTTATAGATTATATTTATGTTAAAAGCTCAAATATATATTTATACTCTTTTGTTTATAAGTCTTATTTGAACTTAACCGATATACTCTAAGACAAATATCACAAACAGAAATACAATGGCGCCTCAATAACAATAATACTTCCGGTGTATATCGAAAATATGTAATCTATTTAGCTTAAAGAAAAACAAATAGAACGACTTCGAGTTTTTATATCTCTTTAATATGTCTTTGTGGTGTCTTGAGTGTTATTTGAGTTTATTTTATAATACGAATAATAAAAGTATTATAAAAAAAATTGCAATCCATTTCGTGAAACCTTTGGCCAAAATTAATACAATCTAAACGGTACATAACTTACGAAGAACAAGGCACTTGAAATTGTCGATAGAACTACTAAGTCCGTACAGTTTGCAAATTGAATAATATCTTGACCTGTGACCCACTTCAACCATTAACTATTTAGATCCTTGCCACTAAACCTAGATTTACAAGGAGTCTACACGGACACTTAATATTTAGATCGCGTTCAAGATTGGAACTTTGTCACATTACACACTGGCGCCATCGTTGATATATGTGCAGACATACATGGCATCTATTTAGCATTGGAAATTGTCAAACTGGATGCTTCCTGCATCAGCTTAACCGTAACAGGATAGATTTAAGATTCTCTTCTAGTACTGTCGAGAACAAAAATGTTATTTTTTTTAATTGTTTTTTTTAATACATTTTTATTTTGGTTTAATTGTCTAATTATCAAATCACTTCTTTGCTTTCAGGTACGTCTTCAATTTTATTGACAAAATGGTAAGACTTATCGAAAATTTAGTTTAAGATATACAAAAGCAAAGCAAAGCAAGCAAAAAATATAGGTAGGAAAAAAAAAATATGGCTGCATTTTTTTTTAATACATTTTGTGATCAGTACAAGAGACTCGTTTATATTTGGCAGTGCACCAGCACTTTGGAAGTTTAAATTTTGGACGTTGTAATGATTGTATATGATATTACGCGCTCTATATATTATAGTTTAAATAGTGTAATGGCATATTGATATATATATATATATATATATAATATATTACATAATCACAAAGCGTTTTTATGTACATCATACCGTCACGGACTGTCTTACCTAACCCGGTCACTTAGAAAACAATGCTATTGTTTGTTAGCTCTTATGAAATATGCTCCCCTGGTACATTTCCTTTCGACATGAATGATTCCATTGATAGGAGGTTTCTGTTACCAACCATAGTTTCATATAATAAATATAATTGAAAACGTCTGATATTATAATTAAATGTTATATTTTGTATCAAATATTCGATAAGACACAATTTCAATATTTCTTTTTGATATATCCTGATTCCTAATAAATCTCTTTGAAACTTCATTATTTCTTTCCAAAGCAATCAATTTTACCAAAGAAGAAATATATACAAAATAATAGTGTGCAAAATATAAAAAAAAATCGTACGTTTAACGAACATACTTGTTCTAGAACTTTATTTCCAGAGATAACGTTTTACGTATTTCGCATTTGGACGATTAAACCTTTCGCGAGCGCATTTACTTCATTACTTTCAATAGAACGAAGCACTTTAAAAAGCTTCAAAGAAATATCGCTTGAATAAACAACCAACATTTTTGCAAACAAAAATAAACTTTTAATTAAACCGTTTGAGTACATATTCATTAATCATTTAACCCCGTGAAGACTTATGTTACTTAAATTTGGAGCCCCCTTATTCCCAAAAACGTATCGGTCACTTCTTAATAAGGGTTGAATTCGACATGTGGTTGACAAAGGGGTTGGAAGTATCACGATCATATGTCTGACCATTTTCTAGTACAGCTGTCGTATTATCAAGGGTTTCGGTCCGATCGACCAAGGAATTGAAAATTGAAATATTATGATAATGGCGAGTCTTGTTACATTATACGAGAATTTCAGAATTTCAGAATTTTACTTGCTTTTATCTGACATGGAATATTGCACCAATTTACTATTTGGTGTTTATTTACAATTACTACAGTCTTGTCATCTCTATACATAATTTATCTATCTGTTCAAAATGTTATGACACTATATCCTTTATTGTACAAACATTATAAAAAAACAAAAATATAAAAGATAAAAAAAGAAAAAGATAGTACAGCAGGCGGCCTAATTGCTAAAGAGCTATAACAGCTTCTAGACAACCTTTGGGTGGATAATATGAAGTATGAATATAGGTATTTAAATATAAATAATGAATACATAGACAGCATAATATTATATTGTAATATATATTTATTTTATTTATATGCTACAGAATTTTAATTTTATAGAAACGCGTATAAAAAGTTCTAAGCAATCTTTTCCACCGTTTTTATTCATAGTATAGACCCTAAAATTTGTTACTGCATACACAAAGCGTTGGCTAAACCCACAATAACAAATTAAAAGCTATTCATAGACATGTACTCCGAATTTATAACATTTATTTTAAAAATGTCATCCTCATTATATCATCATATTATTAAAAAGACATCTGCAGTGATGCTTGATATTGTCTATTGAAATGTTATAAATTATTAAGCTTATTTAAATTTAAAATAAATATAGAATGAAAATAGAATTTATCATTTCAGTGAGCGACACGGTAGCTCAATAGGCAGAAGGACGGAATGGTTTCCGAGAGGTCGCATATTTTAATCCTGTCTGTGTTGAATTTTATTTTTTTTTCCTTTTCTATTTATTTAAATTTTAAACGCTGATTTTCATAAGCATTATACAATTTTCACATATTGATTATTCAGTTATTAAAGGCAGTTATAGTTGCAATGACTGGTCTCATGATTAATTATTTCAATTTAAACCAGTTATTGCTACTACGGAATACTAGTTCCATATTTCAGATTGTCAAAACACTGATGACATTTCATAAATATCTAATACCATTACATACAAATTGAAACCAATAGTTATGATCTTCGATAACGAGAACACATTCTACTTTATTCTGCACCCGTAGTACGGGTTTTGACGTTACGAAACGTTGATAGTTTTCGAGCAGACACGAAACTCGTTATTGGTTGTTTGGTTGTGCGTTACTAAAATCATAGCCCAATAACTACCAATCACAACCAAGAACTCGTTTCGTGACGGCTCGAAAACTATCAACGTTTCGTAACGTCAAAGCTCGTACTAAAGTTACTGATCGATATTCCTCATTAGCCATTAACCATCGTCAGCTTTGGTGCCAAATAGGTAATGTTGTTCTCATTTAGAAGCGATATCGTGTTACAGGGAAAATTCCACCATCACGTTTCGAAGTAGACCTAAATCACCTTTATATCAAGACTATTAGTAAAGTGATAATATTGTTTGATAATATCAATAGACATGGCAACCCTGCTCGTATCGATTTATTTTTCTATTTATTTTTATTTATTAATTTAAATAAGCTTTTTGAAACATTAAAATCGGTTGTGGCATCTCTTCAATATACATATACTGCAAAATTAGAAACAATAGTAAGGGTGAAAGAATTCTACTAGATGTCACTACCGTCCCGATAAAGACGAATATGTATAGAATGATTAATTCACCGAGTCTGGCATCGATGCGGTAGCTCAATTGGTAGAGCGACGGGACGGTTTCATAGAGGTCGTGGGTTGGAATTCCTGCCCGTATCGGCTTTTTTTTTCACTCTACAGTTATTTATAAAAGTAATAATATTCCTTATAAAAAATATCTTTTTCCTTGATTTGATAACTGTAGTAAGATCTTCATATGTTTTCGTCGTTAACGTCGGCAATTTGCATTCAGTCGTCGTCAGGGGTGATAAATCGTGACGACACCGTTGCCACCCCGTCTTGTTTCCGTTCCGTCTGGAATGTTCCGGGTTCTTGGGGACGGTTATTCCTGTCTGTTCCTGACGTTAAATATATTTTTTGGTTATCTCCTTAGCTGTCCGACACTAACGTGACAGCACCGTAAGCAATTATTTCTATTTGGTTGAATTCTTTACTTAAGTATTTCTTGGTACTTATTTCTGTGAATTTTCATCTAATGATAAATTATATGGTATTTTTTTTATAAACATTTTCAAATAACGATGTTTCACGTTAAGGTTGTAATAGGTAATTTATAATAACGTTTTCCTGTCTCATTAAATCGGTGAAGATGGCGTATAAGTATGAACCTTTTTTATTTATTTACCTATTTTTATTTGTTTGACTAATTTGGTTTCAACGAATTCTGAGTAACAAGTTTTATAAAGACATTATTTAACGCGTCTTGCGGCATTTGTTTGATAGAAACCATCGTAGAGAAAAAGCTTTAAGCCTCAATGCAACTTTCTCTCACTCTCTTTCTCTCTCACTGTCTCTTTTTCTCCCCGTCTCTTTCAATTATGTGTTTGTACGTACATCGAGATTCGTGTATAGGAACGTGCGCGGTCAGTTGGATAACCTCAATACTGAACGCTTGGAAATTACGATGAAACTTATTTGTTATCGTTTTAAATCAGACGTAAGTTGTATTTACTTATGATTATATTCGATATGCTTATGTGACTAATATGTAAGAATACAGTTTTCCAGAGTTTCCAGGTTCGAGTCCCTGCCCGTATCGTTTTTTTTTTCATAAATATATTTAATATATTTAAAATTTGTAAAAAAAATCGTTTATGATTTTGTAGCCCGATTTATTTCAGAGCAGAGCTATTCATGTAATTCCAATTCATGTTACATATAAATTGTTGCCATTTATTTTGATCTCCGGATGTTATCATGACCTGGCAAACGAACAAATTAAATATGATGTCGGTAGTTAAAAATAATTCCTTTAATAGAGTCATACCTACATAACCAATTAAATTTGTAAAGTAAAAACGAAAATGCTACCAACGAATTTGATAAACGAACCAAAAGCGTTTAACACACACATTTATTGAAATATCATTTTCAAAGTTCTATTTTCTTTTGAAAGCTTTGAATATAATACTATTGATACGGTGCCAGTAATAATTGTATGGATTATATAACAGTATACAAAACAAGCTGCTTTGGATCTAAATTGGTTAGTGCTGACGTGATTGAACTGTATCCAACCGTTAGATTTGTATTGCATGGAAATGTATTGAGAGTGTAAAAGTAACTTTACACTGTTAGTAAACTGCTAACTTAGTCGTCACTTTATACTAATAGTTAACTAGGGAGTAACTTGTGAAATTTCATAGCTTCGATCGATGGTACATTAATTACTGTAGCCCGAGTACGAGTTTTGATAGTACAAAACGTTGATAGTTTTCCAGCAGTCACGAACAGGGCTATTGGTTGAAATTGGTTTGCAATCAGATCCAAATTACAGCCAATCACAACTAAGACCTCGTTTCGTGACTACTCGAAAACTATCAACGTTTTGTAACTTCAAAATTCGTAGGTACTAGGGTTACTTTTGTCATAAGCCGGAAATATATATATATATGTGTGTGTTTTACTTGGTATTTCATGATTTATTTCGAATACATTTCGTTTATATTCCACCGCTTTTTCACTCGTAAATTCCCATCTACTCTGATATTCCAAAAACTCCAGCGTACGTCAACAACATAAATGAGACGCGTGTACACTGAATGCCAGATTGATTTTTTAAGTGTATAAAAACGGGCTCTGTATCTCTATCCCCATCATATTAAGGTACATTACTGTTTTTTGTATAAACAGTGGATATGGTCTAATTGCTAGTAGCAAATGGAATTTTAACAGGCAATTTAATACAAGGTCGTGGTGTCGTGTCGATTGCGTCGCGTGACGGCGTTGATCCACTATGAAATAATTATAAATTACCGGCCTTTGAAGGTTTATGGTCGCTAAGGACAAACACATTCATTGTTTATTGAGGTTTTGGGAATAAATATTTATTAAGAATATTAGAAAAAAGGATTCAAATGTCAGTATTAGCTTTTGATCCAAAACAATATTTTCTAAATTCGCATTCGCTTTTTCGTTTTTGTTTTCGGACATAAATCATTTTGCTTGGCTGCTTTTGGAGGGGCGAACAAACAATTTTACCAAATATTTTTATATAAATATCTTGAAAGCCAAAGCAGTGGCGTTGATTTTGTAGCTATTCGAAAATTTACCAAAAAAAAAAAACGTTTTGTTATGTGTAAGTACTGTCTGTCATTTATAGAATTATTTTTTATATTTTAAAATAAAGATATAAGAATACAAATGTTTCATACTTGATATAATATTTATATTCTTTACGCCCTCACAAAATTCAGGAGAAACGGTTGAAATATGTTTTTGTTGAAGCTTGAAACAACAATTTTAACCGTTTATTTAAAATTTATTTAATTTATTCTTTAATTCACCAAATAAATTTTTATTAAGTTATTCTATTTATGAATAGAATTTAATATTATTTACTATAGCGATATTCAAAGCCATGTCGTGTAATAGGATCAACCTGTTACTGAGCAGCGAAGTATTAAATGGCAGGTCACAGGGTTAGACAAGTAACATTGTAATTCTGAATTGAGGCCGGGCTTATAATCTAGCTTCGTTCTGTTGGAACATTGCTATAATTCAGAATTTCAAACTGAACCATACGAATTATACCTTGACGCCGATAGAATGTGAAATTTATCAAGAGTTATTATTTTGGGTTGACGTACAGTTTCAGCTGTCTATAATTTATTTGTAATCGTTTATTTATGTATTTTATATTTTACTTTTGTACTAAAATATATAGGTAAATAAGTTCTGATAGTTTCAAAGAAATACAATCAAGTCAATAAAAATAAAATCAACGCAATTTTTTTACTTATTCTCTGTTTATTAGCCAATATTATAACTAGAATGCTAATTGCTCAATTAGTAGAGCGACGGGACGGTTTCCCACAGGTCGCGGAGTCGAATCCGTGTCCGTATCGTTTTATTTTTCAATCTACATTTATTTAACATTTCAAAACGTAAATAAACATGACAATACATGTTTATATACGTTTTGGAATATTATCAACAATTAATTCTTTGAGACAAGATTTATTTGAATATTATTTCTATGTATTTATTTGTAATTCGTCTAACTGTACTGCATTAAAATATATAGGGAAATGAGATAAGTTCTGGAAGCTAACGCGCTACGCGTTAACTTTGCTTTATTTTAATCCAACTTTGTTGAAAACTTGAGCGGGTCAAGTGAGATTTTATCGTTAACTTGAAGTTTCTTGAACTTGAAGATCAGCTTTGCACTGGATATGCATAAATTAATTAGTTTATATTTGAATTTCCTTCAGAAATTACGACGTTTATATTCACGTTTTAATCCTCGACGAAAACTTGTTTACAATATTTGTTTTAGTTCTAAAATATTATTCCTTTAAAAAGAATGCCTCAGTGTCGTTACTTGTTAAGTTAGCTAAGTTTATGCAAACTTATTTGAAGTTACAAGGATACTTTCGGTAGTTTCCAACAAGTTTCACCTCACACTGAAATATGGTCGAAACGTAAGGAATGTTTTGGTTGATTTTAGTATGTACCTTTGTATTGTGTAAAATATATTATTTTAACAAACATTATCAAAATTATCAAATAACAAAACTATATTCGATACAAGCTATAAATAGATCTATATTTTTAAATTCCTTTTTATTTCATAGTTTTCTTTACCAGGTTTTGAGCACCGTAATTTTAAGTTGAGTGTTCTTACAGAAGGGTTTATTTCGATTAGTGAGGTGTCAAAAAAGGCTTTTCTAACCAACCCATTTATTAAACACAAGTGATCACTGGTAATGATTCAAAACAAAAAGGAAATATATAAATTAATTGCTTATTAAGGCAATCAAAGTTAATGACAGTAAGTCATGGTTAGGGTGATTTTAAGTAAAACTATGATTATATACATTAACTACAGTTTTATATTATATATAAACCATCTTGCATATAACGAGGGAAGATGGCGGATCGGAAGTTTGCTTGATTGGTCTTCAATTATTTTGCATCCCAGCTCGTTACAACTTAATTTCAAGTTTTGGAAAGTTGTTTGAATTTATCGAGTTGTGATACGGTCTTTTACAATTAATAATAAATTTCTGAAAACAATATTTGTATCTTATCATATTATAATATTATAATGTTTAAGATCCACTGTACGCTATAAATCAAAATCTATCAAATAGTCGAATAACTTTTAAGAAAACAAACCAAAACCCATAATACTATTTATACCATTTTAAAAAGGGGGTGTCGCTTGGAAGGAAGGTATTCGTGTTGACTTTTTCATTGAATCACTATTATATCAAGGTTTTTTCTTACGGTATTACGAAAAGAACGGACGATTCGTCTAATGATAAGTCGTGATATGGACTTTAACAAATGTTACAAAAGTGTTGCCATTGTTATTGGAATGGATTCAGGAGACTAGGACATGAGGAGAGGAAGGGAGATAGATTATGTGTCCTTCTCTTTCACTTACCATACAAAATATGTCTTTAAAAGTTGCTTTACGCTGATCTAATGTGGTAGAACTACTCCGGGTGAATCAGCCTATACGAGAATTCAAAGTTCTACAGCTATTTTTTTTAATATATATATTTTTTTTATTCTTAATTTTTTTTGCCATCTTTAATACAGTTACTAATAGCCTCATACTTACATTTGAAAATATACATTGTATATATTCCCAAAATAAGAATGTAGTAAAATGTGTGTAAGAAAGGTACCATAATACTTCAAGTATATAGTTTGGGTAAGTTGAAAAAGGATGAAATTATTTGAGCGTGATAGATTTACAATAAGTCAATAAAAAAGTAATTGAATTAAGTTAATCGCCTGAGGTAATGGGATCACTGGCTAATTACAGTACAAAGGCAAGTCGTATTACCTAAATCTAGGCCCGGCTTAAGAGTTCCAGCTTCCAAAATAGTATAGTGCCATCCTTATTTAGTGCGCTTGGAAATCCTGTTTATTGCTTTAATATGACCATTTTAAAAACGATTTTCGAGACCATTCTATATTCAGAGCGTTTAACAATTTATTTATGGCGTAATTATGTATCCGAAATAAAATTCCTTCTGTATCGGAGCATTATTTTTATGCAACAAGGGCACGCCGTTGCTATGGAAACGTAATTTTCCCTAAGCCCCTTTATTTCAGTCCCCTGCTTAAAACCCCCTACAAAAGTGCACATTATTCGATTGTGTATCTTATCGCGATGATAATACGGTTCTAAATGTTTAATTTACCTGAGTGCGCTAGTGTCCATTATTCGTCACTTTGACGTGACTCTATGTCACACCGAAGCGTACGTCTCATTACATACTATGGATAATTTAACGTTAAGATGCATTTCGAGTAAAATATCGTGGAAATGTTTCAATTAAATCATGGTATTAAGATTCAAGTAACTTGTATTTAAATTATAGTAACTGTTATTTGTATGGAACGGTAAAATTTCAAACATTTTTTATTTATCACTGAACTAAACGATTTTAATTTTGCCTGATATCGTAAAGCCACATCTACTGTATTCAATACCGACAATTTGGAGTTCTCTATATAAATATTAATAAATTGGACCACAAAAAGGCAAAACAAAACACCAATAACCCTTGTAAATGTTTTGTTTTAAAAGAAAATGTATACTTTGCCCGCATTAAAATACCGTTATGTTCTTCAAAATCTTTTCATTGTGAGGTCTTTGTTTTGGAGTGTTATTTTTATATTTGTGTCCCTTAACCCATATAAGAATAGGGGTAAGATAACGATAGTATTAACGTTACGTTTTATTATTATTTATTTAATATCAAAATTTATTATATATATTTAAATCGTGGACTAAATTACGCCGCGGTGTGACAGCCGTTCCCCAATGCAAGTACGCATCTAGGAATTTTATATAAAAAGCTCCCTTGCCTATCCGTTATAGCGGTCCCTTTTATAGATTTTCTGTAAGAAATATGTATTTGAATACTTAATGGGGATGCTATGGTATTTTAATTACCGTTTTTTTATTTATTATTTTTTTTTTTTTATATTTTGAAGGGATTTCAAGCACATATAGTATAATAAGTAAAATCCGTTTTAATATTTTTATTTAAATTTAAAATTGTTCCTGAAAAATATCTTGTTTTTTTTTGTTATTTGACTACTTTTTTTTACTTTTTTTTTTTTTTAATAAAATTGTATTTTTAAATTAAATCACCTTCGGCAGTTTTAAGTGGTATTTATTATTAATAAGACAGCACAGTGCGAAGATAAAACATTTTCATCTCATTTTCATCTCATTTTCATCTGAGTACGCCCGGGCGGGTTGTTATGTCGTAAAATACAATATTTTAGATCAAATTTTAAATTATAAAAAGTATTACTTGTCGAATTATTTACAGAATGAACCAAGTTTACGTTATCAACTCGAACATACATACAAACATACAAATATACAAATATTAGTTTATCATTAGAAGCAATTAGTACATTTTATCTTTTGCTAACTGTACACGTGCTGGTTAATTTTAACTGTTCATTGACCTTTATAATTAGGAACAAAGGTAATAACAAATATGAATAGCTCTAGTATTGCTACGGCACGATGAAAGTCTCAGGTTCGAGTCTTTTCTGAAATTTTAAATCTATGTTATAATTTCCAAAAAATTAATAATACATTAATAATCATATTTTTATCGTAAAAATATGATACAACAACGCGGTTTATAATACGACGATAGGTCCCAGGTTCGAGTCCTTTCTACAATTTTGAATCTATACTGTTTCTATTAGTATAGGGAAACAGATTAAAATAGTAGTATAGTAATTTTCAACAAATTAATATATTTTGTAAAGATTTCTTTATTTACCAGTCATTATTAAATATTCAATCCAACCAATAACAAAGCAATATTTTTATGATATAAATATCCGAATCATCAATAATTTCGCATCACACGAGAACAAACAATAACCAACCTTGCTCCCTTGAGATAAGTAAAGTTTTCCTTTGTTACGAACTTGATTAATAATATTGACTGATTAGTGGAGTTGAAGGGAATGCTCTTGTGTTAGTCACTTGTGATATATTAAAGAATTATTTCTAACAATAGGACGTAGCGAACAATTTATTGGAAGGTAATTATGATTTATTTTACCTGAGGGGGTAGGGTTGAGAGGGGGGAGGTTGGGTGGAGATTTGGTATTATTATTTGACCTGCAGGCCTACCATGAACTCTATTAACTGTTATAGTTTTATGAAGTTTTCTTTGCAATATTTAAAATTACATAAAACAATATACATTCGTTTTTCAATCATAAAAACATTTAATAGTACATTTATAATGTTTCAATAATAAAATGATGTTATCAGATATTCGCTAAGATTTCAACATTTATAGGTGAGTCAATAGTTGATAAAAATATTTACATATAAAGTAAGTTTTTGTTTGATAAGACTTATCGGTCACGTGTGTGTTGAAACTTCATTAAATAAACTTCAGCTTGACTTCATTGCAAGGAATAAAATAACTTGAAACGATTATTATTTGTAGCAAAGTTTGATCATAATCGGTCCATCTATTTTTGACCCTTAAATATTAACAACTTCTGAGTTATTTCATTAATAAAATGGATGTGTAAAAACTTCGTTGTTATTTATATAGAAGTTATTCCAAGTTTGTTTTAATTAGTCGCTAACGGTAATCTTTTAAGGGTATTATGAAGTTAAAAGTTTATAAACAAGCGTCTTTGTGTGTTTTCGAGCTTATTATGCAACTGAGTAATTGTTTGCTTTACTTGAATATATGTGAAGATATGTGAATATGTTTAAGAGCCAGCTAACTAAAGTTAAACTTGTTTTACCTTACTAATATTACTTTAGCTTAGGTAAAATGAAATTTAATGAAAAGCTTGAATAATGATAAAGAGAGAAAAAGAGAGATATTATTTATTTTATTGCAGTTTCTATTATTAGAGCCTTGGTTTATATTTTTTTTAAGTTTTATTTTATAGTTTCGACATCATTTTAGTAATTTCTAATCGGATTGCAAAATATATATAAACGAGAAAATCCTTACTCTTAGAATATGTTTGTCAATGTAAAATATTAGGTAAGTCTAATATTGGGTCATTGTTAATTTTCTTTTATTAATAATCGCCAGAATTCACAGAAAACTTATTTAAAATATTATCTATTTTACAGAAAATGTAGAGTCGAGGTCATGTTCCTAAAAAAAATAACTCTATATTTTATCTTACGGAAACAAACCTTAGCAAAAAAATGAATGAAATTTTTATTGTAATTTTATATCAATATATTATCAAGGCCGCAATATCATTGAACCGAAATATAGCCGCTAGAACGGGACTGCCTGACCGTAAACGGTCCAAAGAATGAAGGGTCAAGATAAGCTGGTAAGTAAACACGTGTATTTAAGTTAGTACTGAGTGTATATTTTTAGCAAGTATTCAGAAATAACACAGGAAATGTTAAACCGCCGCTATCACTAATATTATATTGTAACTAACAAATAATATTCCTCACAGTATTATAAGTCCTCACAAATCCCTACTTTATTAAAATTATCAGTAACTTCGGATTATTCTTTATATATTTTTGTGTCTGGGAAAAATATCACGTGTTACTTTGGATTATATTTCTTATTATCTCTAGGATTTGATGAAAAATCATATTATTACAATAAATTTATTCTATTCGTCGTCTCTTTGTGTATTTTCTCTTATATATCAAATAGTAAAATCTACATCACAAGCAGTTTACAACACGTGGCTAGACGCAATCAAATTTATATTTAAAGATGAGATTAGGACTCCTTTGTTGAGGTTTGGTCACTTTGGTTTCTTTGTAATGTATATTTCTGATGTAGTTGTCTCTTGAATTAGAACGTGTCATCCTTTATTCGTCTCCGAAACTTTATTTGAATAGTTTTTGTTTGTAAATTTATTGGTAGCTATTTTTACGGTATATATATAAGATATATTTATGCGCCAAATAATAAATATCTGTAAATAAATAGCTGAGCAATAGGACTATGAAGTACAGACAGATAGAAAGATAAACGGGATTGTAACGGTTTTTAAAAATAAAAAAGAAACTATCCCTATAAAAAAATAAACCCTGAAGAAATAAAAAAAAAATCAATCAATCAAAATATTTATTCAAGTATTTACACTCACTTTTGAACCGTCAATGATTACATTATAAAAATGTCGGTATAGTCAGTCCGTGAGTAGGTACCACCAGCTGGAAATGCTGCTCTGCAGAGAAGAGCTGGAGAAAAAATCTAAACTAGCTCTTTTAAAATTAATTTAACAATGTTTAATGTATACATTATTATATCAACCCTGCAAAAAAGTCTGCAACCATATATATTTATATACTGTGAAATGCTTTTATTGAAATTAAATATATATATTGAAACAGATATTTAAAAAAATCTAGAGATATTTCTCCGAATAAGATACATCTTCAATACTTAAATGTCATTCACATGCTGGAAATATGCACCAAGATATGAGGATGGAGCCGCGTGTCAGATACTCGCGTTCATTTGTTACTTTTCCGTTTCTTACACTATTTTGAAACTAAAGCTGTAAAACATTTGAAAATAAAAATGTTTTTTTTTTATTCGTACTTGTCTTTTCTCGTTACACAATATTTAATTATTTTAATAATTAGCAATTTTTTCGATCCATTATTTTGGTCGAAACAATTGCTGTAAAACATCGGAAAACTAATTTAAATGAAATTCTATTTACATTTTTTTATTTGTAAAGTACAAATACATATATATATATTCTTTTCTAATTATATATATTCAGTAATTTGAATGTAGACAATTTTTATTGTAATATTAGTTTTATATTATATATACTTATATTGTCCCCTTTCGAATACTTAGAGGTTGACTAGAAGAGATAAGTCCGCCATTGTTCATAAATTGCATCTATGTAGTATTTCAAGAATGTACTTTTATTATTGTGTATGTCCAATAAAGAACAAACAAACAAGCTTTATTTAAATATTCACTAAGAAAAAATCAGGAGCTCGCTCCCGCTTACGCTTCCGCATCCGCTTTCGCTCTTGCTAATAACAACACTACTTTATGACAAATACAATTTGGCATTAGATGGAGTCAATAACATAATACCGTCAAATATCTTAAGGATAATTGAATTAATTGCTTTACTTGTATCATTAGTATGTTTTAGTTTTATTGTTTCATAGAAAATAATGATCACAATTCTTATATAAATGAAGATATAAATACCGATAGGATATCTGAGGAATCCAATATTTAATATTGAGTGACGCTGATTTGAAGTGACTAGATTGAATTGAGGTCAACGACCTTTTATTGACTTCACTTGAAATACATTAACTTAATATGACGTATGTGTATTGTTATTTTGTCATACATTAATAATTCAAATAGAGATTAATACAAGACCATTGGTCGGTTTAGAATTTGGTACAAACTTCTTTGGGACGCTGTAAGTGTTTGGCAGTTTCTTGATTCGCTTGATGAACTCTACAAATTTGAGACTCAAGTCGCCTATAGTGGACCAAAGTCTGAAACTGTTCAATATTAGAGCTGGCACACGTGCTGGCGATAAACTTCACTAATGGACCGGCTCGAAGGACCATATTTCCCATACTATTGTTTCTCGAACTCACATTGTGAGTTGATTGGCTTTAATTATAACATTAATGCGATTTTTGCAATGCTATAAGTTAAATTGTTTTTAGATAAAATGTATTTATAAAATTTTATAATTATTATTTTTATGTTTATTTACACGTACTCACATATATATTAATCATCTTCAACTGTAATAGTTGATATTTTTCGTAAACTAACATGCATTAATTTTTCATTGGCGTAGGTGTAATTAATTACAACGGTAAGGTCTAGTAATTAGAGGACCTCAAACTTGAAGACAAGTTTCACACACGGAACGGCGATGGAATGTAAATCTCAACCCTTATTAAAGCAAGCTGTTAATATATATCATTTAAAATTATAAACCATCATAACTTGACCTCCCTTTATTACCGTAATATTAAAGTCACAAAGCTCGACATAAATTTCAAAGTTTTAAACAGTACTTTCTATGTATTTTAATTTCACCCATATAAGGTACGTTATTGAAATAAGGACGTTTATTTAGCAGTTTATTTTTGTATTTTTAGAACACAATTAGTGTATTTTTCTAAAGCCATACACAGTTAAGGTTAAACGCTTCTAAATAGTCTTTATAAAATAATATTACCGTAACAGCAGAGAGCTTAAAGACTTTACCGCAGTCTGTTTCTAAACAAAGGAATCGCATTTAAATAAGTGTTTTTCTAATCTGTTAAACGCTTTCTAAAGATAATAAAACTTTTAAATCTCTAAGAATTTTGTTTAAAATACATGCTGTTATTATAATGCAATTTTCTTAATATTTTTGCTTGTAAATTTGGTAATTTACAAGCCAAAATATTTATATATATATATAAATATTTATAATACGTTTAAACAACATTATAGGTATAAGATATAAGTAAGTTTCTTTATAAGAAAGTTTCTTTCTTTATTTCTGAGTGTCTTTAATTCTTTATAGTAAATTATATTTCTGATATACATATTATTTTGAATTTGTCTGTATATATATATATATATATATATATATATATATATATATATATATATATATATATATATATTATATTCTTTCAATTATTTACCTATATATATATATATATAGGTAAATAATTGAAAGAATATAAACAGACTTTATAAGAGTCAAATTTGAACAAGTAGCACAAAAAGATATTAATAATAAATTTAAGTAAAGATTATTTTTATTTTATTAATTTATTTAATTATACAGACGTTTTACACAAAACTTGGTATTAAGACAAAGAAAAAATGAGGTAGATATAATATTTAAAAGAAAATGTTTTTGTTAGAGATTAATTTGGAATTTAGGATAATAAAAATCTAGAGAATAAAATAATATTTTATTCTTATTAAAGACTGACCCAAAAGATGTATTATTTTTTTTAATTAAAAAAAAAATATGTATCTGAAAGCTGAACAGAAGTCAGATAAATATTAACGGTAACTTATCAAAACGATCACTGCGATTCAAATCTTTATATATAAACTCACTAAAATGTTTTGGCAGCCCTAATACGTATTCTGAAACAAAGATGATGTCAGGCTATTCTCGGATGTATGCTACTTTAATAAGGTCTATTTTTCCCTACAATAATCCGACGGGAAGGAAGCCTTGGAATGGTAGTTCAATGGACTAAGAGCGTTTGATCGTGGTACGATATTAGAGCCTCAGCAGGGCGTCTTGAAATCAGTGCGGAATTCTTTCATATAACAGCGTTGAATCTATCGAAGTACATGCTTTACAGATAAATGTTTGTCCATCTCATTTGTTTTGTTTTCTCTGTAATAATCATTAGAATATATTATTTTTTATATAACTCCACGTTTTATTGACAATTCTTTGTGGTTTCCCATCTTTGGTATGTTATTGATTCCGCGTCCGATTTACGAAATGTTCCGTTACATACTATTGACGTACATCTTATATTACTTAATTTATTTGTATGTTCGTTTATATCAAGTGTAAGTGTTATGTTTGTTTTTTCTGCCATGTTTATGTTATAATTGAATACATACATACATACATTCATAATTATATGTTATCTATAAACATATATTAGGCCGTATAAATCGATACGGATTGGGATCCGAAGAAAAATATGTATGGAATGCTACCGAGGCAGGTAGCGGTAGCTCAATTTGAAGAGTGACAGGTAAGTTTCCCAGACGTCGCAGGTTCGAATTCCTGCACGTATCTGTATATTTTTAATTCTCTATTTACTGAAATAAATAGTAGTATGTTTTTGAATAATTGGGTTAAAATTTAATTTTATTAAATTGTTTTGTTGTTTAAAAAATTAATTTAATTAAAAATCACACAAGACCCAAACACTACCTACAATAAGCTATTTAAAACATCAATAAAAACGAATAGGTCATAAATAATAGAATTCGTTTTGTAATAAAAAATAATTAAACAAGAAAAAAAAAACTCTTTCCGAGAACATCACTGACAAAAGTAGTTAAAAGTCCTTTTATTTCGAGATTTAAAACTTACTTAATGGACCACAAAATGTAAGAACGTAAACTTCATTTGACTTTCAACTCGCAAGCAACATTTAAACTTTTCTGGAGACTGAGTTGGCTTACAGGTACTTTAATATGATAATTTACATATTTACATACCTATATATAACATTTCTTCAGGAATATTAGTGAAGAATGTTATATACGGTATGTTAATTTTACACATACAAGAATGTAGAAAAAAATAATTCAATACATATACATATATAATACAATAAAAAAATATTCAATGTATAAATAAAATTAAAATGTCTGTCTGTACTGTCGATATTCTAAACATGGCTTTGATTACATTTGACACATTAGTGTAAGGTAGTTGTGAATATTCAATAAGATATTTTAATATTTAATAATATTAATCAGGGAAAGACAATATCAGTTGTAGGGATATTTATTTTGTATGAATGAAAGAAACTTTAGAACGGCCTATTTGAACTTATTCAATCTAGCTGACTTCTCAGAGTTTAATAAGAGAATTGTTTTTATATATTTATTCTTAAAACGACTTACATTGTTGATTCTGTTAGTAAAATATAACCGAGCTCATTTTACTTGAGACGCCAAATTATATAATTTACCATATTAGGTATGCTAATGTTTCTAGTCTAGTGATGAGTTTTTGAGTAAAGTAGAAAATGTACGAACGCTTGATGAATTCAGTCTAGATTATTTTCTGTCTAGATTTAAGTTTTTAAGCCTTTAATGTTCTCTTTTAATGTTTTTAATTAATTATTTTATAAGAAATTGTTCTGAAACTTTAGATATTAATTTCATAAAATGAGTAAACATTTATTTTTAATATGAAATTATAATGCCGTAGTGTTAAAATAACCTTTCTTACTTTTAAAGTAAAATAAATTATATCCGGAATGATTGAATTAAGGAGTAAAATGTTAGCGTGGTATTAGCATGTAATGAGAAGAAATGCCAAGTAGCAAGAAGAACAATTTCAATTATTTCAATGGAAGGATATGTGGGTTCAGGTAGACCAAAGATGAGGTGGATGGATTCCATGAAAGATTAAATGAGCTAGAGAGAGACTGTATAGACTGTTAAAAGATAGACTGTAGAGAGAGAGATACGACTGTAGAGAGAGAGACGACTGTAAAGAGAGAGAGACGACTGTAGAAATGACGGTGGAGGAATAGAAGTGGCAGGAATCGAAGAAGAACAGGTTGTGCTGAGCTTACAAAAAGTGAGAAAGAGGCAGGGAGTGATGATGAGGGTTATGAATTATCATCATAAAATAAAGGTATTTTCCATACTGATGTTGCAATTTCTAATATCATTATTTTTCTATGGTTATACCATTAATAAATAATTCATCAGCTTTACTGTGTTGGATAAACAAGGGACATAAATCTTCAAGAAGCGTTATTGAAAGATCCATTAGAAGCCATTTTATAGTTTTTACGTGACTCGAGTACTAAAGTGTCTGTATATATGACAAAAGAAATAAAACATTTAATAAAATAAAATTATATCATATTAACTTTATTCGAAGCTAAATAAGCTACTTAGAAAATAAGTAATATACGTCTCATCATCTTGATCGAACCCTCATAAAATATGAAGAATGGATTATCAAAAATATATTTGGCACAATTGTTGTATCAAGCATTTATTATATCTTATTTATTAAAAAAAATCGGCTTTGATAAGTCTTGAGACTTGAAATAATATTTCACTCTTTTATATAACATAATAAACCAATGGTCTTAATAAGTCTTGAGACTTGAAATATTATTTCTTATTTCATCCACCGTTATGACATTATTTGAACTGAAGATATATTTATAGAGCTACAAAGCTTCTTTATATACTTAATTGATGTCCTCGTAGTTTCCTCGGATGATATAAAACTACACCACAATCCGACACTAATGTGGGCTCATAATCTATCTCCTATCTCTGTCATACATAAACCTGTTTCCATTTGTTAGAAAAAGAAAGATAAAAGACTCGCCGAAACATGATCTTGAGCCTCGCAAACATGATCCCATTAATAAATCTGCAGTTGGAGAATTTTCGCACACTCGAGCTGTTTTATGTCTTATTTCTGATGTGATACGTGTTATATCTGCGTGAAGGGCACGTGTGTAATGAATATCACGTACAAGGCACAACTTACAAGTCTTGTGGCCCATAAAAGTTCGTGCGCGTTTCATTGGCTTTAGATACAATTTAGACAAGACGGAAAACTAACTTATACTATATGTTTATTCAAATTATGTCTTTGTTTATTTTTCGAATCAGAAATCACTAGATATATATTTTAATTTCACAGAAATTCATATATTAAACAGAACTACCCACACACATTTCGCCATTTGATCCTAACGGCTAATATGAATGAAACGGCTTACAGAGGCTTCTGTCGGCTTAACTTTCGTCTAATACGTACGTACTATAAGAATACTTGACAGGTCGTATAATACAAAGGTTCTCTTTAAATTACAAATTCCTAGAATTCAGATTTTTATCCATCGTCTTAACCATTGACATCAGCTTTCAAAAGAATAGATTTCTATATTGTACTTGGAGTATAATATTTCTTAAACATTTTTAATGCTAAAATACTCTAGGAGCCTGATTTTGAAAGATATCTTACTTTTGTTTCTTATAACCATGGGACTACATGGACCAATGATCATCAAGTATTTTTAACATATTATTTATTATTTTATAAGTAGCCAACTAAATAGTGTGTATATGTTTATGAGTGTGTGTGTGTGTTTGTTTGTTTTGGTACCAATTATAATATAACAATGATATCTTTATCAAATGCGCTAATTATTATTAACGAGATCACAGCTATAGATAGATAGATTGATAATGTCCGTTCAATAGATATTACCATATTACCATGTATTCCCGGAAAATGCCTATTTGACTGATTTGCGAATATTTGTATGGAACATGGAAATAAAGGATTCAGACACATAATATTTACATACAGAGTTTCATTCTTTGCAATAACTTTTTTCACATTGAAATAGGTATATATTATATCATAATATATTTTAGTAGCTTTGTCATTTCTAATATGTAAATTTGATATAAAACAGTATTAAATTTACATATGGACATGATGTCTCAAATGTTAGACTGTCGGCACTTTATGAAGGTCGCAGGTTCATTCTTTTTTGATATTATCTATGCTGATTAATTAATGATTTGGTTTGAAATGATATTTAAATACTTCTATTACTATGGCCAGTACACATCAGTTTTGTCACGACAGTGCATAAAGGGACGGGAATCGTAATTATAAGGAGAACGCATGCCATGGCATAAATTTATAATTTTTCAATGACATGTTTCTTCTCTGACTCTTTGAGTACACGCATTTATATTCTCACGATATTATTTTTGTATAGGTTATTGTTAAATAATAATTGGGTCTGTATTTAAATATACTATTTTTTATATATTAAAGTTTTAATGTGTCTATAAATAGTCTATTATAAGTTATTCCTACAAATGTATGTATATTTATTGTTCCGTATGGTAATGTTTTCTCAAAGCGGTCCAACTTCTCAGTATTATATATTCAATACAAACAACCCCTACTTCTTGGTATTAATCAAATAAGCTATACGTTTGCTAAATTATTTTACAGTAATTTTGTTATCATATCATTTTTAAAGTATTTAGGTCCAGCGATTTGTAGGAGGAATAAATTAAAAGTTTGTTTTGAAAATAAATTAATTATTAATTAAAACACAAAGCTAATATCGTTATTTTTTATTTTTATTATTGGGTCGCAATTCCTTTGAGAATATTTTACACATACAGACATACAGATTATGATTATAATAAATATATTAGTCGGTATTTCTATTGTAGTTTGTGTTATCTTTAAATATCAAGTATGTAGGTCAAGCTTTATGTAGTAAGAGGAAAAAAATAACAATATATTTGTACTGTAATAAAAAGTAAAAGATGGTTTGAATAATTTTTTACTTTCATATAGTTCGAATGAACAGTATTAAAGAATTTAATGTATTTTTTATATTATCTATATATATTAAAATCAAATCTTTCGGCTATTTAAATCATTTTTATTGTTTTCAATTAAATATATATATTTATATATAATGAGTATAGTATAAATGAAAAAAAAATGAAATCATTTTAAAATATTCAACCATAATATTTTATTAACATTAATATTTTTATTTTATTTCAGATGAAAAGTGTTTGCAGTAACAGAATTTCAACACATTTTTGAGGTGAGCATTCATCTCGTTATAAAGAAACATTTTCTAAATTACCTACAATTTAATCTTCATTTGGGATGAAACTTAATTTTGAGGGGTTTTTTTTTAAGCATCTCATTTTCTTGAATATAATACTGACTGATAAAATTTGTTACCAATATTATTATTCCTTATAAAAAGTTATATCTAATTACTTGAGCTATATAAATAAACTTAAAATACTAGAAAATCTTCTCGAATTAAAAACCGCAAAGTTAACGAAGAGCCAGCTCTAATTAGTTGGTAGATGATTGTAACACTTACCTAACTAGAGAACCTAATTAGTTATTCACTTTTACCTAACGATGTTACCTTTGAGATATCTTACCTGTGAGAATATTTAATAGACTTTATAAAAAATGTATCAAATTCATCAAATCAGTTTATTATGATAGTATAAAAAAACCGAATTCAATGTTTGTTCGGTTCAATCTCCAAAGTCATTGAGGCGTTTGTATACCAAATTTATATAATATATGTTTTATTAAAAACAGACAATTTCAAAATATCTTTATTCAAGTAGGTATTTACGCGTACTTTTGAATCGTCAATAATTACCTTATAAAAATGTCAGTATGTCAGTCCGTGAGTAAGCTACCACCAGCTCGGAATGCTGCTCTGCTGAGAAGAGGCCAGTTCTTCTCAGCAGAGCAGCAGTATATAATATATATATATATGTGTGTGTGTCATAATAAATTGACAATTGTATCGAGTTTAATACATTTTTGTACAAAAAAGCCTGTGGGTAATGAGGCTTAATTAAAATACGGTCGAAAACAAATACATAAGGTGAGTCGAGTCGCTACGGAGCGGAAAAACACTCCCCAGCTTCCAACGGTATTTTATATATTTTCAGAGAAATGTAATAGTAAAAATGATTTAAAACATTTTCATCGGTTTTTTCATAAAAATCCTGCTAACTTTGAGGGCCCTCACCTCACACCTAGACAGTTTAAACAATTTTTTTACACAGCATTTGTAGTGATTTTATAAAATTTACATCGTTGATGGCTGTACCTATATATATATTTAGGTTAAAGTCAGCATATTGTAATTTTATTTTAAAGATGTTTTCATTATCCTATTAAAAAAGTTACCGTAACTTGCATCTCCTTCAAAACTATTGAATCTTATTTCAGTACATATTATAATGTAATATATCATTGTAACAAATGTATGTAGTACATTGTCTATATCATTTAAAATTTCCTAGCATTATTTCACAGAACCTTAATTTAGAATTCCGGGTACTCTTAAGTAAATGAATGGGGCTTGTTAAAATGAGAGGTAATCAGAATTTGGGGCAGTCAATACTGATTCATAAATGAATTGTGGTCCGACTGTCATTCCACTTGAACCCTGCAGTGAGAGCATTTTAGGCGGATCTGAAAGTACCATTTTAGCTTTAAAATTAACGAACGGATTTAAAGCTTTTCAGTTAACGACTAATAGTTTAAATTGGACGACAAAGAATAGTGCTTGAATGGTTTTTTTTCTTTAATTATTTCGGTAATAGCTCAGAATTAAATCCGTTCGTAAAAAAAATATATGATGACGTTTTAATAGAATCGAAGAAATAATGCTTTTCAACAATACAAATATACAAAGATCATTATTTTGACGTTAATATGATATTAATATGATATCGGTTAGACCTACATTGAGATGACATCCGCTTAAAGAAATGGAATTTTATTTGAGTACTTTGTGAAATTTGTCTTCATTTGTCTTCATTTCGTTAGTCGTGATGCAACCTTCATGGTTTTAGAATTCAGAGTCTAAGATGCTATATTTTAAGATTGTGACAGTAATTTCAAAGGCATTTATTATAATATTTGCAAAATTTGTTATATTTATCTAAATAAAACACTAACAGCGCAAAAAATACGGGCATTGAATCTAAATTTATTGCAGAAGTGTTTACGTAAATCATATAATATACGTACGACTGATTGGCGCAGTGGTGATAAGTCCGTCGATTGTGGCGGTGGTCGTGGGTTCGACACGCTATAAAATATAAGTAATAAAAGAAAACGAAACAATAATGTATCCATGTTTAAACAGTCTAATACCCGTAATACATACAAGCTTAAGATATTGTGGTAATGTCCAAATATTTAAGATTGGACCAATATTCGTCAATATGGGTAAATGCTATAAATTTCAAGCATCTTGGGATTTAGTTTCGGCTTAGTCGTGAAATACTGATTTAATTATATATATATATTGATAACTGGGCTTAAGGAGACAATATTAATTACTGAGACAATATTGAATTGACATAGTTTGATAATAATGAAAATGATAATTATTTTATATAAATATATAATGAAAAATAAACCGATACATGTGTCCGAACTGGGAAACCTATTAGCGTACGGTAGCTCAATTGGTAGAGCGACGGGACGGTTTCAGAGGTCGCGGATTCGAATAACCGCCCGCATCGGTTTATTTTCAATTATATATTTATTTAAAATAAAGTGAGCTTAACATGTCTTTACATGTTTATAGATATTTTCAATAATGACTTATACATGTTTTTCAGACCTACCATGAACTATTAAAAACTGTCTTTAAAGAAGTTTTGTTAAATTACAATAATATTACTTTGATTCGTATAACCTCTTTTAAACAGTATTCTTTTATTCCTGCTTAGTGACGTAACAGAATGAATGCTTTCTTTAAATGACGAAAATTCAGAAAAAAAAAACAATATTATATTAATATTTCAAATATCAAAACTTACTTCATGGTACGGGTTAACAATGTTTCATACAGTAAAAGAATGAATGATTTAGGATGACGTCATCAAAACTTCATATCGAAACAATATTACAGTAATATTACTCTATGGACGAATTCGAAAGTAAGATTATTGTAATATTGAAGATTATATCTATCTATCTATCTAATATTGCTTTATTGTTTAAGTACTTATTAACAGAGATTACTTTTAGTTTACTGTCATTTTTAGACGTTTAATTTATTCTTCTTTAACAGTTTGTCTGATTTGCTCTGATTTTATATTGATTTATATTTTTGTTACGATTTATTTTTAGTTATAGTTTAGGCCCCTTAAATCTACACCTGGGTCGAAAGTCCCAGGAGCTGTTTGCACTCCTCTCCCTGCAACGCGATGTTCCCGGCACCAGCACGGTGAATCCATGGCATGCTAAGAAACTTTGTCTCATGTCTATTTTGCTTTAGCATTCGATTTACAATAATAAATTATTTAATATTAATATCAAGCCTGTCCGTTAGAAATATATACACAATTTAAAATTAATTTTGCATAACGCAAAGAACCATTCGATTATAACCAAAGATTACGAAATAACAAAAAGGTTCTCAAATTTCCTTAAATACATTTTCTTAAATTCTTGTCGATTTTCTTTTATTTCTCTCAAAGGACGAATTTAACAAAGAGATGTATTTTAATATCAGGTATAAGAATATAACTAACCTAAAAGAGGATATCAAATCTGACTGTCTCGGATCTGACTCGGATTTCAGGATACAATCGTTAAATACAAACAAATAAACAAAGATTTATTTTAAACGTTTCATGATCTTTACAATGAAAACGCTAAACAGAAGGCTAACGTTTCATTTATTCATGACAGTATATATTCTTTTATCCTACTTCAGTACTGACAATTTTAAAAATATTATCTGGATTAAATAAAATATATCACGGGCTGAATTTTTTAATATACTATTTATGTTTAAATATTTAAATTTTACATATGCCTTTGTTTTAAAATATGTATACATTTTGGTTTACATTTCACGGACGAGCAGCTCCAAGCATTTAGAATAAAATGCTCTTTAAATCTTGAAGTAAAATCAAGACTAAGATCCGTATAAAACATATTGTTAAGAAAATAATGATTTTCTTCGTATACAAATTCCGTGAAAAACAATTGTATAAGTACAAATATTGGAAGATAATATCGTAAAATACCCTATAAAATACCTGAAAACGTCAAAAGCAATCATCATGCCGTATCTCGTAAAGAAAACTATCATATTTCAGCCGTCAGAGAAATGTCTATTGGTCTTTTTAAGTCCATAAAAGTCTTTTTGATAGATGGTTGGATCCGGGAATTATTTGAGTAAAATAGCTAGGAATATGACACATTTATTACTTTCACCGTCTAAGCACTTCTTACTTTAAAGGCTTCTTTAATTACGAGGCTTGTTATACTTGTCAAATATAATACGCTTCACCACTTACTATTTCATATAAGACATCTAATGTTGGATTAATTTGATTATTCATAGAAAAAAGATAGGAAAAATTAATTTTAATCATTTTAGTTGCGTTCTATTAAAATATCTATTGATCAATTCGTATTTTATATTTGTAATATATATTGAGTATAATATATATAAATTATAATGCCCTTTTTTGCGAAATGTTTTCTTTGTGCTTTCTTGTTAAATGTTTTTCTTGGTATATTGTGATCGTCTGTTAAAATTTGTCTTCCTTTCCTTTTATCTTTCTTTTTTCTTTCTTTTCTTGCTACGTCCCAATGACTCAGATTCAGTATATGAATCATGTAACTTTACTAGATTGTAGAAAATTCTTTTGTAAAAATAACAAAAAAAATGCGAAGATATAATCTATACGTATAGTAAAATAAATCAAATCTACGTTAAAGCTTTGTTTGAAACAATTGTTAGTATATAATACAGATCTCTAAACAATGGTTTTAGTATTTTTGTCTGTTCATTTGTTTGCACATAATGCGTGAATTACATGACTGGTTTTGATGAAGTTTAAATTTATAATTACTGTCTGTTTCAATGTAGGATGGCTTGAAATGTTTTTTTTCCACCCAAAAATAAATACAGGTTTGGTTTGAGCTATGGTAAAAAAATCAAAACGGTACGGTTTTTACAATAGTAAATAACGGCTTATTACCTAAAAAATCAATCGTAAGCTATAAAATAATGTTATGATACGAAGTTCCATTTTATGAAAGTTTTTATACATTTTTTTGTGTTTTTCTTTAACATGTCCGAAAGGTTTTTAAAAAGCTTTCTACACGCCAGTTTAATCTAGATAAAACAGAATAGATGAAATGCAACGAAAATGTTTACACTATAAAATCACAAGTCAGCCCTCATTTATATTCATAAAGTGTACGTTGTGTGCTGACGGTACAATAAAACATAGTTCTCTTCAATGTCACCAGCCATTTTCTAAAGTAGCGATCCGTATTCCCTTTCGCGTATACGGAGCATGTTAATTTGGGGATACGGTCGGCAAAAACATAAACTATGATTTATAATAAAAATATTGTTAACACTTTGAATGTTTGTTTATTCAGCATTGTATAAATTTCACAAGGATTATATTATTTCATTGCACTTAAAAATTAATAGCTTTTTTTCCCCGCGAGTCTCAAAGACCGCTTTAGTATCTTTTAAAAGGTTTTTTCTGCAGTATTAATTATGGCGAAAAAGCTATTTTCTTTGTGAGGCCAGTATATTAATTATTCCACCTGTATACAAAGTTTTTGTTTGAAGATCCACATAAAGGAAAGATTAATCAAGTATTTTTATTTTTATAATAAATAGTCCATTCGCCTACTTTTTATTTTAACTAACATTTCATAACTTAAAAATGAAAAGGCCTTCAGCTTTTAATGTATTTTCAGCGATGTTAATAATAAATAGCTTCCATGTGCACTTATATCCTGGCTGTAAGCTAAATATTATCTTTCAGTAATGGCAACATTTTCACCTACAATATAAAATGGGTAAATGGTTTTATAAGTTATGAGAGAACAGGGACCCGAAGTCCCGTTCCGTGTACTGTCCAAGATATAACGATTAATATTTATAAATTATTTATATATATAAATTCGATAATCCAAGATTGAAGCACCATCATATAGAACACTGTTCCTGAATACAAAAGGCAACGTAACAAATAGCTTGATCTGGTTTTTATGTACCAATTTCATTATACAATCTAAGCGACACTATCTCATCTAGTATAGTAACATTGCATTATTAAATGTCTGTTACTGAGTTAGTGCTTCTCTCTGATTGGTGGAGACGCCTCGCTATTTTTAAGGTCAAATAGTGTCACTTAAGTTGAATAATTAAACCGATGAGTTAAATGAATACACACACTTTATATAAGTTTATTTTAGTGATACCAATTTTTTTAATGAATCTATATCAGAATGATCTAATTTTGATTGTCATAGATGATATAGAAGCCCGAAAAAAATAAACGTTTGTTATTCATTGTTTCTTTCTTATATTACATTTAAAAAAATAGGGAACAGTTAAAATATCTAATAAAATTTATATTCCAAAAAATTAATACAATTTTAATATTCCCTTTGATGTAATCTTAGTGAATAATACTCAATAATTACTCAAATTGGAAAATGAATAAATAATTTCCATATAGTAAAGATACGCTTAAGTTTATAACTTGGACCAAACCAAGGAATGATGTATCTAGCAAATATGAAGCACGGACAAATCTTGAGCGTGATGTTAGTAAATTATGTTACTGAACTTTGTAGACTTTGTATTGCTTTTATAAGCTAAATTATTTAGGACGGACTGCTGTTTGTTTGTAATATTATATATATATATATATATATATATATTTTAATTATATTGAATTGCAATACATTTAATATTACGTAGGTTCTAACGAGTAGAATTCCCGTTTTTGAATTTTATTCCCAATAAATTTACGCAAAATTGTTACGTTTTTAATATATTTTATTTATACCGGAACTTTATTTGAATTCTAAATAAACTGTGATTTAAATTTTATAGTATTGTAACAATGTAACACTATGTCGTCTCTCAATCTTAAAATGTTTTAAAGTTGAGTTTAAATTTTGAAATGACAGTACACTAAATTTACAGTGACTTTGTAGAGTGACTTCAAAGAGAGAAAATGTGACTTCAAAAAACAGTAAAAGAAAAATAAAAACGAAGTACACATTTGATTTCTCATACAAAATATTTTTCATTGAAGATAAAAGTTATTTGATTCAGATATCGCTACCAATTTAATATTTCGTCGAGAATTTTATTTTATTTTTTGATGAAATCCGATGCCGTTGATTTTAATTACTATAATATTTAATATTATAACAAGTTTTGACACTCAAAGGTAATTAATTAATGATGAGTAAAGTAAACGAAAAAATATTTTATATTTAGTTATAGGAAAATATTTAAATACTTCACGAGTTAAATATATTTCTAACGTGAAAAAAAATATCCATAGTCCATCACTATAAACAAAGTAAGTAAGTTTTTTTATCCCTCGAGTGATTAATGATTTTAAAACGTTGCATCAATATAAAATACAAGTATACATTGGTGTATTAATAGTTCATTCACTGAAGCACTCAAATCAAAACATCAGCCGAAAACTCCGTAACTTCAGTCATAAATCTTACACCCGTGTGAAAGAACTCTTGCGACTTAAAACTAAGACCTAACAGTACACTTAAACCAAATTAGGCTTTATTCATAATGAAATAGGATTGATAGTCAGATGTAGTATGAAGTTATAAGAAACTTGTTATACATTAGTGTAAGCACAAAAAACATGAATGGATGACGTCAACGATGACGTCATCGGAAATGATATTTGTCGGTTTAGTTTGAATTATAGTTGGGATGTGAATTTATAAAGTAAAATTAATGTTAAATTTTAAATAAATGGAGATGTTAAAAAACAATGCTCCGTAGCATATTCGAACCCGCGACCTTTGGGAAACAGTTCCGTCACTCTACCATTTGAGCTGCATATCCCTACCTGCCTCTTTGAAGTAAGCATTATACATATTCGTCTTTATCGGATTAGTTTTAGATTTCTTTAAAAAAAACCCCACCCATATTCCTAATTTGGATATAAATGTTATATTTGGAAATAATATAAAAATGAACAATTTTCTTAAAATAACATCATAAATTATTAAAACAATAAACAAAATAACATGTGGCTAATTATATAATTTGTGTAATTTAATCCGCTACAATATCCAATTAGCTTACAAAAATACTTCTCATAGTATTCAGTTTCATTTGTTTATTTAAGAGCAGTTCATTGACCTCAGCCAGAAGTGTTTCATTCAAACTTAATATATAAGTCGAAATAAATATCATTTATATATTTGTGTTATGTATATTTTGCAGTTGTGTTAGTATTGTTTGTTAATTCGAATAATATTTTTATAACTTTACCGACTTGTTTTTAAAAAAATATTTATGTATAATAGGTATAAATTATGAAGTCATTATTCAAACTGTCAATGTTATTGTATTCGAAGTAAATTTAACAAAACTCAAGTTTGAAAAAATATAAGTTGGTATAAAGATTTTTCTGTAGAACTAAATTGCTGCAAACAATAAATAAGCCATACAACACATTGGAAATTGACATATAATAGCATTTAAACTAAGCAAGGCTTGTCCTATAGGTACTAGAAAATGATAAACATACTTAAACATTTCTTTTCTTAATGCGTCCATGTTTTGGAAATAACATTCTGGCTCTACAAAAATATATTTTTTTTATTAGTTTTTTTTTCTACTGTAGGAATCGAACCCACGACCACAGGTAAAATAAAACGGTTGTGACAATCAGTCTACAAATTAAAATTATTCTTTCTCGTGTCTGGAATAGAGAGAAAGTATATTTTGCATATACACTATTAATGGTGAAAGTTATTATTTAACGTACATGCTTCACGGTATTTTAAATAAAAACCATTAAATCTGGAGCAACTTTTAAATGCAAAACAACGGTTAAAAAAACTGTTAATGCCATTTGATAGAAGTATTGCGTGACGGTCTGACACACAGATTGTTAGAACGTATAGTATAATTAAATTTAAAGTCAAAGTAAATCCCAGCTTACATGCTGATAAAATCCATGTGATGTCAAAGTAAAATATCGTAAACATAGACCATTATTCATTCAGCGTACTCGTTGACGCCGTCGGCGTGAACATGTTCCCAATTGAAATTTCCGGAACTCATCCGGACAATCATTCCGGACGATTGTTCGCTGGAACTTTACCGTTTTATAAACTCGTGATAACTATTGACAAACAAAACAAATTCGATTCCAATAAAAACAAATCAATTCCGAAGTTTATTCACTTAATCTTTTAAACGGTCTGTCAATCACAGGGTATTGTCAAAACAAATCCAACGCATAGGAGGTTTGTCGACAAGCAATTAGGTTTGTTGTCGATTGCAGGCTCTGATTTGGGAATACGGCTAGTTGAGTAGAATTTTAAATTCCAGGGAAACTAATGTTGAAGTTATTTCATTATTCAAAGTTGCATAAAAATACCATGATAAATTCAAAGTCAAAACCACTGAAATGTAGATATAGTTTTAGTTTCAGTTAAAATTAAAATAATTTATTTTACATTTGATCAAACATTTTCTGACGTCGAGGAATAAGCATTGTTTAAAAGAGACTAACAATCCCAAATCAACTATTCTGATTGCTGTCTATGAAACCAGACAGTAATTCGGTTAGTTCGTCCCCGATTTCTGATTTCGATACTTTTGCGAGATCCAATAAAGCGTTGGATAATTCAGCTTATAGGATATTCTAGACTAGAAAATATACTTTTTGTGATACATTTTGAAAAGTCAAATAAAAACATTCCTAGAATGGGGAATTGTTTATTTAAATAAATGTTCTATTGAGCTGACTTTACAGAGTAAATACTCCGTATTTTTGTGTTATATTAGTCCGGAATTCTGGATGTACTTCCATTATACGAATTGAAGAGATGAGGAAGACCGAAATTAATCGTCAACGAGAATTGATTGCATAATTAGTCCGTTGTTTGTCCACTGTAAATTGAAGCTACCACGGCTAGTAAACTTTGATAATTTAGAGGAATGATTTACAATGCACTTTACTTCATGTCTCAAAACTTATGTGATTTATAACAGTAAGAATATTTTAACCGTATTGTATATTTATTTTTATATATGTTTTTATTTAACATATAATTTAATTGAATATTCCTCTCTTATTTAAATAGAGACTGAATTTGTTTGTGATTTAATTTTTTGTACGTGTAACTTTTATTTTAATTTTTAATTAATAATATTTAGTTACACCTAGACATACATTATTTTTAATATATGACAATTTTCTTGGACTGTGAATAGTCCAGAAAAAAAAGAAAGAATAGACATAAAAAGAAAAAGAATTAAAAAAAAAAATAGATTTTCCAAATTCTTTAGCAGTAAACATTTTATATTTTATATGACTATAAATATATAAGTGGTATTGAATTACACAATCTGTATATTGTTAATGTGGAATTCTTTTTCAGGACGTTGTTAATTTCAACTTTGTATTTTTGTCACAGAATTATTTTTTTGAATTACTTTGATAACAAAGGTTTAAGGTTTAATTAAAAGGATTTAGTTCAAAATCCTGGGATAATGTAGTTTTTTTAATTAAAAATTACCAAAACAGATTACCAATATGGTATAAAAAAGATATAGCTAAACCTAAAATAGCAGGACCGATGTAGTTTTTTTTATTAAAAATTCCAGCAGAATTTTCGGTTAAGACAAGTCAAAGTCAAATTATTTTAAATTAATTTTAACAATAAATTACCAATATGGTATAAAATATATTTAATTAGATTTTAATGAGCTATTGACAAAACATTTTTCGTACAAATAAATAAAATCACTAATTATTTTTTTATGTATATCCAAACATTTATTTGAAAATCGATAAATGTTATCGATACAGCTGAATCGATTTTGATTAAACATTCAAAATCTATTTTTTTTTTAATTTGTTATACACTGTTAAAGGTTAAAGAAAAATAGCATTACTAAATAGGAAAAATCTAAGAGAATTTGAAAAACATATACTTTACTATTTTATCAACAATATTATTTAATGATAGTTCTTATAGGTACATTATTTTTTCTCACACTCTGTGATATGTCTATACATATCACAGCCATTCTGATAATTATACTTTAAAATGTAAATAAAATCAGGTTACATATTAAAACAGTAATTAAAAAGCTTTTAATTTAAATTGAGGAAAAGCGAATGTTTATTTATACAATAAATATAATCTCAGTAACACTGAATAGTTAGGAGATAAGCCTGAATGAATCAGATCGACTCACAGCAGCTGCTTCCGGTCAGCTGGCGAATCCATTGAATCGGTATGTAACACCTATACATACATACACACATACAATGTAGTTTAATATGCTATGTATATAATGTTATTTACCAAAATTAGAAATATAATTATATTTATTATATTTTGATTATTATTATTACTTACTAATATATTTTTGCTAAAAATGAACGAAAGCCGCGATAAAAGCTAGTATTCAATATAATAATTAATTACAGCTAAATAATTTTGATAATACATATATTTCCTGAGGCTAGCATTAAATGAGTTTTCATTTTCATTAAATAAGTTTTAATTCAGTATTATATAACATTTCAGCAATTATAAAATAATATATAAATATTTAGTATTTACGTTACCTTTATAAATAACTAGCTGTTGCCTGTAACTTCGTCCGACTTTAGAACACAGAACCCATATTTATTTATTTATTTATTTATTTATGTAGTTTATATAGTTTAGATCCAACGTTAAATTTATTTCTGAATATTGGTTAAGTTATTTTTAGATCAGGATAAGTTACTTTGAAGATTACCTCTAAGTAATAAGTTACAAAGTGCAGATATTGCCTCGTCAGCTTTCTAATGACGAAAAATTTTTTGAATTCGTCCAGCATTTTTTGTGTGAAAACAATACGAACATACAAAAACACAAATAAAATGTTCTTTACGTTATTAGTATAGATATTTAAATCCAGGCTAGTAACTTAATCTTGATTGACGAACCAGATACTCTTAAAAGACGAGGCATATCACAAAGGTATCAGCTCAGGAAGCAATATGCGAACGCCATGTTCCGGGATCAAACGGAATACGTATGCCAAGATAGGCTCGAATTTTGTATTGAACCCAATTTTATAGTGGATTTGGTTGAGAAATTGAACTTCGAGATTTGATTATATTTTTAATGTAAATTTGTATACAAATAGAAATAAATATTGTTATTTTGATAGTAACTGAAACTTGTTATAATATGTTACATTGGATATATTAGAATATTTTTCGGTGTAAGACTAATAGAGAAATTCTAATTTAGCGTTATAAGTCTCCTATCTTAGAAATACGTAATATTTAAGGTTAAATTAGTGTTAAATAATTATTATTAGCGGATAAATATTATATGCCTGTATGTACAGGCTGCCCTAATTACTGGACCTAACATCAAAGCACCATTGACCTAGACTCACAATAATAACCTAGGTTTCTGATTAAATCTAAAAAGTCTTTAAAAATGCCCTCCACAGTTTCCTTGAAATTTAAATGCTATGCCGATAAAATTGATTACAGTATGAGTATAAATTTATTCTTTAGGCTAGTGCTTGACCCATTTCATAAAGTTTCGAGTAATTTTTATTTATTTTGACTTAAATTTCCGCAATTTTAATTGTTTTGCGTTTTTTCAGAAAATTATAATTTTAACACGTTAATTATTTTCAGTTTAAAGTACCTGAGTTTTTAAAATAGAATTATTCGATATTCAAGTATTCTCGAAGCTGTGTGTGTGATACATATACGTGAGCCGATAAGACTCACACATAACAAGAATAATAGAGTGATTCTGGATGTATCAGTACCAGGAATTTAATGGCGTCTTCTAATATAATTTCACTTCGCTTAAGGAACAGTACTCCAGACTAACTTGTAAGTCAATTATATGGAAGCCCATTTACAGCTTTCAATCTACAATGAATTAGATTTAGAAAGATTAATCTTAGTTTAAATTTATGCAAATTAGACGTCGATTTTCAAATGTCTTTCTGTTAAATGATTTAAAGATATATATAAAATTATATGATTGGTGCATTTTGAGTATGATGTGTTTATTTTGTTTGTTGGTTTGTTTAAACAGAGAGAGCCATTGGACAGATGGATGAAAGACGAATATTCTGTCGTACATATCAGAAATTATATTAATAAATTCTGTTTGTTTTTAGAGATAAATAAATTTTAGAGATAAATAAATAAAATAAGTATTTATTATAACGAATTTCGCTTGGATTTTCTATTGATTTATAATATTTTAGTCAACAATAAAACACCTTAATTAGTAATTTTGTTAATACATATCAAATATCAGATTCATTAAATGTGACAAATATTAGATTTCTTATACCTTTGACTAAAACGAAAAATATATATCATCAACTGGTCATTAGACTGTTGTCTGAAAATAGTAGTATATTTTTTTAATATTTATTTAATTTTTATTAAAATAAAATAAAGTCCATTTAAATATATTAATGCCCTTTCAAGATTAAATTAAAGCTTAAACAAACGAATCAATTCAGGGGTGATTTTTTTAACATCTCGCATAAATTCTCAAGATTGGAGACATAAAATAACAGATAAAGAATCCATTTTAACATGAAATAGGATTTTCTATCTGGTGGTATTTTATGATCGTATTTCTGAACTGATTACATTTGAGAAGATTTAGGCAACTTTCATATAACTTTAGCATTTTATTATATAGATTACAAAAGTTCATTTAGTATTAATGTTTTTTTAAATGATACCTGTGTGTTACCCGCCTTAGATTACAATCTAATTCATTAATATGCATTAAATAATAATGTATAACTGTTTTTAGTTAATTAGGCAATGCATTAATGAAATGAAATATTTATCTGTCTGTCCGTCCAACACTGGATCTGTTTTATTTCGAACAGAAATAACTCTACGTCTCGGTATGCTGCAGACATGTAAATGGATCGGTATTGAATTAACCTTATAGATATACATTTATATATATACATATATATATATCTTATTATGACTAGCTAGCTAGATATATCTTATTAGACTAGACTTAAAATGACGCGATTCCGTCTGAAACTGAAAGAAGTGCGTCGCACGTCGATTTATTTGTTCGACTTGACATATAATTATGATATATTTTCTAATAATATTAAGAATGTTTTTAAACATTAATTTCTCCCAAACTACTATCTTTACCTTTATAATGGAAGTGCATTAGAAAATGCAATACATTTTTCTAAATAAAATACATTTTATGAAACAAACATATGTATGTATGTTGTTTATCACTGTCAGAGTCTAAACTCAGTTCGTGACGTTTATTAAGTATTCATATTTCCTTACATCATATTTCAACATAATACTGAATATATGGACAATACATTTTATATTCGGTTGTTTTTGGTCACGTTGCTATGTGGATATAGTAATATTAACTGAAATTCAGCTTCAGTGATTTAGATTCAAAACCACTTCATAAATCAAATAAAAAACTTTTATCTAATATCAAAACGGTACTTACCTTACTTACATGACTTGAGATTGAAATTAATAATCGATCTGCAATCCGAGATTGAAACTAACAGGTTAGGTAACGCAAGACTAATTGATTTAAATCCTTGTTCAAAAATAAACTATACACTGAGTAATTCTAAGAAAATGTTAACCTACTTTATTAAAACAAGCTTTTATCTAAAAATATTATGAATAATAAACAATACTGATGACGTAAACAAAGGATCTTACGGCCTTTAGAAATATTTTATACAAAGAAAAGCATTTTTTTTAAAAACAACTTTTTATTAATCATATCTTTAATTGTGATCTATGCCTGTTTTATAATTGGTTAGACGGAAATAAGTTGATTGATTCAAATCGAAAAAAGACTAACTGATTTAAATCGGGAAACTCATAAAATGGATGAATCATTTCCATCCATTGCTTTGCAAATCTGCTAAAATAACCTCCAGCGGATGCAGTTCAGCTTCAGTCGGCTTTGTTAAAAATATCATTCACTTTTAGCTATTTACATACGTTTTATCTTATATTTTCAGGATATTTAAATAACGTTTTCAGCGGTTTTACCCCTCAAATGTTTTATATTTGTCTAATACAAAGCCCGCATCTTTTTCATAATTCATTCTAAAATAATTTATTTTCAAACAGTATCTTATTAGTTAGTTAAATATTATTCTATTAAAATATACATTTCTAAAATATTATCGGTTTGAAGAAAATTGTCTCACGAAATATCTTTTAATGGGTATTTTTATTAGGTATACGGTTGACATATAAGCCGTTAGCAAACAATTGATGACGTCATGAATTATATTAAATCGTGCTCAAAAACAAATGGCATTTACTATTGCAATGAAAGACTACCCTCATTCCAGATCTTAGTTATCTCGTTACTAATTTTAAACCTTAGTATTTTGTTATACCTTCGTTTTGACGTACTTAAAAGTCATTCCTCAGTTTTTTTCTTTTTTTTTTCCCTCATATAACATTTTGGGAGTTTTAAAAACTTTTCGTTATAAAATAAAATTATTTTAATTGTAACTTAATTATAATTTAGTTAAAATAATTTTATTTCATAACGAAAAGTATTTAAAACTCCCAAAATGTTATAAAATAATAAAATTTATTTTTTCATATGTCCATAATTTCTTTTAAGGTATCGCAGAACTTAATTTAAACTTTGAGGTAAATTTCGTGGTATATTTTGTATAAGAACGGCCAGATTTCTTTCTTAGTTTATAAAATATATTTTTTAAGTATTACTTTTTTATTATATTTATACTTTAACTTTGATAACTTTAAATAAACCAACAGGACTCGAACCTGCGACTTTTCTTAAGCTGTAAGTAACATTTTATAAAATATATGTAAATGTAATTAATTACTAAATGTTGTTGATTCTTCAAAATGGTTCTTATAATACGTAAATAAAGCGTTTGTTAGGATTTTGAATCTAAATATATGATACCGACATCCCAACAGACAGACCTATATAGAGAAAATCCCAACAGACAGACACTGACACGATAGCGCAGTTGTTATAACTAACTGTACCCAGACGCAGGTTCGAGTATTCATACTTTTAGTTAAGTTAACTTTTTTCAATAAAAAAAAGACGTATGTTTATTTAAAAAATAAATATAACTTCATAAAAACAAAGTGTTAAATTGCAATTCAATTAATCATTTTTATTAATAATTAACAATTTGAATTTTTCAATCAAGTTGGAATTCGTAATATAAAAAAATAAATTTCATCGCCCTGAATTTACAAATTTAATAAAGCATCTCAGCAGCGACAGATTAAAAGAGTGACAGTTTTATTACGATTCAATTAAAAATTACTTCACATAAATGTGACGGCGATATAAAATTATTTATGTTGAATACTAAATGCGACAGATTTTAAAATCAAAAATAATTATTATAAATTATCTTTTAAATCATTTACAAAACAATACTGAGTATATTTAAATTATCTAAAATAAATCTTTAAAATAACTTGAGAAAATGGTAATTTTAATGTTTGTTTTAAATTATAATACGAGGCATCTCAGTGTTATTGCAATCTAGATTTCTTTTCGTTTTGACGTAATTAAAAGTCAGTCCTCATTTTTTTTTAATTTTATTTTCAAAGACTAATATATCATAATAAGTGTAAAATACCCCATAATTTTAAGGAAACAAATATTTATAAGTATTATAATATTCTAAGGTCTGACTCGCCATCTAATGGGCAATTTTTACACAAGGCCTCCTTTATTAGGCCATGATCACTTCTCCGATATCCGTTATAAAGATATTTTGAGTTCATTTAACTTTAACAGCCTCCTGAATGTGCTAACGACGTACTACTATTGTAACCAAATATTCATTAGATAAGCTAGTACGAGTTTGATTGCACGAACGTTGATAGTTTTCGAGCAGTAACGAAACGAATTCTTGGCTGTGATTGGTTATTTGGTTCTATTTGATAGTAACACTTAGTAAACCAATCATAACCAAGAACTCGTTTAGTGAATTCTCGAAAACTATCAACGTTTAATAATATCAAAACCCGTACCTAGTAGGGGTACAGATGTGTTCTTTCTTTACATAATATATACTACTTTTAATTAGTTAATTTATCAAGCCATAGTCGAAGCAGCTGATGTTAAAAACGTCTGTACATTCCGTATTTGACATGGGCTCGGAAGGGCTGGTTCTTTTAAGATTTCTAGAGGGTTAATAGTACGTTTGAAGCTTGGTTATGTTTCAAATCATAATAATCCATTAAAGTTAAAGGTTTTTGTCTCTTGAAATAAGAGATATTTGTTACATATTTTTAGTTAATTTCAATAAGAAACGAAGTTATATGGTATACCCAAATAAAGCCAGAAAGAGACAACTGGACTATAGGTTGCCTGTTTTGTCACATTAGATCAAGAAAATCCAAACTAAGTATCATTTAGTGTTATATAAGTTACTTTTCATAGTTGAAACGGTATTCAATAAACCAGGACTTTATACCGAAATCAATAATTAATCCACTATCCGAAATTAACACCAACGATAGATTGTTTTTTGGCACACATAGCGTAATAAACTAATTATATTTTAAACTTTGTTTTGGTTAACAAAAATGTATTAGAATTTTTAATAAATTTTGCCAATAGTCTTGGGTAGGTTACCATTTCGAAACGTACAAATTAATATACAGATTAGAAAGAGATGAAATTATGGACTGACAGATATATATATATATAGTTAGGTAATATTAAAGGTAATATTAATTTATTTTAGGCCATAAAAAGTAATTACGGAACAAAATAATCATATTCAAACCACTCTCATACCTGCCATTGTTATAAAAATTCAAAGGACAGGAGACAATAAAATGAACCGAAATTGTTTGAAAAATAATTTCATACGATAAAAATATTAAAAACTGAATATTTATAAAACGGTCACGTATTCTAGTTATAATAGTTATTGTGTATATAATAAATAAATAATAAAAACAGAACAATTAAATTCTCATAACATTGTTGGTTCTATGATAAGTTTATTATTATTTCAAAGCATATTTTGTGTATTATTTAAACTGAATGAATGAATTCTTATCATTGTATTGATTGGATAAAACCATCTAGTCATTATTGTAATGCTAGAATAGACTAGATTATTTAGAATTTATGTCATCTGTTAGGTCTCACCATTTGTTAAAACGCTAATGACTAAGTATTTAAGTTTCATTTTTTATTTGTCCTATGTTATTTTTTTATCATTATTTATTATATTTTATTGATCCAATTTGTACTGGTACAAATTTAAAATACAATTGGTTTATTGTCATCTAAGGTCTTTTTCAATCTCGGTTTGTAGATTGGTTATTAATTTTGTCTGTAAATATATTCAGTCAGCTGTTGGCATTTTAATTGTGTGCTGTGATTGGATCTAGATACTTCTGAATTGAAAGGTTGAGATCAAAATGATATAGAACTTAACATTAGTTTTGTTGAGACACTGGTCCATAGCTACGTTGATTACTTTGTTAATACATGCTAGAGTGAATAGGCTTTTACTAAGTTGATACGCTTTACCATCTACGACTACATTTCCACTCATCAGGTGGAATGTAGTCAAGCGTCAACTTATTTAAAAAAATATATGTACATATATTAATTATATAAATAAACGTATAATGGTTTAGTTACAAACAATATAATCACGAAATAAATTCACTTAAAGTAATGCGGTTATAAACAACTGTTTGTTTTCGTTATAAACTACTGAAACCACCGACAAATCAGGGCCTTTATATATTTATATCGAATGAATTATTTCATTTTATTATACATTAATTTTATTTCTACACCTTTGCTATTTAAATTGACAATTGTTTGTGGTAAATAGTAATTACGAAAATAAATAAATTTCAATGAAAATGTAAACACTCTGTATACAGGTGGTTTGAATTACCCTTTAATTTTGTTACCTTCTATATATTAATGAAGTAACTTCATCCCTTGTTCTTTGCTTCTTCAAACTTCCAAAGAAAAAAAATATAGAATTAGATTCTGTACATAAAAGAAATAATATAAGAACATGCTGTGACTTTTATTACGATAAATAAATTCAAATTTATGAAACAATACTGTGAGTTATGAAAAATAAAAATATGTTATTCCAATATTTCAGCTCATTTTCCTGCATTTTTCGACCTTCCATCTAAAATATAATATAGAAAACGGCGAACCTTCTCACGAAAAGATTCAAACCCGAAATGCCTGATGAAATTTTCTAACCTTCGCTTTGATACGTTTGACTACAAATTTCTGTATCTCCATATTAAACTTGAGCAGACTTGCGACAACGGACAGACAGATATAGATCAGCATTTAACATTAGATGAGAGAGTCAAAATACAAGCCAATAATAAACAAAAGAAATCATAATATTTTTTTAATCAACATATTGATTTGTAAAAAATATATTTTTCGAGACAAATATATATAAAGTAGTCGTAAAAATCTGTAAAAAAAGTTAATTTTATTTATTTGTTTTTACTTAACTTTTATTAACAGAATAAAAAACAATAAAAAAAATGGTAATAAGACAGTATAGCTAAAAAAAACAAAATATTCCAAAATCATAAAACGTAACAATAAACACTATTAGAAAAACATTATATGTATTAATATAGATGTATGTCAATATATTTTATTCTATTGTATGAAATAACACTTACTAAGACATTCGTTATCACGACAGACGCAGACTGTCGCAAGTCTGATTTCGTTAAGATTTGGATAGCACCATTTCTATTTATAGGGATGCTGTGAAATTTTACGTTTATGCTTTGGCTTATGTTCGCGATATCGGAGTTTTACACTTGAATGGAACGAATTTAGTTTAATGTATGTTTTCTTATTAGAAAACTTTTCTGTTGCTGCCAATGTATCTCCTTATATAATAAATACACTACCCTTTAAGTTCCTTATCGGTATAAGTTATATTTGTAAATATGTTTATTTACAAATAATAATTCATATTTAATGGGAACGTAATGGTTCCCAAATAAATATAATAAGAAATAAATAATGATTGTAGTTTAATTTTAGCCCTTATGGCTTATAAAATAAGGGTCTTAAAATACAATTAAGCCATAAATTGCGATATTAACGTTCAATCATGCGAAGTATTCCACGCGGCTTACCGCTGTATTGTAAACGTATTCAGTTTTGTTTGTGTTTCAAAGAGTTTATCGGCTTTTCTGGACCAGGAAAGCAAGGTATTCGGAACTACGCACTATTTTGTACATAAATTAGTTTGATTCTTCTTGTAATGTAAAGGTAACGCCCTCTGTCTGTTCCCATTTCACGGCTTTGCTGTTTCACATTGGATAAAAAAAAAATATTGCATCCTGGGGAAGGAAACGGGCTACATTTTATTCCAAATAATAATATGGAGTAAGTCGAATACGGGATAAAGTATGGAAAGTTCCATAATATCCGACTTCGTCACTAGTCAGCAAAACGATTTTATTTTGGCTTTTGGTAAAAATAAGAATAAAATATTTCACAACTTTTCAAAAATTGTATTTAAAAACTCAAACTAGGAATTGATCTTCAAATTTAAAAAAAAAAAAAATTTTTTTCAATATTTTTATACCAATATGATCTATAAAGTAGGTATGTGGTGGTGGGGTTGTGAGCGACCGTCGTTTATCCCACAGCTATTTAAATATTTTTGACACCAAAATTATTCAACCTCATTAAAAAAACATATTCGCAACGGCTATAAAAGTTTCACCAAAATATTCATATTTTTACCTCAAACGTGATTCGTTTAACAGTTTGGTAGATTCATTGGATTTATTTTAATATTTTGTTTCAAATGCCATATCATGACTCTTCATTTTTAAAACGCTATATAAAATAAAGTTGAATTCACGCTATACTGAATGTACTGTATTTGATCGAATGAAGGATCTACCCACAGGCCACGGCCGTGGAGCTGAAAACTTGAAATTTAAATTCCGTTGTGTTGCTTTATAAGAGGAATCTTGAATATTTCCTTGAGAAAACTAATATAATATGATAAGAATTTTTCGCTTTACCTTACATGCAACGGTCGCCTCGTCATAGCTTGGCACATTTTTTTATATATTGTACATATTATATTTATTATACATATATATATTTATTAAACAATATTTTACCATTTTACAGTATTGGGTAAAACTTTCCCAGGTAGTATATATAAAAAAAAAATCTCTATGTATATTAAACAAACAGACAAGGTTGACATTTGCTATGCGCCCATTTCATTATACAATCTAAGCGACACCATCTCAACTAGCGTACATCGTATCGCATAGTGAAATGTCTGTTAGTGAGTTAGTACTTGTCTCTGGTGGAGGCGTCTATTCAAGATCAAACAGTGTCACTTAAATTGTATAATGAAATGGGCCATTTGCGTGATTCAAATACTATAAGCGCCATCTGTGGAAATAATTTGGAACTAAGTTAATTAGTATTCTGATTTACTGACAGAAGGTAAGTTAGTGGAATCATCGATGACTAAGTGCTGATTTTTTTTTATTTGATACTAGCTATGCCGGTTAGTTTGTCTGCGTAGACTTAGAGCATGACGAGTTCTCAACAACTACTGATCGAACGCGGCCATATCATTGTCAATATATTTGTGGAAGCAACATTACGAGTTACTAGTTAATACGACATATAATATATGTGTGTTAAATATTTACTACAATTATAAAGAATCTTGTTTGAATCGATCGAAATTAATTTTGTTTAAAGCTTAAGTCTGTGTAAAGTAATTGTGTTTAAAGTTCTACAAAGTAGGTATAAAGAAGTTTTAAGATTCCCGTATGTGTAGAGCGGATGTTTGTCTTTGATACTGTTTTCGTCCTACTTTTCCATGAAGTTGTATCATTAACTCTTATTGCAATATTACAATAATCTTACTTTCATTCGTTCTAAAAGTAATATTACTGTAATATTGTCGATAAATAGTTTTGATGACGTCATCCTAAATCATTCATTCTTTTACTATATGAAACATTGTTAACCCGTACCATGAAGTAAGTTTTGATATTTGAAATATAAATGTGTTTATTCTTTTTGTCATTTAAAGAAAAGATTCATTCATATACGTCACTAATCAGAAATAAAAGAATATTGTTTTATAGAGGCTATACGGATCAAAGTAATATTTTTTTTATTATTTATTTACCATTAAATGTATAAATACATAAAATTACAAATTAAATTAAGAAGTACAAAGGGTTATTTATCTTTTTATTGTTTTAATTCAACAAAAAATCCTAAACTATGATAGTTAAAGAGTTAATGGTACGTCTGAAGAACGTAATTATACTTGAACTAATAATTGAAATTACGTACAATAACCACTAACTATGGCAACAAGAACCAGAATGTAATGTTAGTTTTAATATTTATAAGGGTAGATTAGTTCAATGTTTGTTAAACCGTATAAAATAAGAGAACGATATATTAAAGTAAATAAAAAATATTCTAGCCATTATCTTAGAAAACATCAAGGAAACATTGTATTAAACATTTCAATTTATTTATAATGACTTGTCCGGACTGACTATTGACTCTACATATACCTGTGGGCTTAGGATTTTTTATCCACCTCCTAGTGGATAAAATTAGGTTTGAAATTTTGTATGACAGTCGTTTATTTTCCAAGCAGACATTTTTTTTTTTAAATTAAAAAGTACAATCTTGTGACTCACATGTATCATTGCTAGGTCATATATTAGTACGTACTCTGTCATGATTCATCTGCTCGATTAAAATGACTTGTGAGTCAAATAAAATATACCTACGTGTTAAAAGATTTTTTATTTTAATTAACTAAAGAATTTAGGTAAATTAATTCCATTTTGATGGGCCTATTTCAATAATAATATATTTGGAGCATATAATTGTAAAAAAGAAATTGTATTCTTGTTCGTAACATGACGTTTTTGCGATCAAAATTCTTACCCAATTATTACTTAAGATACTGCAGTAGCGACATCTATTTTCAATTTGCATTAACTATCAACTAATTGTAGTTAAAAAACGAAACTGTTTTGAAGCAACTAACTAAAGAATTTACATATTTCTATGTATCTAGAACGCGGTTTAATACATATATATAAACAGTGACAGTCTGTCTGTGACTCATTATTTAGCGCTGACTAAGTATAGCGGTTATCACCAAACATAATTTAATAAAATAAATACAGCAAAAAAAAATAAGCTAGCTTGTAGTGAGACAAGTATAAATTATATTTATTTTACTAATATATTATGTTGGCTGGTATACTAACATTGCTATGACGTATTTATGTTAATTTCATTAATGAAAATATTTATATAAAAGACAGAGAAATAAAAGAGAAGAAAAGGAGAAGGAGAGCCATTCATAAGCGTTAATAAGAACAATTGGAAGACTCATTGCATCAGAATTGATTCATTTAGCATGTTATAGGGGAATGTGGCTAAGAAGGATACGATATACGAAGGATAGGACATACCTATAAAGTACAATACAATAAAATATAAGACAATATTTAAATATATGTTTATAATAATGATAAAATATTACGATAATCTGAGCTTTATTTGTAGGTATAATAATTTTACTTGACTTAAGACTATGAAACGTTTTTTTAAAGAAAAGCTTTCTAAAATTAATATTAATTTATTTTATTTTATTATTAAAAAAAATTTAAACCATGTCCCTATAATTCTTACTCGTCCTAACCCTTAACTAGCGGAGGGTCAATGAAGGCAGCCTTTAGAAAGAGCTCATTGAATTGAACAGACGCCGTTGTTACATCGCTAAGTATTGAATTGTGTAACCATATATCATTGTCACGAGTATTTTAATATGAAATACACAAACGACCCTTTCAAAGGTGGGATCAAATTAAAAAAAACAAACGTCACATCGAATCTAAAATTACATATAGAATACTTTCTTTCTTTTCAGGATACGATATCGTTATCAGGATAGGATAACGACCTCCCCCCCCCACCCCGGGATACGGAAAATCAAATATAAAACTCATATATCAGACTATTATTTTGTCATACAGATTTATATGAACGAAATAAACAAAAAGCTACAATTCGAAAACTATAATAATAAATTTATAACAACCAGGTCATACTCGAGTCATTTAACAAGACAAACATTTAAATTACTCCTAAAAGTTATTTCAACGTTGTCTTTGTCTGTTTGATATTTAAATGTGACGAACTGTAACTGCAGTAAAACAACTTCGTAGTTTTTCAACTTTATTACGATTAACAATGAACTCGTAAACTAAATAATAAATGTCTTAAAACAAAACAAAATCTTTGTAAGGAGATAATATTTACTTACATTTATGAAAATATGACATATATATATATATATTTCAATACTTGTATATGGATTAAAAAACAACATAAATGATTTATATAATACATGAAAAAACAAATTGAAATCCTCACTAATAACGTTTCTCATCACCTTTAATATGAAGGCACATTGTATGGAGCCCTCGCGCCAATAACGTTGGAATTACGACATCGCATTACACACTGAAAGAGCCATGTTTCGTATGTCTATATTGTGGATATTGTGGATAAGTCACAAGCTGTAGCGGGAACGTTACCGGTTACGATATAAATGTAACTTTAAATAACTATTTAAAGGTGAAGTATTTTATCAAAATATATACATAAGATAAAGGAACATTGAATTTATATGTATCTAATATTAATTTAGTGATAAATACATCTTTAACGCCTTAATATATGTAAAGGAATAACGTTTCTAATTTACCATAAAAAAATGTGTTCATACATTTCATTATAGCTCCGAGTTAACAGCTTGTGCTTCGTTACAATGGCAGACGCAGATCACACAGTGGAACGCACTTAGAACGAAATTGCTTTTCGCGCCCGTCACCGCGTTTAAGATAATCATCGTAAACTGCCACTAATGAGCTTTTTACCTTCTGAATCAAAGTCTTGTTAGAAATACGAGACTACACGTGAATAGTCTTAGTAAGAGATATTCAAACATTTAAATAAATTGTTACAGTATTTGAATGTACAATATTTGTTTTAAATGAAAATTAAATCGCTCAATATACTGTGGACTGTTTTTTAGAAAGCAAACATAACAAAGATATCTCCCATATATACGTTGGGCTTAAAATATATTTGCTTGATGCTCATATAATAAACATTCTTGCTTCGTTCTCGTCCCTTTAAATTTTCGGATTTAATTAAAACGAGATTTTCCAAATGTCACCGGCGTTGTGAAATGGCAACACACAACGCGATAATTTATGAAATGAGCCCTGAAAATAAACAGTAATTAAAAATAGTAAAGCTTTATCAATTCCAGACCTTCTTGGATAGTTGTTAAAAAGGGTCGTTAAAAAAAATAATCAGAAACCATCTTGAAATATTCAGTAGAAACGAATTTATAAAATTGTACATTACAAATACAAGAACGGATGTTCAAAACTCTTTCGCAACCGCAACCGTAGTGAAAGTAAATATGAAATAATTTAAAAAGTATTAACAAAGTTCTGATTTATAGCCGCAACAAAAACTTTCTTTAAACGAAGGATCTCCATCAGTCATCACGAACTGATTTAACCGAACATGTCTATATTCTTTACGATCATGTCTCGTATGTTTATGTCTGTTTCGTTTTATCTGTTAATGTCTTACATTTGTAAACTTTTACAACTCTCAAAGTAAACTACGATTCCCGCCTCTAAACGTGACCATTAAATCTACCGTGCATTTCTATTTAAAGCTGCGCTTTATTACTGGTATAACACTCTTAAAACACGTTTACTTAAGTGTTTCACTGTTTTTTATTGGATCGGTCCTTCAGTTGTATTATCACCTATACGTAACTTAAAACTCACTATTATTAAATTCCTTACACCATATTAAAGCAGGGAAACTCATTTTGCAATCCCATTTCATGTACTTAAATTTTTATTATACAGTTTAAAGTTTTTCAATTGTATTTAATTAAATCTTTGTCGACATTTTCGGAAGAAAGTGTAGTACACAAAAGCTTACGTTTTAGTGTTTATTTCAGTAAGAAAATAACAAAAATTTTCCTTTGTTACAGATCCTAAAGAAAAACAAAATGGGTGTCCGGATGCTGCATTGTTACTTTGTAACATTTCTAACTCTTGGGTTAACGCTAGTTACTGCAGATTTCACCGCCAACTGTCCACAAGAATGCAAATGTGTTTGGGCGAGCGGTAACAAACAAGCGGACTGTTCGCATTCGCAGTTGGATGAACTACCTAAAACTCTAAGCACTGAAATACAAACACTCGACTTGACTGGCAATGAACTTTACGAAGTCACAAGGCACGCCTTTGAGGATGTTCAGTTAATTAATTTAAAGAAACTCATATTGAGGGAATGTAAATTGATAACCATACACAAAAATGGACTTAGTGGTCTCGCTATTATGATAGAATTGGATTTATCGAAGAACAATCTTAAAACTTTGTATTCGGATACTTTTAAAGAGACGGCGAAAATAAGATGGATCTCGCTTAACGATAACCAAATAGAAAAGTTAGAGGACGGTCTATTTAATAATTTGCCATTTCTTCAAAAGGTAGATTTGAGCAACAATAGAATCGTGCAAGTTGGTGTAAAAACATTTATGAATGTGCCAAAGCTTAATATTTTAAGGCTTAATGCTAATAAACTGGAGCACCTCAAAATTGATACATTAAGCGCTCTAACATCTTTATCTAATTTGGACGTACATGACAATCCTTGGAGATGTGATTGTTATCTGCAGCCTTTCCGAAATTGGGTTATTAGTAAAAATCTATACACTTCACCAATTTCATGTAGTGAACCACCTAAAGTACATGATAAATTATGGAAGGAGCTAGACTCCAGTGATTTTGCTTGCAGGCCAAGCATTGTCTACCCTTCAACAAAAACAACACTAAGATCATCAGACGCAAATGTGACGTTGTCATGTCAGGTAAATGGTAACCCTCTACCAGAAGTGAACTGGGTACTAAATGCTCAAATAATAGACGGTACTTATAGATACCAGGGAGAAATGAAATATTTCGTGTCACAAACCAATACAGATAATAGCAAATGGGTAAATTTAACTATAGTGGATGCTGGTACTTCAGATAATGGAGAGTACTTATGTGTGGCTAAAAATGCTGGTGGTGTCGAGGAAAGAAGTCTTACCTTAGCGATTACTCACACTCCACCTGGTATCGTGGTACCTCCAGGAATGGACAACAGTATGCTACCAGTTTTAATAGGTGTATCGTGTACGGCAGCTATTTTATTAATAATATTAGTAATTCTTTGCTATTATTGCTGTAGAAGACGTAGTTCTGATAAAAAGAAAGCCGATACTTCTAACGGAGAGGCTTTGATTGAAGGGTCGGTTATACCAGAAATGGAGAAGAGTTTAATAACGGCTGTTAACCCCGTCACAAAACCTCCTAGAAGGTACGATGTGCCTCCATCTATAACAAGCGGGGCAACTGAGATGTCAGAGCTGAACAAAACACTGCTTGATAATGATTCCGTATTTGGTAAGTCTAGATTTAATATACGTTTTGCTTTGATAGAGTCAAGATTTATAAATTGTTTAGAATTCTCTAATTTTCTTTTATTTTTGGTTAGTTCACTAACGTACTAATGAGCGATTATGTAAGGGTTGTTTTGGTTAATAATTATCATTCGCTAATAATCGTCATTATTTTTAAAAAACTATCATTTATTTACACATTTTTATATTTATATTACAGCGCACAACGAAGATGAGAAAAGATCATTAGATTTCGACCAACACACCAAAAGATCAACGGATGCCCTCAATGCCGAGTATGGGCGAACAGACGGACGAGCTTATCCCCCTGATCTTTTGGCTTTCCCAACAAGAGCCGCCCAAATTTCTCCAGCTGCAAGCAATGCATCTACAGTTCCAGACACCAGCAGACTGCAAATCAATCCAGTCAGCCCAATCCATTCTCCTATTTATGGCATGACCACCAATCAAAACCTTTTCAGGACTCTACCCTACTCTCGGTCTCAGTCTCCATTTACAGCACCAATGACGCCACCTGTAGTTACCCCGAGACAAGGCTATGTGACTATACCAAGAAGGCCACGAGTTCCATCCTGGTCCAGTACAGCAAGTACAGCTATACTTCCAAGCACTGAAGCACAAGAACCCTTATACGATAATTTGGGCTTAAGGACAACTGCTGATGGAAGCTCAGTTCTTTCCCTTAATAAAGCGGGATTGGAACAGCAATTCTCCCCAATGAGAAACAGGCCTTTACCGGCTACACCAGTAGCTTATCCCAATCAACATCAAGTTTTTTATGCTCCTATAGAAGAGCAAGAACCGGCACCATCTCCCGTTCCCCCACCATTTACCCCAACTAGAAATAGCATCAGTTCGCAGTTATGCAACCAGCTTTCCACTCCCGGTCCCCAAGAACCCGTCAATAACAGAATGAGTTGGACGGCGAAAAATACTTCGACTCCGCAACCAGAGTCCAGAAAGCAGTCAGTTGGTATCGTTGACAATAGAAACTTAGACATACAGTCACAAATGGCAGACAATAGTACTCTAAGCAGGAAAGGTAAACCCGAAACTGGGTCACTTAGACGAAACCCGAGGACGGAAAACAATAACGAAATAAACTCGCCAAGTAAAGATGATTATAGAAAAAATGATAACAATGTATCATTGAATCAATCAGGAACAATGGGAAGGAGTGGTAAAATACCACCCAGGCCTCCTCCCAAACCTAAGAAAAAACCTAGTATTGAAGTAAGTCCAAGCGAACCTTTATTCGAAGACGAAGGAGAAGACGGCACAGAAGTGTAGTATTCCAATGAACTGAACAATCGAAGTGCCAACGAGCTTTTAGTGAATACGTCACAGTGAGTGAAATGATAACTGTGAACGATAAAGTGCAATTGGATCATTATTTTGCGGTGCTCGTGTAAATAACTTGTGCTAGATTTTTTACTACGACAAGTATGGACCATTTCGCAATTTTAGATTAAGAATTGCTAAGCCATGATTAAGTTTTAAATTTTGCAAAATGTACACAATACGTTACATATTTTAAGTATTTATTATTTTTAGTGTTTTAAGACAAACCCTGTAACTCGCTTGCCTGTAGGCGTCTGTTCATCGATTGTCAAGACTGATTATTCTAAATTTGTTCTCATTCAACATTCCCGTATCGCATAATTTATTTTTCGTTTTTCTAACAACAAAATGGAATAAATTGTGAAAGACTGAATTTCGCTTTTCAACTATTGATTCGGTCAATAGTTTCTATAAGCGTCTATTGAAATCTGCGCTTTCATTGACAAATAATTCCATAGTTCTATCATAACATTAAACGCGATTTTCGATTAAACTTTATATACATAACAGAATTCAATCTAATCCAGCATAATAATTGAAAATCGCCGCATGTTCAAACTCATACTAAAATATATGACTTAATTTTAAGTTAATATCATTTTAGTTCGCCCTAAGACTGTTTATTTTTTGAATGATTTTTTATTATATAACTTATATTTGCTAGCTGATTATGAATTGTCTTATGAGATTCGGTTTAACCACTTTTTAAATTAATTCCATAGAATAGGAGATATAGTTCCTAAAAATTAAAATTCTGTCGATTTGCACCATATTCTATTTCAAGTTGAATCATGTAAATAAGACAAAGATGTTTAAATATTTGATAAATAGCTATGAAATTGATCAGAAATTATTAAGTAATGGAAGTTGTAAGAAATAGATATAAAATTAAATCCGCCAATTGATTTTATAGTATAAGATCCAGTGTTATATTTGCTAGCGTATTTCGTGAATTATTTATTAAGATTTTAGCGATACAATGTTCCTGGGTACGTTCACAAATATTTAATCTAGTGACGGTGCATATCGACTTAGCTGGTGACCGTTTAGTTACTGGTGCTTAATTTTTATATTATTTTAAAGTTATTTATTAATTTTTACATCGTATTTGTGCTATTTTAATATCAGTGAATAAGAGCTATATTCGTTTGTACATTATTATATTTTAATGGAATTTGTCAATTGTAGTATTGTAAACGAACTTGGCATTTATATGTTGTACCACCATTATGTATTTCTCTGATTTAGTTAAGTTACTGGTTTTGTTGTATACTGTACTATGTTTTAAGGTGTACGGACGTACAATTTTTACAATGTTTAATATACACATTCATTTTTATATATATCTAAGCGCTATGTACATAAACATTAAACTATATTTCAGTATACGCTATTTTATTTATCCCTGAATCATTCAGTCATATTCAACTATTGCAAGTATATTATATGAAAGACTTTAATTCTTGACATCTCACAAATTGCTCAGTAATTTACCGACTCTAAAACGCTAATGGGAGTCTTATTAAATAATTCCTTTCGTCTTTATTTCAGTTAAGGGAAGTCCTTGCATTGTTTTCATGTTTCAATATATTCAAGTTAAGGCAACATTTATATTTACTTAATATATTTTCTTAAGACATTGCATTTAATTTATTTTGTACATATATTTCTTTAGTTACATTTCCTCTAAATTGTTTTCACATTTCATTTATTTAATATTAATTTGCTAAGAATATATTATAAAGTAAATATTTTTAATCTGCGTATGGCACCTATGGCTCTGGTGTCTTAGTTTGTGACTTGAATTTGGATATTTCATGTTAATAGAAAAAAAATCTCTTTATTTTCAAGGAAAGTTACGGGAAAAGCATTATACAATAACAACACGGAAACTGTACAGATTGTGCCAAATATTAATTTGATAATAGTTGATTTTTGGATTTTATTTATTGGATTAACACTGGATTTTTTTCCCAATTTAATAAAATATTAACAAGGATACTATATTACGTTTGAATGGACTTAAATAAATATTCTGACACTCATATTTATATTGTAATATTCCTACGGTATATATGTATATATATTATATATATAGACAAATATATATATATATATATATATTTGTCTTCTTTCTATAAACATTCTTCCACAAACCATATAATATGCTTTTTCTTAATATATTTTTTGTATAGGTAGGTAGTCTATACCTGCTAGCAAAATACTGATATATTTTTTTAAAGGCAATTTTATGCATGACTGTAACAATGCATTTGTATTTTTTTTATACCCTTGTCTTAAGTTTTTTCAGATTGTTTTTAATTAGTAATAGTTTTCTCTGCCGCAAAATAGTACACGTTGCAGCTACATATAATGTAAAGAATATTGAAAGTGCTTTGGGACTGGGGTTTAATAAACAAATCATCCTCCAATATAATTAGTCGAGTAACCGCTGCGGCAGTTTTTTGTTTACCCACATGTGCTGCCACACGACAGCACTGATGAAAAAGTAATGATACAGAATACAAAAATCAAGACATCTATGAAATATTATTACATTAATTACGTTAGCTACAGACGTAGAGTCGAAAAAAATACCAAAACTGTTTTTAAACTAACTTTAATTATGATTAAGAACTTATTAATTAATACAATGTATGACCTACTCGATGTAAGTACAAACAATAGTGCTCTGATTATTATATTAATTCGAACTTATATACTAATTCAAATGCAACTATGACACAAAACACATTCTTTTCACACGGGAGTGAATTCGAGTCAGCGATCCTCCTGAAGAATATGTATGTAACTCATTACATGAGTAGGTAATATTTGGATCAATAACACAGCATGAAAGAATTCATATAGTATAAATGAAGAATGATAATACCTTCAGTCCTTAATTGAAAATTTGTTATTCTCTATGTGGTAAAAATACCGCAGACGTTACATTCTATCGATTGTCCAGAACCTGATTGATTCTAGGTTGAGGTTGAGTGATGTGTTACTGAACTTCGACGAGTTCAACAATTGGCCATATAAGTTCATCAGTGTGTATCAGTGGGGGTAGGTTTAAAAACGTTACATCGTCGGTAGTTTTAAAATTGACTTTGTTTATGAAAATAAACATAATTCAGTTATTCTCCACAGTCTAGTTAACCTGTAATATGAAAAGTAAATTGTTTCAGCTGCTTCGTAAATCAACTTGGAAGCATTTTTTAAAAGGCTATATTTTATTAATAGGTACGGTTATATTTTATTTGACGACTAATTGGTCGTTCAAGCGTCTATTGAGCCGTTGGTCGTGGGTTCGATCCCCCGATTACAAAATATTTTTACGTATTTAAAAAAAAATGTTTATCAGCTGTTTAAAACCCATTGTATAAGCTATGCTTAGTCTGGGATTAGATGGAGTTGTGTGGATATGTAAGTATATTTAATGATTTTATTTATAAGCAAAAAGCGTTTATTATGAAATTACACATTAATGCATAAACTAAGATACAAGCCATCAACGTAAAGTGATGAAGGGCTTAGTTTTATTTGCAAGTTATATTATCCTTTATTGTATGCACCACCTTGATTGATGAGAAGGCAAGGGTCGAATGGAGCTTAATCTCATTTATGCAGCCTCCAAGAATGAGATAAAAGGACTGAATATTACATTCCATTTACTCCACTAAGTCCTTTTTTCTAAATAATTCTAAGCAATAAAATGTAATGTTCCTGCACAGGCTTATATAACGGTATTTAAATAAATCCACGGTTAGAAATTGTTAATGTTTTGTCACTCTTTATTGTTCAATATTCAAAAAAGCAAAAAAGTTGTTAAATATCACAGGGACGAAGAATCAATAACAGCCATTTATTTGGACTCTTATAGTTTTTTCTTTTCTTACCCCCTCCTACCCCCCAGGGTTTTTGCGAGTCCAGAACGACCTGAATACATACGAAAGCTATAAACACATTTTCATTATTATTTTACTACCCAATATTTCGCTCGTAAAGTAACGGTCAGGGCTGCGGCAGTATTGTTTTCAGTTATATTATTAATACTAGACTTGAAACGCGTTGACAATAGAAGTATATTATTTGTTTGGTAAATTAATTGAATACCTGTTTGAATCAAAGAAAAGTACATCGCTTTTTACATTATATGTTTTTAGTGGAATTTTTTATACCTCGCTATTTTTTTATTATTTTAAATGCCATGTTTAAAATGTAATAATGTTATTATATGATATGTATCAAACCCTTGCCACTAATTTGTTACCTATATGCAAAATACGACTGGATTTCCATAGATTGTTGAGTGCATTCAATTTAAAAAACTAAAACTCTTTTGTGTTAGTATAGATATTTAGGTATTATAGGTATCTAGGATGTAATAAGCTACCCATCATCACATTAAAATAATAGTACAATCCAGGCCATTTATTGTCCTTAGTATAAGTCTCTATAAATAAGAGATTTTACCGCTAACAGGATATTATATTTTGAATCAGTAAGCTATTTCCATGTCAAATTTAATTAAAATCGTACTTGGTAATTTTGTTTTATTGTACTTAATTAGAAACCAGACCACTTTTTGTTTTCTTTCCTAAAAATAAGACAACTTGCCGTAACAAAAAGTAGCCCGTATGTAAAGTTAGACCATGTCGCATTATTCACGAACAAACAAACAGACAAATGTTTCATAAACAATCAATTAGGTGTCTGTACTAAACAACGTTTTTTATGAATTTAATACATACTTGTTCTCGTTACACTATTAATATAAGTAGAGACAAACATCATCTTAGAATATCCAATGACTAAAAAATGGAGCAAATATTTCCTCAAATTTAATTTAACACTTTTAAAAACCCCTGAAACGAAATTTAGTTAGTGTACTATTTCGAAAGAAAAAAATCTTAGTTTTGACTCCATCTAATAATTAGAATAATATTTGTATGTAGATCGAAATAAAAATAGCGATAAAGACAAGTAATTACTTTCTTATTTCCGTGAAGGATGCGATGGATGCACCGGGGTCAATAGAGCACCTGAGATTGATTACTCTACAATGAAGATATATAGAGACGATCAACAAGATTAATGAAAACTTAAACGGCTCAGTGCTCTATAAACAAATACATTGTTTCCGGTTCTTTTTTGACACTTGTGCACCCTGGCCCAATATGGCCGACATGCTTTTGATTTATAAATAACCTAGGCTTACTAAATATATTTATTTCTAATATACTCATAATGTAATTGGAGTGGTTATAATGTACGACTCGACTAGAAGATTTGTTTGTTTTTTATGTAGATTGAGATATTCTTACAAATTACGATGTGACCACTTTAACACACACACACAGACACACATTTATCATATTTTGTTTTTTTTTATTTTGTTCCATAACCACACTGGACTTTCGTTCATTGTTTATGAAATTATTACCTAAATATTTTAAACATAGCATTTTTACATACGATTGTACGAAACAAGTTAAATGATAAATTGATAAATATTTTATAGTGCTATATAAATATTAAATAAATATTTCTACATTTCAGAATTATCTTAACGTATTCATTTATTTGATTATTTAAATGTGAATAAACAGATATACACGACCTTGTATTGTGTATCTTATAAAAAACAGTTAAAAGTTGCCAACCCTAACAAACTTCTTTCAGTTCCGCAATCTTTTGATACTTAAGCGACATACCAAATCATTGCTTTCGTCACTAGCTCCGAAACATTATATCACAGACGTGAAGAATGTAAACATCAATATTAAATTAAAAGACGTTTTCATTAGAGATATATATTATTAAATACTAAAATATGAGAATAATATACTTACATAAAAAAACAATACAAAAAAATATGTCAAAGTAGATGTTACGTTTACACAAAAAGGTCTTAAGACCGCGTAGCTATATCTACTCGTAGGATTGAAAACAGTCCGCATAAAATTACATAAAAAATTCAACTGATACATAAATATAAATAATATAACATAAACAATAAACCTACAAATAAATATGTACAATTTAAATACTTTAAACATTATGATAAATACAGGAACATATCTAATACATGAAAAGACTAAGGGAACAGAAGAGGCATTATAATATAAAGATAAGCCTAGGTTACCTACATATTTTAATCCTTGGACGCTGTTCGCCAGTGATATTGAACTTCTCGGAGGAACTTCAAATTTCCAGAGCAAGTTCGGAAAATGGCAGGAGGATATGATCTCTCGTAAGATCCAAAACAGAACATATTCTGCGACTTCAGCGATCAGAATTCAAAAGAGAATTTGGTCCTTAACTAGAATAATTCTGTTAAATGCCCGATTATCTCGGTTCAGTTATCCAGATCTTAAAATTTACCGCAAGGTAAGCAATTGAAATGCAGAAGCAATGAAGTGGCAGCAGGTTTTAGGATTTAGGATTTCTGGACAAATCTAAATTTATAAATGTATTAGTAACAATCTTATTTAATACGTTCGAGGTTTACAGGATTAGGTATGGAAATATAATAAATCCATAAAATAGGCTTCTGACAGTTTATCAATCCACTAACTTATAGTTCTTTAATAATAGTTCATTAATAATAATGAAACGCAGTACTAAATATTCTTAAATTCTAACAATAGTATTACACAGAGGAATAAATTTGCTTTGTGAGCTTATTACCTCCATATCAAACTACTATATTATATGTAGGCATTGTTACAAATAAATAATAAGTGCATGCCAATGAGACGACACTGTTGAGGTGGATGATGGTGTAAGGAGAAGAGATAAGATCAGAAACGAGTATATAAGGGGAGGTTTTATAGTTGTATGGAGGTTTTATGGGGTGCGCGAAGGTAAGGCACATAATGAGAAAAGATTACAGTTGCGTGACTAGACAAGTCAGATATGAATGTGGATGGAAATGCTACTAGAGAGAGGTAAAAAAGTGATGGACGGACTATGAGTGATGACATCGATGTGACATGACTTGAGACAGAAGTTATGGAACAGGAAAACATGTTGGGATGACCCCATCTGGAGTAGGAACTGTGCAGGAGAATTATTATGAGATGAAAAGATGGTACCGTGAGAGAGTACGGAGAGTAAGGTTATTTTCTATCGACGTATTGAATATAGATAGCTCAATTTTTGTAGCGACGGAACATATTCCATAGGTCACGGGTTCTAATCTAATGTAGGTTTTTTTCTTTATTTATTTAAAAAGAGAAAAATATTTTTATAGCTCGTGCAAATTCTAACAATAGCATTTGGTGAGACGAGAATTTTTTTCCTTAATGTCCAATTCAGATATTTAAATTAAAATGAACGGTGTTAAGTTATAAGTAAATAAGTTTTCGACTGACTAGACAATTTTTAATAATTTATCACGTAGTTGAAAGAGAAGTTAATCATCGTTGGTTCCTCACTAAGAAAACAATAGACACTTGTCACTTTATCACAAACTCATTTGCCTGGTTCGTGTCTTATCAACACCCTGTAAGAGTGACTCAATAAAACAGACTTAAAATTCATTAAAAAATGTATATTAAAAGTTATTTAAAGTGTAATTCTTTCTAACTTTCAATTTTTGTCATAAATGGATGTTCTTTTTATTTTGTTGTTATTTCAAAAGCATGCATTAATGTACATTCTTTCATATGTCACCATTGTGTTATCGCTTATCTCTATTTAAATTATTTAGTGAAAAAAAAAACTATAATTATAACAACATAAGGAAAAGTTTATATTATATTATATTATTAAACATATAATATACTATTTGGGGTTTTTCATCTCATATTTAAATTAATATTAATTACCTTTTATGAATACTTGTAATACAACGATATAATATAATTATTCACAAGACAAGACAGTGAAATAAACGTATCATGGGACCATTTCATATTGACGTACCAATTGTCTCCTTGTAATTAAGCAAAGTTTTGCTAATGCTGATCGAATATGAACCTTTTGCTGTTCTAATAAGGACTCAATGATAAATTATTCGGCCCACATTTGAGTGATAAATAGTGTAATTCGGTGAGCGGTAAAGATATATTTACGGTTAGACTAGGGTTGCCACTTTAGTTGATAATAAAAACCAGACCAACATCAGATTAATATATGTATAATATTTGGATTAAATAGTAATTCAGTCGAAATAATTTAACATGATTTAAAAATGAAATGTTTAGACATTGTAATTTGTATAAATTTATTTCAGTAGCCTGGGGACGGTATTTCAATGGTCGTGGTTTTGAGCCGTGTTAATAAAGTTGCTGGTATTTATCTATTTAAAATATAAATATATATATCACCATATATATAGAAGACAGTCAATAATGTTCACACTGTTTCTACTTTCTATTGGAATATCAGTATTTTTTTAGTTCGTAGGAAAACTAACAGATTTATCCTGCGTCTTTTATTATGTATCCTGAAAAGTATATAAGTAGATATATATAGTCATGAAACATGTTTTGGTTGCGATTTGTATTAAACTAATCATAACCAAGAACTAATTTCATGACTGTTTGAAAACTATCAACGTTATTTCATGTCGAAACTTTTACTCGCACAGCTAGCGGAGTAACAAGACGGTATCGTAGAGCATGTTCGACCCTGTCCGAGTCCTGTTCACGTTAAATTATTTGGGTCCTATAATCATACAATAACTTATTATTCATTAATTATATAATTTATTGATTAAATGTAAATATTAAAAAAAAATCCTCAAAAATATAAAGTAGCAACCCTACCTTATAATGATATCTCGTGACGTTTTGATTTGATTGGTTTCGGATGTTTGGATATTTATTTTATTTTGTTTAATGTTCTACTTTTACGTCTTTATCGTCTAAACACTTACGGTCCTTAAACGTGAATAGATATATAACTTATTATACCCTAAAACAAAAATATGAATATACTAGCTGTGCCCGCGACTTCGTCCGCGTGAAAATTAACAAAAAAGTTATATTTTTTTTATATATAATGTTTGATCTACGATTTTTTTGGGCTAAAACAACAACACTACTGGTATTCCTCTTCCATTTGACTCATCTTTCCACCTTAAAGCTTTATAGTAGTTGCAACATACAAACATACATTCATAGAGACTATCTCAGATACAGCAGTTTATTGATATAATTTTGAACTAGATTCTCTGAGGCACTGATTAGTTAAAACTGTTCCTGTATCTAAGTGATATTTATTAATTTATTAATAAACTTTCTCTTATATACAACGATTTACCAATCTCTTTCAATCGGGTGTCTGATATTATTTAAAAATGTTAACCAACAACGACTGAAATAGCATCAATAATGATTTAAATTGTATATTGTGACAATACAATCCCATTTTGTATAATTTAATGGTAAATACGGCAACGGTTTTGTTGTTATATGGGATTAATAAAATCAGTCGCGATGAATCCAGGAAAAACACGTTAACGTTCGTTTGTATAAATATATCAATTTGTGAATTATAAAGCTATAAGCTGAGCCCATTCGTAGCCCATGTCATTGTTAACTGCTTTTGGTACACAGGCTGGCTCGACCAGGGCACATCCTCTCACAGTAGATCGAAGTGAAGAATCTGCATCTAGTACTTTGAGTATAGTTTATAATATATATAATAGTAGGGCATCTAACTACCTGAGATAACTTCACCTTGTCTAAACGAATTAAAAATGTTTTTAAACTCCATCAAAATCCATGTTTACTTTATATTACGTGATTTTGGATTTATGTCAACAATCTACTTTTTTGTTGTATAAATAAGTAGGGAGTGCTTTATATGAGTTTTTTTACTAAACGCAAAACCACAGGAGTTTGTCGATCGAGAATGCATACAATATTAGGGGCGTATTAGGGGAAGTGACAGAAATATATAGAGAAAGTTATCTGACATGGTATGGGCCAGTTATAAAAAGGGTTGAGAGCCATGATTAGAAGATTGTTAGACATGTAAAGGAAGAAGACGGCTGAAAAAAAGGATGGATTAATTGCTTGAAAGACGATATGACAAGAGATGACAAGAGACGGAATTATGGTAAGAGAAAACATACTGCGCTCTAATATGAGATAAAATCAGGGAGATAATGATATAAAACGAATATTGATACACCAAATAGACATATTATTTGTCATACATACAATTTTGAGAATTTGTATAAGAAATATAGCTTTATTATTAAAAATTTTAGAAATATGTAATAAATGTGTATACACTAAATAGCTATACCATTAATGATATAGAAAATTAATGGAATGCCAATACACTGAATAACTATACTATGAATGAAATGAAGAATTAATTATGACCTTTTTAAGTATAGTTTCAACGGAATTGCTAATTAAGCAGCTCTTTTGTACTCGAAGAATATTAAGTAACTGACGACTGTCAAAGAGTAACGATAAAAGGCTTTACGAGAAATGTTTATAAAATATGTTATATATATAGTATTGTTACTTAACTGTTATAGTAGGTTGAATATACTGGCGATCAATATAATCGGTCGTATTATTCTTCATCATGGTGGACGATTATTCGAAAACAATATAGAAAGTGGCCATAAAGTACAAAAATATATCAATGTTCGTGATGACATGATATCGTAAAAACGTACATCGGCAATAGAATACATGATGCATGAAAGTCAACACTTCAGGCACCAACGTGCCTAAAGTGTACATTGAATTATTACGTAATAAAAAGTTACGTTTGTCTGTTTACTTCTTTGTTTAGGGCAGGTCGCAACACCTATGAGATACATTTTGGTGAAATTTGGTATGGATATAAATTCGTTTTCAATTCAACATATATAGGAACATTTATTTTAGAACAATCTCATTTTTACGTGAAAATACAACTGATTTAGGCTGTACTTACAAGAAAATAATATTACTGAAGTTATTGTAATTTAAATAGCTCTACCTAATCCTGCGCCTTTTCGGTTCTTCAAGTTTATTACCACATTGTCAGCTGATTATTTCAGTACAGATATAGATTTTTTCATTTTACATTTTTTTTTATAATTGACTAGAAAACACAAAAATAGGATTGGTGATATATTTTTTATTAAAAATTAAAACGTATTGTTTTGTATAGATGGCAAGTGTTGTTAAATGGCACAAATAAATTGATTAAAAAGTGGAAGGTCAGCATAAGAGTAATGAAAAGATAAAATTGATATGCAACAGTGTCAATGTAGATATCAAAGAGGAGAGAAAACAGGAGACAGGACCTGCGGCACTTATTTTATTATACAGCTTTATGGGCCACAAGAAAATAACTTATTGATTTGAAGCACTGCTGACGATGGCGAAGATAAGATATAGGGAAACTCAACAGAAGTTCAAAATCAATTGTAAAAGTATATACTATTGTTTTCTTTTATTTCAAAAATATATATTAAACGTATTATATTCAATATGAAACGTGATAAGGATTGACTTTCACTTGTCGGTTTTGGGGCTATCAAAGTTGTGACTGCGGCTGATACAATTCTTAAAAATCAGACACTGGAAGTTTATCCGAATGAAGTTTAGAGGAACAGGGTATTTGGCTGCTCCTTATTTCCATATCTGCTGGAGCTGGACTTGAGAATGTTGGGATTTCAGAGCAGATAACATAAACCTTCAAAACACTGTGAACTGTGCATTCATGCTGGATTTGGGGCTTTTTGCCGGCACATAAATTGGGAGGCTTAACTGAAACTTAGTCACTCTTGTTTTTCATAAGTCACTTGACTTACATTTTCTTGTAGAGATTTCATTGCGTAAGTGACTTAGTGATTTGTAAATATTATATTTTTTTAAATTTTAGACATAAGAATAGCTGGTTAGTAAGAAAATTTTAATTGCATTTATTTCCTTTAGCGAAATTTTAATAACCTTTTAATAAAAATCCAGAGAGCAATAAAAACTTGTATTGTCTTTTTAATAGCCTACCCTCGAAAAAAGATTTGGATTTTACGATATGCCATTACTCAGTGACGTAATTAAAAAATACATAAATATAATTGAAATCCGTAAGCAAAAGATGCCAACACAGCTACAATTATTTCAAACACAGATACGAATAAACGACATATATATTTATTAAACCTGTCTTCATAAAGAAATTACAACGGTCTAGTAGTTATGTACGAACATTTCGTTACGCCTTGTCCACTACAGGCTAATCAGAGACAACAGGATGCCAGCACTTATACCCCTGCTTTCAACTTTAACTTGACATATATGTACTATTCATTAATTATTATAAAAAAAAAATACTAGTTTACTTTGGTATAAGTCTCCATTTACCATACTTTTGTATGTTTAATCTTTTTTTTAAGTTTATATGCAATTCTATTGGCTGTTAAAATATATCCACTGCATAGCTGTGTTATTTGTAAAAGTAAATTAAATGAATTCCGGGTAATATGTATACATCGAATAAATTATTTGTAAAATGAATAGAATTATATACACTAAATATCAATATTATTTGTACTATTGAAAATGAATAGAAAGTGTACCTATATGGCTTTATTATTTCTTTAATATTTAAGGAACACTTATAAATCGAATGTTATATTATTTTTAATACATGTATAAGTAGAAATTTAATTAAATGTGTTTTCACTGGAAAGTAAAAATTATTTGTATTAATAAAATATTTATGAAAAAAAAGATAAGGTTTTGACCTTTTTAAATATTGCGAACATAATTTCATTTACTGTCAAATTACTTATGAGGGTATAATATTAAGTGACTGCCGACTGTCCACGAATAGCGCCAGAAACATTAAGTGTTTGTAAAATACCCTTATTACTGTGTATTATTTTTTATATATTATGTTGTAACTTGAAATAATCGTTAGTGAATTTTGTGGACATCTTCTGGTCTTCTTATACTATACTTTATCATGTTGGACATTTATTCGAAGACGAAATAAAATATATAAATATTCGTGATGACATGATATCAAAAAAATGTACATCGACAATAAAATACGTGATCCATGAAAGTCAACACTTTAGGCACGTTGATACATTTCGTTATTACATAATAAAATAGTAACGTTTCTCTGTTTACTTGTTAGCTTAGGGCGGGTCCCGAAACCTAATAGAGAAATTTTGATGAAATTCGCTATGGTTATAAATTAGTATTTATTTTAAAACAATCACCTATTTTTGATTTGATTTATGCTGTACTTATAAGACCATAAAAGGATTGGAGAGAATCTAAATAAATTTGATAAGGTGTTACATTGGAGCTTTTTACTTCAGACCCGTTTAAGGATTTTTTATTTTGAAATACTTTTTTAAATATATGTTTAAGCATAGATATATTATGCAGATTTTGCATCAAATATTCTTAATTAAGAAACGCCTGCACGCCTTATAAGGTGAGATTTCGAAACAATAAAGTATTTATTTTATAAAATCTTATTTCATATTCTTTGAGAGTCTGAAACCGCCAGAAAAAGTTGTGCTTTACTCTTTTATGAATAAAAAACTCTTTTTTCTGAAATTCTGTTTAGATATATTACATCTTTCAAAATATTGCCTTAATTATTTAAGAAATAAAAGCTTTCAACAGTTTTCTATATAAATAATTCAAACGATAGGAGAGTGGAAAAGGAAAGATAATTTTGAATATTAAAATCCATTATTAAATAAAGGTATATTTAAAAATATTAAGCGACTAATGTTTTATTATTAACTTATTTAAAAAGTATTAAGATATTTATACTATAAAGTACTAAGATATTATACTATAAGAAAAAAGATTTAAAAGCGTTTATATTTTATAAATGGAGTATTGAAATATAGTTAAATTGTTACCTATACAATATAATTTATTAATTAAATTTTATTGTGACAAACCAGTGTTTAAAACACACCAATTTCGCTTAACTGCTTTTAGTATGAATAAAGTAAAATGTATTGGTTGATTTGATTACCAAGTTTCCATAATACGTACAATATGTTAATAAAATATAATAAATCCGTTTATTATTACATAAAAAAAAATCAGGAGTACTTTCATAATATAAGACCTTTCCAAGTTTTAGGTACTTTCATTTCAATTTGATTAAGGGTATTTATAAAAATAATTAACATAGTGTACTTCTACGGATTTTGTTTTTTTTGGCAACTTCTTTTCCTCTTAGGTAACCCCACGCGACCTCGCAGGTGAAGTCTAAACAACAAGTGTAATAATTAAAAATATAACAAATCCGTTATTTAGTGTTAAATTGGTAATCCAATTTACTATTACGTCTACAGCATTGGCAGTCATGGATAAATATAATTTTAAAACAGCCAACCCAGGGTTGGAACCACAATTTTATCAGAATTATTTTTAAAATATCTTTGTGTTTATATAAAACATATGTTTAAAAAACATATAAATTATTATTTTTGAATTATCAAACTATTAACTTTAAATTGAATACGAACAAAGAAATATATACGTTATCATAAAATTTCATTAAATGAATTCATTTGATTCTTTATCTTTCGATGAAAAACCTTAAAAGAAAAAATATTTATGTATTTTAAGTAAATGAGATAGGGTAGCATTATATAAGCATACTTAAATTTAAATAATTTTAGAATGAAAAATAAAGCGATACGGGCAGGGATTTGAAGCCGCGACCTCTGGAAAATCGTCCCGTCGCTGTTGAATCTTTTAAAGCGACGGGACCATTTTCCAGAGTTCGAGGGTTCAAATTCATGCCCACATCGGTTAAATTTTCATTTTATATTTATTTAAATTAAAGTAAGTTTAACATGGCACATGCTTATAAATATTTTGAAATATTCCAATAGGTAAGGGCAAAAGTATTTTCGTATTTTGAAACCTCTTTGGTTACACTTAATGTAGCTAGCTGGTTTTAATATCATTAAATGTTGACATTCCAAAGATCCAATAAATAAAAAAGAGCTAGTTCCCGCTACTTTTCAAACATTTTTCAAGCAAGCAAAATTAACGTATGTGGCGAAGACATTTGGTACATTTTAAAGTTTTATTACAAAAAAGGCAAAAATACGACGAACGCCGCGAATAAATGGTGCGGTTTACGGAACTAATGCGATATCTATAAGAGTAGCACAAATATGGTTCGAGCGCTTCAAGCGTTTTCTGGAAATTTTAGTGTGAAAGATGATGCTCGCTCCCGACGCACTGTCACAGAAAAAATCAGCGTACTAAAAGTTTGGGTACAAGAAAAAACATGACATGTTGGAACCACATGATCTCACTGAAAATAACCTACTTCAACGCGTTTCTTTTTTTCATTTTTTTGTTGAAACGTAACAATTCGAAACCATTTCTTAAACGGTTTATTACGGGTGATAAAAAATGGGTCACCTACGAAAAAAATGTGCAAAAAGATCGTGGTCAAAGCATGGACAAGCCCCACAGACCGTGGCAAAACCCAGCCTGACTCGGAAGAATGTGATGCTGGATGTATAGTGAGATTGGAAAGGAATAGTCCACTATAATCTCTTGCCACCGGGTTAAACTATCGATTCTGACCTCTACTGATGAGGTTAAAAAAAGCTGTTGAGAAAAATTGCAGGTGCTGGTGAACAGGAAAGGCGTGGTATTCCACCATAATACCGCTAGACCCCATTCATCTATAACCACGCAGCAAAAATGTAGAGAGCTTGGCTGGGAAGTGTTTATGCATCCTCCGTATAGCCCTAACCTTGCTCCATCAGATTTCCACCTGTTTCGGTCATTGCAGAACTCTTTAGGAAGCAAAAAGCTAACCTCAAAAGAACACTGTGAAAACTACCTGTCAGATTTTTTAACCACAAATCTCAAAATTCCTACTGCAACGGGATCATGGCACTACCCACAAGATGAACAGGGACAAGTCATCGATGAAAACGGCACATACATACCTATTATAAATAATTATAATATTATACCTAAAAAAAATACTTGCCTTTGCATGAACTATACGAAAATGATTTTACTCCGACCATATATAAGTAATTTTTATTGAAATGGCAAATAAGTTCTGCATTTTAAGAGTTAAGCAAAGTGCAACATTTTAAGAGTAGGTTATTTATTACCTTCCATTCCTTAAAAAAAATATTTCGCATACTCATAATAATTAATGATTATATACACAGAGCTTTATATACCAAAGTTATAACTATTGTTAAGTGATAATTGATCAATGTATAGATTCAAACTAGAGCACTGCAGTCACTAAACACTAGACATCATAAATTGTCTCCGTGTCTGCGGCGCCAGGCGTCGAGTCAACCTCGTGATGCTTTTAGTTTGTTATTTGTAAGACACTTCAATGTTTTACAGAAGAGCTATAAACTTTTAAATGAGTTAATGAAAGGTGCTTTAAAATTTTACGGACAAACGCTTATAAGCGCTACAATTTTACTACAATGTTTCCGAATATTTTGAGGATGATGCATCGCGGATATGAAATGATCACTGCCAGGCTGTTTCAAGATTTATTTAGAGTACTTTCTGTAGGGTACTTAGTAAAAAGGGATTTAAATATAATTTACAAAAAAGCAACAACAAGCTCGATGAGTTTCTATCGCCTGCTCTTCTTAGGTCAGCGGCAATTAGTTTTACGAGTTGATGATAGCTTTGACTATGAAAAAAATAGATTTTGAATTAAAAGCGCTCCGTTGCAAATATCTACTATTAGGTAATTTTAATAAAATCATAAAAATCAAAATCATAAACGAATAAACTTCAATTACCCCACAGTTTATTTAGTAGACATAAGGGAAATCAAATGTAAATTCAAGGAACAATTATTTTAAAGTAATTGATAATATGTAAGATGGAGTGCTAGAGTTAGTCGTTGCTATCCAGATGACTGTGAAACTGGCCATAGCTGGAAATGTTGAGGATCATTACTACAATAGCTTGGCGAGGAAGTCTTCCCTAAGGATACTCAATAGACTTTCCGACTCTTTCTCAAGCCAATGAACGCTGGAGTTGTTCAAAGCATGATCCGGAAAGAACGACGTGTTTGCTCTGGCTAGTGAGAAATCGGTTGATCCATTTACATAAACTTATGGCAGGTCCGTAGGAATATAGTGCTTAAATAGACAGGTTGGCTTGGCAGCACATGTACGGAGCATGGATGGAGATGCTGTTCGGCTCCCTCGACTTACAAACGTCCAAAGAAAGCAGAGCTTGTCATAAAGATCTGAGCAAATAGCTTACCATTTTCCAACTTTGAGGACATACCTACTAGACGTAGAAGGGAAATAGAAACATTGGTTAAGATTTTTGAAATAAGCCTAACAGATCTCACCTCCACGTCGATAAGATAATGAAAAACTTATGTAGATAGTTCAAGGTATATATACATACTGCTGTTGCCCCCTTAAACCTACACCTGGGTCGAAAGTCCCAGGAGCTGTTTGCACTCCTCTCCCTGCAACGCCATGGACCGGCACCCGCACGGTGATTCCATGGAACGCTAAGAAGCTTCGTCTCGTTGCTGTAATGTGACAAGGTAAAGTGGTCACAAATAAATATAAATTACTATAAGTAGTCAAAACCGATCGCTAATTGCTAAAACAGAATTAAATAAGAAAGCAAATTTGCAACGGGTTATTCTTGGTTCGTGATTTTAATATTTGTCTACATAGTCAATATGTTTGTACCATTCTTTTTAAAAACTTAACTAATACTCCCGCTCAAAGGCAATGTCAGCTTTTTAATAAAAAGGCGACCTCATTTAGAAAATTAATTATTTTTTGGTACACATTTTGAAATTAATTGCCGTAGCTAACGACAAGTATGCGGAAGTTTTCTTAATATTTTCGTTTAATTTGGTTCAATTGTCTAACACTAGACAAAAATTAATTTTAAATAAATAGCGTCACTTTTATCCAACCAACATAATAAATTTGAAAAATTTGATGTTTGTCTGCCACTTAGGCAAAAACTATAAGATAAATTCGGATGGAATTACACACGACTAGGCCAGGTCTTTGGACCTGAAGATACATGGGCTAGTAGCGGCGTGATTGGTTATTCTAGTTGAATCTTTCTTCTTCATCTTTAGTTGAATTCAATTTATCTTCACAAATCAGTGATAAGTGTGACTGAAATAATCAATACCATGGATAAATTTTATTTAATAAATAAGTTAATAGAGAGAGTTCATTGAGTTTCTTGCTGGTTCTTCTCCATGAACCTACGAGTACCTTGAAATCGTGCATCTATAACTTTGGAATCGTGCATCTAGAACCTTGGAATCGTGCATCTGGAGTCTGATGTTTCATAAGTGCAATGCCCTATTTAAAATTTATAAAATTTCGTTGATTTTTAACTTAAATTGCTAATTATCGTAAAGAAATTGTACGGAAAGAATCTTGAGAAAAATGTAATACAATAAACTAAACTGAATTCCAACAAACGAAATGAAGCTATTGGAAGAGTTAAAAACTTGATTTAAATATATTTTTTTGTGATTTTTATGAGATCTTAATAATGAATAATAATTAAACAGATTTTTTGAAACACTTACTGCGAATGTTCAATGAATGACACAGGTCTCACAACAATCCTTTTTAATAAAACATATACCGTTTGATTGGTCGCAAATTTGGCATTACCAATCCTCGATCCCAAAGTAATTGGACATTTAGGATGCTTGCAGTCATATTTAAGAAACAAAAAAATATAGATTCGTGTACGTTTTAAGTAATGATTAGTTTATGATTTGAGTCTGAGGGAGTCTGAGGAGGAGGAGACCAGATGAACTCGCTGGTTGGTTAGTTTACTAATAAATTAGCACACCACCACACATTTTCACAAACACGTGTAAGTAAATGAATGCTGTAATTATTCGAAGGGCCTTAAATCACGCGCGGGGCAAATTAAAACACTTTTATTCACACGGCGGTGAAAGTGCGTCCTTTCAGTTTTTGATATATTGAGTATGTTGGAGACACAAATGTGTTCTAACTTATGGGAGTTTGAAAACTAATTATGGTGTATTATATTCTTATAAGTTATGAAGATAATATTTGTATTTCGAATCAGGCAGAGAAAATGTATTACTTCAAAATAATTAAATATTTTTGTTTGTTTTGTTATGAAAGATTTATTAATTTTAGAATTCTTATTTAATCTGTTTTCCATATTCTAATAATGGTGTTTGACAACTTGATAAAACTCGGCCTACATGAGGACGTATGTCAAAATTTGAATGTCAATTACTTATAAATGTGATTTTTTTTTAAATACCAATTATCCTAACTTCTGCTTCGACGGAGTATGAATAACTAGACTACAGCGACACAATATTTATATTTACATACATATATATATATAATATGTTATAGAATGTATTGATAACATAGTTCTACTATAGCGCCGTCTTGAATTTTAACATAGCTAGTAATCGTCTTCTTAGCTAGATTATGAGTATGTTATTGTGTGGTTATGAATCAACTGAACAGGATGTCGAACACGAATATCTTAATATAAAATGAAATTTATAAATGCTTATTCAACACATTGTAATTAAATTCTAGAGAGCGGAAATACAAACGGATTTTACTTGTTTGTCGGAATTATTTAGTTTAAAACACTTAATTTGATTCGATTCATATATCTAATTGGTTTAATTGATATATTATAATTCTTAGTAACTTGATATATTTACAGTTTATTGTTTATCCTGTATAAAATTAACTGCTTGTGTTTCAATGCGACGCTTGAAATAGAGATTTCTGTTTGCTAGATGGCGCTGTTCGAACTTGCATCGCGGTATGTTTATGTCTTGCTAAAAATAGGTACTCGATTAGTATTTTTTGAAAAGTAAAACCCAACCAGAAAAAGCGTGCGTCTTCCTTCTTAAAGTGACGTTATCAGAAACCACAGTGAGTGGAGTCAGTAGAAGCAATACGAATATACGTGGAATACATTACAAGTATTGTTAGCATCTTTGTTATGTTGCGAATGCGATCTAATAGATGGCGCTGTTTGTTTGCTACATCGCGGTATCATTCTAGAGAGACGGAATGATATACCTCGTTGGGTGTTATTGCCGATTCGTGCCTCAATCTATTGAGTAAGGAAATTATTGGGCCTTGGTAACTCTCGGCTATGTCCTAATAGGGCGATTGTATTTTTGAAGGGCACAGGTCGTCCCTTCGAGTCGTGGGCCTACTTTGCACATGATTCGGGTGAAGCGATCTACCCTTGATGATTGGTTGAGTTACAACCCAAATGTAACATGTATTATGGAATTACGATTGCTGTCTAATGAGATATAATCAAAGTAACATTATCTTATGTTACCCTAGAAAACTATACAATAAATAAAACGGTGTGAAAACCGAAAAGGACATACGCGATTAGTTTAATAAAGTAAATATTGAAATGTCTCCCAATTAACTTGATAATATTGCTTTTACTTTACAATTGTAAGAAAGGTATATTCGACGTTAACCTGAATATTGATATGTTTTTATTTCGGAGTGGTTTTAATGTTGATGTTTTCGAGGTATTAATGTATGTGTTTTTGTACAACTGGACGTTACCAGTTCTAATTATTGCTTCAAACTAGTAAAAAGAACTGGCCCATGGTAATTATATTTCTTACTTGCGGTATTGCGCAACTTCGTCTTCATCGATACCTGGAATTGTACGTTTGCATTTGAACAGTACATTAAATCTGTTACAGTTGTAGCTAAGCGAACAAACGGAAGACGTACTGTACGGATGTATGTAGATGTACCGCCAATGTTTCATTGATCGAATAACATTATTTTGCCAATATTTAATCCACGTCGACTTTAAACAAAAATTTTATATTTGACTTTTGAATCTTACATTGAAACAAAGTATATAATAAAAAATGACTTTATCCGTAACAATAGTACTGTACTCATTCCTTAGATATTGCAGTGAAGAGGGAAACTAATGAAAATTTAAGTTAGGTTCTGAAATACATGTCGGTACTAACAAACAAACATACAGTTACTGCTATAGATGTGACTGTGAATTTTGATATTTATTTATCTTATTGTTACTTGTGACAGAAATAATTTCAATTCATATAATTGAATATACGGATATATTAACTATTGTCTTTTATTTCTAAATAATGATAATATATAAAGAAAATTAGTCTCAGTTATATAATATAAATATGTAGGCATCTTATTATGTTATATTATTTTATAGCGTATACTTAACAAATATATTTTTTTTATGGTAAAGTAAAATGCGGTAATAAAATATTGTTCATATTAATTGAAAATAACCGAACTCCTCAGGGAATAATAAAGTAATTTCATCAGAAAACCATATGTACAATTAAATGAAAAAAATAAACTTTTACGTTTATATGTACATATTTGTATCTAGTAAATATAGACAATCAGAAATCAAACCCTGAATGTCGAGGACATCGTCCCGGATCTCAGCAAAACTAAGCTATTGAGTCTTCATTACGATTTTATCACATATGTCGTATTTATCAGATATATAATGTAATCAAATTTTAATCAATACCAAAATCTTATATGAAAATGTTTCATTCATAGAGAGATGCATTTTGTCCTTAAAGCTCGGAATTACGGATTTAACGTTCTCCGTAAATTTTCCAATTAAGTTTCTGTAAAGCAGATACAACATTGAATAAATTAGTTTTACTTCAACAGGATGTTATTTTTTTCTAGTACAAGAAACATTAAATTTAAATTTAATAATAAAACTTACTTAAGAAATCAATTTGAAATTAACGTGAGGTTACGTTAACTTATGTTTTGTTAAATTAATATAATAAATGTACACGGAATTATTCGTAATAAATTAAACTTGCGGAATATATACACACCGAATATACTATATTACTAGTTAAACATGAATAGAATTTGAGTACACTAAATAGATAAATCTTTTGTAATATATTAAATTTCTGGAATATGTACACTTGGAAAAAAATATTATTTGTAGGTACTATAAAATATTAAAAAAATGAAAGGTAAAGTTTTGAACTTTTTAATTATTGTGAACATAATTTTATTTACTTTAAATTTAATAATTAAATTGGTAAAACGACGAAACGGTACGGTTTCAGACCCAAGTTCCGTCCACTATCATCTTGAGACGGCGCAGCCGGCCTTGTTGTTTTTGACGGAGACGCAGATATCTCAACCTAGCGACACAGCGTACCTATCATACCCCGGGTATAAACTTGAACATCATTTTATACCACACGCCGGGGTATCTGTGTTCGTAAGGGAGGATATCTGCTACCGTCGCCTTCAGTTTTTTGAAGGTCGGGACCTGTCTTTACTTTGGCTGCGCGTGGACATGGACGATCGTGTCAGAGTCTACGCGTGCCTCTACAGGTCCCATAGTGGTAATGCAGAAACGGTGCAACTCTTGGGCCATGTCCAGGCGAAGATTGACGACCTGCTTTCACAGATTCCCTCCGCTGAAGTCATAGTCCTTGGGGACTTCAACGCGCACAATACCGCCTGGCTAGGGTCACGTGCCACTGACTACGCGGGGAGATCTGTTTTTAACTTTGCTCTGGCAAATGGTCTGTCCCAATTGGTTCAGACGCACACTCGTCTACCAGACGTGGACAGCCACATGCCCTCTTTGTTGGATCTCCTGCTGACTACACATCCCGGAAAGTACCAGGTCATTGTCGAGGCCCCTCTAGGGTCCTCCGATCATTGCCTGGTACGGAGTGTGGTGCCAATTCAACGTCCGGCTCGCACAAGACCCGCGACCCGACGCGTTTGGCACTACAAGTCAGCGGATTGGGATGGACTGCGGTCCTTTTTTGCGTCCTACCCATGGGGGCCGATTTGTTTCCCTTCCAATGATCCCAGTGACTGCGCTGTGGCTGTAGCTGAAGTGATACTACAGGCCATGGAACTTTTTGTGCCAAGCTCTGTGGTGCCACTTGGTGGCAGATCGCGGCCTTGGTTTGATGCGTCTGTCAGGGCTGCAGCAGCCGGCAAACGGCAGGCGTATCGTGCTTGGGCTAATGCGTTAGTCACCAAGGATCCGAACTCTAGAGATCTGAAGAGGAAATATAATCGTGCCTCCAGATTCTTCAAACGGCAAATAGCTAGAGCAAAGTTCAAGCATGTCGTCAAAATCGGGGAACAGCTGGCAAAGTACCCACCTGGCACGCGCAAGTTCTGGGCGCTATCCAAAGCCAGTCTGGGCAACTTTTGCCAGCCGTCCCTACCGCCATTGCACACGGGGAATGACTCTCTGGCCCACACGGCAAAAGAGAAAGCCGATCTCTTGGGCACTCTTTTTGCCTCAAACTCGACTTTGAACGACCAAGGGAAGACACCGCCTACCATCCAATGGTGTCAGAGCTCCATGCCTGAAATAATTTTCAAGCAAAAACACATTCGACAGTCTCTGTTTTCCTTGGATGTTCATAAGTCGAGTGGGCCGGATGGGATTTCCCCATTGGTGCTACGAACATGTGCTCCTGAGTTGACTCCAGTGCTAACGCGTCTATTTCGGTACTCCTATATAAAAGGCGTAGTCCCGGTCTCATGGAAGAGCGCCTTTGTCCATCCGATCCCTAAAAAAGGGGATAGCTCAGACCCAGCTAACTACAGACCTATCGCCATCACCTCTCTACTCTCCAAAGTCATGGAAAGCATCATCAACCGACAGCTCCTGGCGTACCTCGAGAATCACCAGTTGATCAATGACCGGCAATATGGCTTCCGCCATGGCCGATCGGCTGGTGATCTTCTTTTATATCTTACGCATCGTTGGGCTGCGGTTGTTGAAAGCAAGGGAGAGGGTCTGGCAGTTAGTCTGGATATAGCGAAAGCCTTCGATCGTGTATGGCACAAGGGGCTTCTTTCGAAGCTTCCTTCCTATGGGCTTCCCGAGAGTTTGTGCAAGTGGATTACCAGCTTTCTCACTGGGCGGAGCATACAGGTCGTCCTCGACGGTTTTTGCTCGGACCCCAAGCCCGTGAACGCAGGTGTACCCCAAGGCTGCGTGCTATCCCCAACCCTGTTCCTCTTGCATATCAATGATATGTTGGATATTTCCAACTTACATTGTTATGCGGATGACAGTACTGGGGATGCGGTATATTCCGGCCGTGCAGGTCTCTCTCGGGAAAACGTCGACGAGTGCCGAAAGAAACTTGTGTCTTCTGTAGAGACATCCTTGGGGATGGTCTCAGAGTGGGGTGAACTGAACCTCGTTCAGTTTAATCCCCAAAAGACACAGGTTTGCGCGTTTACCACTAAGAAAACCCCAATTGTCGTATCGCCGCTCTTCGAAAGCACACCCCTCAACGCCTCGCCAAGTATCAGTATACTGGGCCTCGACATTTTGAGCGACTGTCAGTTTCGTGGTCATCTGGAGAGCAAGGCCAAACTTGCCTCGATGAAATTGGGTGTAATCAATAGAGCGAGGCAGTATTTCAATCCTGGCCAAAGACTTGCGCTCTATAAGGCGCAGGTCCGACCACATTTGGAATACTGCTCTCATCTCTGGTCCGGTTCACCCCAATACCAGCTTCTACCTTTTGACCGCGTACAGCGGAGAGCCGTTCGGATTGTCGGGGACCCAGTGCTCTGTGAACGGCTGGACTCTTTGGCATTGCGTAGAGACGTGGCTTCTTTGTGCGTTTTCTATCGCATTTACAACGGGGAGTGCTCCGAAAAGCTTTTTGATCTGATGCCCGCCGCCGAATTTCACCACCGCACAGCACGACATCGCCTGCAATACCATCCTTACCACCTGGATGCGTGGCGATCCTCTACTGTGCGGTTTTCAAGAACATTTTTTCCACGTACCACAAAGATGTGGAATGGACTTCCTTCGGCGGTGTTTCCAGATCGATACGACATGGGTACCTTCAAAAAAGGCGTTTATATCCACCTCCAAGGCCGGCAACGCTCTTGTGAGTCCTCGGACGTTGCAAGAGTTCGTGGGCGGCGGTGATCACTTCACACCTGTGATCCGCACGCTCGTTTGCCCTCTTGTCACATAAAAAAAAAAAAAAAAAATGTCAAAATAGAATTCAATAACGAGTCAGATATATAATTCATTATTCTTGGTTAATGAGATTATTATTCGTATATGTGTATGTTTTGTAAAATTATTGAAAAATACCATAGTAATCAGCCCGTTTAAAAATAATTATATTAAATTAGTATTTTAATAAAAGACATACCTCAGTTTTCAAGCTAATTATTTTCAGGTAAAAATTCTGAAATAAATTTCCGAATTGTCGTTTGTACTTTTATTTTATTATGTTGTAACAATTTTACTGTATTCTAAATTTATTTGAGTAATGACGTAAATTTTTAAAGAAAAGTTATAGATATTTTCATATTTTCCCATATTTTCTTCTTGGTTTAAAACTTCATTATTCACGTGAACTGAAACTAAGATGTCTAAATACTTTTTAGTTTTTATTTACTTTCTTATATCATATGTTTTACAAAATAAGATGTACATAAAAAGATACCGTTTGTTATATTACCTTTGTTTGATAGTACCTACTCCCTAACTGCGGTAACCAGTTTTGGAAACCTTGTATGGTTTTCCTTCACACAACAAATATGTGGAATAAGGCGCATAGTTTTCCTTCACACAACAAATATGTGGAACAAATTGTCGCCTGAGGTATTTCCGGACAGATACGATATTCGAACCTTTAAGAAAAGAGCGTATTCCCTTCTAAAAGGCTGGCAACGTACTTGTAGCTCCTGAGTTGCAGGCGACCATAGGCGACGGCAGTCGCTTAGGTGACCCGTCCGCTCGTTTGACTCGTCATAAAAAAATTACTGACAATCCATAACTCATAAATAATAAATTAATATTTTAAAAAACATCACATTATAAAATAATATATATTATTATAAAAGGTAAAACTCGTAAGCACTTTAGAAAAAAATAGAATGAATGATTTTGATTCGAATGTAATTTGATGGGCGTGTATCTAAACTTCTCGTCTAAAATACATTACCTTAAGATAAAGTTTAGAGTTCTGAGCTGATCTCATAAGTTATATAGTTTGAACCCATGACCAGCTTAGTGATTATTAGGAAACAGATTATATCCGTGTAAAACAAAATGGATATTAGTTATTTATAAATAATACCGTATAAAAAAGTTATTTATAGTATCATATCTTCCAAGTTGTAAATAAAACAAAAGTATTAAATTAATAAAGTTTGCATAGTAATCTGTAGCCTTTTAAATTAATGCAAAATTTAAAAAGATTAAAGTATTGTGTAAATAATATACTTCGCACACCAGTAAAGTTGGTAATAATTACTAAATTACTAAGACTTTGTATTTATCAAAACCGTTCCGAGTATTGACCATAATGATAGTCATTCATTTTATTTTTTTACAAGTGTCGTAAAAACAGCTGGGGGTGCTTCTCCTACTGCTTACTGGAACTCCTTACACCTATACCTTTATGTCTATAAAGATACCGGTTTCAGGAGTTCTCCCTCTTCCAGATAAAAATAAAACCGTCTGATGCCGGTTTGATGTTAGATTCGCCGTGGTGATCTGGTGACTTGCAAAGCTAGCTGAATACTGGTGGTTGGCCTCTCTGACGTTTTTAACGAGTAATGTTGCAAAGGCTTGTAGTGTACGGGAAGTGAGCGCTCCTGCAGCTCCGGAACCTTTCTGGACAAAAGGTAACAGGGTGACCGTCTATGACCGACAGCCTTGCGAGCTTATAGTGAAGACGTTAGAAGGCGTTGGAAGTAAAAAGAAGTAAGTTACGTTAGTTTTAGGTCCCCAATCATTAGGCAACTTTGCTGCGTTAATAGTGGCTCCACCTTTATAACCGGTGGGTTGTTGGGGATGAGATGCTATAAATATAATCAGTAGACGAGGAACAGGGACCAGTTCACCTCCAGGGTGGTCAATCTGCTGTCATCATCTCTCACTCTGTAGCATAAATGTCACATCATTTCAAGTAACGCTTAAGGAAATATTTGTACTCCCTGTTGTAATCTCCTATTTTTACGGGAAAACACAAGAACTAATTTAGAACATACAAGATAATAAAACCACTGAAGAGATTTTAATTCAGTTGAATTAAAATCTCTTTAGCTTAATATCTAAGTCCTAGTATGGAAATTTTTCACGTTGAAACATTATCTATGTTCTTGCAAAACACTTAAACTTGATTGCAGATATAATTATTATTAAGACTGAAACTATATTGTTTTGTATAGACATTAAGTTTATTGAGAACTTAAATAAGTTCTGAATAGTTTAAATTACGCATTTCTCTCAACCAGTAGCTTCCGAATAGTTTGAATGATGCAATTTATTAGATATCGTATTGTTTGTTTCAAATTATAGTGTTAAAGTCTGTTATAACTGAGATCTGTTGAGATTCAACATCTAATTGACTTCATAATTAAAGGTATGATTATTTAATTTTCAAAGGTTTTACATAAGAGTGTTATTCTATACGAATTCGAACAAAATATAAAAGTGACTCTCAGAATATGTAAAAACATAGGACCTAGTAGCATAGATGTTATTATATTTTTAAATTTAATATTGCCATTACGCATAATACGATATTCTTACAACAATAAAGGATTCGTTTTCTTACTTGATTTTTCTTTACTTCGAAATGGTTTTTTCCATTGGAATGCATTTATTAGTTAAGAAGTCTATATCTGAGATGAAGTATATAAGAAATATCTTTCAAGTAATTAATGTAATTAAAATTATAAGCAACTAAGAGTTTTCAAACAATAAGAGAGTGGAAGAGGGAAGGTATTAATATCTTTTTAATAATTCATTTTTTTAATATCTTAATAAAAATAAGCTAACACTCCAGTATATACTTATTTGAAAAGTTATTACTATATTTAAAAAGGAAAAATAATATTTATAATAATAAACGGGGTATTGAAATACAATAAAATACTACTACTATATACTATATAATTACAACGATACAATTTACTAATTAATTTGTATTGTGACACACCTACCGGTAAAACAAACCAATTTGTTTAATTCATTCTCGCATTAATGAAGTAAAATACGTTGAATGGTTCGCTTAACGAGATTTAATGATATGTACAAAGAATGAAATATAATGAATTATTTTTGATTTATTACATTTCATTATTCCAACTTATGTGAATATTTCGGTAACTATTCATATAAGTTGGAATATAGAAATATAAATGTTATCATTTATTTCATTCTTTATTTATTTTCATCCTCAACATCTAGTTTCATACTTTTTTTGTATAAAAAACCGGTACAAAAAAAATAATTATAAATAAATTAGATAGGTTGATATTATATATAACGATTTTTAGTATAATGTCAAATAAGTTCAGTAGGTACTGAAAGTTTTGTAACATTTGAACATAGGGTGATATTGCAAATAAAAAATTATTACGCAATCCCATAATAATCAATGATTAAATACACACATACAATAAAATAATGAGAGTTAATTAATCTGTCTATTCATTCAAACTAGAGCACTGCAGTCACTAGACACTAGACATCATAAATTGTCTCCGTGTCTGCGGCGCCAGGCGTCGAGCCAACCTCGTGATGCTTTTAGTTTGTTATTTGTAAGTCACTTGAATGTTTTACAGAAGAGTTATCAACTTTATCAATTAACACTTCAAATTAATGGAGCACTTTTAGATGGGCTACTGAAAAGATCTTAAAATTTTCACGGACAAGCACTTCCGAGCGCTCCTTTCTACATAGTTACTGTAAGATAATCTTAAAAAGATTAAAACCAGAAAAATAAACTAATAAACTTCAATTAAACAATAGTTTATTTAGTAGCACTACAACCATATGAGTTTGATATTCAATTACTTGTCTAACTGATGAGACAGTACGTAAATATTTTTATTTCTTTTCTTTCATTTTAATTCTTTATTTAATTTTTATAGTAATTAAATATTTTAGCAATTTTAACATCATTGACCAAGTCCAAATCTATCGTTCCCTGGGCTCGCCAGCTGTTCGTCAAATTTAACGATATACTCCTATCTAATTCGGGGGACATGGAAGGGTAATAAAAGCATGGTATAGATTTTTGAAAAAAAAATAGATCTCGCCACCACCTCGATAAAGAATTTATTGATATACAAATATGAAATTTATCAAAGCAACTAGGTATTTCAATAATAACAATAATATTGGGGGAGATAGTACGGACCACAAAAATTCGGTTAGTAATAAATTTTTCAAACTCGTCAAATCAATATATTTTATCCTTACTATCCCTATTAGCTACCATTTACCAACATTACTGTAAGGAAAAATCTTGGGCGTCTAGTCAGAAGGAAGCTGCCCGCAAAAAATCAGCTTGATAGTAATAAAAGATGAAAAATGTTCCAGGTATCCTGTACTATTAGACAGATATGCGTTCCAAATTTAAATTTCATACGACCTGCGGTGTACGCTGTGGGTTGTCGCTACTACTACTATTGGAGACTAAAAATTTGTATGAATAATTCCAGATAATAATCAAATAATATATTACATAATCTAACAAGGTGAAGTGGTCACAAATAAATGTAACATATATATAATGTAACATATATATATATAACCAGTCAAAACCGATCGCTAACTGCCAAAACAGATTCAAATGACGAAGCAGATATACAACGCTTTATTTTTGATTAATGAGTTTAATGTTTGTATTATTTGTTATCTATGCAAATATATTTGTACCGTTGTTTAAAAACTCAAGTAATATTCCCACTCAAAGGTAATGTCAGCTTTTTAATAAAAATCATTCGGCAAATTAATTATTTTTTGGTAGTCATTCCGAAATTAATTGCCGTATTTAACGACAAGTATGCAGAAGTTTTATAAATATTTACGTTTCATTTTGTTCAATTGCTTACCGACAGAAAATTAGTTTTAAAAAAGTAGTCAATTTTTATCAAACTAACATTGTATGTTAAAAATTGTGTATTTGAATGTTTGTCATTCACTTACGCAAAAAAATTAAGATTCATTTGGAATGGAATAGCACACGAAGAGACCACGACCTGGAGACACATAGGCCACTTTTTACTCCAGAAAAAATTAAGAATCCTGTGGAAAAAACTGATCCCTATCCCGCTTCTACGCAAGTGAAAAAACATACAAAAACCAACCTACACACACACACACACACATACACACACACACATACACACACACACATACCCATACACACGAACACTAAACTGTTAGCCTTTTTAAAAATAGACTGAGAAAGTGAAATGAGAATAAAAGACTTTTGTATGAAAGAACGTCATTTTTGAAGATAAAAGTAAGAAAAATGGTAAGTGCCTGAAATATACTTTAGTAAATAGTACTAGTTGTGAATGTTTGTAAATCTAAACCGAATCGGAGGTACTTACACAAATCAAAACAGTCATTTATCTACTACTAGTATCAAGATTTATATCTAACGTCCAACAGTCTAACCTATATTCAGAGTATTTCTAATCATTAGATACATACCTATTTATAAAACCAGGCAGATGGATTTATTTGATTTCTATGTATTGTACACCTTTAAATGTATTTTAAATTTATTTACTTAAGTAGAAACGCGTAGTTTGCAAATAATTTGAAATAGTTTGGAAATTATTTTTTTCCAGGTAATCTCTACATATCTTTAATAAAACTGTAGAAGAGTTCAATTCTGTACATTGAATAAAAACTTACAAAATACTCCGATGGGTATATAAATAACACAAGCAAAAAAAAAATATTTTTGAAATTTTTATCTGTCTGTCTATTGTCCGGTTTTCACACAAAACTACTGAACGGATTTTGGATGAAACAATTTTTTTTACACTCGGCAACATACAATTTATTTTGAAGATACTATCAGATTCAATGTTTGGTATGTATGTCTGTTTTCCAGCTCTCACGAAGAAACTACTGGACAGGCGCAGGCGTTGTGTTTTTTAATCTCTCCTTATCATAGAGTAACTTGAATATAGGGTATAAAGTTTAAAGCCAGCGCCATCTATTGATCACCTGTCAAAGTACAATGTAAAAAATATAAAACATAGGGGAATGTATAACTCAAAAGTCATTTTACTAGATTTTAGTTCAAAAATCTTATTATAAAATTCAATGGCAAGGAAGTTAATTATAATAAGCGCTTCAGAAGAATAAAACGACTGAATCGAAGTGGAATTCAAACCGACAACCGTGTAATAGGAACGCCTAGGGCTAATCTAAAGTACCTGTCTAAAATTGCATTACCGTAAGATAAACTCCAGCCTCCCAGATTATCGTATTAGCTATATAGTTTTAATAAACCCATGACCAGCTTTACAATAACTTAGAAACAGATTATATCCGTACGAACCGGGTCTAAACTAATTATAATTTTGTTGAACTACCTACTTTAAACGATGTATTATTTTATTACTTTATACAATTTCTGGAATTTAAATCCGATTGTTGCCGAAAATAATTGTTTTTTATTAAATTTGAATTAAATAGTGAATTACTGATCTTAGGCCTTTTGAAGGGACAAATTTATAATTGGAAACTTGAAATTGGATATAATATACAGAGCCGGTTTGGAACTTTTTTATTTTACTGTATGTATGTAATTTAAAAAAACATAATTTGAAGGTTATCAGCTAAAATTGAGTTTGAAATAACTTTAATGTAATTATTAATAAATTAAATGTATATTAATTGAAGAGTTAAACTGAGTTATAATTCAGTGTTTGTAAGCATATGATATTTTTAATTTAATTGAAGTTTTTATTGTTATTTAAGGAATAATATCTATTTTAAAGAATTATGATAAATATTCTTCATACTACGGATGCGTTGGTTATAGTTTGACACAATTTGGTCTAAGCTACTATTTTACTACAAAATTATAAGTCGAGTTTGTAAGTCTTTGTTTGGTGCATTTTCAGTTCCTTATACTTATAAAGAACTTAAAGTGCACAAACAAAAATATATACTTATAATTTTTTTTAAAATCTGTTATTAATTGTGCTATTTAAATGTAAGACATGCCAATATAGATAAATTTATTTCATATTCTTATTGATACTTAATCGAATAGTTAACAATTTCAAAAAAACATATTAAAAATGATGGTTTTATTTTTTTTATAGTAAAATCCGAGTTAAAATATATATTTTAAACATACATCTTTGTTACAATTAGAATATATGGCTATCCTGCTGACAAAATAGTCAATAACATTTTTAATGTTATAAACGTTGTTTATAATTATCTATGGCTATATATTTTCTTAACATTTAATTTTAAAGTTATAAATTTATAACAAGTCTACTTCAACGACGTTCAATGTTATAAGTATCCATATTATAAAGTGTGATCTTGCTCCCTTTTTTCTATACACGATGCTGCAATAGTACAACGAGACGAGACACTGGAATACTGACACTTCCATTACTTTATATTTTACATCCGGAAAAATATGCAAACTATTTATGTAAAAAGCAACTTGCATTTTATAAGTACTAGATATTATTTTAAAACAATAGTTTCTATATTTTGAGTCACTTAAACAAGAAGTTATTTTATAAATAGGCTATGGAATGCTTTTTACAATTAGCTCCCAATATTTGTCACCAACGTATGGGAAGAAAAGTTAAAGCTCTCATTAAACGCGTATTTATATTTAAAGCTTATTAGAATATTAAGTAGTATGCTGAATATAGGTTTGGCAATTACGAAGTTGTTGACAGTTCTCCACATGTTTCTGTACTGTCTTCACTTAAAGGGTGTTGTTTATTTGCTTTATAGGTTCAAAATTAAGGCATTATATAATTACTATTGTTTTGAATGTTTAAAGCGAGATTTTTTAAGTCCATGTAAATTTAACAAATCGTGGAACTAGTAAAGTTATGTTTTTATTGGTTATTGTAGTAATTTTTTCAGTATCACCATTTACATGTTTCAATTTATTTTCACACAATGTTATAATTATTACTGAAATAGTCAATACCACAAATAATTTTAATTAAAAAAAAAACAAAATATATCTATGGAGTTTCTTGCCTTTCTTGTTTTTTTTTCATAGAAGCTTGGAGCCGTGAATCTAGTGTAATGTGTGCCTATTACAAATAAAATAATTTGACTTTTGAAGTTGATCTTCTGCTAAGTATCATAAAGTAATTTGTACGGTATTTTTTAGCGTAAAATTTAATATAATAAACTAAACTAAATTCCAACAAACGAAATGAACCCATTAAAAGAGTTAAAACCTTAAAACTTTATAAACTCTATTAATATTTTTAAATAGAGTTTTAAACTCTATTAATATTTTTAATAATTATAATACGATAGTTCAAAACAATCTTTTATATTAATAAACATGTTTTGATTGGGAGCAAATCTCAGATATGATTTCTTTAACGATGAAATGAAGAATAGGCTTTTATTTTAATTTTAAATTGGGCAATATCCCCAGTTAATACAGGGATTTTGCAGTCCTTATTACGATAAATGTAAATAAAATGTTTCAATACTGATACAATAAAAGCGAACATTTATTGATTTATACATTCTAAGTAGTGATGGGTTTATGCTTTGAGTCTGTTCGAGAAGGAGAAGGAGCAGATGAAGACGCTGGCATCATCAGTTAGTTCACCAATAAATTAGCACACTATGTATTTTTTCTCACACAGGTATAGGTAAATTGATGTAAGGTAAGGTTATTCGAAGTGTGTTAAATTACGTACGGGGCAAAATTAAAACACTTCTATTGACACGGCGGTGAAAGTGCGTCCTTTCAGTTTTTGATATATGAGTCTGTTGGAGACACAAATGTGTTCTAACTTATAGAAGTTTGAAAATTAATTATATTCTTATAAGTTATGAAGAATATAGAGCAAATTTATTACTTTTTAATTAATTCTATTTATTTATAAGCGTTTGGGGTGGGAGGATGTGTTACCCAAAGTTACCATTTATTTCCAAAATACTGGTCCGATTTTGATTTGGTTTTCAGTGATGGGTTTTGATCTGGGTCAGGTTCCAAAATAGGTGTTATGGTAACAAATTACCAGGGGGCGCTGCAGTAAACATTAGCTTGTGAAAAACCAAAATTATTAGTCCAATTTGGATGCGGTTTTTTTAACACTGATTTTGTACAATGTATGTACCAAATTCTTCGGATAGAGCTAGAATGCTTTATAAATTAATAATTTTATGTTTAAGGTTACGGGTAGGTAATAGGTAGCTTAAGTCTTTCTAATAGTTTTATATTTATACTTTTGTATTCAATCATAAGGGTGACATTTTCAATATTGAAAAAATCCCTTTCAAAATAAAGAGAAAAAAAAAAGAATGTTCGTACCAAAGCTCTTAAAAAGTGTGAAATATAATACAAAATATTTTTTTTTGAAATAACCCACGACCGGTAAAATGTAATTGCGAAAAGAATAAAATAATTATAAACCCTGACTTAAATAGTTTAAGTAACGAGATATAATTAACGAAAAAGCTTTCATATAAGTATTTGAAAATGTTATTTTTTATAAAACATCATACAAACATAAAGTATACAGTTATTGGTATTGACACATTCGATGTAAGATAATATTTTATTTTGTTTGTAGGAATTATTTAGTTTAAAACGCATAAATTTCAATTCACATTTTTAAATTGTATGAATTAGTATATTATCATTCTTAGTTACATGATATCTCTACAGAGTTTATTGTTTATCCTGTATAAAATTAACTGCTTGTGTTTCAATGCGATGCCATTAGCTTGAAGTTGAGATTTCTGTTTGATAGATGGCGCTGTTTGAAATTGCATCGCGGTATGTTTATGTCTTGCTAAAAATAGGTAGTCGATTAGTATTTTGAAAAGTTAAACCCAACCTGAAAGAGTATGCGTCTCCCTTTTTAAAATGACGTTATCAGAAACCACAGTGAGTGGAGTCAGTAAAAGCAATACATACATACATACAGGGATTATTTTACAAGAATTGTTAGCATGTTTGTCAAATTGTGGATACGATCTAATAGATGGCGCTGTTCCTTGGCTACATCGCGGTATCATTCTAGAGAGACGAAATGATATAACTCGTTGGGTGTTGTTACCGATTCGTGCCTCAATCTATTGAGTAAGGAAATTATTGGGCCTTGGTAACTCTCGGCTATGTCCTAATAGGGCGAATGTATTTTTGAAGGGCACAGGTCGTCCCTTCGAGTCGTGGGCCTACTTTGCACACGATTCGGGTGAAGCGATCTACCCTTGTAACTTAAAAATATCTTAGTGATAAATGGACTTAGTTCGTCAATCTTAATGGAAAAATGTTAAATGTGAAATTATTAATGCCTTTCTCTACTGAAATAAGTAAGTATGTTCCAAATAATATTTTCTTTTATTTGGCTTTAATTCCTGTTTGTGTCATAATATAAACGAAACAGCGTGAAAAAGTACATAGCACTAAATCACATTCCTATATCATGATAACACACTAATTAAATTCTAAAATGATTATTCGTTCGACATGATTTTCAATTGTTAAAAATAATGAGTTAATAATTTATAACCATGCATTCTAGAGGCCAAAGACAAAATATATTTATTGTAATACAACTTATTCATGCCACGTATTGAAATATTACGTGTAGTTTCGTATAATGCGTTTTGAATCCACTTCATAACAAATCTGACTTTACTAACTGTCAGATTCTGAAGAGTAGATTTCGAGGTCCATTCAACTTAATAATATTCTTATACTTTACTCATGTAAGATAAGTCTCTAAAATTGTGTTTTCTTGAGCAGATTTATTAGCTTAATATTTTATATATATCCTGGTTTATTTATAACCGTATACATATGTATACGTTTAAAATTATTTATTGATGTATTTTTTTAATATATTGCTTTCTTTCTTACTTTGTCATTTCACGATTCAGTTTTTTTACTCCAACAAGGTTGTCTGGAAGAAATCGTTAATTATCGATAAGGCCGCCTTATTGTACGTTGTGTCAATTGTATTCTGTGTTCTTTTATTGTATTGTGGTGTACAATTAGTCTTATATGTCTGTGTGTGTGTGTGTTTGTGTGTGGGTATGGGTGTGTATGTGTGTGTGTAAGACCTATCTTACACACACATACACTCAGCAAAAAGGACTCAGTTATAAAAAATAAATAAATAATCATGTTACCGAAGAAAATACCTATATTTTTTTGATTATTATGATGAATTTTTCGGCATATTGTGGGCTGGGTGGGGTGTGTGGGTAGGTATGTATGTAATGGACGGTGTTAGTAAGTATTCTATTCACACAACTATGAGTTGTAATGTATAATTATATTTTTTTGACCTTTGACCTTTTCATGTGTTCCGTTAAGGTTGTAATCTAAGTTTAGAAATTGGTTTAAATATACAATTGCGAAATTATTATCTATATAATGCCGCCAGTATCGAGGTCTGATAGGATGGTTAAATGTAAAGGTATTCTCAAACCACTCCATGAAAATGTTTACTATCAAGGGAGCAATAGATGATCCCATAGCTTTTTCAATAATTTGCCTGAAAAAGTCATACAAAACGAGCACTTTTCAAACAAAACTGTATTAGAGATGGTTTCAAAATTTTTAGAGCTAGATGGTTAGTAAATAGCGACATAATGTCAAAACTAACCATTTTGGTGTCTTTGAATATATAAATATGTAAAAAAAATGTATGTAAATATAACTGGCTAATAAAAATGTATGTAAAAATAGCTGGCGTTCCAATATAGATAATAAAGACCGGAAGTTAAAAACAACCCGCAAGAAAGATCATGTCAAAGCACTAGTCTGCAACTGCTAGACCTTTACGCAGCAGATAGCATATTTGTTAAAAAAAAGCAATTTCGTATTGTCTGGTAACGTTACCGTAATTTTTGAAAAATGATATCCAATGACGTAATTTTTATATAGTGAAGGAATATTTTTAGTAACTTATCATTAAGTCAATAATAAAATACGTTTGCCACGTTATAATTTAAATAATTATGTAAGATAAATTCTTTATATATTTAATGGTTATTTTTTATATATAATACAAAAAAAACAAATTATGGGTACATGTGTCTTACAATACTTAATTCTGATTACGATAAATTAGTCTTTACAGAAACGTGGGGGAACAATAAAATGCGCTGAGTAATTAGTTTATTGACGTAAGGTATAACATATTTAGTCGATCGTGGTTCTATAATTAAAAAAAAAAACAAGATGGTTGAAGATTTTTAAATGGTGATGTATAATATAAACGAAATGCGAAATGAAGATTTGTGAGTAAATGTGTAGGATATAAAAAACTCAATAAGGAGTAAATAAAAACATAAAAATCTTATATAATTAAATAAAATATATAATAGAGCTGAAAAATAAAATTCTCTAAGAAATAAATAAGTAATACAATAAGCTGTTGGTTACAAACTCGAATCCTATTAACCAAGACCGGTCAGTCAACATTTATAGCGGAAACAGTTTCTGCGCTAGTTTGAATAAGGCACCGCTTACATGGTGCTGCATCAAAATACGTATTGATATATTTCTTTATTTAAAGTTTGCTTATTCCGTATTTTATTTTTTTTAAATTACGTCATACGCAGCGACAACTTTCGCTGTAGCCATGGTAATATTGTAATGCTGCGCTTAGTACGGTGAGTCTCAACCCCTCTATCTTCCCCTCCCCTTTATTCTTCCCTGGGCCTCAAGAGTAGCCGTCTATTTTCACCTACCCTCATTTACAATGTCAACAATTCATTACCGCTAGCTGGTCTCTATTAGTTTCTCACCCAATGCAATTAAAAATAATATATTAGTGAGATAGAGAACCTTTTTTAATAACTATCATAATTATATAATATATATACATATATATATATATATATATATATATATATATATATATATATATATTTTAGTTAAAAAATAAACTATTTGTAAACCTGTCGTACAAAACATTTCTATTCCAAACATTAATGACTATTTCATTACATAGTTATCGTAACGTTTATTTTATATTTATTTACGACAAATATAGGCTTTTATTAAGACCACTGTGTGAATCAAAATTGAATACGAAAATAAAGACTATCACACAAAATCGTATTTTGGGGATTGTTATAAAAAAGCCGAGTGGTGACCAATTTTACGACTTCAAATTCATAACACTACACTACACATTTATAAATTGTAAATATTTGTTGGAACTTCGAATGCTAGTAATATATTAATAAACTATTTACATTAATAAGATACGTCGTCATGTAAGCAAACTTCCATCAAGTTATCATACACCAATATCCGAGTTTGGTTTACGGATCAAATGATAAGTCATATTAATACAAGACACAATATATGAGTTTCATTTGACCTAATGATAATATTACATTACATCAAAGATTTAGAAAAAAATACTGAGACTCATTTACGTTTCAGTAGAAATCTACCTCTACCATGTAATATTTTTCCGTTAAACTACTCAGAGGTTCACTGGTAGAGATCCCTTCATGGGATAAGTCCGCCTTTGTGTATAAATTGCATGTTAATGTAGAATTTTAAGAAAAGAACTTTTTTATATTATTTGTGTCCAACAAACAAACAAACAAATCTAAAGATATAAAATCTTAATATATAACAGTTTTTAAGTGGTAAGCGCGCAAAACTTGTCTTTTGGGGATCAAATTGAATAAGATGAATGAATTTCCTCGAACTTCAACTTTGGTCGGGTCATTGAGTCTAGTGCAAGAGCAGCCGCAAGGAAGCTTCGCGTTGTTGCAAAAGTCGGACAGGTCTTCATACCGGGACAACTGTTGACATTATATAAAACACAGATCCGGTCGTGTACTACGGAGTACTGTCACCATTTAATGGCAGGTGCCGCAAAATCCGCAAAAGAGGCTAATTGGAAACCCTGAGCTGGTGGAAGTCAATCTCCATAGCCTTGACCATAGATTTAAAATTGCCAGCCTCTTAGTATTCTATAGGAGACATTTTGGTGAGTGTGCGAAGAAATTACATGACCTGATTCCTCTATCCCAACTCCATCACCGGACGTTCCGGCGCACGGCTTTTGTAGTAGACGCGCCGCATGTCCGAACGAAGCGCTACGATTCATCTTTTTTAAATCGGACAGCGAAGGAGTGGAACAGCTTGCCTGCGTCGGTTTTTCCGTCCGAGTACAATGTGGGTGTCTTCAAGGCAAGAGTGAATATGCTTTTACTGAGTTGATGTGCTTTACCACCTACGACTACATTTCCACTCATCAGGTGGAATGTAGTTAAGTATGAACTTAGTTGATGTGTAAAAAATACAAAAAAAAAATCTCTTACCTCTTGTCATGTTTTGTGCTTTGATATAGTGGTTATAAAAATGTTATACCAACTTTTAGTTATTATATTACTCTTACTTTTTTATTAGATTAAACTGAACTTTTAATTCAATAAGTACGGAATAGCTAATGCATAATGATTTTTTGGAAGTAACAGGGATACTATTTTAATAAACTTAACATGTTTAAATATATTATAAAACATGAGTTCCGAAATTATATTATTATTGCATTTGTCGAAGGAAACTTATTCATTAAATATAAAAAATATTTACACCACATACTGGACACTACTATACTATATTTAAACCACGTATTGGACACGGTTGGTTTATCAGGATGGTTGAATAATATCTAACATAACCATATTTTAATAAACCTATTATCAACAATATAACAGTTAAACCGAAAAGTGGAATTGGTCAAAAAAAAATCCAGACATTGAATTAAAAGCTTTCAGGATAATTGTTGAAATCCTAATCAACGCCGTTAATGGCTCTATAAGTCATATCAGTATTAAAATATATTACGTAGTTAGGTAAGTACCTTTTCTACGACATTGAATATTTTGGTCTAATCTTTTTATTCTTAATGTAATTAACGAAAATCTTTAAGTGCTATCATAGAAATGTAAAGTTGTATATTAGTTTACCTATTTATTGTTTAGTGAACGTATGCGATGTGTATTTATTGAACTTTCCTATTTAATTATTCAGTCTTTAAATATTCTACTCTCGTACAAAAGAACTTAATTTATCGTTTCGCTGTTGCTAATTAAATTTTGTTCAACGACTGTTAAGATCAAATATTGTTTACTCTCTTTCTTAATTGCTCACTGTCGTCTAAATGTTTTTATGCATTTGTCAGGCTTAAAGAAGAATTGGTATGATTTTATAAGTAACAAATTGTATGTAAATATATTATATACAAATTTACATAATTTGAGCATAATTTTCAAAAAAGACTTACAAATGTTGGAGTATTTTAGAAAAGTTAAAAATAAATAATGTCATTCGTTCTCTTGAAATTTTGATTTAATCTCAAAGCTTGAGGAATTGAGTAAACTTTGGTTTTGTGAAAGTTTACATTTGAGAATATTAGATGTTAAAAGGATCTGTCATTTATAGTTTAGATTATTTTTTATTGACTCCTATTTACGCAATAAAATATTAATAATATTTTTCACATGATTTTGTAACTCAACTTACATTTCTGTAAATAATTGAATTATTGAAATATTAATAATTTGGGCTCTATTATATTTGACAGTGCTCGTGTGAAGGACTTATAATAGGATACCAACATGTTGATTCTCAATAGCTATTATTTTATTTTGCTACACTCTTACAGAAGTTTAAAATAAAGGGTCTTTAATGAGTTTTCTGGATTTTATCAGATTAATCGGGTACTCATCGTCTTTATAAAAACTTTGTAGACATGAAGTAAAATTTTATAGCAAAAGAAAAAAATTAAGAGCTTTCTATTATACTCTGTAATTTTACAATGATATTTTCTAAATCATTCATCATTCACTTTGGAACACTCATTAAGTAGGTTAACCACATTTATTCGGACGATCCGTGGTCCAGTTACAGCATCAACGTGATCAACAAATTGAATAATGTACAGAAAGGTATGCATATAAGATTTACATGTGTGCGTGTATAGTTGTATATATATTCTTTAAAATGCTATAATGATTTCTGTGTCTTATTTTAATGTTACATCAAGATTTAAGAAATACTTTCTTCTTTTACTACTAATTGATTAGTCTTAATTTTAGAAAAAGATAAGAAAACCGATCTACTTCTTACAATTGCTACGCAAAACCCCGTTATTCGATTATAGAAAGAGTGAGCACCTTCCATGCTCGGCTCACGAGCTGACTTTTTTCTAAGATATGAGAGTTGAGAGAGAGAGAGAGAGAGAGAGAGAGAGGGAGAGATAGAAAGAGAGGATATGCAATTGCTGAAATTGAAATCTGCTGATCTTTACATTATTTTGTAACAATCATTAATAATGACAATTTTTAAACTAATAATAGAAATCATAAAAAATATATATTTAAACTAACCCTTAATGTTCAAAGGTAAAGCTCAAATTTATATTCCTAACAAAGTTTATAACCTTCATCTAAATAAAATTATAGTCCGAAATGGTTTACATTCCCTTTCGTAGACCTATATCCTATCCCTAGACCATTTCGTAAGACTAAAACATTAAACAAATTAAAACAACTATCCTACCATCCTGATATCATTAAAACCGGAGATTCATCATTCATTAATAGGGTTGGCGTACGTACTTATGAATAATATATTTTTTATAAGTTAGATAACAGTAATTTTTATTTTATAAGAAAAAAAAAAGCATTGGGTAAAATTATGCTTATTATTTATATTGTATAAACCTTTAGGCTTTTACTATCGGGTTCTTTTACTTTGTGATTTCTTATTATTTAATAACGTGAATCCAACCAACCGAATACATATCATGCCCATGATCCGAATTATATTATTGATCAGTATATGTGAAAAACATTTATTAATAAATCTTTCATTATACGATACAAGATTCGTTTTAAATTAGCCGTTTAATACATTACACGGAAATATAATTGGTGCTTTAAAATGTAGTATCCCCATCAAACGTCCCGTCCCGTTCCATCAAACGTTTATTTTATTACTTCAAAATAATGATATCGTATTGTACCTAGGTAATAATATAAGGTAATATCCAGTTTTATTGTAAGTCTGTCGTTGCTCAATTTCTAAAGTAGGTACTATTAGTATTTGGTGTAAATTGTATTTAAACCATATACTATTATTTCTGCAATAGGAGAAGATAATGCTGATAACCAACTTACAAACGTTGAAAACAAACGGGACGCGTCTTCGATTCGGGAAGGGGAGAAGTGCCTAAAGAGGGCACTCTGGTTAATATTTCTATTTTAAAAAAAGCGGAAGGTCTTAACAAAGACCCAGCAGTCTGCACATCTCGCGTCATTCCTCCATTTCATCGGTGAGCATGTCATTACAAAAAAAAAGGCTTTTGAAAGTTTATGAGAAAAATCCCAATCGCTATTGAAGCTTGAACAAATTAGTCAGAAACTATATTTGGAAAGGCATATATAAAGATTTTATTATAACTACCTAGATTGCTATACATTTAAGTTTTGAAAAAATATATCATAAGCCAAAAAGACGTAACTGGATATTTGGTAATAAGTAGAAAGATCTATTTAAATTGTAATATAGCTCTTAAGTTGCACAAATACAATACTTGATCAAGATTCTTTGTTTTCTTTATTCCGATTGTGCTAGAACCTGTTTTTTTTATTATTTTCTATTTCATTGTCTTCGTAGCTTTGCCTGACCACGCTCATAGATCACCGAGCATCAAAATATCGAACCAACGAAGAACTTGGTTATCACTTTTCTTTTAAATTTGTAAAATAATCCCGCTTATGGCACAACGTTTACGTTTTGACAAAGCGTCCGTATGAGCTAGGGAAAAGTTTTTAGTAACGATTAAAGTTCGTGAAGCTTTTGGAAATAGCCGTCTATCGAATTTCAATATGGATAGCGGTTTGATACTATAAGTCAATCATCATATAGGTACGTAAATCAAGAAGCGACGAGTGAATTAAATGCCATAATTTAACATAATTTTCCTATCTTGTTACGTATAAAGCGCCTTATAATCTTTAACAACCATTGCTCAGGGTGTACTGTCACCTCTTAAAATGTATCAAAAATAAGTACGTTTTCATGTATTTATCTCACTATAAGGCGGTCTATCACAAGAATGTGACCGGAAAGTCGCTTTGTTAAATTGTCTTCTCTTTACTGTGGATTCTCCCTCTTGTCTCAACTCATATTATCTAGCTATGAGACATAACATTTATTCAAAATTTATACAATCTTCATGAAAAACTTCATATTAGACCAGCTAACTATTGTAACTTTCAATGTTACTTTAAGTTTGAAATGATAAATCTGATGACAATTGATTGTCAACTGAAAATTGATTTAAGTCTTTGAAATCACAATAGACGGATATAAGATAGGCGTTAATATTATAAGGCGTATAAATACTCAATTTTTGCCGTAGTGGTCCCACGTTGGGCTCCATTATATACAGCTCGATCTATTTAACTTAAAAGTGACGTTTGTTCCTTAATTCAATAAATATTTAAATTAAAATGGATAATGGATTGAATTTTCGTTGTCTTTTTTATTAAACTGTATTTTCGTTGTAATCTTATATTATATTATAATAGACGGCATTTCATTTCTTTTTTTTAAGATAAATATACTGTAAGTAGATAGGCTTATTATAGTTATGTTTTCAAGTCAAGTAGATTGTTTTTAATAATACAGGATAACTATTAAATATGACATCGAGCAACAGTACTCTACTCTATAACAGTACCCTACTCTATAACAGTACTCTAGTCTATTACAGTACTCTACTCTATAACAGTACACTACTCTATTACAGTACTCTACTCTATAACAGTACTCTACTCTATAAAAGTACTCTACTCTATAACAGTAATTTACTCTATAACAGTACTCTACTCTATAACAGTACTCTGGTGCGGAATAATTTGAAAGATTCTAAGAGAACACATTAATATCGAGATAACAAAAGGTAATTACGAATACAATGAAACTGATTGACGGAGAATAGTAATACAGATTATAACAACACTATGTATATATATAAAATGTTTATTATGAATTATATATATTGTTTTATTTTCTTATATATTTCAATATTTATCCTTATATTTTATTATAAGTAAGTATATTCTTTTAGCTTTTTTTTGTGTTTTAGAATTGTGTAACTCTAATGTTTTTTTTGTTTTATATTTTGTTTCTTTACTGTTTGGACACCTACCGAAGCTCTCTCATGAAACCTAAGGTTGGCTGCTGGAGATTATGTTTGTCGCATTAAGCCCGCCTTTTGTGCATTATTTTAATGAAATAAATAATTAGATCCATATAAAAAAAACCGCGTGGTCGTTCACCAATCAGATGAACCAATCAAGTTAAAGACTCATCGTCCTCCAAATTCTACCCGGTCGTGAGAGATGCGCTGGACCGGAACCGCTGGAGACAGATCATCAGCTCCAAATACTACCCTGATGCTGATCACGATCATCAGATATGAGGGATTGATCATAGAGAGATAAAGAAATCAACATTAAAACTTAATTTATTACAGAATATGTGCTAATTGCACATACATTACACATACATGGGACGAGAAGAGGCAAATATTCCGTGTTTTTGCGCAATGTAGGTACTTTCGTACGTATTCACTTAAATAGGGCCTTTAGGACCAACAGTCAGTATATTCTGTACACGGTTATTACCATTGAAAGTACGAATTATGTGCTTTATATTAGAAATTAATCCAATTATGGTTGAATACAATATAATATAATTACATCAAAACAGTTCATGATTTTGAATATCAAATACAAATGTCATTGTGTCACATCTCTACTGTAATATTCAAACAATAATACGATTCACTTCGTTCGAGTCATATATTTTTAAAATGTTTCAAAGGAAACCTCTTCTCCGGAACTTTTTCCTAACTTGCTGAAATATTAAATTAAATACGCTACGTTTTAATGATCCTTTTAAGAAAATTTTGATGCTTTAACTTTTTTTCTCTTAGATACCAATCCGCTAGATATTTATTATATAATTCCTTTTTAATTTGTATTTTTATGATGAAATATTTAAATGTCATATGTGCATAATATAAATGTAGAGTTATAAAATAAACAAGTTGATCAGAACTTAATCTTTCAAACTATAGGATTTCATAGGTGGCTCTGACAACTCGGCTATTTCAATCGGTATTAAAATTGAATCATCAATTTTGTTTTATTCAAACAATTATAAACACTAATAATTAATTTCGAATGTATTGTAGCTTCACCGTTTCGGAACTTTGTTTATAGCGGCTTTGAAGGCAACGTTCAATCAGAGATTTGAGACTAATTCGCTGGTAATTTGGACTTAAAATGTATATACCCTCATTGCCTCTGCAAAAAATAACTATATATATAGTTTATTATGTTAATTAATATATGTTTTTAAATACCTGTATCTAGTTGCATATATGCATCATCAATACGTAGTAAGATATACGAGTAAAGTTAATATTTTTAATAAACGTTAAGTAAATTGTGTATATTAAGTGCGTTTTTTCTAGTCGAAGTTCATAAATATGATGCAACATAATATACTGTATTTTATATATATGTGATAAAAATATAAAATATTATATATTTATAGGTCTTCTTTAAATTAAACTAAATTATGTAAGGTCCGACCTTTTAATACATAAATACCGGAGCTACGATACGTTTTCAACAGAAAACTTGTGCAGGTTTACCACGACTTTTAAAATCTTGTCGTCTTAACGTCTCATATATACCTTAAACCGTGCTTGAGTGGACGCCGGCCGGCATTACGTGTAGGAAAAACATCCATAATACTTGTTAGCCATAACTATGAAATAAATATTTTTATTCAACTAACAAATTATGTTTAATTGTAAATAAAACCAAAATAATCAAAATATGTTTTTTTTTAAATATAGTATTTTGTCAGTAATAGAATACACCTGATCTTAGTTATTTTAATATATACAGAATGGTTTATTATTACTAAATTTGAATAATTATAAATATTGATAAGGCTAGACAGACAGAGTTGACTAGGACATTACGTGGGTAAAATGTATAAATTCAACTAAATAATGACGAGTGGCAAAAATATTTTATGTCAAAGCTGCAACTTAAATTAATAAAAATATATATTTAATCTGTCTTTTTCTGTTCACACATAGTATAAATAAAATTCCAATCAAGAGCTTTTAAATATTAAGCAATGGTAAAGCAACGTGGTCACAGCGTATACTGGCTCCCAAAATGGGGCTACCCAAATACGCAGCTCACATCTAGATTGGTATCATTAATATTTTATGAATAACTTAACCTGGCTTTAACTACTGTGACATTTGTATTAATTTAATAAAAAATATATAAAGCAATAGATACAACATTAATTTTAATTGAATATGTTATAATTCTCTCCCTTTTCTTATCGTCCTGAATCCAATAAAAAGGAGGCCAATTTTTTACATAATGTCACGGTTCAACATATTAAGTGGTGATCGTACTATGGTTTAATTATTACACAGCCGCTGAGCACATTGATAAATCGTGTTTGATTTTAATTTAAAAAACTCTGTAAAACAACTTTTCTATAAAACATTCATTTCTATATAATGTAATTATATAATTGACAGTGATTTAAAAAAAAATCATATGACAAACCCGCTGAGTTTCTTTCGCCAGCTCTTGTCAGGTCAGTGGCAATTAATTTTCCGAACTGGTGGCAGTGCAAAAATTTTTTGTATAAAAATTAATTTCAATAAAGATTTTTGTTTTTCATCAATGTAGAAATGTACAGGTATGGAGTCCCGTCCCTATTATTATTTATATGGTTATAGTACTTGAATTATTTGTAAAAAATTAAGAATTGAACATTATCGTTGAATGGTAAAAAATTCTATTTTGCGATACGCTCTATCGATTTGCACAAAAACGTCGGTTTGTTTAAGTGACGACTTATTTGTTTTAATCATACGCTTAAAACAAATAATTCGTCACTTAAGCAAAGCTTGTAGTTTTGTTTATTTGTTACGTTAGTTTGTTACTAAAAATTAGTTACAGATACAATCATAAATGAATGTAAATTTGTCACTTTTATTTATTAATGTAAATGTTAGAGAAATAGATGATTAATTCCTATTAGTCCTTGTAGGAATTAAACTTTTTTAATAAATTGATTTCATGGAAAAAAAGGGGCCAAATATTACTTTTTGTTGGTATTCCAATACGATAACAGACCATGGGAAAAAAATGATTTTCATGATGAATGCCAGCAATACTAAGCGGCTGTCTATATAATTTATTACACGGTCATTGCAAGTGCTAGCCGCACGGAAAATTGTAGCCATTGAAAGTCGAACGGCATGTCATTCGGAATTAAAGGTATCTGATCAATCAGAAAGTCTTCTCTCTCAATCAAAAGGTCTCTTATTTTATTAGAATATTTTCCTCACAATGACAAACACAGAAAATAATACATGAATTTTCGAAATCGGTCCAGTCGTTTACACGTGAAGACCCTGACCAAGGTAAATATGGATACATTTCTATATACCCGTATAAAAATTACCTTAGGCAAGTATCTTAAACAAAATGTCACTTTTTAAATGACTTCAGTATACTTTTTCAGAAAACCTTGCCTTTAGGTACGGACACACTAAAAGGAACACTCTAAAAGGGTTCTTTACAGTAAATAATTAAGTGTTCAAAGCTGACTTCAAAAGATATCTATTAAGAGTAACTTTTGAGTATCCATATTTTAAAAACTTTTCTTAAATATGATACCGTTTGTATTATTTTTAACACGCTTTTATTAGCTTGGGTTGTATGTATGTATGTATGTATGTATGTATGTATGTATGTAACGGAATCTTTAAGCTCAATTTTCTCCTGGTTCCAGCGAGTCGATTGAATTCAAACTTTGCACACGTATCAAGGACCGATGACAATGCAATAATTTGATAAAAGTTTCCCATTATCCTTATTAGGACCACCAGGATTATTTTAGCTGTATTTACTCTTATAAATTCCCGTTTTTCGCGAATAACTCGGCGAGGGATGAAGCTAACGAGACGTTCGAGGTGTCAAAATGTGCGTCTCGTTAATATCTATCTGACGACATAGAATTAAATTTGAAAAATTTGAAAATGGAAATTTTCCGGAAGGAAAATTGAAATTTTGCTGTTTAAACTATAATATCACCCTAAGGGATGAACCGATAGGGGATAATATAGGTGTCAAAAAGTTTGTATTGATATAATCTAAAAGATAGTAATAAAAGAAATTTTGAAAAATGAAAACTGAAAAAGTTTTCCTAAGAAAAACTCAAGAATTTAAAGAAAAACCCTTAGATTTTCCTCAAGGGATGATCCGATAGGGACGCAGGGGTGTCAAAAGATGCGCCTTGAATAGTTCTGGATAATATCCGAAGAAAGAAAATCTGTAAGTTATACTACAAAAAAGTTACGAAATAAAAACACGAAATTCTTTAAATAAAATAAAACAAAATGGCGTCAGATAAATTAATACGCTTCCAGAGCGAGTCTCCTATAGTCAGGGAAGATGTAGTGCCGCTAATGGGATAATAATACAAGAAAAATAATAGTTTAAAAAACTAAAATAACACGCTTTTATTGCTAATAGAACTAAAAACTAGAAAATAATTTTAATGACAAAGAATCTAATATTACAGTAGTAGAAGATCGAACAATTAATCATAGTGAATCGCCTCAATATAAAATTATAATAAATTTAAGTTATTAACAGAATAACTCAATTCAGAGTAAAAAGCGTGGGGTGCTTAATATTTCAAATATTACAATCATTTTATTATACTGTAACGTAAAAACATCATTTCTGTAATTTGAATATTTTTAGTGATATATTTTTTTAACTGTCATTTGTCAAATGTTGACAACTAAATAAATAGGCATAAGCATGAGAATTGAATATTGCCAGCTTGAGCTTACTCCTAGTTTCTTAATAAGTAATTGAAAATATTTACTCTTTAGTGATTTACTGAATTTATAAATGATTATGTTGGTAGCGTATGGCTGAATGTTATTTGAAAGTTGAGAAAGAAAGAATGTTAGATGAGGCCCATGTTGTTCTATTGTCAAATTTAATATTCTGTCAATATCAAATCAACTTACACAACTAGCGATCCCGAAGGTATGATGAGAACCAATTAAGCTCCTTTGACGAAATGTTTATATTATATATCAAAATGTCCGTTAATAAATACTTTATAAAACAAAATTTATAAATAATTGGTGATATCGGTGTTAGTTTCCCATACAGAGGTGTATTTGTTGGAAAAGCTCGGAAAGAAAACAAAATCGTTTGAAGCAAACCCAATTGAAAGTCAGCATGAGGCTACAACTTTTACATAATTATTTTATTGTTGAATTGTATGATTGCCTCAAACAACACTACTGCAAATATAATTAATCAAATTTCGAACTAACCATTATGTTATTTTTATATAATAATAATTGTTTACTAAAATAAATTTATTGAAGTACTAATGAACTTATAAAATAAGTTTCACGTAATATTTGATGGAAATTGAGTATTTTCAGGACAAATTCCTGAAGATACTCAATTTCTATCAAATATTGTAGGTAGGTAATATCATCCATTAATTAAAATGAGATAGAGAGAAATGATTTTCAATATCTTTAAAAGTTGAATTAGAAATAAGCCATCTTACGTAGGTCCCAGAGTTAACACAGTAAATAAAGTCAAATGAATATGTATGAAAAGCTGACAAAAATAGTTCTAAATAGTCACAACTGCAATAAAATGACAGTATTAGTAAAAATAATTTAGTTCGAAATTAACCATGTATAACACAATTTAGGAAAAAAACTTAATAAGACGAACAAATTAAAACGCGCGGCAGTGAAAATTAGCTGCTTTCGCACTTGGCAAGCTAAGCTAAGCCAAGTCTAACGAACCTTTGTTTTTATTATTATTTATTGTGATTTACTAATTGTTGAATAATTTTATTCAACCAACCTCCGTGGTGATTAGTCATAATTAAATAATTCTCCCCCTAAGGGGGTAAAATAGGTGTTGAAAGTGGTTTGTTGTGGAAAAACAGCCCATTCTGTTTTTAAACTACCATTGAGTCTGACCTACGTAGAGATGCCTGTCTGCAACATTTCTAAACAAAGTAATATTGCGCAGGGTTTGAAAGAAACACAATTCATAGTATGGAATGAGTGCAGTATGGCCCATAAAGGAGGCATAGAAGCTCTTAGCAGAACATTAGCAGGAGACCTTACCTGTCGTACCTAGGGGAACGAGAGCTGATGAAATAAGATCGTGTCTAAAATCCTCATGTTTGTGGCCTCATATTCAGAAACTGGCTTTAAAGACCAATATGAGAGTACTCTTGAGAGTTTATCCCACTGCTGGTCACTTTGCACAGACTTTGCTTCAAATCGGGGATGGTGTTTACCCTTAAGTTGGAGGTAAAATTGTTATACCACCAAGTCTAGCCACGGTAGCTGATACACTTACAAAATTAACCACAAAAGTTTACCCGGATATCACCGATATCGAAACCCCTGCGAGCTATTATACTATTACTTAGAAATTGAATACCTCCATAATTATGCAACGGCACCAGACTAATTGTAACGGCACTTCATCATAATCTTATAGAGGCTACAGCTACCACTGGATGTGCTAAAGAAGAAACTGTGTATATTCCACGAATACCTTTGATACCTTCGGAATACCAATTTGAGTTCAAGAGAACAGTTCCCGCCTAAAGTTTGCTTTGCCATGATAATTAATAAAGCACAAGGTCAAACCCTTAAAATGGCAAGAGTAGACCTAAGAGAAGACTGTTTTTCACATGGACAGTTCTATGTAGCCTGTTCGAGGGTGAGGTCAGCGAGAAGTCTGGTGGTTCTAGCGCACGAAAATCGAACCACTAATGTGGTATACAAAGAAGTTTTAAATTAATAAGCATTCTAAAGATATTATTACATTATTATTATATCTTCGGAAATATTGAAAACTCCCATATGATTTAGTATGAAACAAGGTTTTGGGCGAAGCGAAGCTCGCGGGCGTCCGCTAGTCAGAAATATTATAGTTTGGAAAATGGAATGTCGATTTATATTTAAATTTGAACGTAGAATGTCACCTCAAATAGCCGTCACTATTACTTGGCCATTTTGCGGGGAGCTTTTAAATAGTGAACACAGATAATTATTAGAGCATTCTGTATTGTAGTCTATATTAAGCGAAAACTCTGACTGAATTGGAATATATTACCGTTTAAATAACCTTAATAAGGTTATTATTTATCTTAACATAAAATTATTTTAGGTATTCGTAAAATATGTAAATATTTTTTAAGAAAGATTTTGGCATTCCTGAATTTGATTACAACATGTAATATATTTGTTTGTATTCTTTGAGCAGGTTCAGAAATGGGGAGTCCCTTAAGACTTTCCAAAAAAAGAATAGTGCCTTAGTTTTGAGCTAAAGAATAATTTATTTTGATGAATAAATCCTAACACTAAAAAAAAAGACATTGAAATAATATTTTACTCTTTCTTTTTACTTATTTAATATTTGTTCCTTACAAATAAAAGGACATTTTGAATAACATATTTCAAATGAAACACAAAACTGCTACGTCAATTAGCACCTCCTTCGAACGCTATCACTAAAGGCTTCCCGTGCTGGTCGTCGTATCTGTCATTGGATTGACAGTTGAACAACGACATGACACCATAGGTAAGGATGCCGAGACAGAAGAAGGTGACCATCAAGCCAGCGAGGATGTGGGCATTGAAATAAGGCCCGCAGTCCACAGCAGGACCGAAGCAACGGCTGTTGTTGGTGTTGTTGCCGCCATCGGAGCTGTTATCATCCGAACGGATCTTAGACCCGCCGCTGCCGTTACGCAGTAAATACATATTTTCGTATGGTTGAACCTGAATTTTACTTTAAGCTATTATTTTTGAATATCTTAACCCAAAAAATAATGTCACGTCGCATATTGAGTTGAAATAGTATTCCAATTATATTATAATTAATCCAATTTCCAGTAAATTAAGCAATATTAGTATTCAAAGTACCTGGTAGTGCGAGATGGTAAGGGAGCTGCCATCCCTCAGATTGATGAGGACGAGTGGATCGCTGCACGTGTACGACCATGACCACGGAGCACCCGCGCGGAGCTCCGTGCGACCCACCTCCTCACCGCGCTCAAGAAGCATCACGCTCTCTAACGATGGGTTACATTGATCAGTATTATCAATGTTATAGTTAATTATATAGAAAAATTAGTGAACAATATCCACCCACTAGATAGGAAAAAATGTTAAATCGCGACGAGTGACTACTAAAGGATTAACAAAATTGAAAATGGTGTCTGTTATTTAAAAAAGAAGCGATGTGATAATATTAATTTACCAATCATCCATCGTTCTTTCTTAAAATCAAAATTGAATTCCAGTTCAAAGTCTGTATACGCCATGCGTGTGATAAGATGCTGGTCCTCCCAAGTCTCCTCCGCCACCAGCGGGATCTGACTGAACATTGAACGCCTACTTCCTGTCGTTGCGTATACACCTTGAAGTAATCAATAAATTAAAAAAAAAAAAAACTGTTGACAAAAGTTTAAAGTCTAGGATCTATATAAAGATATATTCTCCATCAACTGGTATTCCATAATAACAATGGAGCTGACATTACGATATTATATATTCCTATTTAACAATATCAACTACACAATTGAACTGCTTGCATAGTAGTAAAATATTTAAAATTATTAAGCGTTTTTTATGAATATAACATTTAAATTATAATTACAAATAAACATTTTCCAGATTTTAATTTCTTTATAAGGATGGGTTACAATATTCAAATACTAGTCAGAAAAATATTATTCAATAACAATACTTGAAATAGGTTTCATTGTTATATATACGTCCCTATTATAGGTAAGTTACACTACGAGTGATACGCAATTTATAATTGCGATTATAATAAAATTGAAATTATGAAAAAATATATATAAAATCCACACTTACCTATGAATTTAAACAGAGCCCCAGTACTAGATATTACGACACCTGGTTGTTGTGTAGCCCCAGAAGTCTTTAAAGGTTTGAAATTTAAATTTTCCTCCGTTATTGGATTATTTTTGCCAGTATAAAATGCTATAATTGGACTCTTGGCGATCTTACGAACTACAAAATAAATTTCCCTTATTGAGAGGTCATGGCGTCTTAAAGCACTCGCTCTAGTTTCATTAATGTGGTCTTTAAAATATACATAAAAATGCTTTAATTTTCTGTCGTAAATTTTCAGTTTCGTGTTAGAATTATCGATATGGAATGTATTCAAATCCAGGTGGTGGAGTTTTTGTTTTAAAGTCCCAAATGGTTGAGCTACCGATGGGAGGAACTTCACCTGTTTTTCCTGCAGGCTTTGTCGTAAGTGGTAAAATGGGGTACCATGCTTATCTTTGACACTTATGTCTTCAGGACAGAAGGATTCCTCGACAAATACGATTACAACTTCACTCAGCTTTATCGCACTGTCAACAATTTTTGAGAAAACAGATGACTCCATTTTTTTAAAAGGATTTGGTTCTACATTTACGTGAGCTAATATTTTTTCAAAGTCTAATATAAATACTGGAGTAGAGTCTCTGCCAGCCGCAACTGCACCGAATAAAAATAATAAAATAGCTAGCGTCGACATCTTTACTTATCTTATTAATGAATAATTTTAAAGATGGATGACTGGACTGACAGTTACAATTAATTTTATTTTTTTTACCCATTTTTTATTATAAATATATAGAACCTATTTTCGTGATCTTAAATAAATAAATTGTTATGAAAACATTTAATTTGAATAAGTGTTGTGATATACAAAAAATAAAATAAAAAAAATATTATTAAAAATAACAAAAAAAATATTAGATGTGGATAAAATAATAAGCGTAGAGTTTCAAGATCATATTCTTAAATTGTGTTTAATGGAACAATAACTCTATAAGAAGTTTAATTATTATTCTAGATATTTTCTCTTAGCACTTTGTTGTTTACGGTTTTATATTTAAAAATGATAACCTTATTATTGTTTGAGAATATTCAACGTTGTTATTTTAGTTGCATAATTCATTAAATACAAACGGACAACTCATTGTTTCTGTTTACATTTTTTGTACAAAGCCTAGATACAGATAACATTCTCTGTCTATGGCATAGATCTTAGTCTTTTATACGAAAATAATCTAAACATTGGCTAATTACATTGATATGAAAGGTCCATAAATATCAAAACGAAAATCATATTTTTTTACCCCCATAATAACATGATTTAATTATTTTTAATGTTCGTAATATCTAGAAGTTGGAAGCAGATATATATGTCATTTTAAGAAAACAATTATTTGCGCACGAAGCATGGGAGTTTTGTAACGTCCGTTAAAAATCTTTAAAATTTAAAAAATGGTTACCCATATATTTGCTCATATGTTAACGATTATAAAACGCGATGCATTTTTTAACGTTTTTTTTTAGATTTTAGATGCAAGGCTGTTTGTAAAATGCTCGTAAAATAAAATAAAATTTACGATAGTTTTAATTATTATTTACATAAGTTCTAAAAAAAACATTGCGCTATAGAAAGTAAGATGTCTAATTTAAGATTTAAAAAAACCGTCAAAAATAAGTCGACATGACTATTTCGTCCTTATTTAAGAACAAATAAATAATAAGACATCTTGTAAATTGACAAACAAAATAAATAGATCATATATATATATGTATATATATATTATTAATATAAAATTATGTTTAAATTAGCTAATTTTTTTTTGCATTTTACTTTAAATAACAAAAAAGTTTTAAATTGTGATAAATTGTATATTCAAATACCCGTATTCCAGTAATAATTATAATATTTATCTTAAAAGATTAATCAGAGTAATCCGTTCAACAGAACAAGTTTTGAGCAAATAATTGAAATTGTCTCCGTCAAGTAATTAATACATTTATAAAATGACTGCTTATCTCTATGACTTACATTATTATTTTAGAATTCTAAATGTATGAATAATTAGCTAAAAATTTTAATTTTTTAGGAATAACACGTATATTTTTTTTTAATTTTATGATTTTATTATTATTATTTTAAATATTTTAAAAATTAATAAATGTCTGCAGTAATTGACAGTTATATTTTAAAATAATGGTTAATTTCAATAAATTAATATTCTTTTACTAATACCTCTTCAAAAGTGAGGGTATATGAAAAATAAAACACCAAAATCACAATCACGTGATGATTTTTCTACACAATATAAATAAATATATCACGTCACAGAAAAATGTGACGCATAATAGAAAAATGTGACGGCAAAAGTTCTCTCGTACTCGTCGTTCTTCAAAAATATTTTATATTCTGCTTAAGAACAATCGACTATCACTTTGATTCACAAAGTAACATTTTACAAGGCATGCACGCTCTCTGCGGTGCAATTTGCACACTGAACAGACCTTACAGGAAGTCGCAAATGCGTTTCAGCTCTAGTCTAGCGTGAAGAGTTCCATTTTGCGTTTTACATACTTGTAACACTGACAATAATAAACTGAACACTATTATGTTTATTAAAAGTAGATTATTAGAACTGTTTCTACTAATTTTTAATCTGTTAATATTTACGATTTTCTACAATAAAATACAAAGTTTCACAAAACTTTCATTTACCGTGTACATTCACTTGGGGTTATATTTGCCGTGCGTCACATTGGTATTTAAAACAAAATAATATTTTGTTTTTAGATTGAAGAAGATTGCGTAGCAAAGTCACAAAAGTGTGTTTAAATAATCCAGTGAATACAATTCGATCTGAATACTGAAAGCTTTAATTTTAAAAATTAAAAAAAAAAACATAAATTTCTTGATTTAAATAAATGATATATATAGTACTATATAGCAATCAATTTTAATGTGTGTATTATATTGTTTTGTTTCATCATATCCCAGCCTGATTATTTTTGTACTGGCTAGTCACGACCGTGCTGTTTTTAACTTGAAAAAACTTCAAAGTCCACATCGAGGAAGCCATTTGTATGCGGCTAACGAATTGTGCTTCCGTCTAGCTCGAATATAAATTGTGGTTAGTACTTATTAGGTGTCAATGGGAATGTATATTTGTATGTACGTACAACAACGTCTTTATTTATCGCGAATGCTTTTACGTGGCATATAGAAGTCTGTCTAGCGTTTGAAATGTTAGTATGCTATACTTCCTATAATATTGTACATCTCCTTTATTTATTATTTCTATTGTTTTTAAAGGTACTCAAATATTATTTGTCGGTGTTAAATCGTGTTCAATAACCTCTTTGAAGTAATTACTATATAAAAAACGCTAGGCGTATTTAAAAGCGTCCCAACACTCTGTCAATTTGCTAGCATTCTATATAGCGATGCGCGCTTTATTTTGTTATGATTATTTACGAATAAATTGGAATTAGGATAGTTGAGATCAATATAGACATTTACATCAAGTTGATTTATTAAGAGCAGTTACACCCGAAAGGAGCTTTAACTGTCATGGCGGACGGGTCGTTATTCTTTGACAGTGTTCCGTAGGTTATGGTTGCTTGTAAACCTATTTGCTCTTAATCGTGATTAATCAAAGAAATCTTCATCTATTTTTGGAGATCGTTAATTCGAAGAAGTAGTACAGTCGTCAGACTATATTGTGATACTTTTATTTCGGTGAATACTTGCACGTACACGCCCTCATATCTATCTATATATGTCCGATTAACCTTCAAATACGCCTATTCAGCTCGTCGATCCTCCCATATACGAGTATATGTATATCGCCTATATAAAAAACAGATTATTTCATTATAGATTTATTTAAAATTTAAATAAGCTCAACATGGTTAAACATGTTTATCGACCATTTCAAACAATAATTTCGGCTGTTTTACTGTATTATTATATACTCCAAAATTATAACTATCAATGGACAATTCATAAACGTATTATTTCTACTATTCAGTTTTTACAAGGTTTATTATGTAATCTTAGATATGATCAAAAGTAAACAGCGCTGGCAGCACATTCAAAAATCAATGAAATGGATGACATAATATCTTAACTTTTATCTTCATAAAATTGTATATCTTATAGACTTAGCTCTAGGCCATTCAGTATGGAAAACGTATTACTAGTAAATTCAGAGAGCGCCAATAACCAATAACAATTTTATAGTTTAAATAACTATGAAAATATTTTAAATCTAAATATAAATATTTATACGAAATATTTGTGTATATTTTCTCTTGTCTGCTTTTATTTGTTTAATTGTAGATTTGTATTGAAAATGAAACATGACAGTGCAGAATACCGATTTCAGTCTATTCTAGATGTTCTTAAAAACAAGAGAGGAATGTGAAACTTCATAACATGGCTCCTATTAAAACAATGTTTGAAAAGTTTATTGACCGCTCCCAAAATGCTTACACCCCTAACAAATATATGACGAAAGACGAAAGACGATTTTCAGATTTAGAAGGGCGATGTGGGTATCGCGTACATCCACACGTACATCCACATCTATATCGCGTACATCCACAGCAAGCCCACCAAATACGTCATCAAAATTCAAGTTCTTGTTGATACAAAATCTTCTCATATTTTATTTATATTTACTCGGCTTTATTTACGTGGAATTATATCGGAATGTGCTCGACTAATTTTTTAACCCATTCGGCGTTCTTACTTATAAGCTCTAAGCGTGGCTGATTCGCGGCGTGAACTGATATTGATAATGATTTTTCATGTTGTAAATTTGGATGTATTTTTAGGAAAGCAACCTACAAACCTTTATTAAAAGCGATGCAACGCAAGCCTTATGACGTAGTTGAAAGACTTAACTTCAGAAACAAGTTTAATAGTCAATTTTGTTAACGGACATGTCATACCATGCCGTACAGAATATGTTCCTTGTTACATTTTCTCACCACACTGTCGACAGGTTAATATACTTTAGTTTTAAAGTTAAATCACTAAATCACTAGTGGGTCGCAATTAAATGTAGAATCAATCTTATCCACACGATCTAGACGTTCCGTTCTTTTAGATTGTAATAAATTTTATCTATCTAGAACAAAATGTGCTGTGACTGTGAAAGTTAAAAGGTTCTATTATATTTTTAGTAATCGTGTCATTATTTTTAGCAAAACTAAGTTAAAAATGAAAATTTTTGTAACCAGTTTGATATTTTTTAATAATATCATTAAATATATCCACAATAAGGATATTAATATATGAATTATAAAAAACACTTCAGGCATTTTGGTTAAGAGGTTAGTGACCTTGACTGCTGAAAATCTGCTACTAAGTTTGCCTAAAAGTATGGTATTTTTCATGAATGTTCTAAAAGTTTGAGGATCAAATTCATCTTCCTGTTTGTGATATATTTTTATCGATAATATATATATATTTATTGCGTAATACACGTAAAATGTTGTTACAATAATTTATTTTTGACACCTTATTACCATATATGGGAAGCAATGGGAACATTTTAAATCAATTAATTTCAAATTGTAGGCATTAAAAATTCATTAATAGTATAAAAGAATTTTTCTAAAAGCTATGTATACCTACGTATATTAAGATGTAGAATATATATAATGGTCTGTTGTAATTAGATAGTGAACTGGTGGCTCGTGTAACGTGAAGGTGTAACGTGAACGTGAAAATTAATCCAGTGGTTGACTCTGATTCGAATATTTAGTGCTGATTCACTAAACTTCGGATGTGTTGACTTTTAAATGTATGATTCATGGACTCGTTGTTTAAATTAAATAAACAATTAAATATTAAATAAAGCCTTTTGAACATTTATGTAAGATGTATGTATGTTGTATGATATAGTTAGTTTGTGATGAATCATGCTTATAAATTTACTCTTCAATCTTCAAAGCCAATGCATTTTATGTCCATAAAATTTAATTATATATATTTCTAAATATAACTCATATATATATATGAGTCCGACACGTAATACATATTTAAACGTATATTCTGTAATATAAATCAAAATCTTTCACATTGAATATATTGGCTCTTATTTAACCCATATATTGTTGGGTTCTTTCAGATAAAGTTTTGATTAGAGCAAGGCTCTTTGAACTCGCCGTGTTTATGGACTTTCACTTTACTGTCTAAATAATATTGTACGTTCTGAGGTAATAAACTAATGTTGTTTTACATATTCTATGTTTTTTTTATAAGATTTATTAATAAATTATGTGTAAAGATTATGTCCTCTGAAACGCTTCCAATCTAAAAATGTGAAAAGCACATTGACCCTTAAAATAAAGGTCGCAAATTAATGTCAAATATTCTTTTTACCGGAGCATATTGTTTTCTTACTACTATGGTAGTAGTACTGGGAATGGTCCCACTACCACTACTTTTTAACTAAGGCAAATTACCTAAAATGTAGTAGTTTTAAATTTAATCTCAGTATAGCAAATATGAATATGTCAGTAAAATATGTAACTTATTTCTTAAAGTTGCTTTAAATATCAAATCTTTCATCATATCAATTTATGTTTTTCTAGATACAAAACTGTGTATTCTAGTTTATATGTCTATGTTGAACTAGACTAGCGTATGCTAAGCATGAGATGTAATCCTAATGAGCCGGCAGCGTCTGCAAAAATCCTAGGATAGATAGATTCAAATTTACTGAACAGACATCAGAAAGTTTAATAGTGAATTTTCTCGGAGCACTAATAGAAAACTTTCATCAAAGGTAACTTGTTATGGTTCGTTTAAGTAAAGTCATAAGTTTTGTGGGTTTTTAATTTATGGAGCAATAGTTTGTTGAAGTAAAAGATAGACAGACAGACAGCAGATACAAAGCTTTCTCCTAATAATTAGTGGATAAAAGATAGAGTTTAACTCTCGGTATACGAGTAGTTAGTGGAGGGTGACCGTAAAAAGGAGTAGAAAAAAAAAAAGTTATTTGAGCGTGTCAGATATTCAGAGGGAACGTTGAGTAAACACAAAAAAGTGTCCTATTCAAATAATTGACGATTTGGACGTGGTCAAAAGTCATGACAGATTTTGAAAATTTAAAAAAAAAATTGGCCTTGAAATACTCGAGCGCGTCAGATATTTATACAGGCAGTTCAACTTGGTGTCCTCGTCGTTCTAAATGATAATCTGACATTAATGTGGAGGAATATCGATAATCTGATAACTTAAAAAAAATATATTTTTTTTAATCATTTATTTATGTAAGAATATTATATTACAAGTATTTTAATCTTCATTCTCTCTCGATTGGTATTCGAAATTGGTTACCACATGGCCAATTTATTAGTCATCTTGTGTTTCTGTATGCAGAAGTGATTATGAACTCAATAATTTTTATTTTATATTATAGTATTAACAATAAAACGAACCTGACTCTAAAGTATCTCCTACAATGTAAGGTGTTATGACGATATCTTCTTATAAATGAAAACGTTGTACATCCATAAGATAGATAGTGCAGATAGTAGTGCGTGCATGGTGCGAGAGAGTGAAAAATAGAGAAAGAGTGAGAAGGGTAGAGAAATGCGAAGTGGGAAATAAACAGTTCTCAGCAGCTGTATGCTCTACACTGTATTTATTATTTTACCTACATCACCCCATGAAAATCATCAGATTATATTTTTTCCGTCCTTAAAAGATTTCCTTCAAAATAAAAAAAAACATAATCGCGCTCCAGTATTTCGAGGTAACGTATTTTTTTTCATCTTTGTAACTCCCTTATTTCCTTATACCTCGCTTGAGCCGTCAGATTGAAATCTACGCTGTTCTGCATGTGCTTAACTTACCTTGCCTTCATCTGACGCGGACGAGTTTTTCTGAGGATCGATTTTTTTTACTAGTCTGACAGTCTGCCCTCAACGCAGGCCCTTATATTAAAGGTTCATATATGGTAGGGGTATTTTACACGGTAACAACGTATAATTTTCTGACGCGCTCGAGAGACACGGAAAATCCCCGCTTGGGCACCCCGCTACTACAACCTGACTGTTGGAGCAACCTACATTTGCAGTGATCTAGGATGATAATAGTAATTCAATGACATCTTGAAACTGGTCTGCGACCGTGCCGCGGTTCGAGGAACGGGCGCTTAATTGAGATGTCTGTGTTGAGTGACCAACCTGAGTGTTGGATCAACTTAGATTGGCCCACAAAATATTTTTTTTTTTGGGGTCGTGACTATAGCTGTGGGCCCTGTAGCCGTGACAGATACTTAGGCCACGGGGCTCAATATGTACATAAACAATTTCAACCCTTTATTTTGGTTCTGGCATGTTTTCAATATTATTCCATACTCTAAATTTAAAAGCATTGGTTAGGATTTTCGAAAGAAGCCTAGTAAAGTTCACCTCCGTTCCGATAAGGATGATCATACATAACGGTCGCAGCTTCGAATCCTGCTCTCATTTATCAATAAGTATAGAGATTACAAAAGTATAGAAATTACTATTTAATTATTTTTTTCAATCCACGGTTACTTATCCCTAGTCTAGTAACTAACTACTTCATATTTGTTTCTTCACTAATAAAACAATAGACGATTGTATCATTTTGTCACAAACTTATTGAAAGGGAACGTGTCTTATCAAAATCCTGTAAGAGTGTAAGAGTGATATATATATTGATATGTTCTTATATATATTGTTATATTGACTCCTAGATTGAAATACCTGAAGAATTAAAAAAAATGTTTGAATGTAGAAAATTTATGTCCGGGTCAATGATGAAGAAAAATACCGTGCTGAAACTTGCATATCTTAGAAAAAAATGTATGAACGGTAACCCATGACTCCACACTGGAGCATCGAAGATGAATCTCCATCCCTTTTCTATAATTGAAAAAGAGACTTATGCCCAGCAGTCTTTCGGAGTAGACAGTTTTTTTCGCGTTTTTATAAAATAAAGACTAAACAATAGAAAAGGTATATGAAATCTTGATGTATCATTTCAATAAGAAACTAATACAATCATTATGGTATACTGTTACACACACATATGTACATTAATACACATACCTTTACGCATTTTATTTGTAGGTTTATTTATTCGTTGCAACTGAACCAATATTGGTTCAATAAATGTGGTAAACCACTACACATATTGAATGAGTTTTCCATAGTAACTGATTTGACCAATTTCATTTTATAATAGCTGTGTACAAATATAAGCTTTTCCATCTACAAAATTTTACATCAGTTTTTACAAGAGCTTTCAGTACCTTATTCGGATTAAATTCGGAATATATTAATTATTTATTATGCATTTTCGGACTTCTATGTGTGTAATAAAATAAGATAGTTTTATTTTTAATTGTGAAACCAGTAGTACTTAATTTAATATAAGGCCTTGAAGTGAGTTCCTCATCTATGATATATAATAAAGGTCAAATGGTTTGTGTCACTAATTCAAATAAATAGATAAATCTAGTAGTTGAGTTACAGGATTAAATGTACCTAACATTTTTGTGACAACTTAACTAATATTATATCTAAAAATTTAACTGTTTTTGTTTTAGTTTATGTCTTAGTTCATATTTGGTAATCAAAGTTTTCTTTGACTATCCTACACAACGTATGCATATATATATATATATATATATATATATATGTATATATATGTATGTATGTATGTGTGACTGAGTTTATGTTTACTACAAAATGCAGTTTTTCTAAGATTTTCTTTTTAGTACGTGTTTGCATTTTCATTTAATATTTCATAATAAATAGAGTGATTGTAGTTCGGAATTCAAAAAATCTTTATTTCTGAATTTAGGGTTCTTAAAATGTCCTACATCTTCACTTCGCTCTAAAGCTAATTTCTCGTAATCTATTGCGCTCAATGTACACTCTGTGGTTTGTATTACACTCGCGATAACGCGTCCGCTACAATGTTATCTTGCCCACTCACATGTCGTAAGTCGGTTGTATATTCGCTTATAAAAATTAGCTGTCGAATGCGTCTAGGGATTATTTACTTTCTAGCTCATATTCTCAGTCATTTAGATTGCTTTTCATTCCGTATTATTATTTAAACCTAAAAATGGGTTAGAAATACAATAAACGAAAAATGTTTAGAATTATATATGTTTTAGTAATGATGGATGATAGACAAATCGCCGTAAACAGATTTTATCAAATATTAATTTACTTTTACTTTAAATATTTTTTTTATCACGAACTTTACTGCGGACACATACACTGTGCCGTACATAATGCCAAAACTAAGTCTAGTGTACATTCAGACTATATAACGTGTGATAACAAAGCTGGCTAGACTCGTCTTAATCTTAAGGGAGTGTTATTTTAGACTAATAGCTTAGATTAGCCCTAGGCGTACCTAACACGCCGTCGTCAGTTTATGAAATTATTCAATGCTGTATTCATTTACTAAAATTTTGATAAAATTAAAACATTTATATGACTGATGAAATAAAATGAATGATAAAATAAAATGATTGATTAAATTAAATGAATGAAGATCCAGAATTTATTATTAATATAATTTAGACAAATATATTTTTAATAAATAGTAATATAATTTATAATGTGATATTTTTCGATTAATTACTTTTTACGCTCTACGCTTTATTTCTTAGGACAGAAAATATTGTATGAAAAAGGAATTACAAGTAGAAAAAATGTTATTCATCAGTTGTTATAGAAAAATATAAAACAAAGATAAAATGCTTATGAATCATATTCAAATTATACAATATAACTCAAATAAGTACATTTTAAATGTAATAAAATGTATGAAATAAAATAAAACTGCAAATGCTAAGTCACAAAAACTATAATTCATATTTATATACTTTGAATACGGGGTAGTAAAGAACTATTTTTTTCGGAAAATAACGAAAATTTGAAAAAATTGTGAAGGTACCCTACAATTCGATTTAGGTTTACAAACAGCGAAAATAATAGCTATATCGATATTCACCAATTTTCATATGAAATAAAGGATTTCCAAACAAAGCTTCATCTTGCCTCATTTCATACTTAGGTGTTAAGTTTACCAAACAATTTCCTTTGTGCTCGCCTATCGCTTCATAAAGTTTTTGACCTTGCAGTTTGATATGAGCGCTGGATGGCTTTTGTCTACGGCTTCACGCGCTCGTACATAGAATCTTTTGTTTAACCGAGATAGAAAATAGCCTGTCTTCCAGGCCAAGGTCTACTCGTGTGTAATTTTGGTAGTGATTTGACATGATTTTTCAGTGAACGTCCAAACACAAACATTCTGAATTATACCTAATATTAGTTGGATAAATTGGATGAACATTTTTTTATTTGCAACTTATTTATTCAAAGTATTTTATTATTGATTGAACGTAGATATAAAGTAAATATCCGCATTATTACTGTTAGATAATAATAATAATAAATTTTGGAAACCGCTTTTATTTATAAAAAAATCTGCCTGCTTGTGAAATATTATAGCCTAAAATGCGCTTTATAAAGACTCGCGCTTTATAAAGTGCAGGTCCAGTAACACATGGAGTAGTCTGGGTTTTTGATTCCTTCCTCCGCCTTCCATCATTACACTGTATGCTACCACCGTCTGTCCAAACCATCCAAACCATTATGATGCGTGACGTTCTTCTATAGTGCTGTCGCAACCATTCGCAAGGGAATCAATACCTAAAGGGTATTTCCAGTCAACCCAGAATCTTAAAATTTGGCGTGAAGCAATGTCTCATAGCATATAAAGGAAAAAATCTAAAAACCTTACATTTTTAGTTACATAACATATATTATCTTTTTCTTCATTAACGCATAGAGACATCAAGTTGAAGTATCAAACATTTAGGTCTAATTGCTTAAGATATGAAAAAAATCTAAGTCAATGCAAAAACGCAAAAGGTACAACCATATATACCGCATATTTCGAAACTCGCAACTACCCGCAAGGGAATTACCTAAATTTAAATTGCGTTTATAAACACAATTGAAGTTACCGCAATTACCGCGACTTATCTCTATGTATGGGCAGAACAGAATTGTGAAAAGTAATTATTAGTAAGTAATTATGAATATGTAAAATTAATAGTACCACATTGAAGATTGCAGTTCGAAATGCAATTAGTAATGCAATGGCTAACGGATCATCTCATACCAATTTTACGAATATGACCTAAACTTGTTAATTTACTTGAAAGGTATGTTGCAAAGTAACATAAACATAAAGAGACCAATATATATGTTCAAATATATAAATATACGAGCCCATATGCTTCATAGCTCTTGAAACTGTCCCGTCGCTCTATCAATTGAATTACCGTGTCGCTACCCGCATCGAAATTGAATTCGAAAACCATAAGCCAGTTTCTTACTTTACAAATTATTTATTTAATAACTTTGAAAATTGACACAACCTAAATAACAAATTAACTCTTATTTTTTTTAATCTCTACCGACAAAAAAAAAACTGAGGAATGATAGCAAAATTTGTTAGTTTTTATTTGTGGATGGAAAGTAAAATCGCTACCAATAGTTCGTTTTAAAAATGAAATAGAGGTTAATGATTATTTTATAAGCAAATAAAATACCATTGGATGGTTTATTGAAATGCGCAATTATAATGTAGAATAGAAGCGATTCGTTTTGAAAATACATTAAGTGTTCTAAACGCTACTAGAATTATATTAGTAATCAATATTTAATTATATATTTAATATGACACCAAGTTCTAAATATATTTGTAAAGCCCTAAATCGCTCGTGGGTCGTAATTAAATGTAAAAACATTCACACGGTCGAGAAAGTTTCGTCCTTTTAGATCGTAATAAATTTTGCTGTTTGGGAACAAATGTCTTGTGATGTTTAAATGTTCGTATATATTGTTTTTAAAATATTTATCGTTTTATTGTTGTTGATATTCGTTGATTTTATTACAAAATCAGGATGGATATTAATATATTAAAAAAATGTGGAGAGAAAAAACCATCAGCTGACATTTATTTTTATAACTTTTACATTATACAATTCAAATTAATTATGTGATAAAGTGATTTTGTCTTGTGTATTTATTCGTATTCAGTAACTGGTCATCTTAGAAAAAATTAAACTGATAGGTCCGGTTTAAATGTTCAAAGTCCCAGTATTTTTATACTCGATAGAGAGACCACACGATTAACAATTAAATGATTCTAAGACAGTAAAGTAAACACAATTTTTACGAATGGATTTACGCGTTCTGCTGTAAGATGCTGTAAGATCTTATAAATCAATTAACCATCAAATTCGATCTCCTATATTATTATATGTTATCATATTTTCTGACAATATCAAGTAATAATTGTTTCATGTTTCAATTATATATCACTGTAACAAATTATAAAGTTAAGAGTTATTGATGGCGCGCTTAATTGAAATTTACACATATTAAGCCGCAAAGTAACGTACACACTACGTTCGATTTTATCAGTACAAATATTTCTTACGCATTTGAATCAAAACTCTGTTTAATTATAATTGTTATTATTGACTTTTCTTATTTATGCGGCTTTAACAACTCTGAAGCTAATTGCGATAATTTTCATCGTCTTTTTAGGAGTTGCATTTCATTCAATTTTAGTATCCGTAAATTTGATAACGTTTCTCAGTACTATTTCAAGATTAATTAGTTAAATTTAAACCTAAATGATCCAATTCTTCCTTGGTACTTTAAATATAAATCTCAACAATTGAGGTCATCTCACGTTTTTATATCTCCAGTCAGCTTCTAACCTTAGTTTATTTGTATTTTCACACCATACTGGTTTTATATCTAATTCTTTTACAGTATACTCTATTACACTTCTGAACGGCTTCTCTGATTTATTTCTGACGTACCCGCAAGATACAGGTTTTTAAAAAAAATATCCGTATCTTCACCAAATAATTTTTATAATTGTTTATTTTTGTTTTACTTCTTTAAATTGCGTATATATGTTTTAGTATGTTGTTTTCCTTAACGATGTTTTCATGACATACTTTAAAGATTCTTGTACCTAATTCGGTATACCTTGTGCCATTACAGACAGCCCGCATATAATTTACGGCTTGATTTGACAGCTCGTACTATACACGAAAGAAACCGGGTCGTCCATTTAAATTATAGTTCTACTTTTATATGATCCAACCATGTAATCTATAACATTTAGCTGAAAATGTATAATTATCATTGAGAAATTTTAAGTGTATTATATAAGTTGAAAATTCTTTGATAATTGCTCTTATAATTGTAATGGAAAACTAGCTTGTTTTTTTTATCCACCCATCTAAAACCACTTTCATAATGGTTTTTTTCATTGTTGGTTCATTATTCAAAACTGCTGATTGAATTTATAAGCAAGATACAATATAAATTATAGTCAGGTAAATATATAAAATACTTTTAACTTATATTTTTTTGTAAAAAAATGGATTTAGGTAAAATTTCAATTCAAATTAAAAGGTTTAGTTTTGACAATATGTCATAAAATTATTTTTTAATTACAAATAAAATACTCCTGATCAATAAGTTTCCAAACTGCAACTTTTTCATAACGTCTTTGAATCCTTTTTATCATACAACGAGGAATTCAATTTATTTAAATATTTGTCCAGAACTCGACGAGAAATCCTTGTTGTCAGAATAATGTAATTTAGTATCGTACTCAGTACACTGACCTCGCGAAAATTCAATTAAATAGGACAGTCTTACAACCGAATTTAAACTACAGTTATTGTTATAACTTTTATTTCCCTCGGGCATTGTCCACCAAAAGTTAAAAAAAAAAAATTCTATACGTTAAATATATTTTATAGAAGCAAGAAACTTACGAATAATTTATTATATATATCCAATTATTTTGATACCAATAAGTCCTTAAAAGATTTAAGGGAAAAAGGGAATTTAAATAGAAATTTAATAAAACGTTTACGAAACGAATGAAGTCTGAAGTTTGAAGCATTAAATGTGTCTTATTTTGTTATTTTCTTTAACGAATCTTACTTATAACAAGTTATTTATAAAAAATATCATGGAAACTTTAAGAAAAATATTATATATTCGTTTAAAACACTTAGGTCAGATGAAATTTTAACGTAAAATATTTTGATAATTTCATGAAAAGGAGATCATTACTAGCTATCATTCGAGTCGAAAACTTCGCACAGTTGTTGGATAACTTAGTCATGATCGAATATAGTCTTAATACTATTATTTATGATTTCTTTACTAAAGGAGTAAATTTATTTCAATACGTCCAATGCTAATGTGTTCCTTTTGTCAATAACTATACAATAAAATAACACAATAGTATTAGGAAATATGTAAGCCTAACCTTTTAGTTGATCGAAATACGATCGACTAAAAACTCTTTTTCTGCTATAATAACCTCTTTTTAAAAAAATACTTTTAGATTTAAAAGTAAGAAAAGAAAGGTCTAAGATATCTTATGAAACCTTATTATATATACGTACACTCAAGCCCATAAAGGATTTTTATTGGAAAACTTACTACTATATGAGGCTACATACTACCCAGACTACTAATATTAGAATTTACCTTTAAAAAAATCCAGAGAAATATAATAATTTTACGAAGGTAATACTATTATTATTACCGTGTTTATATTTTTTTAGGAACCAAAGTTCCTAGTGGATGAGGAGGCGAAGGAGGAGGAGGAGGAGGAGGACTAGAAAAATAAGGACAGGAAACCCTCTACAACCCAACGACTACCCTCATCGCTTGAGTTGGACGCCACGAGCCGGAAGAAACAAAACAGCGGCTGTTTTCCTGTCTTAAGCTATTGCTACTATGGTTGAGGCCAGTTTCTATCCCGTTCCGCAGCTAATTTTGCCAACTGTTAGCAATGACTATGCGAGAGGTTCCTGCTTATTGAAGACGCCAGAACTCTAAATAAAAACTAACTATTTTCCAAATTAGCGTGTCGAACCTTTCAAAAGTCGCATAAAAATGATATCCTGAATGTGGTTGAACTTTGAAGTTCTGACTTTTGGTGTATTGGAATAATTTATCAAGGTTTTTAATTATTCTATGCTTGTAATTCTATATTTCAATAAAAAACTTTACTTTTATTGCATACTTTTTTCATATTGCTTTGGTTATAAAATGGAACAAAATTATACATTTAAATATAACATCCCTTCAAAATTGGATTCTCGATAGTTTATTTAATTTAAAATTTATTTTACTCAGTTAGTTATTACATTTAAGATTTTTATTGTTCATATTATCAGTATTTGACTAACATGATTATGTATAATTATATAATTTTTAAGTACAAGTAAAAAAAAGAGTCATAATTTTATAAATATTTTAACTATAATGACGGGTAATGGAGATTAGTTTAGATTATAGTGAGAGTGTGTGAATTTTGTACTAGACTTATGGGATTCAAAGTAAAATTAAAATAAAAAAATGTTTGTTCGTCACTTAAAGTCTGTGTAAAGCAGCTGACTTATAAAATTGCCTTTTATATAAGCTAAACTAAGGCATGATATTGATGCTTTAAAATGTACAAATATTTCACTTACATAAATGAATACGTAATACAAATAAGGTATTACAGATATTGATTGATAAGCTCCGCTATTTTCACAACAGCTACAATGGTTTCCAAATTACACGAGCTTCTTACTAGAAATGAAATATAACTCCACATCAAAGCCATACATTGCACGAATTGGTTATTACTTTTTGTGGAATGGAAAACAGTTCAATCCGATGGCTGTGAAACCCTATGAAATAAGAAATAAAAAATCTATTACAAATATGAAAACACACATATAATACATACATTGGTAGAGTCGTTATAAGCTCGTAGCGTCGTCTCAAGAGCGAAGCCTCAACGATTTAGCGAGTGTGGCATAATCTGGGTAAGCTCACGTCCTTCAAACGACATCTTTCAGTCTGGATACTATTTCAGGATTATGGATGTATTACATATAGCTATTTAAATAATAGTAGAGGAAGTACTATTTAATATTAATAATTCTTAAAAAAAAATCAATATGTTTATGAAAATTATAGAGTATTTTTAATTTTTTATATAATTTGAAAATCGAGGTTGCCATGTTCAAAACAAGAAATTTATTAAGTTTAAGTTTAAATTTCAGTTATTATCTTATAATATTTGTCAAACTTAATGTGAATCTAAATGGGATATATATAGTTCATTTATTATATCACGTGCTTTGAAAAACTCATGTTACGAGATATTGCAGGAATTTCAAAACAATATTTTTTAATTTGTTATTTAACTGAAATACATTGCAATTCTACTAACCGTAACGATTGCTAATTTTCTCTTATTGAATTGTATCTATCTTTTGTATCATCAAAGATATCCATAAAAAAGATCAACCAAAGAATGTACGTAATAATCAAAGAATGCATTCTTTGATTTTGTAACAGTCGCAAATTTCTAAATCGTTAAAACAGTTCTTATAAAATTTACAAAATAAAGAATATATCTTATTATATTGAAATAACTATATATGTAAGCAAATTAAAAGTCAAAAAAATATTGTATACAAATATTTTTTCTTTTTAGGAAAATGCTTATATGCAGCATAGCGCTGGCTGTTAATGTGTAAAAAAAATAGTCAATTTAACAGTGTTTTTTTCTATCCCTCATTGACAGTATCGATTGTTTAAATTGAATTTTAAAAAATCTCATCTTTTCTTTTCTGTACCCCTGATAACGTGTGTGCCAAAATATATGACTATCAGTTTAGTAGATATGATATAAAAGCTTAACAAATATACTAACAAAATAGCTTACCTTCGAAATACATAGAAATGTTAGGTTAAGTAATTAAAAAAAACAAAGTCAGTCTGAAACTGAATCTATCTATAAATTATGCAAAGTAATGTATAAGAGACTAAATAATGGAGAAAGCTTATATTGATTTCTTTATTGCTTTATAATAAGCAAGTGTTGTGAAATAGCAACTGAAATATGAAAAAAGAATATTTCTTATAGATTTATATACTAAAATATCATTTCAGACAGAATTCTTAATCCTGAACAGAACAAAATTTAATATACTATTATAAAAATAGTTTGTCTAGATGTTTGTATCATACTCTTTTACGAAAAAACTACTGAATTTAGATAATGATAAATACATTTCGGGTAAAGTCGCTGGCAAAAACTAGGATAATTGTTTACAGTTCAGTTTCGCGTTAGAATGCAAACTTGTCTAAGAAACAATTAAATATGTTTGTTGACCTTATTTTATTTATAACATCTTATTGCACACAAAATATGAAATAATAAAAGAACAACAAATTAAAGGCGATATATAAAATTTTGTACAAAGGCCTACCTTAATTCTTAATTTGAATAATCAATAGTTTTCAATAGTTATGTTTGACGTCTATAAAATAATACATGCCTTACTGTATAACTATATGAATACTGAATATTATTTGTAACTATATAATATTTAAAAGTTTTAATTTATAATTTCATATTCACACAGTACAGCCTATATAAGATACGGAATTCAAAAACGACAACCTAAGCGAAATTTCAGTCTCGACAAATCGCTTTGAGAGCCACTTACACGAGCGACGAGTACTGGATTTTCTAAGTGCTATATAATCCTTAACACAAGTTGCCTGCTCGGGTTTTGTCCGCAACTTTTATGAAATACAAATATATTTATAACATTATATGTTATTTAAAATTAAAATAATATAATTAAGATACGTTACTGTACGATGTTTTTATTTGATGTCATATATTAATCATTGACGTATATATATGAGAGACTAATCTCTCATATACATACTTCAATGAAGGTCAGACACGTGAATATCAATAATTGTAAGTACAATGGTAATTATTCAGATGAAAATAAATAAATGTACAAACCAATGTACAAACATTAAATCCTATTTTTTTTTTTAAATATAAATAATGTACTTCTTTTTTCTTATTTCAATAGTTACACCGAGAGGAAAATAGTACAGGCAATATGCATCGCAACCCAAAGTGCTATTAAGGCAAGGACAACCAAGAGACATACCAGCTCTTACAGTACCCCTAGTAAGAGTTTTGATGTTACGAATCGATGATAGTTTTCGATCTGTCTCGAAACGAGTTCTTGATTATGATTGGTTCACTAAAAAACACAACCAATCACAAGTAAGAACTCGTTTCGTGACTACACGAAAACTATCAACTTTTTGTAATATCAAAACTCGTAGTAGTAGGGGTACTGATTAATTTATTTTCTTTAATCAATCACAAGACTGATTGACATATATTCAATAGTTTAAAGAACATCAATATTTGATGCATTGTAAAAAATGTAATATATATATTATATAATTTAGACCTTTTCACAACATATTCTTTAGATATATTTTTATATGTTCAAGTAAAATTTAATAACCCTTTTATTATTCGAGTTGAAACTATGGTAGGGCCTAAAATACAAATTATAATATAATAATAAGGTTCATAGAACTAATGTTAGGATGAAGATGGAAAGTAGGTAATGTAACCTTTAATAACTTGTACGCTCCAGATGTTTGAATTAATTTGGGGTTAGGTGTAATTAGTTCAAATGCGTAGTTTAATCGTTGATTTAGTTTCACTAATTTATTGTCAGTCGTAAAAAACTTTAAGGTACAATGATCCAGTGATCCTTGTATGAGTTAACTTAGTGGGACAACACTGTTAAGGTTTTTATTACACAAGTCGTTAAATTGCAAATAAGAGATGAAGCTTCTTAGCATTCCACTGATTCACCGTGCGGGTGCCGGGCCCATCGTGTTGCAGGGCGAGGAGTGCAAACAGCCCCTGGGACTTGCGGCCAGGTGTAGGTTTAAGGGACCACTTTAAAATACTTTAGTAGTAAAAAAAATGATACATTTCAAACATTATTGGTATTGAAAATTGAATAAATTATAATTGTTTTCTTTTTTATGTTTCTCACTTGTAGACTTCATAATTTAATAAACCATAAATTACAAACATTTTAAAATATATAAAGAAGGTAAAACAAAAGTACTGTTGTATTTCTGCTTTTAATAGTTTACGTTTATCTCAATGACACAAGTTATTTAATGTGCAAACGTTTGAAATAAAGTGAAAATATTTTATAATTTACGTTGTGACAATAATTTATGTTATTTAGAGTGACTAATGCTTCTGAAGGTTTACCACGTGTTGTATAATCTTGTATTGAAGTCTCTCAAACAACTTACAACGTGCTCGAGTTTGAATGCCTGCCAGAATTACAGGTCAGCTAAATTATTATAAGGAACAGTAAATGATAAATAAAATTTTACTTTAATTATAGATTTATTTAATTATATCTTACTTTGATAATTATTACGTGGTGAGTTGTATTGCGTAAAAACGTGTAATTTATTCTTCGAGCATTTTTAATACCTTTTTATTGCGTCAATAATTGTATATTATATACACATGTCTTTATCACATTTGTACATAATTATAGATTTAGTATGATTACATTTATATAGACACAGAATATTATATTTGGATATTTAACTACCGATAAGCCTATGAGAGTAGTTTCGAGAGGGACTTTCACTCTCCAGAGTATAAAGAGAATATGGATTAACTGAATTAAATACACCCTTGTCGATTACACGTCTCTTACACTATAAATGCTTTAAGCTTTAAGCTTTTAAAGCTGCTTTTTGTTTCGTTAAAAAATATATGTTTTTAACATTGCTTTTTTTCAGCAATAGTATAGTAATTTATAACGGATACCAAAAATTCCCATCCGAATTGGTTTCGTTTACATTTCATGAATGTGTCAACCTAGCAATAAATTTTTGAATATATATTTTTAACATTTAATGAAGTTTGTATGTAATGGATACGAATTAAAATATACAATTTTTTCTTAAAGAACATTTCAGAAAACTTTAAACAAACGTTTCAGATGTGCAAGGAACACGTCACTTAAAAATACAAAATAATAATAAATATTTTGTATTTTTAATTTAGAAGTAAGTAACCATATATAAAACAAGGAGATTAAGTTGCTTAATTAATATTAAATATATCTTTATTTTCATAGTTATCAAATAAAATAGTGTTTATTATTTGGCATTCTTTAAAGCCCAGAAACTAATTTTTAAGCCACGGCAATTTGCCAATATAATACATTGATGGTTTGAAACTCTGGCAGCTCGTATGGTATCATACTTTCTTTGCTCGAAATTGGCGTCTCGTGCTCCGTAATGTACAGACCCCTGTAGTTGCTTAGAGCTCCAGATCCGGCTTGCATCAGTTAAGTCGTGAAAAATATATCAAGACATTTGTGTCTTCAACAAGGGTTGATATAAAGTAAATGTAGGACTTTTAAATTAAGCGCAAATAATGTCAAAACTAACCTTTTCCATAACATTTTATTATTCATAAATAAAATAGGTATTTATCTGTTCTATAATTATAATTTTAGAATGAAAGGGCTGAATGATACATTTAATATTAACAGGTAATTTAATAAATTTATTTTAATTTTAGTTGCTGTCGTGGCTTTAAAAAATATTTATTTATTAGCCCCATATTGTAAATTTAAGTAATAAACACCTCAACTGACAAATTGAATTAACTATAACGTAATGTTTCTGCACAGACTTGTGAAATAGGTTTCAATAAGTCTGTGTGTAAATCTACTTTTAGTTCTGAAGATTAGGATATTTAAATTCAAAAGAAAAAAATCAAACTCATCATCACTCATCAAAATTGTAATATTAGTTGAATCAAGCGTTAAGCTATCACTAAGAGACGAAGTTGCTTAGCATTCCATGGATTCACCGTGCGGGTGCCAGTCCCATCGCGTTGCAGGGAGAGGAGTGCAAACAGCTCCTGGGGCTTGCGACCCAGGTGTAGGTTTAAGGGGCCCCTTTAAAATGCGCATTCACGCTCACCATCAACTGGTTGCGCTCCTCTCCCTACCTAACCAAATTTGGAATGAACCTACCAATGCCGCCTTTGAAGTACGTTCTAGAAATGAACTGATGATAGTTCTAAAGAGGCCGAGATCTTTAAGTAGGTTATAGAGATATTTCGCTGTTAGCTGCGAGAGGTACTCGCTCCCACTTCTACTTAATGAGTACTTAATTTTGACTAAACTCCCTACTGATATTTTGTTTTGTTGTAATTTTAAACCAAACCATGTTCTTCCGTGAAAACAAGACAAATTGCGTAATAAACTAAACAAAACGCAATTTAGGTGTCTGTATTATGTAACTGACGTCCGTGTTTTTTTAAAAATGAACACTTGACAGTCTATGGTTTAGCTTAGGCCATCTTATAACATTAAAAATATAATATAAATACTACGTTTTAATGACTTTTAATATTATATTTAAATTTAGAGTTACGTTCTGAAATAGATGGAAATAAAAATAGCAATAAAGACACGTAATTACTTTCTTATTCCCGTGAAGGATGCGATGGATGCACCGGGGTCAATAGAGCACCTGAGATTGATTACTCTACAATGAAGATATATAGAGACGATCAACAAGATTAATGAAAACTTAAACGGCTCAGTGCTCTATAAACAAATACATTGTGTCCGGTCCTTTTTTGACACGTGTGCACCCTGCTCCAATATGGCCGACTTCCTTTTGGGTTACAGAAAACGTAGATTAAATTAGTAGTACCTTTTTAAAAAATCAGATCTTTTTTTTTCTAATGGATAATACTGAAATAATGTAAAGTTTTTTTTTATTTTAGTGACTTTTATATCATAACGCGTGAAAAAAAAATTAAGAATATAAATTAACCTAATGGGTTGATTATTTTCCTGCAAGTGTACAATAACATTATTTAGATATTTTTTTAAATTATTAAATACGATATTTTATTAAAATTGTAATAATTATTATAATATTATACTTATTTCATATATAAACTTTCTTAATTTACCTCTAAGAATAGATTTTATCTTAATTATATATACGTAATAAATAAAATGTATGAACTAAATAAATTAAATATTCACAATTGTCTAGATATATTACGGTTCTTTAAAACATTTTTTTTTATTTTGACTTCTTATAATATTGTTTTTTTTTTGCTCTCAAAATGCTGTACGTGGTTGGTTTTGTCATGGACTATTCAACTCTTCATGAATATTTATTTCTGGAAGAAGATAAATCTGTAAAAATCTTAATAAATAACTCTATATTAATATTTAAATTAATAATACCAAACTAATATTAATGACTGTAATAATACAATATTCAAAAGGCATTATCGTGAAATTAATGCGTCATGGGACGAACCATTCTCTTTCAACGTACCAATTATGTCGCCTTGTAATTAAACTTAACATCTGTAACTGCTAATTTAATATAAACCTTATGTCCTGCCAATAAGGACGCAGTCATAAGTTATTCAAATCAAATTTGAGGTGAGCGGTAAATAGATGTTTATGGTGACATTAGGGTTGCCGCTACATTGATAATAAAGTGACCAAAATCTGATTAATTTCAAGGTTGTGAAATATTGAAATTAATTAATGCTTAATTTAATTGTTATAAAGAATTGTTTATTTGTTTTACTTAGATATTAAAATTTAACTAAAATGCATTCATTGCGCAGGAGACGGTATCCGAAATATCGCTGGTATGAGTCTTGTTGCTGTCGAAAGAGTTCCATTTACATATATATATATATTATTACATTAATACAGAGGGTGATATATACACTGTTAAGATTTTTAAATCAATATTTTGGAATTTCAAAAGATACCTTGCCGATATGGCATCTGTATACTCAATCCGTTATGTTACGTTGGTTTAACACTTTACGTGTTAAATATATCAACTTTTTAGAAAAATATCATACACAGCAACAGCAAATATATAAAGTGTAAAGATTGAAATGCACCGCTCTCTTGAAGGAAGCGGAGGAAGCAAGAGACAAAGACACACGGAAATAAAAGGAAGTGGTCTGGGCTTTCGCCTGTTTCAGTCATAGTACAGTACAGTAGTACAGTAGTAGATACAAAAGTTACTCTACGTAAATCTTTTGTAAGAGGTTCCTACTTTTTAAGTGGAAAAGATTTAAATAAATAAATATCGCAAATGCCGGCTCTTATACTAGTCGCAGACAAATGACGATTTTCGGAATAAATATTAACATTTAGTTGAACGAATATTAATTTGAGTTTAAACTTCGTATAGTAGTTTTGTCAAAGCGATTTTAAGTAATTTAATGGTTATAAGTAAATATAAAAATTAAGTAAAATTGTGACAATACTGGCGTCTTCAAATCATACATAAATTTTATATTATATTTTATTAAATATCTCATTAGTCGAGTAATTCAAATTGTAGGCAAATTCTAAAGTCTCGGAAGATCTAACATCCGGTTGACGTCGCGATGCTGCGCTAATGGATCTTTAATTATTTTAGAATTATACACAATGACTTGAGTTCGTATTTAATTAACAATATTTAACATATAAGCGTGATCTTCTTCTAGAACATATAGTTTTAGTTGGTTATTTACTATTGAAGACAGTGCAAGTTAATTTCCCGTTAGATGTTTTCAAAAAGTCTGATGAACTATGAATAAAATAAATAAATCGAAAATGTTAAAACCATGTGATAATATAATATATATATATCATTATTACATTATAATATTATTATTTATTATCGTAAACAACGTATATAATTCTAATTAATATACTGACTATGAAATATGTATTGACTTATATTTGTCTTTCTGTATGTGTGTATGTTGGTTTTGAGTAGTACGCGTGCAAATACCTGGAAACCAAAGGTTAGGAAAAGGTGGGCTTACTAAATGGTGACTATTTGCCATAAGATGAACAAACAATAAGAAAATTTGAACCAAGGCTTGAATAGAATATTAAATAACGTGAATAACATGACAGATAAATACAAGATACATTAGTTAATATTAAAATTGAGTGACCGGTTATATTGTCAATTCTTACGGGAGATACGGAGGAGACAGCATCTTTTATGTAAATTATCTACCATTTCATTAGCGAATACTCTTAAATATTTTTCAAACAATGGAATTCAATTATTTTACTTATTTTATTCAATTTTTTATAAGTAGTCTATAAAATAATTATATGTTTTATTAAATTTTACCTTTATTTAAATTAATTTATTTATGACGGAAACTGCTCAGGCTGAATCATTACAATACATATATTATAAAAATAAGGCATTATGCAAATGGCATTATTTTAAATTAATAATTGAATTTAATGCAATTCAAGCTTACTGGGAAAACACTTTAAAGTATTTAATAATTGAATATTTTATATAAATTCGCCCCATGTGCTGTTTGATAGGATTTATGTCCTATCCAGGTGCTATATTCAATTTAGATATTTATTTGATAACAAAATCTGTTTAAAAATTATATTTTAATATGTTGTCTATTGTTTCACAAATCACAACCATTACCGGAGAATCGAAAAAAAAATTCGTCGAATCAACATCGAATTTTGCACTTACGATTTATTAATAATTAATTATTATAAAGCGACGTGACACCGGAGTTGAAATTGAGTGATTTTAATAAATGCAATTATAATTAAAAGAATTACAGACTATAATTCATACAAAGGTTTTTGACATTAATTTATCATTAGATAATAGGATTTTTTTTGCAATTTTTTTGAAACCCATGTCAAATTAACGTTTTTACAATTTGTTGGGTTTGTAAAATATACAAGATTTCAATGGATCATTCCATTATAGAGACGAAACTTCTAAGCATTCCATGGATTCACCGTGCAGGTGCCGGGACCATCGCGTTGCAGGGAGAGGAGTGCAAAGAGCTCCTGGGACTTGCGACCCAGGTGAAGGTTTAAGGGGCCCCTTTAAAATAGGCATTCACGCTCACTTTAATTGATTGCGCTTCTCTCCCTACCTAACCAAATTTAAATTAAACCTACCGATGCCGCCTTTGAAGTACGTTCTAGAAATGAACTGATGATAGTTCTAGAGAGGCCAAGATCTTTAAGTAGGTTTTAGAGAGATTTCGCAGTTATACCTCTCGCTCCCACTTCTACCGCGTACAAATTAACTATATACCTATTCCTGGTCAGTTCATAATAATTGTCTACTTTATTTGTGTGATACTTGGCGATGTTAGTTTCCCATGGAACAGTAAGCTCCACAAGTATCACGCGCTTTAACTGTCTAGAGCACAGGAATATGTCCGGTCTGGATGACAAAACAACAATATACTCAGGGATTCTATACTGTTTCTCATACGTATCCATCATTATAGTTCAATCGCGAACCGCCTCCAAGATAGAGTGAGGCTTTTGTTTTGTTTTTTTAGACGAGCCTTCTTTAACGAACTCTATGAATCTTTTGGTGGTTGTTATACCCTTTTGCGCTCTAGCTACTGAAAGACTAACCACTTCACGTATGATTTCTAATACTTTATCGTGGTGACTCGAGTATTAACCTTTTTTTTCCAATAGCACCCTACAACCTACCAATAAGTGTTTAGCCGTTCCTACTGTCTCTCCACAGATATTGCAGGACTTTTCGGTAGCTTTACCCCATCTTACTAAATTACTTTGATCTGGGAGAATCATTTGGAATGCATTTATATAGAATTTTAGTAAAGAGACCAATCATGAAGTAAGGTCTACCTCAATGCTAATGGAATACAAAAGTCGCCTATGGTCACCCACTCATTTTGCATTTCTAGATTCATCGCGTGTACTTGAAGTCGTGACTCCAGCTCTGATGCATTTTTATCTTTTGGAAGAGATGTTACAATAACATCATGAGATTTTTCGATGATATGTCTTTTCGTAACTCTTAGGTATTTATAGATCTCCGATGGTATCTTTAATTTCATCCCAAAATTTTTTCAATCTCTGAAAAAAGTTGAAGAGTCCGCAGAACGCGCCAGCCCAAACCACGACTTTTTTTATAGAAAAAAGTCGTGGTTTTGCGTGGCTATATTATTCTTTGTAACAATATGTGATTAAAGTTAATATCTTGGAAGATACTAGCTGTCAAATCACATTCCTCTTTAAACAAGTATAAAAGAATTATCAAAATTAATTTAAATAAAGTAAAAAAAAATAATAAAAAATATGTATAAAATAGATAAGAATAAAAAATAGAAAAAACTGAATAATGAAAAAATATAATACAAAGATAAAAACAAAGTTTTCGAAACTATTAACCGTATTTATTAAATTTTCGCTTAAAACTTTATATAATCAATTTTTTTCTAAATAAATCACATATTTACTACTACTTGCTTTTTTAACCTAAAGCGTATAGTACACGTGTGTAGCTTGGCCTCTTGTTTGATGAAGTAAAGAAACACGACTTTCAAGTTTACTTTATCCAATAAAAACATGACAAGGATACTGAACAAAGTAAGTTAGGTAATACGAAGACAACTCTGATTTTGTCTTTGTAAATTTAGCAATCGACAGCCCAGGTCTTACTTACGTTACCAAGTTTCCAGGAAGAAAAACAACCGACAACCCAGCTCTTACCTATTTATATTTTATCAATATTCCAAAAAAAAATGACTGTTGTTAAATTATTACAACTAGTACATACATATATTAACTAAGCAATAGGCGACGACAAACAAATTTAAGTACTGATTAATTGCAGTAGCAAACAAATTAATGATATTGAAAATTGAATAGTAATAGTAAGATTAGATCGAAATTGATTTGTGAATATTTAAGTGTAGACTATATATATGACATATTCTATTAAAATGAAATCCTACTTAAAATAAACAGAACAAAAATGCAATACGTTAAGCTAGAAAGGATAAATATACCTTTTAAAGTATGCCTAATATTGTCTTAAAATAAACCTTCATAAGAAATATAAATTATTAATAAATTACCTTACAATATTTCTGTTTTTTGTTGTAACTATACTATTTTAAAATGTATCGACTACATTTAAAATTGTTCAATTAGAAAAATGTTTCCGAAATACACAAAGGGACAGATTTTTCATTGTTTTTATGTATTCTTAGATGTACAATAAGTATTCTGTGCAATTTGTAATGATATTTTCATACTGTTTATGTAAGCTATATTTTATTTCTAATCACCTGATAGCGGATATAGGTAACGTTGTTATTTGATTGAAACATAGATATTATCTTGAGAAAATTAAAACTTACAACTAACCAATTACAATCAACCAATATTAGATATCAAAATATATTATACTTATATATATATATATATATATATATATATATTTATTGATAGTGATATAGACTTTTCCCACATATTTATTCGTAACTAATTTAATGTTTATAAATTCATACAGCTGCCGTAAAATATTTTTTTGACATGTACTTGTCAATGCTTGCCAATGCTTGCAGTTCCATCCGCTAACAAGTACGTAAGTATAGGTCGTAATAAATCATAAATGCAAGTATTGCCAATGCCTGCCAATTCTTGTCAATGCTTGCAGTTCCATTCGCCAACATGTAAGTAAGTATAGGTCGTAATAAATCATAAATGCAAGTATTGCCAATGCCTGCCAATTCTGCCAATGCTTGCAGTTCCATTCGCCAACATGTAAGTAAGTATAGATTATAATAAATCATATGTGCAAGTATTGCCAATGCCTGCCAATACTTGCCAATGCTTGCAGTTCCATTCGCCAACATGTAAGTAAATATAGGTTGTAATAAATCATATGTGCAAGTATTGCCAGTGCCTGCCAATACTTGCCAATGCTTTCAGTTCTATCCGCCAACATAACTTAATATTTCACATACTCAGCTTTATATACCTCAAAATTAGACATGTTTGTGTGACTTACATGAACGGTTGTTTCCGTTTTATAAGTTTGTGATTAATTAGACTAGGTCTCATACGTGCTCTGAGTTCATGATGATGGAATTGTTTCTTTTGATGTATTATATTTTTTGGTGCTACCATTTGGTTATTTCCGCTACCTACATAAGACATCCCTAAACCAAATATTGCATAGTAATTTAAAATATACATGATGGGAAGCCATTTAATATAAAACACGTAATCAATCTCAATATATTAACTAAGCAAGTTGTAGGTAAAATAAATCATGCAATAGGAAAATAGAAAGAGAAGATTATTTTTATCGTGAATACAACATTCATTAATATACGCCATTCAAATAATTAAAATTTAATTTATTTTTAGCATGACAAAACTAAATATTGTACTATAAGGATATAGTATAACTATTTTTGACAATCTATACATGTAAAGAAGAGTTACGTTTATTTCGTACATGTTGGCATTAAAAAAAACCCTTCACCGAAAGGTGGAGATAAATTCCCCATTATTATTATTATTATGTTACTTAAAAAATGTATCGGATGAAAAACTTCTGAGACATAAAATGTACGCTTTATTTTAACAAATTTAGTTTATTATATAGTATCATAATCCTATTTTAAGCAGATCAGGTTTTAAGTTGACCGTTACTGATTTGAGAAAAATCTCAAAAATAAATACGGGGTGGGGAAAATCCTCTGGTTCAGAAAGTGGAACCTCTTTCGAAATTGTACAATTTAATTAGTAAATACTAAATCTACCAAAATGTTATTAAAATTTGAATAAATAAATAATGTAAAATAAACCGATACGGGTAGTAGATAGTAGATAGTAGATTCGAACCCGCGAACGCAGGAAAACCATCCCGCCGCTCTACCAATTGAGCTACCGCTGCGCTGCGGTAGTCGCAGCAGCGAATTTGAATTTGAATCCTTGCTCTTATCAGTTTATCTTTCATTTTATATTTATTAAAATTTAAATAAGCTTCACATAGCTGGCTATACATGCTTACAAATATTTTCAAAAATATGATTAAATTTTTTGAAGCCAGTGAAGCTCTTAAAAGCAGACAACTGATATACAAAATTGCATTCTGAATAATTAAAAAGTAATTCATTACCATTTTAATCATTACTAATTGACCGTGTCGCATCTCTTACATTAAAATCACCTATTATTATGAAATCATCGCGAATATCCCCAATTTGTAAATCAGAAATACACTCATATAAATTTAATTGTGATGCGGGTTGGCTGACATTATGTGGAAAGAAACCACAAATAAATATATAAAAAATTAATAGATATGCCTTTATTTAGAGACATTTTCACTTACGAAATGTTTTCAATGGAAGAAAGAAATAGGCAAGATAATATCACAGGATATAACTATAAATTCAATGCGTACCGCTATTAAAGTGCCGCCTCCCATTGTGACCTTTGCACGGCCAAAATCACTATCGCTGCGTTAAAGTGTATCGTTCATCAAATAATTCGCCGTCAAAAACGGCCGGTAAAAGCCACATCTCTATTAAGCAGATAATGTCATAACTTTGGGTTAATACATTTACAAATAAAATTAGTAAGACTTTATGCTGTGCGCGAATATATTTAAAACTAAGTATATCAATGAATAAATATATATTTATATAAATTAAAATTATGATCAATAATAAAATAAAGGCAATACAAACAATACGGAATATAAAAAGTAAAATTGTACTTCACGTTCCGTATTATTCTTAGGAAGAATAATTAAAATAATTTACAGAACAAAATAAATGTGAAATATAATCATTATCATTGTTTTTTTATTTTTTTTTCTCTTTTACTTTATTGTTTTTTTTTTTTACTTTTTTATTTCGTATTTTTATTTTTATTTTTTTTTGTTTGCTTGTCTTGTACTTTACATATTTGTGGTGTGCAATAAAGAATATATATATATATATATATTCTGTTCAAATTAAGAGTTTTCTATCAATAACAGTCTACATAATATCTCGATGGTAAAATTTTCTACATAAGATAGAGATTTTTTTTCTGGGCATTAAAACTTACAAGAATATAACAAATGTGCTTTCTTATATTTATTCTCAAAATATTATATGATAATATTTGATGCTAAAATATTAGGTTTAAATGAAATGTAATCTTTAATTAAACTTTACAAATTAATAATCTAATATTTATATTATCTTAAATGAATAATCTACACTTTTATTCGGAATATATTAAAGAATAATTAATTGATTAAAGAATTCTGATAAGCACAATTGGATTAAAACACACTTTATTATTCGGACAATTAGAATGAATAAAATATATATTACTTCAGGGCTAGTAAACAATCCGCTTTAAAAATTTATCGTTTAAATGATGCAAAATAAAATATAAAGGCATTTGTGTCATGTTCAATGACTGTTCCACTCAGGCACGCATAAAAAAATATTTGTAAGCCCATCAATTAACTATTTACTCTCAATTTGAAATGGATATTTTTTTCCAACGATAAGCAAACAAATGAAGCCTGAAAAAAAGGTACAAAACAATTCGTATTTTTTTGTTTTTCGTGTTTTGTTTTATATAAATAATACCCACATTTGCGTTTTGATATTTATGTCATTGTGTGAAAAGTCACTTGGTTATAAGCTATCCCGTCATTTGTCGACATACAGTAGTAATCAGTTCAATCATTCATTCATTCATTCATTGACAATAATTCTATACATATTGTTAAATTTTAAATAAACAGAAATATATAAATCGAAGAATTTAATATATTTTAATTTTTAAAAATCGAATATTTATAATTAAAATTTTGACTAAAGTCATGTTATATCAACCGCCAAACAAAATAATTAAAAATATTTTTCCATTACAATGGAGAGAAAAAGAGAGTGAAAAGACGGATAAATTCAAACATAAATCACATAAACTTTTTAATAACGTATCATTAGTTTCAACGCAGCATTAGAATTTAATTCAGTATTTCAGCAAAATGAAATAAAGTTCAGAAAAGAGATGCGTCTTCCTTTCGAATATTTAAAAAAAATAACGATAAGTAAATAGTGACAAGTATTATTTTTGAATAACCATAGATATATATTTTGAAATTTTGACAATTAGATTAAAAAATACAGTGGTAGGTATATTATACTAAAAATAAAATATATATTTTTATAATAATTTAAAATAACATTAAGACCACAATTGGAATAAATAACCCATTTATAAATAGGAAATATTATAATGGTCTATTTCATATATTTAATAGCCACTTTAGCCGTGACCTGAATGGCCACTTGATCCTCAGAGGTCCAATAAACTGAATGTGTACGGTGCTACATGACCCTGCCAAGACGGACTTACCTTACCTTTCCTTCTTTGGTAAATGTCAAATAATGACGCACTTTCTATTTAATTAAGTAAAAAGCGCTTCTTAAGTTACATTATGAGGTATATATATATATATATATATATATATATATATATATATTATATATGGCAAATTATTTTTTTGTTTATTTTTTCATTTTTTTTTTAATTGACTTGAAGTTAATCTTGTAATCACATATTTAAATATATGCTTTAAGAAAATTTTAAGACGACATAATAATAGTATAAAATTATTGGCGTTAAAACCAAACTCATTTAGGAATTTATTAATTAAATCAAATTAAAGAATTCACTCGTTTTTTAATTGTTGTGTTTAGGCCAATATGTTTTTATGAATGAAAAATATCTTTAAATACATTTAATAAGAGTTTTAAGAACATCAAATTCTAATTTATTATTATCTAGATTAACTCAATAAATAAATTATTTAAACTTAACTAAGCAAAATTGTAAGTAAACTAATTTAACTTAACTTAACTTTACTTAAACTTTGAAATCAAATTTGCATGAAGTCTATTCGTTGTAACTTGTATGTAGCAAAAAAATATATAGAAAAAAAATTCAAAATAAACATTTGATGAAGCAACTGGTATGATGCTTTTTAGAGTAAGAAATTGAGTCAATAAAGAACTCATGTTTTTGAAGAAGGATTTATGTTTCGAAGTCGAATTATGGGTACGCGTAAATTTTCAAAGTAAGAAATTTCCAACATCCAACTTCGAACCCTTCGAGGACTCATGCACAACAACTTAGTTTAAAATCATTACATGATCAAAAAAATAGTTAACGATTCAATAAAGGACATACGGACAACAACGGTTATGTATTTTGTCAAAATGTCAGGCCTTGAAACCCATTTAAATTTTTCTAAAAGGCAACTCTACTGGTACCCTAATAATTTATATTTTATATAATATTATAAGGTTACCGTATTTCATAAGCAAAGGTAAGTCACAAGATAAAATTCAGGTTTAATAAACTAAAAACACTTTTGTATCCAAAAAGAGTCACATTTATCAAACACGAAATAGACTAACCTTTACCGCATGAAGAAATATACTTAAAAAATGTAAATGCGACATGCGAATTTTATAGGAAGCACTAAAAATAACTTAAATACAGCGTTTCTGAATAATAATAATATTTAACATGTTTTTGCATGTTTAAAATTATACAACACTATATGTAATTTACTATTACAGTTGAAGTTACCACCTATGACTAAATCTCCACTTTCCATCAGGTTGTACGTAATCAAGTGTCAATTTAGTTCGAATATAAAAAAAGAATATATATATATATATATATATATATAATGGTTATAATTAAAATAAGCTGTATGTTTATGTGCTTGTAAATATTTCATTGATGCAATTATTTTTCTATGAATTCTAATATTAATCTAAATTAATCTAAAAAAACTCTTGTTTAATTGTATCGCTCTTAAGAAGAGGCATCAAATTCATGGAATGTCCCCAGCATAAAATGAAGACACAGCTAAAGTGGCAACCAATCGGATTGAAGCATAACATTGATGCTGTTTAGAATCCAATATAATATAATTACATATTAAAGTAAATACATTTTAATCATACCTTATATTATACCCTATACCTTTTGCTACTTCTATTGCGACTACATATAATTCTCTTAATACATATTGACTTTATTTAAAATGAGTTATTTTATTAGATAGATCATTTTTATTACATGAATTCGAAAATAGAGCTTGTTTACCGAAATTAATTATCGTTAAAGGGTTTGGTATTCTCTAACGAGGGTATGTCTTTGAAACAGAAAAGGATGTACGATTGATAAGATCGCTGCACTTTACTTTCTTTTATAATATTTTATGTATGAAATATATATTAAAAATGTTACGTCTATTTCGAAGAGGTGACCATTTAAACTTATACAGTAGCTGTCCGTATGTTTGGTTGTATATAAGATATACTACTAGTATAAAATATAAGAAGAAAAATAAAAGTGAACGTGTTTATATACTTTCAATGCAGAAAAGACACTAAAAGATTGCGTTCTAAAATGTTGTAATTTAAGCGATTTTGAACAACATTGTAACATGGAAGAATTTTGGTCCTCGAAGAAAATCTCTTTTGTAACACCTATAATTCTAAACAACATGTAGCTTTATTAACGCTATTGTTTATATAAGATTTAAATCAATTTATGTACCAGTCAATAATATTTCCTGTCTAATTTAACTCTTACGAGACCATTATGTAATAGATGAACTAGAGACGTTTATTTTTCCTTTCGGTTGTACTTTACGTGGACAAATATGTTAAAAGTCATAGCTCGACCTCATTTATAGAACACACATTAATATAATTATTCATTAATTCATTGATATTCATCAATCTCATAGCCATTTGTACCTACATAAAAAGATAAATATAAATTGAAAACCAAATCATTATTTTATTCGTAAAATATTTAATCAGTCGGAAAAACAATCAGAAATATTATTCAGTACCACATCTCACACTTAACATTGTCAATCGATAAAAAACAATATAATTCATTATAAAACTGTTCTGACTGCGATAGAAAAATGAATGTTTGTCATTTACACGATTTTAAACCAAGAAATCGTTTCCAATATTCATTTAGTACTTTCGTTATACTATTCGTATAATTTAACTTTTTGATATTATTTTGCCACCGCCTTTCATTGAGATATACCGTGGCATCAAATAACTACAAAATATCTACGAATTGCTAATAATTGAAGTCACTGGCAAAAGCTAGTATATAATGTAACTAATACAAGAAACGCGCAGACTGACTCCACGCTTATAAACATACTATTTCATACAGATATTTTTACATATAATATAACTGTTATTCCGTAATCATATCTATGATTTAATATCGCATCTAAGTATGCATAGTCTGTGATAGTGTCAGATAAGTATTATATATTTCTACATTCTTATACATCCTTTCTACTTCATCTCCCCCCAGTCACTATTACCTCAAAGAGGAGGTGAGGAGGGTAAAAGTGGACCACAACGGTCTTATCTGTATTTTCATCCACTTCCAGACCGCGACAAATAACCTAAAAAACAAATTACGTTACGTTCCATCTTTTCCAATTACCTTGACCAAAGCGCAAATTATATAATTTACCAATTTGTTTGATAATAGTTAAATAATAATCTTCTTCGTCTTTTTGTATTTTGTATTCTTATTCAATATTATTTGTAGATCCTCAAATAAATGTATATTTAATAGGTATTACTGTGTTTATTGGTTTTTCGCCTGTGTAATCACTTCTCGATAGATTTACTGTAAAATGCGTTACGTAAAAATACTTTTGACTGTAATCTTCAAACAATTGGCTGTGGATCAATCAGTCTTTGTATTTTTTTATAAAAAAGAAAATTATAATATTACATTCCTCTTAAATTGGAAGGTCATGGTCAAAAAAATAAAAAAAACGTTGCTTTCATATCAAATATTAGAAATACTATAATTGAAGTTTCAGACTCCAATTAATAAGCTGACGTTGGAGACCAAAGGAATGTCGGCAATTGAATATATGTTATATGTAACTTCAGTAAACACACACAAACATTTAAATAAGAACTTTATTTATAAATAACATATTTTATTTGTAAATGAATTACATTTTGATAGCTAGAGCTTTGCTGCAGTCATTATAACTTGTATTGGCTGGCTCGATAAGAATAGTTCTATACTACTACAGATAGGCGTGAAGTCCTTATTCGTACAATGAATGTGGGAGCCGGAAGCCGATACACGAACGAGGTAGTTGTCGACCCTCTCCCCGTTTTCCTAATGCTCTCTCCCCCTTTCCTTAAAGCAGAACCGCATTTGCATGTATATATTTAAATACCTTATATTTACCAATGTGTATTGACCATTGAAAATCACATAATATATATTTTTAAATGTATATTATGTGATTTTCAATGGTCAATGTTTTCAATTTTCAATGTGTATCCCAATAACTTGTACCATTTCGATATTGTATAATTTTAAACTATTGAAAGCGTCAGAACTATATATAGTTATGTTCCTCTACTTCGTTCGAAAGGAAGTTTCTTTTCTTCGTATTTCCAGATATATGCGACATAGTTTTAGTTCATAAAGTGTAAAGATGGCGGTATGAATTCCGGAAATTCAACGTATCAGACTTTCTTGTTCCAGGGCAGGGTGTAAATAAAGGCTAGGTTCGTTTTTGGGTAAGACCGGGATATTGTACACTTATTCAAAAATGTGTTTTTTTTAAATTACTTTATTTTGTTTGAAAGTATCTATAAACATGTATAGATACTTACTACCATGTGAAGCTTATTTAAATTTTAATGAACATAGAATGAAAAATAAACCGACACAGGCAGGTAACGAACCCGCGACCTCTGGGAAGACAATTTTTAAGAGGTCAGTGGCTCAAATCCCTTAGGAAAAATAACAATAAATTAGGAAAAATAACTTAAGCCGAACTGATTTTTTTTTCTAGTTACTCTCAGTTATTAAAAAGGTAAAGTGTGTAGGTAATGTAGGTAAAGTCTATAACGTAGAGAACAACGCTGGAATAAACATTTGTCAAATTAATGTAATGTTTATATATCTTAATGGCGTTGTGGAGAGCGCTATAATTTATAATTATATTATTCGATTTTTAATTATACTTTAGCCGTAAATGTGCTGTTTTTTTTATATAAAACATAAGCAAAAGTTAATTAAAAACGGCATCATTTTAGATAAATAACGTGCAAGATGAATTTTTTTTTTAATTTTCACATTTTTTTCTGGCACATAAATATGTCAATACGATCATTACAGACATACTTTTCTATAAATAATGTGTTATTTGCTTTATTACTCATTTTATATATAAATGACGTATTATTTACAAGAAGTAATCACCTATGTTAAAATAGTAGTATAATTACTTTGTTTCACGCCGTAAACTTTCTCTCAAGAGAGAACTCGCTCGCTACTGCATTTACCGAGATCAGTATATTTCCTTTGCTAGACCTATTTACAACTTAGTGCTTTGAATTTAGGAAGCAAGCCATGCATTTGACAATGCTTTGTGCCAATTATGAGTTAATTAGAAATCTCATATACCCTTGGGAATAATTTTCATTGTATGGGCCTATATTATGCCAAGTGTGAGACCTATATTATGCCAAGTGTGAGACCTATATTATGCCAAGTGTGAGCCCCGTAGTGGGCTTTATTTTTGTCACAAGATTTTATGGTAAACTCAACATAAAGATATATTCATGCCAATATATTTTTTAACATGTTTATTTACAAATGTTATAAAAAGATAATTTTTTGAATGTAGCGTAATAGATTTTGTGATCGTAATTTAATTATAGTACTTACAATGTAAATTATAATAGTTTAATAAAAGAATACAGAATATATTAATGATTGGCTCATAGTTTGAAAGATTACAAATATGAAACGCTTAATCAATCACAGAGCGTTCTTAATCACGTGGTCTTCGAAATGATTCCTTCGTCAATTTTAGAATTATATAAGAATATAAACAATTAACAATTAACAATTCATCTTATCTTAATTTATTATAAAGTCATATATTATTATTAAAGCTGAAGTCATTATCTGGGCATGTGAATTTAAAAGAATTTAAAAATATTCTGACCAAGTTTTACAGTTACAGGAGCTATAGTTTTAAAAATACAAACTTTGTGGAATTTTTAATAGCCTTTTGTGGGCGGAATTTAGTAAAATGCATTGTTGGTAATTTTTAACACGACAAAAAGAATATTCTGATACAGTTTTAACCTATAAGAGCTATAATTTAAATTTCTATTTTTTTCAAATAACGCCCCGCAATCTCCCTTAAGTGGATTTGGTGCAATTTTTCTAAGCTGACATCTACTCAGCAAAAGGAATATTCCCGCCAAATTTCAAGTCTCTAGACCGTATACTTCCAAAGATATCGTCATGAGTTCGCACATGAATATATCTTATTTGTATATAGATTGTTAGCCATTATAAAAGTGTCTGTTCGATTCATCTCTTTGATATATAATTTTAATCAGTGCAACTGTAGTCTGAGGTTTTATAAGTGCCAGGTCTGCCCATTTGAAATAAAATGCTTTGAATTCGAAAAGTTTGGTACTGAATCATCGGAATAGTTTTTTGCCAGAAGTTACCAAATTATGAAAAAATAATATGGGTGTCAAAAATATTCCCCTTAACAGTCCTCCACTTCAGCAACCATTTGTTATGAATTATCCAGCTTTGTTCTGAAGAAGATGTGGGCCAGAACAATAGCCCAGTCTTTCCATCATGGTTTGCAATTGCTGATTATTCACCTCTTCCATGATGCCGTAAGTCTTGCCAAATCTAAATCTATAGTGTACGTCCCCAGCACGAGACCACCAAATACTCACCAGTACCTTCATCTGAGTGAAAATACAATGACAAATATGAAATAGTTCGAAAAAAATATTTGTTTAAAACAGACATGCTCGAACTTAAGTTCGAAATACTTTTGATTTTGGATTTCAAACCAATCATTTGAAAATCAAATGGTTCTCAAGACGCTAATTTCATATGTGAGGACCTAATATCGTAGAATATATATAAGTCTTTTTATTGGAAGACATTTTTTACATCTGAATGCATGTAAATAACAGAGAAACTGTGTTAATAACTTTTTGTTATTTCATTTTAGAAACAATTTTAGGATAATATTTTTTCCTGGACAATCGTAAGTAGTAGTTTTAAGTTTTTTTTTATATCTATTAACAAGGAATATTCTTGCAATTATTCTTGTAATTTGTAACTCTTTAACACCTGCAAACAAGGAATTTTAAATTAACTGGTCATAAAACATTAAAGTGTTTTCATAGTCGAACTTTTGCAATTAAGCACAAATTTCTGCAGTAAAAAAGATACTTTAAGATTTTATATTTCAACTTTTGTGAACCATGATGACTATTAAATATATATATATATACCTGGCTATATTTTTTTAATCGAATACTTAAACTCGTTTGGGGTCTTACTCATAGGCTCGAAATATGGCTCATTTTATTGTATGAAAGACCGATTTCTACTTACTTATCACTTTCCCTATTGAAATGCGGTAGACGGCTGGTTTTGGACTTATATGGATGCTTCGTCAAAACGTATGTAAGCAGTCGATCCCGAATACAAGACGTGTTCCGTTATTGCTGAGCCGTTGCTATCTATATTTCGACGAGTTTACCCCGCGTAACACTTACAGCAATCACAAAGAGACTATACACCCGTCACTTTTAAGTTATTTTTGTCCGTAAAATGAGATCAATTTTCACGAATAAATCCTCACGCTATACAAAGTAAGTACTTTCGAAACAAAACTGTATTAGTGGTATTGGGAAATGGTGGCAATTTTTCTGATCTTTTTTATTTATGATATCAATAACCTCATTGGAATCATTAGTATTAGTATATTTACACTAAGTCACACTCAGTGTTAACTGACCAATATTTTAGTGTCTTTGATTTGAATTTCACATAAGTTGTATGAAATGTCACGGCTTAGCTTTCATTTTTGAGCTTTCGGCTTATCTTTCATCATGGCTTTAGCTTGGCCAGTAAATGGTTTAAATATAATCTCTAAATAACGTAAATAGCGTAGAATAGTTTCTCTAGTCTTTATTCGTGAACTTATAAGCAAAAAAAAAACTCATTTGCAGATAAGGCGAGACGTGAGGTTACTGTGACATCAAGCCAGTTAATGGTTTGTTTAAATTAAAAGATTTGTAAATTTTCAGAGAGAGGCGAAGAGCATAAGATGGGAGCAGAGGCTACATTTGGATTTAAATAATAAAAAAAACTGTTTTACTCTTCAACATTTTAACTAAGATAAAGTATATTTTTTTATCCAATTAAGGCTTGAATATATATAGCTCTTAATAGACATACATTAATAGTTTGTAAAAATTTCATTGTGTTCTTATCAGATATTATGTGACTCAATTGTAATTGAATAAATTCAAATTGAATAAAAAACTGGTATTTCTTACTCGTTTTTTTTCTCAGCCTATGCATAAAATTGGTTTATTTGAACGACAGATTGTAAAATTCATTTGACCCTGCATCATGTTACCATTAAATGCTTTAAAATAATAAAAATATTTTATCTTTAATACGATACTATACGATATTATACATAGTACTAAAATTATAACCAAACAAAAATATAAAAACAATAACCAATAAAATAAACTACACGCATACACGTATCTTAAATGTTAAATGGTAACCAATGGTATGGTATCCAATGGTATGATAAATAACACCTACGTGATAAGTAACAAAGTTCTATACAATGGAGAAAAATAAGAACTCGAAGTTATCAAAATTACAATGTACCAGGCGAGGCATGTTGTCATATATAAATATTTCATAACACAAGGTGAGTAAATGTAATCCGTGTTGGCAGAATGATGATACAATTTTGTACATACTCGTATTTAGTTTAGTGACCCGCCGGGGTTAATTGCCCCGTATATAGGACACAGAGGCGTTAGAATCTACATTTTAAATCTATTACAGTTATTTCGTAATATATTATTTTTATAAATTGAATAAATTTATTGTGTTACATCCAATGTGTCTTAAGATAAATAATTAAATTCATTAGTGATCGTTAAGTTAACAATTGCGTCTAATTATGTTATTTAAGTAGTGATGCTTCGATATTCCTTTCAAATTTAGAGATAGAATAAATTAAGACATATTTGTAATGTGACTCGGTAGGCTACTCAGTATACAGTATCCAGACAATACAGTTCCCATACAAACGTACGAATGATTTGAAATATAATTCAACATAAATGCGAGAGACGGAAACCCATCTTAAAACCCTTCACCTTACAACCCTCCAACATCAATCCCCATTAGATAATGGTGGCAAAGTATAGAGCAAGCAATGATATAACACATTTCAGTAAATTATAAATTTAATACATTAATACTCAATTTAATAAATTATTCTAATCTAGATACATGTAAGTAACATGTGACAGCGGTGTACTTCATTTTGTGAATAAATTAGTAGGTAGTGTCTGCGAGTGTAAACTTACTCGTTATGGCAATAGTTAGATATATTCAAATTTACTAACTTTGATGACAATAGATTGGCGCAGTGGCCGTCGTCTTTTGTGCCGATAGTCCTGGGTTAACCCAACTCCGGAATAGGAATAATTGTTATAAAAAAACACTTTTTTTTTGGGATCTGGGTGTAGTTTATATGTTAAATAAGTATGTATAAACAAAACAAAAAATGTTTCTGTATGTTTATCAGTTGTTTAGTCCCATAGGACAAGCTTTGCTTAGTTTGGAGCTAGATGGCGTTGTGTGGTTATATATTTTTTTTATGTCAGAAGGAGGCAAGTGGGCCAACGGATCACCTAAATGATTAGACATCTGCAGCTCAGGAGCTACAAGTGCTTTACCAGCCTTTTAGAAGGGAATACGCTCTCTTCTTAAAGGTTTGAATATCATATCGGTTCGGAAATACCATAGGCGACAATTGGTTGTGGTGATGAGGGTGAGGAATTTGCCAATCACCTTTGTAGATATCTCACATAAGTCACAGGTATTCTCAATATTGAAGGCACATTTAACAATGTCTTTGAAAACATTTCTTTAAGAAAGGGCTCAGTGTCAACAGGAAAAGATATTAAAGAAGAAGTGCTAGAAATATAATTTTTTTTCAAACCTTTCATAGATTCACACTGTATATTCCAGGTCAAAAAAGAAACTTATAAAAATTTTCTTTCTTTTTTTGTTTAATATATGTATATTAGAATTATGTTATAAATTGAAATAAAAACAGTTTTAACTAACACCACTTACGACTTTCTAAAACAATGATTTGAAAAAAAAAACATAAATATTCAATTCTAAATAGAATTCATTCTTTGTACCCAATCAAATGCAGGAACAGCTATCTTCAATTAGAGCCATTCAATGCGTTAAACCCTAATGGGATGGGGGTGGGAATGAATCGTATGAGAACTTTTCTCACCTCGCGTCTGTCCGTCATTGTCCATCACATTAGTTCATTTATTAATAAGGTGAGTAATATATTTTTGAATTCATAAGAAGTTATTTTTATAAAATTGTGTTTAGTATTGAATAATATTAAGCCAGCGTTACCAATATAAACTCTTGAAACACAATAAGTTAATTTTATATAATTAAACACTGCTATAAACATAAAAGTCTCCAAAAAAAAAACTCTTAACGATAAATTAAATCAATCATTCGTTAGACTAATTTAAAAGAAATTAGGGGATACGAAGACACGCGGTTAGCAAATTTATTATTAAGTATCTTGTTTGGTTATAGGTAAAGTTATTTCGTATATTCATGTAATAAAAACAAAAGACATCCGGTTGAGTGTTAAATTACTCAAGCAAGCTTTACTTTAGTAATATTTGTTATAATTTTAGTTTTTTTTATTGTAATCATACTTATTACAGGACATACTTGAAAAAATTCATGAATACTGAATTCCAGGGAGTATTCCTATGTATACACATAAGTGTAAGCGACGTGTGATCGACAGGGGTATACTTTAGTCGGCGTATCCTTTAGACGTCTCTTGGAGTGTGAGTCCCTCTCGAGACTACTCGCCTAGACTTGTCGATAGTAACATGTGTACAAAGATTAAACAGTTGAATGATAAATTACATAGACAAACCCTAAACACTCAAACACACAAAAAGACAATCAAACCACCTATTATAGGATATTGTACATACTTCTTTTTCGTAATAGATACTGTTTGGATAAAATAATAACAACTTTTTAAAGTTTGCTAAAAGATTGTTCTTTCTTGAATTGATCTTTATTAAATTTAAATACTATTATTTTATCTTATTATATTAGAAATATTACAGTGCAACTATAGATACATTATTAATATAAGAACTTAAGGATTTAATTCGGAATTTAGGATGATTAAGAGTTTTATGAGAATATTTCTACAGCTATTTTAATGAGTCCTCTATTTTCTATAAAAAGATTCAACGGAAACAATGACATTTTGGATCAGAGATCTAAATGATTATAGTTATTATTTTAATAAACAGCTTTCATCTGTCTGTCGGTCTGTCGGTTTTTCAGCAGCTCCCCTCTCGTTAAATTTGTGAACGGGCTCTATAAACACATGTTCTTTGGCAATTAAGTTTTGAACGGCGTAGATTTGGGAGTTTTCTGTTACCGTATCTTTAGAAGCAACTTTTTTAAACGAGAAAATTTTCATCCGATAACGTACAAGGTTGGTATAAGGGGCTGTAAAATGATTTATAAAAACGATTTTTTACATAATATCAGTATAATTTCATATCAATCAAAATAAAACTTCAATATACAAATATTATAACATTCTCTAGAAGATTTACCTCTATACTATTTAAAAACTAAATATTTTTATATTAGCCTCAGGAGTTAGAATATTTAATGTGGTATTACCTCGTTCAGCCCACACGGCCCCGTTTCATTGTTAAATATTTACATATAAATACACACCGTCTGTAGTGAATTGCATTTTTTTAAGAGGTACATTAAATTTAAATTAAGTTTTAAAGAAAAAAATACCTGCTCTGTATTTATTTTTACGAAGAAAGGTATTCATTTTCTTCCACTTCACTATTATTTACAATTAATACAATTAATAATTACAAAAGAAACTAGTGATATTATATAGTTGTTAAGAAACAATAGATTCTATATTTATCGTATTATTTCTCATTCTCTATTCATTAAATATTGAAATTTAGAGAGCTTAATATGGCTTAATATATTTGTATATTTAACATTTGTGAAAATATATATTAATTTAAATGCGATTAAATCTTTTTGGATTGAATCGATTTGATCAATGATGAGCAAAATTTATTAACGTTTTATTTATTACGTTTTATATACGTTGGAGATGCCAAAGAGAGAGAACGAGACTTATCTCGTTCTCTCTCTAATTTCTTAAATGCCTTTGCTATTCATACGTCGAAGTATACGACAGTCATCACAGCGGCGCCACTGCGCATACATGTGTCTTTAAAGTTACCGTTGTATTGTTGGCTGTACAGTTTTGTTCTCATCTATATATTTTATATATTTTACAATGGAAATTTTTTATTAATCTCCGATTCCTCACTATCTTAATGAAGGTAGGGACACAGCGTTCTTTTGTAAAAGAATAAGCCTACCCTATTAGGCCAGTCTGCATACGATCTTCAGTTACCTAATTAGCTAGCTTATAGCTAAGCTATAACTCACAGTAGGCTCTTGAAGGAACCTTTATCTTAAAAAAACTATAAAAACTATAGAGTAGGTAAATCAACAGACAAAACATATAAATAAAAATAATAATTATCCTCTTAAAGAAAGTTTGTTTAGGAAATAAATATCTACATAGCATCGGTCAGTAAACAATTGTGAGGTTAACAATTGCTTGGCATTTTTGAATAAGAATGCTCTTATATTAAGCGTATTTATACATAAATATATATATTTTTATTTAAAGTGCATATATAACAATCGCAATGTATTATATTTATATTTACCCGGCTGTATTCACGTGGAATTATATCGGAATGTGCCCGACTAGTTTCGAACCCATTCGGGGTTCTTATTCATGAGTTCTAAGCGTGGCGGATTCGCGGCGTGAACTGCGTGCAGCAGTCATGTTTATAAATATAATAGTCATGGTTCACGAAAATTTAAATATGTTCAAAAATAAAAATTGGTATTTTGTATCTGAAATTATTTACAGAGTACATGCTATTCTGTCTCAAACACATAAATTTAAAATAAAGTAAAATGTTCACGTTATATTAATAATATTGCAAAGACCAGTCACAATGCCTACAATTTATATTTTGTGCTTTTACTTCTATAGTTTTATTACCGGAAACCTTTTTACTGTCTGGATCTATAAAAATATATGTAACAAGTTTTAACTGCTCTGAATATAAGAACTATTTTGACAACCTTTTTTTTCGCAGGATCTTTGAATTTTGCAGCAAAAATAAAATTGAGGTCTACTTATTTATAAAAACAATGATATTAATTAACCCTTAATTCTTGAAGATACATGGCTAACCTATAATATATTCATAATATAAATAATTCATTACAATAATTAGTTTATTAATATAAATAATAACAATTGAAGAAAAAGCGCTTATAATTAATTAACATTTTTTTTTTCATTTTATTATTTGCTTAAAAATGTTATAGCTTATGAATATGTTGAACTTGTCATGTCATATAAAATATTTAACAACCTAAAGTAATTGTTACATTAATATATAGCAAATATTATTCGAATTACCCATTTATATAAATGTGAAATGTAAATATCATTTTAGGTTTAATTTAATGTTTCAGCGAAACCAGAGCTTAAAGCAGCTGATAATTAGACGTTAATATTAAAAGCGACCCTTTTAACAACCCACGTAGTTATTTATAATTTTATTATAAAAATATAAATATTCAATAATAAAATGCTCATAAATATAGTAGTAGTTATATGATAAAGATATAATAATTAGATAGTAATTGAAAATTCTAATTAAAATAATTCGCAAACACATTTCTTTTAAATAATTAATTTACATGTAAATTGTTTAATATCAGTGAATATCTGATGATATAATTACAGTTACAAGTTACACGATTCTTTGACATATTAAAGAATAAAAATATTACAAAATAATAAAATATTTGTATTATGTTTTAGTATAAAAGTAATTATATATTCAATTCATCATTTTTGTTTAAGTAAAATATAAGGAGTCTTCGTGTAAGGTTTAAATTGTTTGCAAAATATTGTCTCAGTTTGTATTTACTCGTGAAACTACCAGTGCCTTCTCAACTTCTAAGTTTCTGGTTCTACAAAGTAATGAAAACTGTAGTTAAGTGGAAACTTGTATAATATTGAAGAAATAAAATATAAAGTAAGTGTATATTTTACAAGGAATTAATTTATTATTCTGAAATAAACTCAAAATATTAGACAGTGAGAGTATTAGTTAATTAATATTTATTTAAGTGCCTCTGAAGCTTAAATGAAAACCTTAAAAATATATATTGTTTCAGCACTTTTATTATAAAGTTGATAACTGAATTATTCAATTCACATGAAATTATATTTCAACATTGCAGCCGTTAGGGCCGTCCAGTCCTCGAGTGGTGACCGCGTACCGGAAGACGGAGCATGGGCAGGCCCCCCGCAAGGTGGACCGACGATCTGGTCAAGACAAGAGATGGATGCGGGCTGCGCGAGCCCAATCGTCGTGGCGACTTTTTGGAGGCATTTGTCTAGCAGTGGACGTCTTCCTGCTGAAGTGATGATGATGACGAACGTTAAATATTTTTTTGCGCATGTTGTTTTTTTAGTGGTGGAAAATCACATTTTTGTTCCTAATCAAGAAAATTTTGTTATTAATCAAGACGGAAGTAAAATAGCAGCAGTTCTTTTCATTATTTTAATAAAATTCATATTTGTTTATTTTTTGTAATGAAAAATTAAAAACTATATTATCTGTAAAATCAAAATGTTTCCATGTATTAAATTTTTCAACGACAGGTTTTTACGACAGATTTGACGTGACAGACTTAAGTAGCTTGCGTAGCTTTAGACCCTTGAGCACCAACGGTTACTACATGCTACTAAGTCTTGCTTGTCTTGGTTGTTCTGGGTAATATAATCTTTGCTCTTGATTATTGAAATCGACTTAAGACTTTCATGATTTTTTCATATTATCATTAGTTTTTCATATAGGTATTTATATTTAATGTTACTTATTCTGTAATGAATGTAGTGAGACTGTTTTAGTATTTAATGAAGTGCCGACAGTACTTCTTAAATTGTAAGTCCTATCAATATTTATTTATAAAAATGTAATCAATGTGAATGTGTTTGACTTTATTTGTATATAGATAGCTCATATAGCCTCCTTTGACAGCTCTGGACAACAACTATATGACGTGTTCCTAGTTGTAGGCAGCCTCTGTTGTTGGTTCAATATACTTAGTATGAAAGTTTAGTTTTAGATGTCTGTTAATTAATTATCGAACAAGTTCGACTAGTACAGTTCCATCCCGCTAGATGGCGTGACTATATAAGGATTTTTAGTTTGGGGGTATTTGTTTATTTTAGGTTATTTTCTTTTTTAATACTTTCATCAAAAAAGGCTTATTTTTTTCACTGCCCCTATTAGTCTAACGTTTAGAAAATTGCATAGAATGTCATTATTTTCAATAAACAGTTGGAAAAGAAAAAAATGTCGGTCACGTCGGTTGTCGGTTGTTCTTTTCACTGTATATTATATTTGTTGGGTTTTTTATTCTTTTAAGCTGTGTACATTTTTCTGATTTTTCATGGATAGTCCTATTGAAATATGCGTTTGACATATTTCAGGTGAAACAATGAGTTCTTGTTAATCGTGGAACGTCTACCCATCATCCGACATAGTAATAAATATAAAACGCTGCGGTAATACATTCAATGCCTTCGTGTCATTTATTTCTAAAACATTCAAGAGGAAGCCACAGCTCCCAAACTTTCTCTCAATTTGCTTAAACATTTAATTAAATCCTAACGCTGCGTTGCAATAATCTTTTGAAGTAAATTAAGGAGGTTTAACTTTCTATCTTTCTGTCTCTCTCTTTTGGAACAAGTTGCTATATATATATATAACAATGCCGCGTTTGAAGTACGTTCTAGAAATGAACTGATGATAGTTCTAGAGAGGCAAAGATCTTAAAGTAGGTTATAGAGAGATTTCGCTGTTATACCTCTCGCATATTTCAGACAATATAAAGAAAATTAATCACATCTCACACAATTAATAATGATTCTACAGTTACAAAAAATATAAAAGCTCTCGGTTCAGATATCTAGAGAAGCACAATCAACTAATTGTGTCCCAAAATATCCATTAAAAATAAAACTCTAAATATTAATTAATTATAATAAATGTTTATGATATTTATATAAGTATATGAGCTCCATAAATAAGCTGCATAAGCTGAATATATAATTTACTCTATGCCTAGTGAACTGTTATTAATATGTTCTATATATTATCTGTATTGCTAAATACATTTAGAAACATATATATTTATGTTTTATACGTGATAAGATATATCATACACTTTCATTTACTATTTATAGCCATTTAAAGGCCCACTAATAATATATTATTTAAATGATTATTATTAAATATTTGAATGAGTATTTGCTCACAAATTGTCCATCATCCTTATTTTTATTAGAAGGAAAATTAATTACTTTCTATTAAGAAGGAAAAAATCATACAATGTTATTAAAATAAAAATTAATTTAGAACATTTTTAAAACTCTCTCGGATATTTCTGATATTAAATAAATAGAACAAAGCTATTTATACTGTTTATAAGTCCATTTTTATTTTAAACGTAACATCGTAGGATGTATGCGTATTGTACATATAAAAACAAAGAAAACCATTAAAAATACTCTTGATATATTTATTAACTACCATTTTAATTGCTTTGATCTCTTAACTGAACAAACAGATTCATACAAATTAAATAAAAAGTTTCAATTCATATTGCTTTAATTATTAATATAAACAAATAGAAATACACTAGTTCGTGAACAAGTAAATAAAGAGACAGACGGGCTGCATCACGACTAATCTGAATGAAAAAAGCAAATTACAATATTATTTCAATGGACTAAAAGCTTTTGATGCTGCGATTAAAAACTCTATTTAAATACTGTCTTTTCTAGTATATACATTTTATATCAGAACGGAATTATGAAATATATAATTTAAAACTGCATTAGCTAACGATATTGGCTGGATTATATAACATCTCTCGTCAAGAGGCTTTATTTTGATGATGTAAATAAAATATTAATATAAATTATAGTAAATACTAAATATTGTGGTGAATATTCCACGGTTAAGTGAGGTCATGGAACCCTTTCCCTGGATACGTTACTAAAAATCCAAGATGATTTTTGAAAAGTATTTCAAAATCATTATTGATTTATGTATAACGAAGTTAGGTATATTAAATACTACATATATATATATATATATATATATATATATATATATATATATATATATATATGTGTGTAGTATTTATGTATATTACTTTATTGTATGTGTAATATGAATTCCACACCCTCCAATTTTTTCCCATTTCCTATCACCTTATATCGACTGAAAGAGATCTCTTTAGCGATAAGACTGCTTTCTCCCGCTAGTAATATATAACAATTTATGTAACGTATTTTCTCGAAGTGTATGCAATATAGACATTTATTAATTTCCCATAAAATATATAATGATATATAAATAATTGTTTTCGGTCCTGAGAAACAAATATATTAGGAACATACTTGTTTAATTAGAAATACTTATTATTATTAAGAAAACAGTGTTCCAAACTAACATCAATTTACATCGATTCCTGAAAAAATATATACAATTGAAAATGTAATCGGCAGTTTAAACTGTACAATTCAATAACAAGAAAGAAATATATTATTACATTAATATTTGCGGCACAAGTTTTTGCAAAACTAATTATTTATCGTCGCAACGGAAGTTGCAGAAGAGAATAGGAGACTTAAAATTAATTTATTTTAAAATGAAAATACTTTGTTTGTAGTTACGTCGATCTCATGATACGAAATATTCAATTTTATTCGGAAAAACATTTATAATTACAAAGAAGTGCACAGGGCTGTGTCATAAAAATAATTCAATATGTAGCCGCTATACTAAATATTATATTCGGTAATTGGTAATTTCAACTCAATTTTGAAATCTTATATAAGTTAGTCATACTATTTTAACATATTTTATAATATGCCTACACTATAGACGTTTCTGATAACGGTACGCTGTAGGTCGAACTAAGCACTCAAAGAGCTAATCTAGCGCCACTAATACAATTTGTAGCTTACACTTTCCCGTAAAGTAAATAAAGTCTTAGTTACTTCCCGAAACCCAAATCAATAAATTTACCAAATATTCCATTCGCTATAAAACTACAAACTACATAATAGTATTTTAGTTACTCGATATTTGTTTTACCAACAAAGACACACACACAAACAAGAATAACAAACAACTGGTACACCATGAAAATAACATATATTATTTTATATTTCTATTCTTCTTTTTTTTAACTTAATTAGACGTGGGTTTAATATTATGCGTATAAAATATAAAATGTTATATGTTTATTATCTGTTGTTTATTATAATGCGAAAGAGTGGTCAGTGTCGCAGTTACTGTCATTCGATCTATTATAACTAATTCTATATTTTTTTGTAACTCAATCTATATACTATAATCTAGATATCCCAAAACATGACATGTTGTTTTTTATGAATGTGGTATTTTGATCGTAAATTCTCCATCATCCTCTATTTTAAATTTTAAAGTCATTACGGTTAATGTTTATAAATTTATTTATATAAAAATATGAATAGATTGATTTCTTAAATTGTTTCTTAAGTTGAAATTCTTTTTATTAATGTACTAATAAGAATTACTAAAAGGTAAGTACTTTATGAATTTTATATGAAAAAATAAGTATAGGAAATTGACGTTTTTAATTTTATCTACTGGTGAGATAAAAATATAACTTAGTGTTTTAATTACATTGATAATAAACGTTTTAATGATACTTGTTTCATATTTAAACTTATATTTATAAATATAATATTCGTGGTTCACGAAATCGGGTAAATACCCGGCTGTTATCATGTTGAATTATATAAGCTCTAAGCGTGACTGACTCGCGCCGTGAACAGTTCACATGAAATATCACGTGAATGACATTACAGCTGCGTAAATATATATATTATAATTTGTTTAGTAATATGTTTGATTGTTTTTATGTAGAGTAAACATTAAACATTCAAAATACACATTCAAACATAAACTGTTTGAATATCAAACATATTTCATACTCTAAAATGTAACATCATAAATGATATTCATATTTTAATATTTGTTTTCATATAAAATTAAACAAAAAGTCTGTACGACTGCATTGTTCGTATATTTTTATTAAAGGGTATTAAAAATAAATATTTTGTTACTGTTTTTTTATAAATTATTAAAACTCTTAAATAATACATGAATAGTTTTATATTTTTGATATTATTGTAAAGATAGAAGTCTCGGACGTTAAGCTAGTAATAAATAATTATTGCCGTTCTCTGTAAACAGTTTAAACTACAGTGGTAGATGTAATGGAAAATGAGCGATTTAAATCGAAAATAATGAAAAAATCAGCTTGTCGTATTGATTGTTTATGTATGGGTGACATGTTTTCCTACACTATAGTTCGTAGGATGATATCGAACAGACGTAGTAGATTTATACCTTTGTATGTCTGTGTTTAAACATGTAGATAATTAAATATTTCAGTATTGCAACCCTACACCATTCAGCTGTAAAAGAATAAGCTATACTTTATAGCTTATTCTACTGTATTATTTTTAAGCTTTGAGCTTTTCTACTATATTATTTTTAAACTTTTGCATAATGTCCCGCTACCATAGCTTTTATGGTGTGATAAGTTTAACCTTAAAATTGTTCCTCATTTTACGTTCAAGTGTCTGTTTAAAAATATACTTAACTGGAGAGCAGGCCGTTTGAACTATGGACATATTTTATACAGGATTCAAGTGAACCTAAAGTGAATCTATCGGTTCTTGTTATTAAATACTTGATATTAATATTAAAATCATACCAATATAATATACAAAGTCTGCGTTTAACTAAATGTGGCACTTTATTTATATCAGCCCACAGGCATTTGGCATGAGAAATGTCTGGACATACAATGGAACTATTGTTTCAAAGCTATTGGCAAGTTTCAGAGGAAATTCAATCAAGGTGACTTAGATACTGTGATGTTGGAATTTCCAAATACTAGCTCAGATTTTATTAAATTAGCTCAAAGTGCTTCAGCTTCCGTATCCATGTAGGAGCATAGTTGTGATAGAAAAAAATGTAATGCTAGGAAGAAGTAATGATTTATATTTTTATTTCCTTTTAATAACATTTCTATTTATATTTGATTTCATCGCTTTATTTTTTTTCTATGATATTTTTATAGGTATATAATATATATTCCGATTATATCGGTGATTTTTTAAAACTAGTCTTGAACTGGCTGCCTTTAATTAAAATTCCCCGTTCAGTTCTGTTCAAAATATATATTTTCTAATTTACACTCGTAAATTCTATAGTTAAATTATTAACTATAGCCTTTTATGTTCCTTCATTTACACTTTATACCTTCCTTTAAGTTAGGAATACATAAAAAACTTTTTTTAGGTTTTTTTTTAATAAAAAAATGTGTAACGCTTACAAAAACAAATGATATTTTCGAAAAGAAAGTTAGACTTATTTTAAGTAAAGTTTATATCGTATGTAGTGAACATTTTTTATTACTCATATACTCTCAATAAATCACAATTCGTGTATTTACAATTTACAACGTCATAACATGGTATATCGACATTTTAATGCCAGTCCATAAAAAAGGGCACGTTGAAAGTACCTTTCTGAAATCACACCCTTATCTGAAAGAACTCCGCAATACATCGGAGAAGTAACTGCCAATAAATTGTACGTTAAGGAATTTTATTTTATATTTATTACGCATTCAGACTGAAGTTTGCAACAAGTGAATCTACATAAAACCTTTTTAAATATTAAAATAATCGCCTCTTACTAAATATTACTAAGGACAGGTGTTTGTTAGACATTGTAGTTTAAGTGTGTTTCAGTTCTGAGAAAGCCAATCATATATTTTTTTTCTTTTCATACATTTATACAAAAAAATACTGGTTACTTAGATCAAAGGCTATTCTGACTACAAAAAAAGTTATTACAGATATTTATTATATTAGGTCAAGCATTAATGTTACATAAGCCCTGTTTGTGCTAAGATTGTAATTCTTTTTAAATATAGGTCATCTTTCACAAGTGCTAAGAGTGCCTTGAGAACTGAGAGCGATAGACTCGACTTACATAAAGGGACGTTTTAGGGATACGTCAGTAAATTCTCTAGGATAGGATAGGACCATTTTGTGACCTAATTACAAATTATTTTTTATAAAAGTTTTAGCCGATACTTTAGCCGTTTTCATATTGCCGTATTGATTTGTTCTAAAATACAATAGAACCTCTATTTACAAACAACAATATTTAGAAACTTTATTTTAGATATATTTGACGCTAGCAGATTAATATTTTTTTTGATAAGCTTTTTATAATATAAGAATACATGTGAGCTCGTGTGTGTATACGAGTACAAATTTAAAATTCTATTTGTATTTATATAATTCATATTTAATGTTTCTTGTTAATCTATATGCTAATCATATTTGTATTATATTGAATTAATATTGTTAAGAAAGGCATATCAAACCAATAACTTTCTACAAAAAAATATTTGTAAACGAAAGGATTTTTTTGTTTTACTCATTGGATCTTACTTTTATAAAGGCTTATTTGTAAAACGTACTTGTATAACTGACAATTAAAAATAAATTCATTTATTGTATCTATAATTATCTAACATTATTTTCACAAAAAAAATATAGCGAAAACCGTTTTTAATATTCCCACATTTTTGATATTTTGAAGACAAGCTTTAATAAACAAAAATGAAAAAATGTTATTCGTAAATCAAATGTAAGAGATAAATTTATTCTACTTTAGATTTACATTTAATAAGTCAATTACTTTTAAAAACATTTTGATGTCTGATATTCCCGTGAGATCGCGGTCTAGATTAGCGCCGTTCTATTTTTATGCGCCAAAGGGTGACAAAAGACCCGCTGAGGGACAAATTTAAAGTGGATGTCATCCTTCACCATTTCCGAATGCTAGCGGAAATCCCACCAACACTCATTCCCAAGAAAGGTTGATGTAACGCCGGTAAGCGTTCCTAAAACATTTGGTAAATCTTAACATGTTGTGATGCAATAATTGGGAGAAGAGCTGATGGGTGAAGATGATGATATAATTGGATCTCACTGATCTCAATATCTGCAAATCTTATCCCAGTTTTATCAGAGCCTTGGTTTCCCCTCAGACATCTTCTAGTGTTATTTGTTTATACAAGGTAGAGACTTGTACATCGATGACGCTGTTAAAAACCTTTATATTATATTAGGATATTAGCGCGCTCATTGTCCACCTTTTCTTCCAAAACATAGCAAGGGTGGGAATAGAGAAAAAAAATGTAACGAAGTACATAGATACCACGTATTATTTGACACTTAAATATGTGAAATTATATCATAGATTTTTTTATAGAGTTGCCAAATATTAAATAAACGATAATCATCCTTATACTTTAAAAACTTTCAAAAAGGCTTCTGATCTTACTTAAAAAAAAATATTATCTTTTTCCACAAGGATATTACAATGCAATGAAACTATTAAGAAAGATAATTAATACGGTTCACAGACTACAAAATTAAAAAAAATATATCAAAAGCATTCATTCTACATTCTACATCCATTATAAAAATGTCAGTAAACTTTTTTGTCACCTTAAACTAAGAAATAATGAAAAATAGCATACTTCTATTGTCACATGAAATATCGAATCACGATGTAAAGAAGCTAATAGAGTAAGAATAAACTGTACGCATCAAACTCAGTAGAAATGAATTCAATAACATACCAGTCTTAATAAAAATCAATTAGATTTTAGGATCCAAAAAAGAATCCACAAACCTGTTTCATATCAAACTAATCTACATGAAAAAGGGCGATAATCAAAAGCATTCCAATAAAGCCAACGCTTTTGTTACGAATATTTAAATCTAAATATCTTTCACATACTATTTAATCAAACCAGGACCTATTTTAAATATAAAATATATAGAGTAACATATAAAGTATATTATTGAGAACTTCATAGTAAGAATATTAGACAATAGAAATTAAATGCCCTTGTGTTAATGACGCAAGATGAGAATATTAATTATTTTTTACGTCATATATGTATAAACTAATTCAGAGACAGACCGACTGTACGGTCTGTCTCTGAATTTAACACGTAGCAATGAAAAAAACGGAATAGGCGTTGCTATTTTTATTATATTTATAGATAAAACGTACAATTTATTATCTTTGGTTTTCATCTAGAATTAATTTTTATATTAAAATTCGTCTTTAATTACATTCCACAATAAATCAACAAAAACAGAGTATTTTAATATTTATTTAATATATTATACAATCCACAATTACTGAGATTTATAACAACGTCATTGTAGGTTGAACTGAAAGCTCGAAAAAGCTCAGCACGGTCTATAAAAACAATTTGTTACCGGCATTTTCCTATGAAACCTGCAACATTTTTTCTGTTAAACTAGAAAGCTGCAATTTTGTTAGCCTTGTTCTATATTCTAGTATGAATCTCGTTTTTTAAGAAAACCCTGACATATATATATTTTTAATATTCACAGAGAAATTTTGCAAAACATTTAGAATTTTAGATATAGGATAACAAAGGTAAACTCTCAACGTCTCACCGGTTTTATAATAAAATCTCCTCAATATTGCACATATGAAAGCTACTCTGTAACTACCGCGGCTCAAATTTGTCAAAAAAGTAAATAATAAGGAATCGCTAATAGGTAATGACGTCTTGATTGAGTCAAGGGACTCCGTTGTGACGCGTAGCGAATAAGTGACATTAGACCTTAAACAAATAAATTTTTAAAGACTCCTCTTAACTTGTTAGAATATCGAAATTGGTTAAAATTGTACACTTAATTAATATTTCTGGCTAATACATAAAATTCTTGTTCCTAATACCTGGAATATTTTGTGGAAATAAATAATTTTATATTTTTTTTTACCCTGGTTCAATCTTTAAAGAAAAATGTAAGAATGGATCTTTTATAAAATATATTCTAAGATATACTTAACTAATATAAAGATGTTAGCCCCTATATTAATCAATGAGTGATTAAAGCTAGAATAGCTTCCATATATGTTATAGTATTTCTTAATATAGGGGCTAACATTTAATATTTGGAAGTAGCAAAATTGAATAAAGTAAAAAAAAATACAAATTTACAAATTTTCCATACAGTTCATTTTTAATAGTAAAATTCGGTATTGTTTTTGTTCGCGCGCACAGCTAAAGCTGAATAACAAATAACAACCAATAAACCATGAAAAAATATATGAAGATCTATTTCGCATTTCCAATTCTTTTATTTTTCATTAATTTATTGTCAAATGTACTATATACTAAAAATAAAACTAATATTTTTATAATATGTACAAATAGTTACATTAAAAAATAATTTCCTTTTTTTTACGGTATAATATTTAATTGTGGTTTCAAAATTATATAAAAGAACTGAAAAGATTATTTGCCATCGTCTTTATTATCTTTAGATCTATAATCTATGGTATTTTTTACGTTAATGGGCTAATAGCGACACTCAGACCCCGGCTTATTACGTCATTAATTTGAAGAGGGATACAGAATTCTAGCGTTTTATGGTCAGTGCTAAATTGAAATTAAAGATATAACTGCATTATCATTATGGGACCTGTAGATAAACGCCTAAACATGACATGCTCGAACATGTTTTTGTGCAACCCAAGTATTGATGAGACCTTTCATCATTTTAAAGCTGGCGATAGCAGATGTCCTCCGTTACACAAATATTCCGGCGTGGTATATAGAGTGGTTTAAAATTTTAAACCTAGTTTATAGTAAGTAAATTGTGTCGTGATATCTGCATCCCCGTTAGCAAAAAAAAACCTGGCCGCACGGGTTACACTAAACGCTATCGAATGCCACAGATAGCTCACTGAATAATCCAAGAGCGTGCTGTTAGCCCTCCCTGTCCTCGAACTATTTTTAAAACAAATTATTTTGATTAAAACAATCTATATCTGATGATAAATCATGAAAAATAACTATGATATGTTAAATATGAACTGGGTCACATTTAACATATTTCGAATCATAAATCTACAGGTGCTATTCACGCTTTCAAAAATCATGATTGATTGTTGCATCATTGAAAGCGGAGCGGCAGATGCGATCAAGGTTCATTGATCCACAGACAATTGTTCTGGAGTTACAATAATAGGATTCATACAGTCAATTACTGAGAACTGAATGCCCAGGAAACAACAATTTAATTTACTTGAACACACAAAATGTTTACTGTTACAAATATCTGTAGTTACGTTTGAGATTTAAGAAAGTAGAATTTTTTGATTAATAATCTTAAATCTTCTAAATTTCATATTAGTATAATATATATCTATATATATATATTGTAGCATAAAATTGGTACATTTCTTTGTATTTATTTCACAACGTACGAGTCTATCACAAGAATCTCACCGGGAAGTGGTTTTATTAAATTGTCCAACTTCTTTATTGTGGATTGTTCTTGCATTATTTATATATTCTTTATATTCTTCGCTTATATTTTCAAATAACGAGATATTATATATATTTCTGGTTTAAACATTTTATAATATTTCGTCCAACGTTTTAATTATATTACTTAAGGCTTAAAGATAGGCTTATTGGAGGCCCAATTAAATTTTATATACGACTAATTATTGCGAGCTGAAATCACGAATAAAATAATGTTAAATATTTAGGTTAATAGAAATAACAAAATATTAAATTAGGTTTAAAAGTTTTTGATTGTGATTGGTCGTGATTTGGGCTTGTGACAGCCCAAATTTCTAGAAAGTACTCGAAAACCATCAACGTTTCGTAACATTGGTATTTTTATCACCTTTAGGTTTAAAGCTGTTGCTAATTGACATTTTTATAGATTTTTTTTATTATTCACAAAAATAATACAATATTTTTTTAAGTATTTAATTAACGTATAGAATTGATTCCATAGTATTCACTACTCAGATTTCATTACTTCATTTATATTATTAGAGGGCAACACTGCCGTCCCTCTTCCCGCGTATAAAAAGTATAAAAAGAATACTACAAAGACGACGAAGAAGAATGAAAAGCCACAGGGCTAACAGCGTTGGACACTACTCAAAAAAAAAAATTAAAAGATCGTTCATTTTTGTCATCAATGGTCCTCTTGAGAACATTGCTCTTCAGCCAAAATTTTGTGTTGTAATTAGTTTAAATTTAATTCCAACTATAATTTCTTCTTCTTATTTTTTTATTCATTCAAATTGTTTTATTTCTAATGAATTTCATAAATTATAAGAAGTGAATAATTTGAAATAGCTCTACTCTTGGTAAATCTCTAAATACATTTTTTTCTTGCCACGATTAGATTAAAAAACCACTATTGGACAATTCGAAATTCTCATTGCATTCATTTTCATCCTTTATTTTTCGATGAGAAAGTATGTTTAACCAACTATTTGAAAAAAAATAAGATTGTATTAAAATGGCGAAACAGTTCTGATACTTTATTAACAAAACAACTGAAAGTGCTATAATATTTTTACAGGAGTAATATTTCATTAAAAAAATACATTTACTAATATTAATTAATAAATAAAAAGACTGAAGCGGTTTTTTAAACAATGGCTTTTATAATATCTCCAGAGTAATATCTCTTGTTAGTTGTTAATTAATCAGTCTATTCATTTAAACTAGAGCACTGCAGTCACTAGACACTAGACATCATAAATTGTTGTCTCCGTGTCTGCGGCGCCAAGCCAACCCTGTGACACTTTTACTTTATTATTTGTAGATTGCTTCAATATTTTACAGAAGAACTACAAACTTTATCAAATAATGCAACGCTTTTTGATGAGTTAGTTAGTTTAGTGCCTGAAAATGCTTATTAAGCCTATTGTCGGTGCTGTAATAGTGACATAACGAATATAAAGAACCCAAACGTGACAAAGAACCCAATAATTCAATATTAATGTTTTAAACATTTTTACTAGAGATCAGTCATACTTATAAAAAAAACTTGAAATATTTTTTTGCTGAATATATTTTTGTCTTAAAATTTTTGTGATAAAAAGGCCTTTGAGCGTCGCAGCAAGGCTGTTATAAAATATATTCGATTAATATTTGGCTAAAAAAAGAATTCGATTCTTTTTAAGAAATATCTTCAAGAATATTATATTAAAATTTTCTTTACATCAATTTTAATGAAAGTGATTTCATTTAACAAGTACCTGCTTCAGATAAATAAAACGAACAATTTTGATTTTATATAAATTTGACGACCGTGTAATAGGAACGCCTAGGGCTGCTCTAAAATACTTGTCTACAATTTAATTTCCCTGAGATTTGGGCCTGTCTCACAGTTTATTTAGTTTAATTGAGTCATGGAGACCAGCCTAAATAACTTAAAAACAGATTAAATCCGTACAAAACGTTACGGGTTTAGATATTTTAAATAACAAATTATTTTACGACATTTACAATTTCTCGTATTTCAATTGGGTTGTTACAGAAATATCAAATTTAATTGTGTAAAATAAAGTGTGAATTACCGGATCAAAATCCGGAATCTGGATATAAAATCAATTGATTGAATTCCCTATTCATTTATATGAAAAAATAAATAAATCTATAAATAAGAAGGGTGATGCTATGAAATTTAAAACTTATAATTAGATACTTTCTGTTCAGTCTAGAAGTGTACATTCAATAGAGATGCGTCGCATTGCATTATAAATATAATATATAGAGTTGGTTAGGATTTTTTTCTTTTAGCGTGACACACACTAAGCCATTTTATTAAAAAAAAGTTTTGGGCCACATAAACTTTTTTTAAAACCTAATATATTTTTTACTAAAGCTTTTTACAAATATAGTTTTCCACTCACGTGGAATTTTGTTACACCCTGTCTTTTAATAAACTCGACAGCGCTTTTTCTTCGGACTAAATCGTATAAAATATATTTTTAATTCACAACAAAGGGTACGTTTACCAATTTTCAGCTTTATATCTTAACTCGTATTCATTAGTTTGTAGTAAATAACTAAAATCAATATTTTCAAATCACTAGCTTTAATGGAGTAGAACTTTCATATTATTTTTTTCAACCCTTTACTCCCTTTGGGGTGGAATTTACAAAAAGCCACTCTTCATGCAATTACAAGGAACATACTCGTACATGCCAAATTTCAGCTTCTTGCGTTCAATTGTTTCGACTGTGCGTTGTCTGTCTGCCAGTCACTCAGTAACGGAATATATATATACATATAAATTGAGTTATTTTCGATTAGCGAGTTTCGGTTTAGTCTTTGTGATTATGAGAAAAGTTTTAAATTAATCAAAGTTTTTTATAATACAATAAAACAAAACTATTACTTTACTACTAAATTATAAAAAGAGTTTGTAAGTTTTTGTTTGTGTTTATTACATTATTTCGTTACAAGTATTTTGCTTTTACGGTCTGCCATTACTTTTGCTAGTTTAATGGTAAAAATGTTTTAATATATTCATTTAATAACGCTCTCTTGAATATATTTAACAATCTTAAATTTATTTTATTAGGAAAAAAGGTATTATTTTGCAATAATTGCAATAGTTTAGGAATAATTATAAATAAATCAATTAATGAAAATAAAATCAAAGCTTAACATCTAGTTAGTTAATTATGGAGTTTTATATCGTTCATTATAAATTTTGAAATTAAAAACGGGCAGAATTCAACGACATTAAATAAGCTATTAGCATATGAATGCCGCGTGACATAGCCTGTTTTTGTAAAGAACTTAAATTGCTTTGTCACATAAAAGTGTAGCCTGTTAATTTTGTTCAATGAATACTCGTGAAAGTGATAAAATTTGGCAGACGTTGTTTGCAAAAGCTAATTATAAATGTATAATATTGTTGTTTTTTTGTTGTGGTATTCCTATTTATACTAAGTAACAGAACTTATAACAATGACAGAAACTTTATTTAAATTTAATATTTAGTTTTGAAATACATATTATGGGTTTTGAAGACGATGTTTCAAAGATAATTTACGTCCCTCATGCCTGAGTCGAGATACTGATAATGCACTTAAACTGATGATAAGGTGATGATATACACTTAAGCTGATGATAAGCTGATGATGTTCACTTAAGCTGATGATAAGCTGATGATGTACACTTAAGCTGATGATAAGCTGATGATAAACTGATGATATACACTTAAGCTGATGGTTAGCTCTGATAATGCACTTAAACTGATGATAAGGTGATGATATACACTTAAGCTGATGATAAGCTGATGATGTTCACTTAAGCTGATGATAAGCTGATGATGTACACTTAAGCTGATGATAAGCTGATGATAAACTGATGATATACACTTAAGCTGATGGTTAGCTGATGATATACACCTAAGCTGATGATAAGTTGATGATGTACACTTAAGCTGATGATAAACTGATGATATACGCTTAAGCTGATGATAAGTTGATGATGTACACTTAAGCTGATGATAAGCTGATGATAAACTGATGATATACACTTAAGCTGATGATGTACACTTAAGCTGATGGTGCACATAAGCTGCAATCCTCTGGTGACGCTGTAACAGCCAGTAGGGCTAACAGCATAGACATTACAAAAAAAAATAACAAAAACAAGCTTCAATTAATTCTGGTTAACACTGCACATGAACTCAAATGGTTGCCATCAATTTCTTAACTTATCAAACATAAAAATATCTAAATAATATTTCCATTCTAAAATTATATGTAAGAATTTGTTATTTTAATTGAACAGCTAATACACGAAAATGGCTGATACTTGGAAACTCTTTTTTACTTCTGGACGCTAACAAACATTGGACGCAGTATTTTAAACCCTCTTGAGACACTTTTGGTTCCTATGTTTAATGTTAGTTCATATTTTAATGTTCTATAATTTATACAATATATTATAGGGTATAATCAGATACTATTTTCATATTGCCCTAATTTCTTGTCTTGTCTCTGCTGTTAGCCCTTTTGGCTATTACAGCAGCACCGTGTAATATATAAATCATGTGACTTAGTTAGTCAAATTCATGGCGTAAAGCAGGCGATGTCACACGACTTTTTTGTATACAATTAGCTTACTGAACGTTGTTGAAATCGACGTTATAAATTATTGATTTTCAAATCTTTACAAAATGTCAATTTTTGCTTATAATTAATTTAATTATTGTATTTATTATATTTTCAGACAGCTATATTTTTTTACAATAATTTATCCAAAATTTACGATGTAAAATATATTGGTAGTCGCTGAATTATCAAATTAATAAAAGTTCTAAATCAAACATTGTTGTTGTATTTAATATTCCAAATGAAATATTGAAATACGACATCGAATCTTACTTTGTCAAACAAATAACATGACAAGAGATTGAACAAAGCATTTGAAATTCGAAAATTACACGGATTTGTCTTTGTAAATACAACGACGTCTGATTTGGATTTACTTATTAAGTTGTTTTTAAAATTAAATGTCTTTTAGGTTATAATAAATGTCACGGGCTTATTTTTTTGGTATTTATTTCTAATATTTTACATACTTAATAATAATTGCATTTAGGAAAAATACTGTTTCAAAAAAACAAACTAAAATTCAATCATTAATTCAACTTTTATTCCTAAATGCACAAAATACTTAAATTCAAACGAAGCAAAAGTGAAAGTAACATATTTTTTAATTAAATAATGTTTTACTTCATTTATTTAATTAATGTTTTACTTAAAAATATGTTGCTGCCATTTCAAGTATGCAAAAACTTAATTAATCCTAACTCTCGTACATACCTTAATTCTTAAGGCTTTAACAATGAATGAAAATTATAGTTAGGTCTCATCCTGAAATATATGTCTGTATTTATCAACAAAAATACAGTTAGTGTTATAAATGTTTTCAAGTTACATATTTTACTAATCATTATTTGGAAAAGAGAACTTTAAAGAAATATTAACTTTATTTTTTTATATATATTAATTAAATACATTATTTTGACATTTTAAGATAGATAAGCACTTTATTGCACACAGAAATTATTATAAAAAAAATCATATACAAGCGGAGTTTAAACAATTCAAATATGCAAAGGCGGGCGGTCGTATTTCTAAGAGCAATCTCTGACAGGCTGCCTTCAGGTGAAAGGACTAAAGTGGAAAATACGGGATAGTGCGATTGAGACGAAATATTAATATAATAAGACGAAATATAAATATTTTTAATGTGTAGATAATTTAAAATTATATCAATTAATTCCGGGTTGAAATGAATATATTATAACACACTGATGTATCATAATATGTGTATATTAAAGAAGTTAGATTTAGTAAATATATTTCTTTTTAGGAAAAAGTAAAAAAATAATATCCATTTTTGTTAAAATAACTTAATTTAATAGAAAAAATTATTTCATCGGACAATTATACGAACAAATTATTTGTGATAAAATACACGTACGCTTGAAGTGTACGTATTTAAAATATATTCATAAAGTTTAAATGAATATTTATAAACTCCCAATATATGTTTTTAGTATAAACGTATTCTTCTTTTTCAGGACATAAGTTTCTTATTATATTGAATTTCAATAAATTCAGAAATATTATAAATTTTATATATTTCAATGCAAAAACCTCCAAGCTAATTATAAAAAAAAGATTTTTTTCTGAAACAGAATGGCCGTCAAGCCTCTCTTGTTCGAATGAGAAATTCTGAGCGTGTGATACGAAAACCTTATCTACAGTAATTATCTCTGTTGACAAATGCATGTAAAATCATATTCTTTAAAAATATCACTGCGGTGTAAAAAGTAAACTTTCATGTGAATTTTAAGATAAATATCACTTTCAAAAAAAATTCAAACTTAAAATTGATTATTGTGTAAAGCTGTGCAACATATCGTATATAAATTTTATTATTGTACTGTTTTATATTTCAGTAGAATTGAATATATTAATAGCCTGTGTTAGGTTTAAGTAATTGCTTATTAGTTTTACTATTCAAACACGCTATTAATCAAATCAAACATGCTATTATTATTCAATAAGCAACATGACCCTAGGCTATATAAACTGAAGTCAATTACTTAGATAAATAATTATAATTTTATTAAATATCCTTGATAAGTAAAAAATATGGAAATTTGTAATTTCAAAATAAAAATTGAGCGTAAATAATTCTAATTCTTAGTCAATTATTTGGATTACAAAATACTATTTATAAAAGTTAGTAAGGTATATCTTTTTTATATATTAAATATTTAGATAATCTTTTATTTGATAGGATGTATGAGTATTATTTAAAAAAAAAATATTGGAAAATAAATGCAGAATTAAAGGTAGATCTAACTTTAAATAGCTCTTTTTTATCTTTCTTGCTGTAATTATCTTGATCGTCTTCAATTTGACATGTGAGATATTAATAAATCTTTTGGGTTAGTAAATATTTTATTTATTCAAATATATTCTTATTCTTTTTTCTGTACGTGTCCTTTTGACAGAAATCTTCATGACGACTCGACGTTTTTTTTATATCTGTATAGATTTTCGAAACTGTCCAATAGTTGGCGTAGATATTACTTTCCAATAAAATATATTAGAGTATTACTTGTTTTTAAAAAGTGTTAAGTATTACTTGTTTTTAAAAATATATAAAGTTTCAGCATATTTTCGGTTAAAATAATTAATTAAGGACATAAGAGCTGTAACATCAAAGGCTTCAAACTTAAACCTAGACAGAAAATAATCTAGACTGAATTCATCAAGCGTTCGTAAATTTTCTACATTACTCAAAAACTCATCACTAGACTAGAAACATTAGCATACCTAATATGGTAAATTATATAATTTGGCGTCTCAAGTGAAATGAGCTCCGTTATATTTTACTAACAGAATCAACAATGTAAGTCGTTTTAAGAATAAGTATATGAAAACAATTCTCTTATTAAACTCAGAGAAGTCAGCTAGATTGAATGAGTTCAAATAGGCCGTTCTAAAGTTTCTTTCATTCATACAAGTGAATATCATTCCAACTATACTATCTTTCCAGATATAATATAATTAAATATTGAGAAATATTATTGTATATTCACGACTGACTTATACTAATGTATCAATTGCAATCAGAAAGCCGTAATTTAAATATTATCGACAATAATCCGAACAAATTACAATATCACTGCCTAATTCATATATATATATATGTAAATTATCATATTAAAGTACCTGTAAGCCAACTCCGTCTCCAGAAAAGTTTAAATGTTGCTTGCGAGTTGAAAGTCAAATGAAGTTTACGTTCTTACATTTTGTGGTCCATTAAGTAAGTTTTAAATTTCGAAATAAAAAGACTTTAAACTACTTTTGCCAGTGATGTTCTCGGAAAGAGTTTTTTTTTTATTTTTTGTCATTTAATTGCAAAACTAATTTACTTATTTATTACCTGTTAATTTTTATTGGCGTTTTAATTAGCTTTATTAGTTTAATTAGAGGTAAGGTTTTTTATCCATTTTTTTTAAAAGATAACCAATTATTATATAACATTAACATGACAAAGCATAACAAAAACTTCTAGCTCTTGAGATAAACTAACAAATATATGAACAACAAAGTAATATAAGATGTACGTCAATAGTATGTAACGGAATATTTCATAAATCGGACGCGGAATCAATAACATACCAAAGATAGGAAACCACAAAGAATTGTCAATAAAACGTGGAGTTATATAAAAAACTAATATGTTCTCGTCATTATTACAGAGACAACAAAATAAATGAGACGGACAAACATTTATCTGTACAGCATGTACTTCGATAGCCTCAACGCTGTTATATGAAAGAATTCCGCACTGATTTCAAGACGCCCTGCTGAGGCTCTAATATCGTACCACGATCAAACGCTCTTAGTCCATTGAGCTACCATTCCAAGGCTTCCTTCCCGTCGGATTATTGTATGGAAAAATAGACCTTATTAAAGTAGCATACGTCCGAGAATAGCCTGACATCATCTTTGTTTCAGAATACGTATTAGGGCTGCCAAAACATTTTAGTGAGTTTATATATAAAGATTTGAATCGCAGTGATCGTTTTGATAAGTTACCGTTAATATTTATCTGACAATTCAACTTTATAAAATCTTCAATTAAATGTGTTGTTTTTATTAATTATTTAAGAAAATATTGTTTGTTTTTTAGGTAAATCTTTATGAAATAAAACTGTATATTATATTCTATATTAATCTTTAGATTTTTATTAGACTGATTTCCAAATTAATCTTTAATATTAACATTTTTTTAATATAATATGTCTACCTCATCTTTCATTGTCCTTATACCTGATTTGGCGAACAAAATTCTGTTCAAACAAAAATATTCTGTTCTGTTAAAACAAAAATATTCTTTACTTAAATTTCTATACTAAATTATACTAGTACTTGTTTAAATAAGCCTCTTATAAAGTCTATTTAGACTTCTCAATTATCTAGCAATAGCAATATGATATATGTCAGAAATAAAATATACATTTAAAAAATAAACTGCACTCAAAAGTAAATATGCGGAAAGTTTTCTCTTGACGTCGCGTTTTTAGAGTTTATCATATTTTATAAACGTTGGTAATTTAGAAATAAAAATATATAAATAAGCACATTATACATTTTCAGCATTAATTTAATATTTTCAACGCACTTTCAGCAATTTAAAAGTAAGAAAGCGTTTAACAGATTAGAAAAACACTTATTTAAATGCGATTCCTTTGTTTAGAAACAGACTGCGGTAATGCCTTTAAGCTCTCTGCTGTTACGGTAATATTATTTTATAAAGACTATTTACAAGCGTTTAACCTTAACTGTGTATGGCTTTGGAAAAATACACTAATTGTTTTTTAAAAATACAATAATAAACTTAAAGTGTAACACATTTGGGATCTAAAACTATATGTGGTAGAGTCCTAATTTGAATATCTTATATTATATGGGTGAAATTAAAACAAAATAACTAGAAAATATTTTAATATAAGAAATAATTACAAAATCAAAATGTTTAAATTGCCTAGCTGTGTGGTGGGGATGTTGAAAGTTATATTGAAAAACCGATGCAAATATTTTTAATCATCGTACATTTCTCTCAAAATATAGAAAATACCAACTGCAAGCTGGGGAGTGCGTTTCCGCTCTGTAGCGACTCGACTTACCTTATATATTTATTTCCGGTCTTATTTTAATTAAGCCTCATTACCCACAGGCTATAATTTACACAAATGTATGCAACTCGATACAATTCTTAATTTTTTACCAGATATACATATACTTTATTATATTTTGTCTGTCTTTACTAAAACATACAGGATATAAATTTGGCCTCCAAACGGTTCAGTGATTTCGGAGATTGAAGGACTGAACAAACATTGATTCAGGTCAATAGAATAACAACAAAGAAAGCATTTTTCATAGTATCATAATAAACTGAAATTTTGCTTAATTTGATACATTTTTTATAAAGTTTATCAAAAATTCTCACAGGTAAGATATCTCAAAGGTCACATCGTTAGGTAAAAGTGAACAACTAATTAGGTTCTCTAGTTAGGGAAACTTGTTAATCATCTAGCAACTAATTAGAGCTCGCTCTTCGTTGACTTTGCGGTTTTTAGTTCAAGAAGATTTTCTAGTATTTTACGTTTATTTATATACCTAGTTGTTTTACTTTGCTCAATGTAATTGGAACCATTGGTAAAGAATGACAAAAGATAAAAAGTTGGTGAGTCAGTTTTATATTAAAAAATATGATAAGCTTTAAGACCAAAAATACTCTAAAATTTAAATTGTGAGTAATTTAGAAAAAAATCGTTAAAAGAAAAAAATATATGCTTAACTCAAAAATGTGTTGAAATTCTTTCACTGCAAACACTTTTCAATTGAAATAAAAAAAATATTACTGCAAAAAAAATTCGTAATAAAATATCATGATATAATATATCACTGGTTGAATATTTAAAAGATGTGACTTTTTTGTACCAGAACTGTTTTCCTAAATTGTATCTTATTAGTAATGTATATAATTCTTAAATATAAATTGTAAATGCAAATAAACATATTATATTTAAGACTTATATAAAAAAAATACATTAAATTCTTTAATACTATTCATTGTAACTATATGAAAGTAAAAAATAATTCAATTCATCTTTTACTTTTTATTGCAGTACAAATATATTGTTATTTTTTTCCTCTTACTACATAAAGCTTGACCTAGATACTTGATTATTTAAAGATAACACAAACTACAATAGAAATACCGACTAATATATTTATTATAATCATAATCCGTATGTCTGTATGTGTAAAATATTCTCATAGGAATTGCGACCAAATAATAAAATAAAAAATAACGAAATTAGCTTTGTGTTTTAATTAATAATTAATTTATTTTCAAAACAAACTTTTAATTTATTCCTCCTACAAATGGCTTGACCTAAATACTTTAAAAATGATATGATAACAAAATTACTGTAAAATAATTTAGCAAACGTATAGCATATTTGATTAATACCAAGAAGTAGGGGTTGTTTGTATTGAATATATAATACTGAGAAGTTGGACCGCTTTGAGAAAACATTACCATACGGAACAATAAATATACATACATTTGTAGGAATAATAGGTTACTTATAGATATACATTAAGTTTAGCTTAGTTGTTATTTATTTTAAATATATATTTATAATCCTTTTTATACGTAGAAGCTCTATATTTATATATTATTAGTTTGTACATTTCTTTTGCATTTATCGGAGAACTACCGACTATGTATCTCTATAAGGCAGCGTAATACAAGAATGTCACCGGGATGTCGTATTATTAAATTGTCCTCCCTCTACCTCTTTACTGTGGATGTTTCGTTCATCTCTCAGTTTATATTGCTGTGTTATAAAAAAATAAAAATGTTTATTTTCGCAAAACAAAAGTTCCATAAACGTTAGTAAAATCAATCTTAGTTCAGTATTTAGTATTAGCACGTAATAATTAAAAGTAACTTAGAAATGTCAGACATGCGATCGACTAGCGGAGAGTCCCCACCGTCGGCGATGATGCCTTTATTTTTTGACGCTTTTTTGACGCGGAGAAGGGACGGGAAACTGTCGACCGAACATACAGGAGGCACTACAGTACCGCGGTAGCCCGAACAATGTCCTGAAGGCATTAACTTAAATAAAGTATTTATAAAGTTTTGAACAAAGCCGTAAGTAACGTCAGTGGCTAGTAAATACGCCGCACGCACCTTGCATACACCCTACACACACCCCGCATACGCGCCGCACACACGCCACATACCACGCCACATAAGCCGCACGCAAATCGCACGCAATCCGCATACACGTTGTAAGGATCCCGCACACAACCCGTAATCACCACGCATACATGCCGCAAGCACCCTGCACGCACGCCGCCACACGCACACCGCACGCACCCCGCATATGCGCTGCACACAAACCTGAACATACGCCGCATACAAGCCGCACGCACCCCACACGCACACCGCATACATGTCACACACACCCCGTACGACGTACAACGTACGTATATATTTATTTTAATCAATACAGTCAGAAATTCAACCATATAGAAAATTCAAGCGACTTAAAGGCATATAAAAGCCGTAAAAGGCGTAAAATTATCCATTCCTGTCATGGTTGACCATTGCTGGGCGCCATTAAATACCGTTTTGTTTATTTAAACTGAAGTAAACGTTTCGTTTTCAGAATCCAATTAAAACAGTATGAATGTTGGTTAATTTTTTATTTAATTATAGTTTTGATATTATTTTATAAATGGTCTTCATTTTATTGTTCTTTATTATTGTATTTAAAATATTTATTGAACGTAAATAAGTAAATATAGGTTTTTTTGTACAAAATATATTAAAGATATACTAACGATTAGGCATGACATCATTCGTGTGTCCTATTTACGTCTGAGATAAAAATCCATGCATCAAGCTTAAGATATTCTAAAATCTTTCGTTACAAGTCTTGTAAGAACGCAATATCCATTCTCGAGATTATAATATTAGTAGTTTTTTTTTACAGGATACAGGAGTTTTTTTTTTGTACAAATATATTTGCAGTATTGGTGTTTTTGAAAAATATTTTATTTTTGACAATAAAATATCCCAAAATATTGAATGTTTTCGAAGCATCAGTAAAAACCAATAGTAATCTTTAAGTTTTAAAACAAACAATAATAATAACTTTATTTTATTTGTGGTCTATTTTTAATATGAGCTGTATTTATTAATATTTCTATTTCCTTTGAGATGTAGCAAAGATGGTTTAGTTTGAAAATAATTTTGAATGAACTGGAACCTGCATTGCAAATATCTTTGATATCTTATCTTTCAAAGGATTTAGTATAAATATTATTCTAAAATTAAGTATGAATATAATCCAAATAAACGAATATACTTACAAATGATTCATATAAAAATTGAAGGTATTTTATGTAAAAACCAAAAAAGTTATTTTTTTAAAGTATAATGGTTGACTCTAGCTGTGAAATTAAAAAAAACAAAACAATAAATAATGTCTTTTACAAATAAAAAAAACATATACATTAATTGAGCACGCTCCAAGCTCTAAGCTTCAACAACCAAGCAACCGAGAGTGGTTTAATCCGAGTGAGCTCCATCCCTCAAACGACTTCAATTGGTCTGGATACTGTTCCGGGATTATGGATGTTTGATAGAGTTATATTAGAAATAGTTGAACAAGTACACTCTAATAAACTTAACTATATTTCAAAAACATTTTTAACATGTTTATTGAAATTATAAAAAATAGTTTTTTATATTTTACAAGTTTCGTGTCGTTTTTTTTTTCAGTTCACGCCGCGAATTCGTCACGCTTAGAGAGCATGAATAAGAACCCCGAATTGGTTCAAAACTAGTCGGGCACTTTCCAATTTAATTCGGCGTGAATACAGCCGGCTATAAATATAATAGTTTCGTGTCGCTTATTTTGAGCTAAGCTAAGACTTTACTCTATAACTTCTCGGCTTTTAAATGTGTTTAACGAGAAGATTGCAAGAGTTTGAAAACAATATTGCATAATCTTAAAATTGTTGGTTGTTTATTTTATACTTACATTTATTGAAATTTTCGACTCACCGTAACTCTTTTTAATAAATAATATAATGTATATAAGTTAAATATAATATGACCAACTTAACTATATTTTAAATCAAAAGTCAAAATATCATTTCAAGTGATACGGTAGCACAATTGGTAGAGCGAAGGAGCGGTTTCCCAGAGGTCGCTGGTTCGAATCCCTGCCCATATCGGTTTATTTGTCATTCTATATTTATTTAAATCAAAATATCATACTTAAGAAATGAAGAATCTACCATCAAGCCGCAAACTATCACTAATCTCTTAGAGTAGAATTGCGCGAACTCACTTCTTTATTCCCTATATTATCCAACAATAAATTCTGACACAATATATCAGTAACGCAAACCTTTCTGTTTCTGATTGAATTATTATAATTTATAGTAATAAAGTGGGGTGTACATTTTAAATATGTGGTGCGAAATTCTAATACAAAGTACATACCATTGTTTCGTAAATGTGGACAAATAAATGGCTTTGGGAGCCACTTACACCAGATTTTGTGACTGCTATGAAATTCTTAACACACAATGTTTGCTCGTTTTAAATCTACAATATATTTCTGGTTGTATTTTTATAAATATATAATAATATACTTTATTTAAGGCAAGCTTATATTATTTAAATATATTAGGTTACTTTTTTTTTTAATTTTCTATATTTTTTTACGATTAGTGCATATAAGTTTCACTTAAACCAATACACAAAAATTTAGTCCCATTACCATCAAAATGATTTTTCACTAAATCAATTAAATACTTCGATTATCTAAATAAATATATCACGAATAAAAAACACCCATTGTATTGACAATGTATGTAAGCGTTACCAAGTACTGTTAAGCCAGGGCCGACCAATATATACACGCACCAGCTCGGTCAGATTAATTCCAGTTGCATTTCAAGGATTAACCAATCAAAAAGCTGATTGGCCTGATTTTAAAAGTTTATATATTATAATAACAATGACATTATAGTAACTTGATTCCATAGAGCTGATATTATGATGGAGCCAGGAATTATATAATGAAACGGTTTCATTTGGTTCGGAAATGCCTTGTGTTAGCCTCAAGATTGTCATAACTTGGGTTTAGTTCCCGCTTGTTTAACTGAGTTTAAGTTTATCCAAATAAAAGTAAAATAACTTTTTGAGACGCGTCAGCGAACGTTTAAAGATTTCTTATAGAAAAGAAAACTACTAGTAAAACTATTATCAATTCCAAAATCAAGCACCTGGTTAAAATATTAAAATATCAAGATCAGTTTAAAATCAAGAATTAATTTTCGTTCGATAGTTTAGATACTGTATTAATAAGGATATTAAATTTCTAAGACGGATTGGGAAATATTATTCCAATATTTAGCACCGGTCATTAGCTCAGACAATGCTTTAAATAGTGAAAAAAGACAATGAAAAGACAATAAAAGTCTTTCAGCAAAAAATTGTTTCTCATTTCAATTACATGGCATTTATAGGAAATGGCACTAGTTATACATGGAGATATTTAGCTAGAATTAAATCACCAAACTTTTAGATCAGTTTTATTACATAGTTCCAGCAAATAGGAACCGTAATCAAAATCACTTTTTACGATGGCGTTGAACTTTATCATTATCATTTATATTATTTGAAAACACTTATTTTTTTAATGAGAATAATAATATTTTGAATATAAATTCATAATTCAAATTTCAAATGGATTTTGTTTTGCGAAAAAAATATGATGAACTCAAAATTTTATCAGAAAAAGCATTTTTTTTTTTTTGTTCATGGGCATACCTTTTTTTAATTTGACGGTATGGTGTAACAAATTACCCGATAGTTCACTTGATATTATATGGTGCTATCGTTTATAGATATCTAAAAATTAAAGACTCAGAGCAAATGCATTGTCACTCTTGAAAATAGAAACGGAAAATACAGGCGTTGTCAAGAACATATTGCAAGAAGAGGAAAGTTTGCAGAAGGCATCTTTCTCTCTTTCTCCGCACAAAATGTTACTTTGGTAGATATTTCGATCCGATCTTTTCTGTAAAAGTATGGGTTGTGCTACCACGGTAGAGCGACGTAGAATACGAGTTGCAGTATAATGAGTACATCTGCACTGTTTGACAGAACAGAAAGTCAGTAAGTGAGTAAGTAAGAGTTGTAAGCTGGTTTACTGTTGTAAGTGCTTACGTCACTAGGTAGTATTGTCAACAATTTTAGAAACCACGTCAATACTTTTTATAAATACACAATATTTTGGTTTTGCTATTGCGTTATTTCATTTTTTCTTTATTTTCGGAAAATTTTATTTTTACCCTCCTATAGCATGTTTGCTCTTGATCAGTATTCTTATTTGACGAGTTTATATTTTTGACAATGTACCAAATCAAATGAAAAGAGACGTATTGGTTTCAATTACCTAAGCTTTTAGCATCATAAGGTGTAATGACATATAAATATCATATTTAATAAATAATAATTTTATAATAGTTATGTCAAAAAGTTATATATTTGCTTTCAAAAATTTATCATAATTTAATTTAGATGTAATTTATTATTATCATATTGAATCTATAATGCGTAGGTTTACATTACTTCTTATTGCAAGCCCGAAGCTTTATAACTGACTGGTGACGCTTTTAATTTGAAAGTCATACTGAATATTTATTTAATGTAATTGCAGTAAACATAAACAGATACTTAGTTTCATGCTTATATTGTATTAATGCAATAAATAAGTAATTCTTATTATTTTATTTTGTTTTCTGTACTAATTGAATAAAACGAAAGTGTTTATTTTTTGTTTGAAAGCGCTAAAATCCAGAAGTACTCGTGGGATATAAAAAAAGTTATTGAATTAAATATAAAAAAGGGGTTTTTTATTAATATACCATGGTAGGTATAATCAACATTGTTACAAAATATTATATCAACTGTACTGATCAAAATATTCCATCCTGTAACGCCCTATTGTAACACATGCGACGGAGTCGCAAACTACATCTATTAAAGATTGCAATTTTTTTTAATGAAATTAATTTTTAAACCCAAGATTTATTTTGCATTTCATTTAAATATTAGTTGCATTTGAATGTACGTTCTAGTTAGCAACTTTTGTAGTTTTATTTTTATTAAAGTTTCCAACTTAGTTAATGTATATAAGTGGGTTATCTACTTAGAGCAGAATACATAGAACTGAATACGAACTATATTATTATAAGTTGAAGGGTCCACTCTCACTCAACAGGTTTTCTCAGCACATTGTTGTTTCTCATAAAATTATAACCAGAATTTTGTCTCTTAAACATTTATTTCTCTTAAATGAAGCGTATATCTGTATCGTGTGTTGTCATTGAAGTATGATTGTTAAACAAACGGGATTTTTTTATTCTTTAAAATGAAAAAAACATAATTTACAGCAGTTATTATAATTAAATGGTGTTTAGAGATTTTTGACAGCATCGGTTATAGAAAATGTGAGAATTAGTTGTTTTTCATGGTATGGTTATATGATGTGGAGGGATGAAAAGTTTGTTACAAGAAGGATTTTCAAAATGAATATGGAAGGTTCAAAAAGAAGAAAGCGATTGGAGAACACATAGATGGAGTGGATGATGAATGGTATGGTAAACAAACAAGTCTCTACTATATGATATAATATATGACATATGATAAAATATCTTAGTACTTTTGATTACACGTGGTTCAATATATATTTTTATAATAAAGCTCATTTTTTTAGTTTTTGACGTAATTGCATAAATATTTTTCGACGTACAAAAAAAAATATATTAAAAAAAATATATAAAAAGGTTACTTTTTCGTAATAAGTAAATTATAATTAACTTTTAACTTTTGCAATACTTGTCCGTTGTTTATAAGTACTTCACGTTAAAAATACTGAATATGTAATATTTAAAATTTAACTTGTGTAATTAGTTATTCAACCCTACAAAGGGGTTGAAAATTCATAGTTTATTGTAGAGTCACATAGAACCCAAAATAGTATGTCGTATTTTGCTAAAAAAACCTTCCTCTAACTACTCATCTACTACCAACCCGCTTATTCAATAGCTCGCTTATCTAAACTTAACAATTATTATAGATTAATAATAATAATAATAATAAATATTCTTTATTGTACACCCTGAGTATAAAATAACAAAAACATAAAAGAAAAAAATAACAGTGAAAAAAAAAATGGTACAATTTTGGCGGCCTTATCGCTAAAAAGCAATCTCTTCCAGGCAACCAATTGCATGGAGGAAAAGAAATATACTGGAGTCGTAGCGTGGGCGTGTTTACAGTGTAAAACAAAAAAAAAACGGAGTTATATATACAATATATACATGCATACACCTACCAATTACATACATATAAATACAATAAATATATATACAAACATAAATATAAATACATATATATATATATATATATATATATATATATATATATATATATATAAACATACATAAATAAAAAATACAAATATCCAGATAGACAAATAAATAACCAGACGACAAACATTATAAATTTAAAAAGTGAACTTTTAGACACCGTTTAAACGATTTACATGACTTAGCATTTTTTATTTTAAGAGGAAGATCATTACAAAGTCTAATGGAATGTATAGTAAAGGAGTCCGAGTAGAAAGAGGATGAATGAGAAGGAATTTTAAGAATAAGGTTTTGATTGGAACGAAGAGAACGACTATGAGAGCTACTCAAAAAATCGAATCGTTCTCTTAAGTAGGAAGGACTTGAAGGGTTGAACAGTAGACAGTATAGAAGACTAAGAATATGAATATTCCTGCGAAAACGAATCGGAAGCCACTTGAGCTTTTTACGGAAATGAGAAATGTGGTCATATTTGCGAAGGCCAAATATGAACCTTATGCAGAGGTTTTGAAGGCGCTCAAGTTTATTTAACTGATCCTCTCGTAAATCAGGATAGCAGGCATCTGCATAATCTAAAATTGGAAAAAGTAAAGATTGAGTTAAAACAACTTTGGTATAGATTGGAAGAAAGTTACGTATTCTCCTCATAGATCCCACGGCTGCAAACATCCGTCTGCTCACCTCGCTAATCTGAGAATTCCACGATAAAGTTTGATCAAATATGATTCCCAGGTTTTTAACTTTACTACTGTACGGAATTACTACGCCTTCTAAACTAATGGGAGGTAGTTGCAGAACGGAAATGCGTGCAATCAACCTTGAACTACCAATGATAATGACCTGTGTCTTGGACGGATTTATCTTAAGGCCAAAACATTTACTCCAATTAGAGATACGCGCCAGATCTTGATTCACTTGAAAAATAGTATTTCCAAGGTCATCAAGATTTGACTGACGGTAAATCTGAAGATTACGAAAGATATAGAGATAAAGATATCATATTTTTACATCTTCAGGAGCATGATTGCTACAAACATGGGTATGATTTTTTAGCGTTTCATAAACTTTCAGTACTTTAAATATCAGTCAAATGTCCTTTTGTACTCAATACGCATAAAATTAAAGATATTCATGGAGGTGAAAAAAATTAATTCAAACTTGTAATTTCTTCTGTGATTTTTGCCCCAACGGTTTTTATATTAAGTTATTTGAGTACTCTATGATATCATTCTATTAGAATGAACCAATGCATTTTCAACAATGAATTTTAGAACTATTATCGGATGAGTCAACATTTTCCACGTGATTTTCCAATTCGGACCACAATTCTATCTTATCAGACATATCGTAGAAAAAGTTTCCACGTTTTGAAATTTGAAATAATTACTTGACCGTGAAACACGAAAAGGTAATATTCAGTCAAAATTAAAATTATAATACAACTGTGGGTTTTTTTATTTATATATCAGTAATAATGCAGCTTAGGATTGCAACAAGAATTTGGTATTTTGATACCAAAAATGAACAAACGACAATAGTTCAACGCAAATGGTTAAAGTAAAAAAAAACAACAAATTTAATATATTTTATTTTAAATCAGACTTATATTTTTATTGAGAAAAAAACTTGGTCAACATTTTTGAAATACCTGCTGGAAAAAAAAGCAAAAAGATAAGTTTAGTTTATTCGATAATTTATTTCAACGCAGCGTAAGGATTTAATTTAATATTTCAGCAAATCGAAAGAAACTTCAGAAAAAACAAACACCCTTTTTTTGAATTTTCTACAAACATTTGACACGAATTCACTCAGTTGTAATTATGATTTTAGTATATTACCGTAGGGACATATTTTTATTTTTCAGTTTTAACAATTGGTACGACATTGGCAATAGTAGAGACGAAGCTTCTTAGCATTCCATGGATTTACCGTGCGGGTGACGGGCCCATCGAGTTGCAGGGAGAGGAGCGCAAACAGTTCCTGGGACTTGCGACCGAGAATTAAATATATTGTACTCCAGAATGTAATCATAGGTAATTTCTTAAATATGATATTACAATGTAGAGACATTAAAATCACGATTGGAATAATTAAACATTAAATTAATAAATATAAGTCTTAGTATACTTATTAACCATTTTAACCGTGACCTAAATAATATATAGAAACAGTTAATTCTCAGGAGTCTAATTAACTAAATGTGTTGGAAGCTCTATAACCAACACACGGCACGGCACTCACCTGTCCGTTTTAAAGGCTTATATGTAAACACACTACCCATTATATGAAGTAAATTGCGTGTTTTAGGCTACATTAATCAATTATTTATAATAATATCGATATTTATTTCTATTTCCAATATTAAAATTGATAAATCGTTATCTTAATATATGATAATTTGATTTGGATTTAATCTTGTTACCAATATATTTAAATAAATATTTAAAGGGTTGTTTCCTTTAAATATAAACAGTAAAACATTCATTTCAGGCATAAAAACGAAACTGAGTTGGAAATTCACTAATTCAGTCTAAATAATAGACTAAATGTATAATTATTGTGCTTATGCAAAAATATTTTTATTTATTTAATAATGTATATATATTAGTATCTCTTTAAAAAAATCTATTGTATTCTATCATATTTTATTAAGAATATTATTATTTTTTTATCAGACTGTATGTAAATAAAATATTACTAAATCTTTGTATCATTAGAAGAATTGTAACTTTTACAGAAATTTGAAATTATACTACAATTGGTAGCAGGATTTTTTATAATTTTGTAATACATTGTAAAAAATTCCAATCATAGTGAAATGGACAGTAAACAAAGATAAATTAACTCAATAAACAAATAAACTATAACTAAGAAAAATCATAAGTTTCCAAGCTTTAGACTAGCCCTATATTAAAACTGTGTTTTACATAATATATTTGAAAAAAGTATAAATACGTTAAAAATAAATATATACGTTATATATAAAATACGAATAAAGAAAGTGACATCAAAACATTTCAGCATTGTAAGTATAAATTAATTAATCAAGAATTACAAAATCTCTATTCAAATAAACTTTGAAAGGGTCCAATAAAATATAGCTTCGAAATTTCCTTTAGTTACCTACAAAGTTATAAAGATTCACACTTCATAATTAAATTAATTTTAGCCACTTAAAATATATCGTCTCTTCAGATAAATGATTGCAATTTTTCAGGTAATTTTATTGGACTAACAAATAATTCAGTTTTAAAATATCTGCATATTTGCAAATTTTACTGAAAAAAATATTCCGGATTATGTAAGAGACTGAATGAATAGAATTCAGTTATTTGCGCAAATTATAACAAACACTTTATTTTGACATATCATTGTGAATAATGACATATGTATTTAAACTTTCATGATTCAGGATTACTATTATTTATATTTACTAATTAAATTAATTGATAACTGAATTTGCCCGACAGTTAATGAACAAAATCCGCCGAGCTTATGATTGAACATGACTTATGAAATGATTTTTCATTTACCATTTATTATATCCAACTAAAAGTATTACTATACGGGTTTTTAATTTCGAAGCCTATAATGTTTCATTTAATCCGGAAATTTCTGACACGAAAATATTGCATTAAATTTTGAAAATATGTATAAAAAAGCGAATAGAATTCAATTCAATCGATTTCAATCATTTAATGTTAAAATTGTGTTACCGCTAAATTTATAATAAATATTTTTATTATAAATGAGCTGCTTTTATTTATCAAAGCCTTAGAGATCATATAGACCTGGATGATTCGATACTGAAAAATTTGAATGTTTAAGATTTATTTTAAACATGGCTCAAAAATGAAAATAAATATCGCTAACTTCAAATGCATCGCAAAACGAAGGTGAAGGGGGAGGGAAGGGGGGTGAAGGAATATATCAGTTTTTATCATCTATAGATTTTTTTGTTTTCTCTGACTTTCATAGATCACTAGTATCAGAAGTTGGTGACTCATGTGGCTCCATGCCAAATGGTAAATGGGATGAAAATTTTGACTTTTACATTATATATATCTCCTAATCAGAAGGTAGATGATAGTATTAAATTTCTTCACCACTCTTTATTGTCGTACACAAGTGGAGTATCTTTAGTCCATAGCAATAATGATAAAATATAGATTTTTTTAAAATGTAATTTGTATAAATTTATAAGTAGTAGAAAATTTTTCGAACAACCATGTCGTTCACTTTTACACACACACATTTTTTAATAGAATAATCTTCGCGTTCTATTGATCTACTTCTTGATTTTGTTTTCCTTTCAAATTGTAAAAACATATTTTTAATATTGACAAAATTTCATTATTCGTAGCGGCTTGCTAGTCAAATATATCAAATTATAATGCAAAATATGAGAAAGGTATATCTTGTGAGTAGCAGATATAACCAAACTAAAATATTTATATTTTACCCGGCTGCATTCACGTTGAATTAAATCGGAATGTGTCCAACTAGTTCGCACCCATTCGGGATTCTTTCTCATAAGCTCTAAGCTTGGCGTAAGAACCCGGAATGGTTTCGAAACTGGGGCACATACCGATTTAAGTCCACGTGAATACAGCCGGGTAAATATAAATATAATAGTCATGGTTTACAAAAGTTTAAGCATACTAAAATACTTCAAAAGAAGCATTCCAAATATCATTAGCTGAGAGCACTCAGAGCATATGTGACCCAGCCTAACTTATCACAAACTAAAAGGACGGAAAGTGTTCTGTTTGAAAAAAAACATTCCCAACTAAGACACACGTATCTAACGTCCTTCTCATTACGAAAGTATAACAACCTAACAAGTTATTTAGTTAAATGTATTTCTGTTTTGTTATCTATAAATATACGAAATGTATATAAATGTATGTCTATTTAGTTAAATGTATTTAATTTAATGTATTTAACACTAATAGAGCTGGATACATTATAACATCATTTTACTAGATTCATTTATTATTTGGTGTACTAAAATATAGAAAAATATATAAAACAATAAGGAATAACGTTCTTATCAACAATATAAAAAAAAACATTTTTTAAATATTGTATTATGTAATGGATATTTGTTAACAATTAATCATGAAAATTCTAATTCATTGAACAAATACTTCCCTAACAGCTGTTCTCGTTTTGTAAATAAAAAACTTCGGTATTCAATGTGAAATAATTTAAAATTCCACCGCAAGCTCATATGTATGTATCATTTTTTATGAGTCATTTATGTCCGCTTGTTATTTGTTTTCACATGATTATATAATATTATTTAGGATTATTTTAATTGTAAAATAGTAAAGAAGAATCAAAAACAGTTTAGATAAAGTTGAAAATATTATACAAACACTTTGAGAACGTCTGAACAAGTCATATAATATAATTTATATAAACCAACAATGGCGGACGAGGAAATAAAATCATTTCCCACGCGGTTGCGTGGTCACCTCAATTATCACAAACTAAAAAATATAAACATTTAAGCTGCAGTTTTTCATTAAATTATATTGTTCAGTAATCCGCGTAAAAGGAACAACTAAATTAAATCATTGTATACTTACCACGAATATAAGAGACAACTTTAATAAATAATATAAAGTAATTAACGGACCAAGTCATATATATGTATTTTTTTCTTAGTTATGTATTTTTTCTTTGTATTATTTATTAATTACATGTAAGTTTTTAGTAATATTTTATATATTTATTTGTCATCGTTGTTGTTGCTTTCTGTTGTGTTTTAAGTTTAATGTACCTTAAGATCTTCATCTACTTCTTGAGATCTTCTTCATGAATTGTTTTTTTTAATCTTCGGGTAGCTTGAAGAGATTTAATTCAAGAGATAATTTATCCAATGTAAAAAAAAAATGCTTATTGTAACCAAATAAATAAATGAAACTTAATGGACACATATTTTGTTTTTGTCGTATTACATAGTCCTACCGTCTCCCAATTTAAATCAATCAAATTGTTTTCAATTTTAAAATTTATTATAAAAATTTTACAAAATATCATGCACTACTTATGTACAAAGTATATTAGTGTTGTGAAATAATTGTTAAACGCGTGTTGTGTATTATAATTAGTTTTCTCAAACTGTCATACAAGGTAACGAACTCATATTTGAATTATTTTATAACAATAAATATCAAATTCAAACTCTCAAAATAAAAATCAAACATTAATGACATTATTTAATTTCATATATCATCTATTAATTATAAATATGATGACCCATCACGTCACGCCAGGCGGAGAACTAATTGCAGTTGGTAATTCTGGAACTTAAGGCAACCATGTAATAAATGTTTAAAAAAAAGGGAATACAATGAAAATAGTCAATTAAAAAATTTAATAATCACGTCGTACTCAGAATATAATGTTATTTTTGATAAGAATTATAAGCTCTAATCTATAGGCAATGGGTTTAATCAATGTAGTACTATGAATATGAAAAAGCAGTTTGGGCTACTACTGAGATGAAGCTAAGGCTCCAAGACGACCTATATCAAATTGTCAACCTAAAAAGCACTATGTCAGACCTAAAAACAAATCAGACCCAAAGCCTTTTGATGAATTAGTTAGAAATTATTCTAATTTAGTTTCACCATATACAACCTGCAAATTATATAAAAATACCATTGACTTACTTTTTTTACTATTATTGATGATCTATGACCTCCAATGACCTCTGAATTCCATAAAAAATGCTAAAAAAATGAATATTAACAAAATCATAAAAAAACACAGCGCTTAAAAATATGAATAATATAGTTGTAAGCCCTTGCTTACAAACAGGCTTACAAAACAATACAACATTCGCCTGTTTTGATACCGGTTAAGACAAAATATTATGGAATACACTAAAATTATAACGTATTTATATTGAGTCAATTGACAAGCGCCCGTCTTTCCTCGTAATTTCTGGCACACTCCATCATGAAGTGCTGCATATCTTCAACAATGTTACATACTCCAAAGTTGGAGTATTCTACCGTCTTTATAAGATATGTCAACTTCTTACATAGATCGATCGAAGTCTATTCATAATTACTATAGAATTCTATCACATTTAAAATTATGAAACCATGGTATATGAGAGGGCTGACCTTGTATTCTGTTAACCAAATGCTCTTGGTTTAAATACTTCATTAAATTATTAAAACAAAGATAATTACATTTCTTACAGTAAAATAAAAGAATGTTATAGAGGCTAACCTGAAAAATATACACCTATAAATAGCATTTTGCTTAACTTCATATAAAAACATATTCGAACTTTCACGAAATCAAATTTTATTTAATTTATTAGTCCGACTTTAAAATTGGGCTAAAATTGTAACGGAATAAATCATGTTTTTTTTTTTCAAAAACTCGTCTTAAATATTTATAAATCTTGTAGTGTCTTTTTAACGACAAGAACGCTAAAATCACACATTATATTTATTTATTTTATTCCCGGTACTTCCTGTATGGGAAGTAAATATGTTTTTAAACATTACTTATAAATAAACTTTGGGCCTTACTTAGCAATTAAGAAAGAGAGTAATAAATATTTGACCTTCATTAATCTTGCAAACCTAATTCAATTAGTGCTAAAGAACTTAGTAATAACGAAGCTCTTTTGTACGAGATTAAATAATTTAGTGACTGGCTTAGTGGTTAAAAAAGGGAGGAAAAGAGTAAAATCCTATAAATACGCAATTCTTCTATACATTTCCAAACATTAATAATATAGTTTGTTTATCTACTTTTTGTTTATTTTTAGAGCAAAGCAAATATTAAATTATGAATACTAAAAATGTTGTTACATTTCAGAATATTTATTAGGTTTATTTATCAAACAGGTAACGTATGAATTTGCACATTGAATATTTAACTTATACTGTATACAAAAAAATATCAATACACATTGGAAATATAAGTTATTCGTAAAATAGGTGGAATTAAATGTGGTCCATAAAAGCTGCATAGATATTTACTCTTACATATAGTTGAGTGACGCTTGTACTCTACAGTTTTAAACTTTACCTTTACTAGTGTAGTATAAATATTATATATACAAGTTTGTACTAATGACAAGATATTATTTAATGACAACATATTTTTTTTTACAGTAGAACAAAGTATTATTTTTATATCAGAATTGAAATAAAAAAACCTGTAATACTATAACAATAATATTTTATATAACTTGTAGATCCAGTAGTTCATTTTTTGCAGCGCTTCCCCAAACTTCAATAAGATAAAGGAAGTGTGGTTTAAACAACCAATTACAAACTATAATAATAATAATAGAAAGCCGTAACAATAGAAGGAAGTTTCTTAGATTTTAGTAGCTTTTTAAATTATATTAGCTTAGACCAAATATTTTTTTTACCCATTTTCTAAAAACTAGTAAACAACCAGTCAATATCTTTATTACTATGCATTAAAATGTGCTAGTGGATTCGAAACAAATTAAATTAAAAAATGTTTTTGTAGCTTTAGAGATATATTTAAATCTAGATTACGGACCTAGACCTAACACTATGAAAAAATCGTTAGACTTTTTAATAAAGCGTTGATTTCGATTTTATGTTTTATATAAATAAGACTGTTAAGCTTAAGTTGGTACGATATAAATGCAATTTGAATATTGTATTGAAAAATTGTTATTGAATATGATTGTTAAAATTATTTGAAAAAAAAATTAAATAACCAACAAATTTAGCAAAAAATCACTTAGTTTTACAATGTACATTGCTAGTTAGTTTTAGACTTCTTACATGTGAAAAATATCTATTAAGTAAGTAAGTATAATTAATCTATTAATCAATTAACAACTGAACGCCTCATAGAACAATTAGCTCTTTGCAGACTCGCCGCACCGCAGACATGAAGACTAATCTACGACATGACTCTTGTCTGGTGTCTGTGCTGCATTAGTATTATTGAAATGTCTAGGGCTGCTAGATATAAAACGACAACTATTGAATTTGTTCTAACTATATAAGAGTTTAAGATATTGTATCTCTAAGTGTACTATTTCTGATTGTCGGTTTACATTTTCAATTTGACACCTTAATTTTTCTTTAAAAGAATTATATATTTCAAATATCAAATAGTATCTGCTATAGAAATAAGAGGTCGACTTTTTTTAAACCCAAGTATAATAAAATATCAACAAATATCCATACAAATACATATATATTCTACATTTTCATATTTCGTATTTATAATACTGTTTGAAGTGAAACTACCAGAATGGTATTTGATGGCATTCTTATTAAATAATAACTTAAATATTTCAAACTTTAAGTAACATTATAAGTAAGACCCGGTATTATTACAATAAAATTTAATTAGGCCTTTAATAAACAATTTCTGAAAGCTTTTAATAATTCATTTTTAATATAAAATAAAATTATAAAAATATTTATAAATCAAAATTATATGGTAAGTCTCATTATTTGGCAATATGAGTGAAGACAAGCTGGAATAAATAATAATAAACGTAAGACAATTCAATGAAGGGGTGAGATTTGAGAGCTATGAATTAAACACAAAGAAATATACAAATTTGTACAAATTTAAGTTGTGATAACAAATGAAGTCACTGGCAATATTAAGTTTGTATACACTATATCAAAGCAAATACCACAGACTGCAAATCATTAATATCTAGATGATATAATTAGGGAAAAAAAATGTCATTAAAATATTTAATGTATTTTTTTTATAAAAATTATAATTTATTTTGCAAATTTAGTTTACAATAATTGTTAAAAGAATCTTAATCGTGTAATTATACTTTGATTTTTTCCAATTCTATTTGTGGATTTGCTAATTGAGATACATACAGAACTTTGTACTTTGTCACCTCCTGGGCAATTACTTCTCGGTAGATTTACTGTACAATGACCAATCGACTGTCGTTAAATTAATTATGCTATAATAATTCATCTTGATCCTTACAATTAGCTTAATAATTGCAAATGAAATAAGTTTGGTCCGATAAAATAACATTGTAAGTCCCTGTCAAGTTCAGAAGGAACACTACGAAAATGTTACTTTCATACCTAAATTTAAAAAATAATAGAACTATTATGACTGAAGTTAAGTCTCCAATTAATAAACTGAATCTTGAAACCTACATTGATTCAGATTGTATAAACTCTATTTATAAGTAACACATTTAATATTCAATGGAATTGTATTTTGTTAGTGGTAGAGCCGCCTAGCTGTAGTCATTTAAATACAACTCACGTGGTCTGACTCTACCGCTATTAATTGTCTAAAGTCATCAATAGTGTTATTCAGTATACGTTAGTATAATAGCAGATCAGGATAGATGTTTATCGAATAGGCAATTCAGAAAAAGTTTATCAAAGTTAGTTTGTTACTTTTCCCTTATATATTTTATTATATTACTTAATAGTAAATTAGAAGAGTCTCAGCGCTAGCTTGGATGTTTGTTATGTAGTACAGATCCGGTCTGGACTTAATTGAGAGGCGAGCAAAGAGATTAATTAGTGACCCAGATCTGAAGAAGCCTCGAACATAGACGTAGAGTAGCCAGCCTTTCAGTATTCTATAGGATACACTTTGGTGAATGTGCGAAGGAATTGCATAACCTAATTCCTCCATCACTGGAAGTTCCAATCCATCCCTTTGTCGTAGACACGCCTCATGTCCGAACGAAGCGCCATGCTTCGTTTTTTTTTGTCTGCTATTTTTTTTATTTTGTATGTCTATCGTTGAAGAAATTCACAATATGTAGAAAATGAAACTCCTTATGTAATAAATGTTGAATATTGAAAGGTAATTTAATGAAAAGAATGGGTGAATAGTCATCAAGATTCTCGGGTTTGAATGAGAATATCCGAGCTGGTTAATGGACTTCCTTACCTTCAGTAATTATCTCTGTTTGTCAGAAATGTATTATATATTTATATGTTAATGTCCATGTATGTGTATATTATATATTAAATTTTAAAAAACCTCTGCGATTATCTTTCATATAGCACAGTCCTTTTACTTATGCTTGCAAAAAAATATAATCCCGACATAAAAATTCGTCGAAACATTTCGGAATAAAATTTTCCTCGTAATAAATAAATATAAAATATAATAAACATAGAATATATCGATTGCCAGAAAGCTTTCGAGACACAGAAGATAGACGAAAAGTACAAACGTGTAATTCAAAGAATCCATAATAAAAATAGAGTAGAGTAAAACTAGAAACGACGGGTCTATATGTTTCAAGAGGTGTAAGACAGAGTCAGCCATTGTCACCGTCATTATCTATTTATAGTGATACTGGAATTTATTTTAAAACAACTTAAGCATGAAGACCAAAGAAAAGCGTTTTAGTCAATTACGTTTTAAACGAATATTTTGTATTAGACTATTATGAATAGTTGAGTTTATATTTATTTGCACATTACTTAAAAACTCTCTATAGATATATACAAAAAAAATAGTATATATTTTCAGATAAAAATATATACCGTAGTAAAATTAAAGTTTTGACTATTTTCTGTAATTGTTGATAACTTCTATAGATTGAGTTACTGCTGAAATTGTTAAGTTTTCGTTTCATGCAGGCAAACAAAAACAAAAAACGTATTCATTTCGTACAGGAAAACGTAAACGATTAACTTTAATTTAATTAATAAAATAATTCGTTTAGTGTAGATTTACTAATAAACTTGGAGTTGCTTCTAAGTATAAGGGAAGTGAGTAAATGTTGTCTCCGATTATATAAGCTTGTGTTAGCTGGTAATGCCTTCTCAACTTTCTGACGCTACAGACTAATGAAAACTGTATTTAGAAACTTACTCTGTATTATATTATTTTAGAAATGGGATATAATATAAATGTTTATTTTACAGGAATTTTCAGAATGGGGGGAGAATGTCCAGCCGTGATCTAGAGTACATAGGTTGATGATATAATGATTTAACATTGAACAATGTGTATTAATGGGCTAAATAAATATTATGGATTCATAATTCGTATTGTCGGCATATTCCGGGCGGTTTTGAAGTTGATTGGAACCATATATCTATTTATTATATTTCGACAATTAAACTCAACATATTTGCAGCAATAAATAAGGGGATTATTCAACCATTCTTATATTCAAGAAAAATGGTCATAAAAATAAAAAAATATATAAAGTGATTTTTAAGGATGAAAGATAGAAGACGAAGTTGCTGACAGCAATTAGTATTAATTATTGTATGAATGCTAGGGGTTATTTTCTTAGTAAACAAAAAACTGCTGTAGCGTATATATTATTTAATAAATACATATTTATTATAATCAAATAAAACTGTTAGTTTTAGCAAAAGCTACTAAAATATATGTAGTTTGAATTTAGATGTAAATATAAAATGTATACGCTTTTTTTTACTCTTTAAGAATGCGTCCTCTGCTGAAACCTGGACTATTAATATTTCATTATATATTTAATACAATAACTTGTTATTTCAGAAGAACCTCTTATCATGCCTGTAGCGTAAATAATTCATTGTTATACACACTGAGAAGAAAGTTCGTACATTACAACGTAATAAATGTGACAGGTTAGAAAATACATGTGCTCTCACTCAAAAGTTATTTAATTATTTACGAATAATTTTTATTAATTTTAATATTATAAAATTGAAATCTACAAGATCTTAGTATAATGAGGTAAAACTTAACTTAAGGTTCGATTCCCACTCGATGCAATTTTGTGAAATTTCGCATACAATACGTAAATAGAAAAATATTTTAACAGTTTTGGATAAACATATTTAATTCCTACATTGATCGAGTAGCGCCGTCTCGAGAGCGAAGTCGCAACGCTTTAGCGAGTGCGGTATATTCCGAGAGAGCTCAGGAACCTCAAACGGCTGTCATTATTCTGAATACCATTCCTGCATCATGTGTATTTCATGGAGCTATGTTAGAAATATTTGGGCAATACGTCCGAATATACAAACTATTTCTCAAGAATATACATGAACATGTTTGTCAAAATTTTAGACCGTAGTTTTTATATTTTTATTTTTTATGTAAGTTATATTACCAATACCGTGAAATTCATTCAGTTATACAAAATATTATCTTGTCCAATTTTAGTGTCATTCATTAATGTTTAACATTCAGGACAATAAAAACGTTTAAAAACATTCAGTTTATTTTTTATTTTGCATTAATACTTTAGTTAATATTGTAACAAAGACGTATTAAACATTACGACTGAAATAAAATACTTTACAGTAACGAATACTCATATATTTTTACTTGGAAATTGTTTTTGATCAAAAATTTAAATATATAATTCACACTTGGAAACTGCCATAAACCACAAATTTTCAGTCTAATCCGTCAGGTGTAGAACTTCACAAAATTCAAGTCTTACTCACTATTTTGTCCGATAATTAACCAATACACAATATTTCAGCAGCCTTAGACCTTGTGAATTATTACATGATATTTCATAGTTAGTCAAATAGTGGTTTCAATATTTGTATGAAGATGAATTGATACGAAATTCTGGTCCATACTATTGTTTTGTAAGTCTGGACAAATCTCTTTGAGATTTACATTAGAGACGATTTTTTTATTAGAGACGATATTGCTGTGTAACCCTCAACCCACAATGCTTGATCGGTCTATATCTACAGACAGATATATATATATATATATATATATACATTATATTTAATTTCAAGGTCAAATAATATTTATTTTTATTTAAACTTTTGTGAACCAAGACTATTATATTTACGGTATTCACGTTCCGATTTAATTCTACGTGAATACAACCGGATAAATATAAATATAAGAAACTAATGTTATTGAAACAGATAACTGTATACTGTTAATTTTAGGTGTTGATTATAATTTTTGTTTTCGAATATTATACCCAATCATACATGTATATTTAAAAGTGTAGGCCCTACAATTAAACATCGTCAATCATGAATATCATAATAAAACATTGGAAAAGATTCGATTTGAAATAAATAAACAAAAAATATAGAAGAGAAAACCTGAAACCTAAAAAATATTTAAAACTAAACTTTGGTTTCTACTTTTTAATTTAATTCATTACTAATTCACACACACGTATAATTTTAAGTTCATTTGGTTCTATCATAAGTGTTTAATTAAAATTAAACTCTAATTAGGCCTTTGCGACTCTTTCGCGATAACAGCGGCGATTACTTAACCATATTGTGACATATCTTCGTATATGAGTAGTAATAGTATGTAAGATGCGTTTAATTGTTTTATAAATATTTGTTTTATTATTTCAACGAATATAATTTCATTCTTAGTTAATCTAAATAAATACATCAAGAAAATTAAATACTTCTACTTGTTGTAGCGATTAGAAAGATTTTTAGTATTGACGACTGTATAATAATTTTATCCCATCTTTTATAATAGTCAGAAATTAGATAATGGAACCCTTTGATTACTTGTTTCAAGTTAGTGTTTGTTTCAAGTTAGTTGAAAAACACCGAAAACTCGCACAAGTTCAACTCTTACAAGCTACCACTGACTTAAGAGTTGAACTTGTGAGAGTTACTGGTGTTGGTTAAACAATGTTGAAATCCTTTTTTAAGTTTATCTGTTGAAAAAAACGTAGTTAAACTATAGTAGTAGTTAAATATGTTGAAGTTTTGTTCAAGGTTTTAAATAAAGAAATGTTCAGTACGTTTAAATACAAATTAAATTAATATAATAACAAAATTCTTTCGTTCTTCTGTCATTTTAAATATCATGATATATTAAAGATATAAAAGTAGCTCAAGGAATAAATAATTTAAGTTTTGGAAAGTAAATATAATAATATATTTTTTTAATTTCTAATGTTCACTGTACATGTTTCTTTAAGGTCCTTGTTTTTTATTAGTAGAGTATACTTTATATGTACCTAACTAATTAGTTTGCAGGATAGCCTTAACTAATAATGGCTTATTCTCTTACAAAAGGACGGCGTAAGGTTGCAATTGTAACTATATTACGATAGTGAGGTAGCGGGAGACAGAATTAATATCCGTATTGTACGATGATATTTAATGACCCACAAATTTACATAAATACAAACATACAGGTATATATTATGTATTGTATATATGTAAGGTACTAGACAATTTATAAGAAAACAAAAAAATAAAAAAAATAAAACAAAGAAGTTATAAAAAAAGGCCTAGAACCTTTTTTATGTGAGCATTATTTTAGATGAAAGAAGTCCTTTATTCGAAAGAGACGGAAAATCCTTTTTTGATTATATCATAATTACTCTATCCTGATGTCTCACTGTAATGCCGTGTACCTCAAAAATGGCACTGGCAAGACGCTTTATTAAATTATCTGTATCTGTATCTGTATCTGTATCTGTATCTATATCTATATCTTTATCTGTATCTGTATCTGTATCTGTATCTGTATCTGTATCTGTATATGTATCTGTATCTGTATCTGTATCTTTATCTGTATCTGTAGAACGTTCCTGCATTTCACTGCTCATATGGCCGTGTTAAAATATATAATATGTATTTTAGGCATCTATATTTTCATTTTCCATACACAACATACTTTATAATCACCTAATTAAATTGTATATTAATTAAAATTAACTGTATTTGCGAAAAACTAAATGTTGCCAAACCTCCGACGCTTGGTTTGGTTGCATCTGTTTACAATGAGCTATGGTATTGATAAATCATATATTATTATTTATTTCTTCCTGATTAAGTACTTGCATGTAGCAGATGCAACGGTAAAAATAAATTTAATTCTCCTATAATATATATATATATATATATATATATATACATATATATATGTATATATATATATATTATAGGGATTCAAACCCGCTACCTCTCAGACACAGTCCCGTCACTCTACCAATTGAGCTACCGGAGCGATACGCTCAACCCCTGCCCGTATCGGCTCATTTTTCATTTTATATTTACAAATATATTTATTCTCTTTTGCGCATTGGATGCAATGAAATATATTTTTAAAGACTTAGCCAGCTCCATAATATAACTTCTTTGTGTATATACTATGTGGGAATCGTTTCTGACAACTTCCTTTAGTCATTTATTCTTAAGGGGCAGAAGCCCTTTAAGAATAAATAATCATTATAGATATATTGTTTTAAAAAATATCATAGATTGAAATACTATCACAAACATTAGCATGATACTTTCCAATTCTAATAAGTATATTTTAAATTCCTAGTATTCAAGTTATGTAAGGTTAATACAGACAAAATACATAACAACGAATTAGTAAAAAAATAATAATTGTTAACACGAAATAAGGTATATTATACTCGTACTTGTTTGTTTGTTTGTTCGTTTACTTGTTTATTACTTTTGTTTGTGTGTGTGTCCGCGGGCGACATCAAACGCATCTTCTATATAGAAAATGCAATATAGCAAAGCGAGCAATGTATGGTTTTATATGTGCTAAATTTGTATGGTTTTTTCACTTCAATTTATTTTATTTTAGTAACCAATATTAAATGTTATCAAAAATATGAACAAATGAGAAATTGGTGTCAGGAAATCCGAATACTTATATATATTTTAATTATACCATACAAATTATTTTACAAAAAAATTATCCTACAATTTCCTTTTAACGACTTACCAGAATAAAAATATTAATAAAATCCAAATATTTTCAAGAAGCTTAATATGCTTATCTGAAATAATACATTTTTATGATTTCCTTTTAAATAAAAGGTAAAGCTGTTTAAGAATCACACAAAAAAGGGTTACTTTTTTAATATAATTTATCTGAGGCTTTGCTGTACCCCAGAAACGCAATTCATTTACAATAATGCGCTTTCATTACCGATATACCGCATTGTTCGTATATTACCAGTTTGACATTTTTTGAGCCACAGCAGAGGACCGAGAATTTTTAAGGTCAGAACTTTTTCTGTCGTAAAAGAAACATATTTTTAAAATTACATTATTTCTCTATGTCAAGGATTTTATAACTCACGGTGCACTCAAAAACCACGTAACGAATATTACACACACAAAAAACTAAAGTAATAAACTTTATTCTCATATCTACGTACTTATAATACAAACAAAATATGTCTAAAACGAAAATCTTATGTTGTCACATATAAACTATATAACTTCGTATTCCCGAAGGTATCTTCCATCCATAATCTGATCCTGATCGAGGAGAATAAAACGCAATACGTTTTTTGAGGGTAATTATTATTTACCAATTACAAATTAACGATAATCGAACAAAATATAGTCTAGATCGTATAATCCAAGTACACTGAATCAAACGACACTCCACCAAATAGTTAGCGCGATCTTCCGATGCGAACAAATTGACTTTTCAAAGCGTAATGACGGTTTGTTTCGCGCCAGCGCCAGGTATTACGTCAGAGTCAACGACACGTGATATGACAGACGGCTCCTATCAATGACAGTTGACACTGACATCGACAGAAACGTCAACACGTTCACTCATGTCAAACCGTCATACATAACTCTTTTCAAGCTTTAGATACATATTTACATTTTCCATTAAAAGTAGAGACTGACTCTTCTTTGTTGTTACATGTTCTTGGATCTTACTCAACTAGAACCAAAAACAATGGAGGCTAATTTGGTTTACAAATTTTATCATCGTCTTGATACATCTTTCAAAAAACTCATTTAAATACGGAAAGTATAAAGGGTATGAAAATATAGTGACAAGAAAGGTGAACCGTGTTGACGGAATAATTTATCGAAACGTTCTATTTAACTAGAAAAGAGACAAAAATTGATCTCGTAAGAAACTCCTTCCCTCGAGCAATTTTGGTAAACCCTAGTTCCAAATATATTTTATTTGGAATGAAATTTGAAAAACAGTTGACCAATACATATTTATAATTAATACATATAATTCATATTGCAAGGGAATAATATATGTAATATCATAAAGCCTAGATCCAACGGGAAAGTTATTACTAAATATTGATTAGGGAATTATAAGATTCCGATAAATTGCTTCGAAGATTACGTCCAACAAATTAACTTATAAAGTATAAGCTCACAAACGTACAATTTTAACCTTATTATAGTATTAGTATAGACTAAGATCAAAATATGAGTTTTGTCATAGTTAAAGTTTATATTGAAGAGTATTACTGAAAGCTGAAATACTATTATAAATACGTAGTGAATAAGTTAATTGTCATACACTATCAATGTCACGTATATATTATTCTGATGTCTTATAGTCGTAAAGAACTCGTAGATAGAATAAAAAATATTAAATAATATTTTTTACTGCGAAATCCAACTTGCATATATATAAATATATATACATGGATGTAATTGTAACCCTTCTGTTAAATTAAATGGCACGTTAAATGAAACAATTAACTACATTTAAACTTATAAATTCATTTCCTATACTTAAATTAAGAAAAATAAATAAACACAACATTATTGGTGTGCTATAGGAATTTTACTATAAGCCCACAAAAAAAAATCAAGCGATGTGAAGTCAGGTGATCGCGCTAGCCATCGCACTGGTCCAAAACGGCCTATCCATTGCTGACCAAAAATTTCGCCTTAACGTTCTCTTGCACACAGCACAGAATGTGGAGGAGCTCCGTCTAATTGGTACCATAACTCCCTGTGCGTTTGCAAGGGTAGTTGATCGGTATAATGAGGAACGTGTCCATTAAGAATATTTAAGTAAATTAGGTAATAAGTAATTTAGGGTTTCTTTTAGGGGAGGATCATTTTGAACACACTGTATATATATATAGAATTTCGCAATATTGCATTTACTATAATATAAATTTAATTTATAATTCAGCCTCAGCTACAGGTGGTTCGTTTTCGTATTAAATTGTAGCTTATATGAATCCATTGTACTTTACACACAGCTTCATCTGTTGAATACTTACTAAATGCAGTCAACATAACGCCATCTGTTCGAGTCGTATCGAACTAACAGACAGACAAAATTATAAGTATCAGATAATAAATAAATAAATCTCAACAAAATAAATAAACAAATTGAAAAAAAAAATATCCTACTTTACAATTTGGATCAAACTGCACACAGTGAGCAAATTTAATGAAATTGGTTCACTAGTTTAGGAATTCCTAGCGCAAAGTAACACGTACTTTATATACATATTAAGATAAAACAGTTTGATACGACAACGTGAAAAATCTTTTCCTTTACTTAAGTAATTCCTATACTCAGTTTAAAAAATAAAATATATTATAAGCACTCATATCAAGAAATGTTAGAAAAAACATGTATTTAATGGGGATGCGGATTGGTCTCGTTCTCATTTCACGAATGTAACTAAATGGCCCAAACTACAACGTAAAGTACCTTTATACATATAAATAAGAAACAAATTTATCCGCGTTGGTATTCTAGACAAGTTCTTCCAGGAGATTGATTATATGTGAAATACATTAAATTTAAATTTAAGGAAAGTTAGAAAATTTGTTTCCTTTATTACATTCAAGGGTTTATAATGCTAACGCTGGTTTAAGATCATCAGATACCCATATATCATCATCAAATTTTATTAAAAAGAACTTCTAATGAATGAAAAAAAAAACATTACTCATCTTTTTAATAGACGAACTGACGTGACGGACGATCGTGACGTGACGGATCATTAAGATGAAGATAAAGATATATATATATATATATTCAAACATAGTTATATATATATATATATATATATATATATATATATATATATATATATAACTATGTTTGAAAATATCAACAAAAAATTATAGCTATGTAAAGCTAATTGAAATTGTATAAATGTTTAATGAAAAAGAAACCGACACAGGCAAAATGCTTAATTCACCGAGTTTAGCAGCGAAACGGTAGGTCAATTGGTAGAGTGACGGGACGGTTTCCCAGAGGTAGCGGGTTTGAATCCCTGACCGTATCGGTGGATTCTTCATCCATATTTATGTTTAAATTAAAATGTATCACTACGTACTGAAACATCTTTATCGCTACATGGATTCAGAAAATATCACCCATTTTTTATTAATTTAGACAGCAAGCAAATGTAATTATATTTATGTAAAACTTAAAATTATATAAAATGTAAAAGAATATAAGACATAAAAGGATATCAAATTTAATTTTTATAATGTATTATTTTTAAACTTTTTCATTTTAGCTTAGTTTTTCATAGCGTTGTGTCTCTCTTTAAAATATTGTTCATCATTTAACGTTCAAGAGCAACGCTTCGTAACAACGCAACGTAACACTACGTCAGAAGTACATTAGACAATTTCCTGTCTGTCTGTTCAAATAACAAATTACATGAGAGTGTATAACTCGTACATATAGTTCTTACGGATGCGACATTTAAAAATAACTTCGATTTTAGATTCATTTCCTATTCGTCAGTCTCGCGTATTTAACAAAGTTTTGACTGAATTCGATCATTATTATAGTGTTAATATGTGGCTGCCTGGTTCGTTTAAATTCACAATTATTATTAGAGGACGCTTCCACCGGATTCTTATTTTTTTTGTTGGTTTAACATTTTTCGTATATCAATCACACTTTTTAAAGCTGTTCCCTACTTTGTAAGTCGCCAATAGATGGCGTTCTTTTATGTCATGCGTTTCATAGTAGTTTAGGACGCCATCCGGCCAGATAGACCGACAAATTGAGAAAGGTTGCTGGGCAGGCTGGATAAGGATAGCGGCGGACCGGGATATCTAGTGCAAAGGATTGAGACCTTGATTGAGGATGTACAGAAGTGGACTGCAAGAGGTTGGGTTGATGATGATGATGATATCTATTTTATAATGCTTGCTACCTGATTTTGCTGAAATTTCACCCGTTATTTATATACCGTTCAGGCTATGACCATGAAAATAAATTTGTATTCACATATATTCGAACATGAAGAATATACATGTACAACACATTACGTCACCAATTCTAAAACTAGGTGTCGCCGAATTTCAAAAATTCTTGTAACATTTTCCAAATTTATATTTATTTGATCCGACAGCTGTAAATTCTTGTATCGTATTTCGTAACTCATATTTATATGATCCGACAGCAGTGAGTCACCTTGGAAATATTTTATCAAAATGTGATATCTCTCCAAAAAGGAAATTGTAGAATCAAATTGGAGGTATTTCACCAGTTGCTAAATATACATACTGACCCTTAGGGTATCTTATTATTCATACACAAATTTACTTACATACTAGCTAAATTTTTTCTTTAAATTCTTGAATAATAAATAGAAGTAGGTAAAAATATTTTTAACGGGCAATAGCTACAATGCTAGCGATATTTGAACTAATATTTTCATCAAATACTGGTTTAATACTATAATAAAATCAACGGATGTATTTTAAAAAAAAATTACCATGTTTAATTGGCTATTGGTTCGGTAATAAATTTACTATTTGGTGTTTACTACTTCGAAAAAAAAAAACATCAATCTTAGGACTCAAATGAGAAACAGGCGTGTTATAGAAATGTCTAGAGTTGATCTAAACGACGAGTTTTTATCTCAGGATATTTATCTCTGGATCTCATGTTGGAATTAAATACAAAAACTACTCTCAAGTTGCATTCATATTTCCATGTATAATTTGAATGAATTAAGTACTAATAATACAATAAGTTAAGACATAACTAACACATTAATTAACTTAGTTTATTACTGAACTGTAAATTTAAAGTTATATTTATGAAACGAATGAAGTCACTTGTTTCATTTATTTATCTTATTTCATTTATTGGGGTATTTTCATATGATTTATGTATTTTTTTGCATTAACCATTTCTTTTTACCATAAATTAGAAATAAACATACGTATATTATATCATTGTTTAGTTCGTTCATATTACGACGTAAAAACCTTCTCAACCTAACCAAACCAAACCTTCAGTTTTGACTGCAAGAGTAAGTATTTTGATTGTCGGATTAAAATTAAGGTAGGTTTAAGTAAATGAGTGAACACTTTATGTTTGAAACCCGTGTGCAAAGTTCAAATCGTCATGTAAGCCAATTTCATCACGTTCCTAAACACATATCTAAATATGGGTTGCGCGTCAAATAAGAAGTCATATTGACACAAGTCACGATTTTGATTTGACCTAATAATAATGTAGTATAAAACGCGTACAATGTATATATGATAAATTATGTATTATCTTTGTGTTTTTTTGGGTCAAATTTATCATTTCTAATCTCCTTTTGCCAATTTTCAATATCCTTCATGTTTTCTCTACAGCATTGGAAAATTAAAAAAACTTTACTAGCTTAGTGTAACTTGAAATTGGCAGAAAATTCCATACGTCATTGTGAATGAAGCCATAAAATGATGTATAAATAATTAAAAAAAACGTATACAAAAATACTCCAAATCAAAATGTAACACTGAACATATAATAAATAAACAAAACTAAACAAATATGAATATTTCTTAAATGAATAGGTAAAGCTACTCCATACATTTCTCCACTTAAATCGAATTATTTTATTTATTTAATATGTTACTACGTATAAACTAAAAGATATGTCATGTTAATTAATAATACATAATAAATTGTTTTCAGTTAAACAAGTCAAAGCCCATTTGTGTCTCAAACAGCCTCATTTATCAAAAATTAAAAGGACAAACTTTCCGCATCGTGTGAATGAAAGTATTTAATTTATACCCTACGCGTTATTTAGAACTTTCAAACGACCTCAGACTACTCGGCAATTTGAAATATTAGCTACATATTTCGAATGTTTTAAATATATTAATAATTTCGGTGGTTGTGATAGAATCACGTGACTTTATGCAACATTGAATATTTAGTTAACTTTTAAACGCCTCTATATGTCAGTTAAATAAAACAAGTTTTTAATCACAAGCAATACGTTTTAGACAATTTTATTTTATGGAACAGTACCCTAGTACGAGTTTTTTGTAGTATGAAACGTTAATAGTTTTCAAGCAGTAAAGTTTAAAAATTTAATTGTCCCAAGTAATTATATGTTCTAAGATTATGTCATAGATATGGAAATGAATAACTATATTGTTTCTTTAGAATTATTACCCTTTTTGTTAGAAATAAAAAAACTTGTTTAAATAGATATGGATTTCTTATATACTGTGACGATTACGTCGACAGTCAATTAATATTCTACTCTCGTACAAAAGAGCCGCCTAATTACTCAGTCCGTTAACTCTAATGAAATTCAATGTAGGATCTTTTCAATTATAGAAAGAGTACGGGGATTAAAACACAACAATACAATAGATACAAATTATCAAGAAATTCCATGATCTAGATGAGGTAAAACATACCTCATCCAGCTCAGAGAAATCAGTATTCTTTAAACATTTGTTATCATCGGCCCGAAGATGGAATTTACCACACATATATTTAGGATATAAAAGAATATATAAGATTTAATATGAGGTAAAGAAAATGTATTTCTACGATCACGAATTGGTATCCAATTCTGTTGCACTTGTCGAATGGGACGAATTTTGTAACAGATTTAAAACGAAGGTAATTTCGGTATTCACGTAACAAACGTTAAGTAATCTTCTATAGAAAGCAATAAAGAATTCACTAGTTGCATTTTGTACTAAATGGACAGCAGTATTTAGAGTGCATATAGAAATGTCAACTAACGTACAATCTACTTATTATTTAATATTATAGGACAACTTTGTATTTGCCTGATTTTTTTTTATCATCTATACTCAATCATGTACCGATACCTTGTTCTTTCGAATTTCCGTTACTTTATTTATTACCTGCTACAAAGTTTTTATTTTATTAGTTAAAGAAACTATTTTATGAATAATTACCATGGACAAATCTTCTAAACAAACTATCTTAAATAATTTGTACAGTTATTTACCTTAATATGTATAACTGTATAATTATTATTAAATAACTTTATTGCAAAAAAAATGCGTATAGATATTTCAAACAGAGTCAAAGATATTTATTCTAGAGAAAATGGCGAGGATGAAATCTCATAGACGTTGAGAATTTAACGAATTACCTAAGTTAGTTAAAATAAACACATTTACTCGCTTATTTTCCATAACGTCCCAGTCTTCAGTAACTTTGAGTAATGACATTTTCCAACTGTGATCTCTTCTGAGACCAGATAGATCAGTCGTTGCTGGCAAGAAAGTTAGAAATGTAATTGAATGTGTTATTAGATGGATGTGGAAATGAAAGACAGCAGAAATGGAACGGCAATAAAATGGTTTTCAATGATTTATTACTTTAATTATAAATCTAAATAAAAAGTAAAGGAAAAAATTATAAAGTGTATAATAACATTTTATAATTTGTTCCGTTATATTTATCAGAAGAAAAATAATAAACTAATATGTTTTCAATATCTCTAGAACTTTAAAAATATATATTAATTACTATTCACCTTTGCAAGTACCTTTAAATAAAATTTCCCTCAGTTTAGATAGTATAATTATTTACTTAATTTTATTATTCTTTATTATATACATATGTTTCAGTGTAAACTTGTGCCTTCATTTATAACATTCGACTTAAATGCCATCTTTCACTCACAGCTTATCAGTTTTAATTATATTTCCTTTCGCTGAAGTTAGGAAAATGAGATTTCAGTTAGCAGAAATCCCAAGTTTGTCGTACATTGCATTAGTATCATATTTTGAGCGAAATTCTAATCAACGCTGATTACCCAAGAGTCCCATTATTATCAAAATAATAAACACAATTATATTTCAGTGACAACTTTTCAAAAACGTCAAGTCATTCATTATTCTTTTTTCTACTAAACGATTTTATTAACTAGAAACAGCGAGAATAAATTATCTATAAAGTAATATAGTGTATTAATATTTCTATAGTATAGTTATTCTATACTAGAAAATAATATTATTACTTACTGATATTTATAATTTATTCTCATTATACAATAGAGAACTTTTACATAGTTTTGTCCCATCTCAATGGCGCGACATTTGTATTATACCTATACCCAAACCTGGGCGGGCCGCTAATGATTATTCATCCCTCAGACCCATATCTCTAATATCCTGTGTTTGTAAAATTTTTCACAATATTTTATGCAGGAGATTAGAATGGTTTTTCGAAAATAATAACACCTTTTCTTCATACATGGTTGGTTTTCGCAAAGGTAGATCATGTCTTGAAAGCTTAAGCTGTCTTGTCTCTGTGATTCAGATTGGATTTGCCGAGGGTAAATCTACTATTGGTTGCTTTTTGGATATTGATAGTGCTTACAATAATGTTAATAATATTTCCTTGATACGGATTTTAGATAATCTTCACGTAGGGTCACTAATTTGTAAATATTTATGGAATTTTCTTCATGAAAGAGTGCTCAAAATTAAAATTGGTAACAAATATTTTAGCCGTTATGCCGGGAACGGCTTAGCCCAAGGAGACCCACTTTCTCCGTTGTTATTTAATATTATTACCTCAGAAATATGTATTAAATTGCAAAATAGTGTGCATATCTCCCAGTATGCAGACGATTTTGTTATATATGTACAATGTAAATCTATTCAGGAAGGAGAATACCAAATCCAAGCTGCACTTAACTCAATTGACATTATGTTAACAAATATAGGCTTAGACATATCTCCATCTAAAAGTAAAATTTGTTTGTTTAATAGAGGATTTCGTCAACAAACGATTGATGTACGATTTAAAGGTGTACCGTTAGAAGTAGTAGAAAATGTGAGGTACTTGGGTCTGTGGTTAGATAAAGGTCTTCGCTGGAAGAAACATGTTAGTGAGATTTGTTTTAAAGTAGTTAAGTTTACGAATATTTTCAAAGTTTTAGTCGGACCTGGATGGGGTTTACATCCTTTACAATTAAGGCGACTTTTTATATCCCTGGTACGTAGCCGGGTGGATTATGCTAGTTTCTTATTTGATAACAGCGCCGACTGTCATTTAATTAAACTGGATCGATTACAAAACGCGTGTCTTCGTGTGATTGGTGGTTTTATCAAAAGTACTCCAAGTCATGTAATGGAGTCTGAACTACAACTGTGTCCCTTGGCAGTGCGTCGTCGGTATCTAGCAGGTAAATTTTATTTAAAAGTGAAATCTAATGACTTTCCTATTATGAAAATAATTAAAAAATTAAACGATCTTACTGAAAAAAGTTACTGGACAAACAAAAAAAAGCCTCTTTTAGCTACAATGCACAACGTTTTAAATAAATTATCAATTACCTGTGATAATAAATATGATATGTTTTCATTAGATACTTGGGTTAGCAATGTGGACTTGTCATTAGCTATAAAGCCTAGTTTGTGGCCTTTGAGTAGACCTAAACGTTGTTATAATATGTATAATTTAAGAACTATCTGCTGTAAACTAATGAATGATCAATATGGTAACTTTTACTCTGTTTTTACGGATGGTTCAAAACATGAAAACTTTTATGGTGCTGCATTTTTTGATTCTCAAACAGGTACTTATTGTAAATTTAAAATTACTACTGAAGTTTCTATTATGCATTTAGAATTATTCGCCATTGCAGAGGCTCTTTTATATATTCAATCATTGGATTTAGACCGGTTTGTTATATTTACGGATTCTAAATCTGCTCTTTTACATTTGATTAAATGTACATCCGCTTTTAGAGGTTTTCCATTGGCGTATTCTATAATTAAAAGCATTTTTAAAATTACTGCCGCTCGTAAAGTCGTTGTATTGCAGTGGATCCCTTCTCACATTGGACTACAAGGTAATGAGGTAGTAGATCGCCTAGCTTACGAGGCTGGGTCTGATGGGGTACCTTCAAATTGTCTACCATGGTATACCGAACTTATTCCGTCAGTAAAGAATTTTTGTTTAGAATTTTGGTCCGAATATTTTGATAAAAGATCTTTGACGAAAGGTATATGGTATAAGGTTATTCAGCCATCTCTCCCTCGTACCTTGTGGTTCAGTGAGAGAAGGATGAGTAGAGAGGAGCTTGTGATGGCTGTGAGGCTTAGATCTGGACATCTACCTCTCAATAGTTTTGGGTTTATGATGGGTAAAGTTGAATCACCTAACTGTAGTGCGTGCGGGGTCATAGAAGACGCTCATCATATACTGTCGGAATGTAGCCGTGTGCTGACTCAAAGGAGTAAAATTTTTGGTAATTCTTCTTTTAATTTAGGATTTTATAATAGCATTCTAGCTTGTCCTTCTTCGGATAAAGCTAGAATGCTTTATAAAATCCTAAATTAAAAGAAGAATTACCAAAAATTTTACTCCTTTGAGTCAGCACACGGCTACATTCCGACAGTATATGATGAGCGTCTTCTATGACCCCGCACGCACTACAGTTAGGTGATTCAACTTTACCCATCATAAACCCAAAACTATTGAGAGGTAGATGTCCAGATCTAAGCCTCACAGCCATCACAAGCTCCTCTCTACTCATCCTTCTCTCACTGAACCACAAGGTACGAGGGAGAGATGGCTGAATAACCTTATACCATATACCTTTCGTCAAAGATCTTTTATCAAAATATTCGGACCAAAATTCTAAACAAAAATTCTTTACTGACGGAATAAGTTCGGTATACCATGGTAGACAATTTGAAGGTACCCCATCAGACCCAGCCTCGTAAGCTAGGCGATCTACTACCTCATTACCTTGTAGTCCAATGTGAGAAGGGATCCACTGCAATACAACGACTTTACGAGCGGCAGTAATTTTAAAAATGCTTTTAATTATAGAATACGCCAATGGAAAACCTCTAAAAGCGGATGTACATTTAATCAAATGTAAAAGAGCAGATTTAGAATCCGTAAATATAACAAACCGGTCTAAATCCAATGATTGAATATATAAAAGAGCCTCTGCAATGGCGAATAATTCTAAATGCATAATAGAAACTTCAGTAGTAATTTTAAATTTACAATAAGTACCTGTTTGAGAATCAAAAAATGCAGCACCATAAAAGTTTTCATGTTTTGAACCATCCGTAAAAACAGAGTAAAAGTTACCATATTGATCATTCATTAGTTTACAGCAGATAGTTCTTAAATTATACATATTATAACAACGTTTAGGTCTACTCAAAGGCCACAAACTAGGCTTTATAGCTAATGACAAGTCCACATTGCTAACCCAAGTATCTAATGAAAACATATCATATTTATTATCACAGGTAATTGATAATTTATTTAAAACGTTGTGCATTGTAGCTAAAAGAGGCTTTTTTTTGTTTGTCCAGTAACTTTTTTCAGTAAGATCGTTTAATTTTTTAATTATTTTCATAATAGGAAAGTCATTAGATTTCACTTTTAAATAAAATTTACCTGCTAGATACCGACGACGCACTGCCAAGGGACACAGTTGTAGTTCAGACTCCATTACATGACTTGGAGTACTTTTGATAAAACCACCAATCACACGAAGACACGCGTTTTGTAATCGATCCAGTTTAATTAAATGACAGTCGGCGCTGTTATCAAATAAGAAACTAGCATAATCCACCCGGCTACGTACCAGGGATATAAAAAGTCGCCTTAATTGTAAAGGATGTAAACCCCATCCAGGTCCGACTAAAACTTTGAAAATATTCGTAAACTTAACTACTTTAAAACAAATCTCACTAACATGTTTCTTCCAGCGAAGACCTTTATCTAACCACAGACCCAAGTACCTCACATTTTCTACTACTTCTAACGGTACACCTTTAAATCGTACATCAATCGTTTGTTGACGAAATCCTCTATTAAACAAACAAATTTTACTTTTAGATGGAGATATGTCTAAGCCTATATTTGTTAACATAATGTCAATTGAGTTAAGTGCAGCTTGGATTTGGTATTCTCCTTCCTGAATAGATTTACATTGTACATATATAACAAAATCGTCTGCATACTGGGAGATATGCACACTATTTTGCAATTTAATACATATTTCTGAGGTAATAATATTAAATAACAACGGAGAAAGTGGGTCTCCTTGGGCTAAGCCGTTCCCGGCATAACGGCTAAAATATTTGTTACCAATTTTAATTTTGAGCACTCTTTCATGAAGAAAATTCCATAAATATTTACAAATTAGTGACCCTACGTGAAGATTATCTAAAATCCGTATCAAGGAAATATTATTAACATTATTGTAAGCACTATCAATATCCAAAAAGCAACCAATAGTAGATTTACCCTCGGCAAATCCAATCTGAATCACAGAGACAAGACAGCTTAAGCTTTCAAGACATGATCTACCTTTGCGAAAACCAACCATGTATGAAGAAAAGGTGTTATTATTTTCGAAAAACCATTCTAATCTCCTGCATAAAATATTGTGAAAAATTTTACAAACACAGGATATTAGAGATATGGGTCTGAGGGATGAATAATCATTAGCGGCCCGCCCAGGTTTGGGTATAGGTATAATACAAATGTCGCGCCATTGAGATGGGACAAAACTATGTAAAAGTTCTCTATTGTATAATGAGAATAAATTATAAATATCAGTAAGTAATAATATTATTTTCTAGTATAGAATAACTATACTATAGAAATATTAATACACTATATTACTTTATAGATAATTTATTCTCGCTGTTTCTAGTTAATAAAATCGTTTAGTAGAAAAAAGAATAATGAATGACTTGACCTTACCTCTCAATAGTTTTGGGTTTATGATGGGTAAAGTTGAATCACCTAACTGTAGTGCGTGCGGGGTCATAGAAGACGCTCATCATATACTGTCGGAATGTAGCCGTGTGCTGACTCAAAGGAGTAAAATTTTTGGTAATTCTTCTTTTAATTTAGGATTTTATAATAGCATTCTAGCTTGTCCTTCTTCGGATAAAGCTAGAATGCTTTATAAATTAATTCTTTTATGTTTAAGGTTACGGGTAGATAATAGGTAGGCTTAAGTCTTTATACTTTTGTATCAATCATAGGGGTGACATATTCAGTATTGAAAAAACCCCTTCCAAAATAAAGAGAAAAAAAAAAAAAAAATAAAAAAAAATCCGTTGTCTTCTATTATTATTTCGATTTTTATTCTTCATCTGGATTTGGGGACAAGATTAACGTTTTAAACGTATTAATGAAGCGTTGACTTGGTGATTAATATTTTTGAAGTAATGTATCTGAGTGGTAATTAAAAGTACATATTAAAGTTTGTATAACGTGTATAATAAAATATAATGATAGATACCTAACATATTTTAATTTAAAGTGTGCAATTTATATAAAATTACAGGTATATAAACCTTTCGAAGGTAAATAAGGGTACAATTGAATCTATAACCATACTATATAAACCAACTGATAAAATATTTGAATTCTGTAACTATACATACTGGTAATTTATTATATAGCATTCCTAGACGTTTCAATAATACTAATGCAGTGCAGACACCAGACAACAGTGATGTCGTAGATTAAAGTCATGTCTGCGGCGCGGTGAGTCTGCAACGAGCCAAGTATTCTATGAGGCGTTCAGTTGTAGATATTATAAATTTCTTACAATTTCACAATGTAAGAATTAAAAGACTTACTAAGATTAAGGTTATAATAATAAGGAAATTTTGACTAAATACGTATTTTAATAAGAATTTAAATGGTTCTGATGTTATTTTATTGTTAGGAACGATGAAATCACTTTAACAATTAGTTAATACAATTTTGTAATCAAATATAATGTATATGAATTTGTTTAATTTATATTTTTTATTTAAGTGTAAGTTTATAGCTTCATAAAGCTAGTGGCTAGTATGAAATAGTTGCAGGCTCTGCTAGCTTTTTGTATAGAAGTTACTTTCATCAGGTTTACTGTCGGCATTAATGCTCTCATAAAATTAGTAAAAATATATAAGTGATTTTATATTATAAAGGTATCTTCAGACAGAATTGAATAGGCTTCTACTGAGTTGATGCGCCTTACCTATAACTCCATTTCCACTTCCCACCAGGTGGAAAGTAGTCAAATCAACTTAATTTGTGAGTAAAAAAAAAGTTTATAAGTAATATTCATGGAGTTTCTTGCCGGTTCTTCTCCATGGATCTCCACCTTGGAACCGTGTATCCAGAGTCTGACGCTTCATATATGTAGTGTATGCCTATTTCAGTTAGTCGTAGACTTAACTCAACTTAACAAGAAATTTAATACAGTCAATTATTTTTGTATAATAAGAGATCAAATAACAGTTCTAATAATGGTTCCCACTAGCGGTTATACAAATAATATATACAAATAATATGAAGGAAGGAAACCCCACTTCAAACCCATTTCATCTTTTGCCTCGTCAAGTTGTTTAAGGATGTCAAAGCATTAAATTATTAAGTGACCAACCAATCCAATCAAAAATTAATATAACTATGTGAATTTTATTTTAAAGGTACACATTTAAGTCCTAATAATAAATCTTTAATTATTTTATTATTATTTAAAATGTATTTTATCTCAATAATAATAGAAAATATTGTCAAAGTAGAAAATATATCAACAATCAATATTCAAATACTGTTTAAATTATTTCTTAATATACGACTTCACAAGTGCTAAGAGGTTTGTCAAAACTATTTACACTGATAGGATAGGATAGACCCGACTTATACAAAGGTTGGCAATATTCGTAAATACCGAAAATAGATTTAAATGACTTTATTATAATTTAAATGAATTAAGAATTTTTTCGTGAACAAAACTTGTGTAACCAAACAAATGCGACAATTGCTATTGTTATTTACATGTAGAGTCTTTCAATGTGTTGAATCCGAACTGTGGATGAAATATATGAGAACCTTTTTACTCGTGATATGTCACGTCACGTCCGTTCGTTTTTTATCTCACTGACCTGCTACGTCATGTTCGTCCGTCACTTCAGTTGGTCTGAAAGAAGAGTAATGTTTTTATCTGTTCATTGGGAGTTCTTTTTACGTAGTTTGATGATGATGTTTTTCCATATTATAATGTTAATCCAGCGTTAGCCGTGGAAATAAACTTGAGATTTTCAAGTAACATATAACAATAGAAATAACCATAAAATCTAATAGAAATAATAGAATTTTTTTATAATAATTCAAACCAAGCGACTACGAAGATATACGAACAGTGATTTTGTTTCACTTCATTCATATAGAGTGTGTAATTAAATCTTCTGTACGTATAGACAGGATAGGACAGCGCTTCTATCCCCTTAATGGCATTTCTTATCTCCCGGTAAACGTCATTATTCGTCACTTCCCAGATTATATAAGTCGTTTTAAGCTTGGTGCTAGCCGGACACTTTCAACCAACTTCGAACTATATAGATCTATTATTAAAATTTTTATAAAAAATATTTAATGCATGCGTTCGGAAATCCAATGATTAAAACAACAGAAGAACTGTAACTTTTAAAACGTATATGTTATACTATGTGTCATTGAGTTGCATTCATGTTGTGAAACAGAAACTAATCCGCATGACAGTTGCATTTCTAAGATCCTCCGTGAGTGCCCGTCTATGTGGCCACTGTATTACATGTTGCAACGTACATTTCGTACAATAAATACTTATACCTAATCTTGCCATAAATATTATAATAAAGAAAAAATTTTTTTAACTGCAAATAACATTTATTTCTTTTACAGTATTTTAGTTTAGTCCATACATATAAAACAATTAAAAATATATAAAGCTTATTCAAAGTGGTCTCCATTAGCTGCAATACAGTCCTTTAAATGTTGAGGCCAGCTATCAATAGAAGCACTCACTCTTCTCGTACTCGTATAGATTGTTTTAGGGACTCCAAATTATGATGGCGTTTAGAGCAAGAGCGTTTAGAGCGGATTAAGATCAGGACTAGACGACGGCCAGTCTTCAGCTCTGATGAAGTCCGAAACGTTCGCTTCCAACCAAGACTGTGTGGCTGTGTGACCCAGCGCCGAGTCTTGCTGGAAGGACTATACTTGGTTATTGAACATGATGATGTTAAGGGGCTTAACTACCTTCTCGAGAATCGTATCTTGATATACTTGTGCCGATGTTTTGATACCTTTTCACAAAAAAATGGCTCAGTCACTCCTTCATAGCTAACACCCCACCAAACCATCACTGAAGTCGGGTAATGTCCACGTTGCACTCTGTCGACTTATTAGGAAGCTACCTTAGAGCTTTACTTAAATATTATATTTTCTGAGCTCATATTATACAAAGTTCCTATTTCACAACACTTTTCATTATTCTGGACTTTGTAACCACAGAAACTTAGGAATTGAGAAGACATTAACAGTTCCCTGGAGTTTAAACAATCTGAGACCAAATTGACTTACTTTCTCTATAAGTACAAAATGCAACTTTCCAGCGTATATACCTCAAATTTTGCTTAGTAAATAACAAACATCTGTTTCATTTTTATCTAAGCATATCATTTTTTAAGAAAACATGTTTTTGTTTGAGGTTTTTTTTATTAATTTAATAATAACATAGAAATTTAAATATAAATAGTTTCAATTTTATTATATAAATTGCTATTTGATAAGCGAGAGACCAAGGTTAAAAAATGGTTGGTTACAAATAAGATGAAATTCATTTAACGAATAAAAAATTCAAAGACTTTCCATGTTTTTATGATAGAGTTTTTGTTGGCGGATGAATCATACTTGCAACATTTCAAAAAAATAAAGTAAATGTAACGGTGAAAAACCACGAACTAATAGTTTTAGCAAAAGCTTTGTTTAAAAAAATTTACCTTGCAGATGTTTGAATTAACTTTTACATTCTAGTATTTTATAACGCAATTTTTAAAATAACATCTTTGGAAAACTATTTCGCTATGTTTTGAGGTTTATTTATTCAATCTCTGCATTCTGTTGTCAAAAGACAAATATAATAAAACAAATACAATTTCAAATTTGTACACAAGTGCATGATAAATTTGACATTGCTTTGACGGATCCAGTTCTCCTTGTACATTTCTCAGAATAAAAATACAAAATGGAGACAATATTTAAAACCTTTGTACTCGTTCTATTTCAAAAGCGAAAATACGAATATACAGGGAATGATTGGTGAAATTATATATTCATAATTCATTCCTTGCAAGTTTATTGTATAGAAAATCTTAATTAAAATTAGTTACAAAGACACTACATGTAAATGCTAATACATCGTAGATTTAATAATTGCATGGATGTATGTTAATTAATTTATTTATTTCAATATTATTGGCTAAAGTGGTACTAAAAACATAGTGGACTCAATTCTAGAAGCCATAAGTGCATGTGTAGAGGTACGAGTATATATATTTTATAAGAATTGTAAGAGATTTTATCTTTCATTGAAATGATTCAAGATTAAAAGTAAACATTAAAGAGTTTAGTCGTGGCTATAACAAAAGCTATAGAAACTGCCTATTCAGAGATATTATTTGAAAATATAATGTAATATACCAAAGATACAAAATCTACTTTTTTGTCAACAATATTTCTATAATACCGTACCACTAATACTATTAACTAATTATATATATATTTATATTAAAGTGGTATCTATCGTTAAAAATCTCTTTGTTTTTGGCGCCAGCATCCGATTTAAATATTTCCCCTGATGATTGATGATTTACAAACAGACCCTTCACGGTCCAGACACAGACAAATAAGTATTCGATATACAAATATTTTGGTCGGTTGGGGATCAAAATAAAAACTACTGATAAAATCTGATAAAATCATTGATGAGCTGGGCGTCAACGTAGATTAATAAATAATTTGACTGGAAACTGGTCACCACATTTTTGGAACCATTCCTAAACGAAAATGCAGGTATTCGAAAGTAAATTCATACAATAAAATAGTCAATCCTTATTGGTCAAATATAATTCTCAAAGAACATATTCCATATTCTCAGCGAACTCTAGATCCATACAATAAATATATTTACGAAGCGAAATTGTTTAGATAAAGATTTAACAATATAACTAAAGTAAAGCTTTTATCCCAGCATCCGAAACGTATCAAAATGAAACCGGAGATTTATCATTCGTAGATTGGGCTGACGTATTTGTTTATTATTATTATGTATCATCCTTTTAAGATTATTCATAATTTGATCCAAAGCTAAAGTAAAATTAACAAATAATGATAAAATATTTATTTTGCAAAAACTGATCTGATCTGATTTATGGAACTTATTATTTAATAATGTGACAACCCTACTAAGACCGTAGAAATATCTTTACTACTCACCGAATTACGCTATTTGTCACTTAAATAATAAAAGCATTTAAAAATAAGTCTTCACTTTCACAATATAAGGTTAATTTTAGAATAGCACTTACAGAACATTTGTTTAAATACTGGGAGGCATTGGCACGTCAATAATGAATTGTCCATCCCATGACGTAATTATCTCACTATAATGTCTTATGAACTATTATTAGTTTATTTATATATAATTGTAAGTTTATCATTGTTTAAATATTATTTATTATATATAAATTGAAAATATTGTATAATTCATTAATATTAATATATAGACGCATCATCTTCGATAAGTGAGCGAGGAATCGAAATTATAATCAAATTTCTTCTAAAAGATTGTAATTAACACTAAATAACTAAGTGACGATGAAATAATAGCTTTAAGGCTCAGATAATCACTTTCCCGTCAAATACTATAAAAAGTATAGTCAGAACAAAAATACGAATGGTGAAAAAAAAAAAATTCTCTATGACATTTAAAAATAATAATTAAAGGACTTTTAAGAAGTCAAAAAATGTAATGTACATAATGTTAATTAAAAGTGATTTAGAAATGTCACATCTGTATTTACGTAATTATTTCTGTAATCATTTTAATATTTTTATTGTCTGTCATTTGTCAAAACTGAAGGGATTAGGTTGATTAATTGACAGTTAGTCTATTGACAGTTTAATAAAGTGACATAATTAATCTGTGACCTTTCGAGAGCTTTCTGTCAGAATTACTTAAAAGGTAAATTTTATAATTTCCCTGGTGAATGTAGTGGTATTATTAAAAATTGCGAATTAAATATAATGGAATGATCCTATTTCCTATTGCCAACAATTTTAAAGTTTCTTAGGTGTTCTTCATTTTTTTATAACTGTCTTTAATGTTTTATGTTGTAATATTTTAGTATTGGTCTGTACTGTACTGTACTGTTTAAATAATTGGATTCGATATGGGCCATTGCACCGCTTACGTTGCATTTCCCTTTATAAAGTATTATAATTGCATGTTATTTATAAAGGGAAATTAGGGGTTAGTGATTTTATGTAGTATTAACCCATACACTACTCATTACAGAAGCTTTTTTACCGGTGGATACTTTTGACTTTTTTTTTTGGTGGTGACAACAATCATTCAATCAATCAATCAATCAATCAATCAAGTGTGTTAAAATAGGACCTACTAAAAGGTCAGCAACGTTCTTGTGCATCTCTAAAATATCACATAAAACTTTGGGCACTGTTGATTCCTTAAACTAAATGACAATGTTACATGGTCTTCCTGTTTATATTGTTTAACAAGTTTTTTATATTTTTTAAACAATAGGTAAATCAAAAGACCGTAGACTTAAAAATCTTGTCTTGTTAGTAAAGAGCCATATAGAAATAGGTTTATAGAGTTTGTCCGCATAGGTAAATTTAATAAAATATAACCAAAGTTTCCTTAACTCCATTTTCTCGAAGGCATTCGACGCTAGCAAAAGTTTTATCCTCACATCTATTCTATTCAGAACACTTCAACGTTGGAATGGATGTACATACATACATACATACATACATACATAATATTTCTGGGAACATCAAGACTATAACAAAAAGCTAATTAATACTTTAAATAAGATTCACTAAGCTGGTAAGACTATACAATGTTTCAGACGTCTATGTGATCTAGCAATACTTTTGTTATGCTATGTTATGTTAAACTATATTATGTTATGTTAAAAAATAAACTTAATATCTTAAATAGTCTTCGTACAGTGCCATAATGAAAGATGGTGGCTTTAACAGATAAAAAGTTCTTCATAAAACTCTCCATGATAAATGGAGTAGAAGATACAATCAAGCGATTTATAAAATTTAATAGATTATTTAAAAAGCTATTAATTGTAATCTTCTCTCCTATAATTATTACGAACAACTTATAGCTTTATTCGGTCAATCATATCTTAAATAAATAATATATTATCTTTTGCTGAAGGACAATTAGGAGAAACCGAAACTTTCCCGTCAAACTATATATGCCTTCATTACGACATTTCTCAAGCAAAGCAGAAGTTAACAGAGTAATTATGATATTATCACTATACAATGATAAGTAAGATCTTTTATTTAAATAGCAGTTACTAGAAGAATTTATTTCATTAATTTTCATGTCTAGTGACAAATTATAATCAACCCTGGAGTCACATAACTATTGAAATAATTTACACAAAGTAATTTCAAGGACGGTTTTTAATAATATATATTGTCTAGTATAATATTAAAGTTCATTCATCTTTTTTTTTCTACTGACGAGGCTTGTTAGAGTAGAATTAGCGGAAATAAATCATCTAGTATATTTATATTTACCTGGCTGTATTCACGTGAAATTATATCGGAATGTGCTCGACTAGTTTCGAAGCCATTTGGGGTTCTTACTCATGATCTAAGCGTGGCGGTGTCGCGGCGTGAACTGTTGGTTGATTTGTGAAAATGGGTTCTAAACTAGTCGGGCACATTGCGATATAATTCCACGTGAATAAGACCGTGTATACATAAATATTATAGTCATGGTTCACGCAAGTTTAAATATAAAAATAAATTATCCAAAATAATAGAACAGAATATTAGTGATACTTTATATTTTATTTGTCACAGTAGATGTGATTACTTAGTTCGTTAAAGCTATTCCAATTACATTTAAATTATTTATCAAAAAACAAAAATATTTTGTTATATCTGTCACTTTATTTCTGGAATTATGTACTATTTAAAAGTGGTTTTAAAACTGCCCGAGACATATAGTAGTGTTAACTCTATAGAAAGAAATGTTAACTCTATAGAAAAAAATGTTAACTGTATAGAAAGAAATGTATTAGTAGCGCAGCCTAGAGTGAGGTTCTGTTACGTGTAAAGCATTGTATGCAATAACAGAGTATTAGTATATTTTTAGTTTTTAGTATACCTATAATTTTTAGTTTGTTTAGTTTAGTTTTTAGTATATATTTAAGTATATATTTAATTATTAAAATGTTTAATACAATGTCGAGTCATTCACTTTTTTTGGATATTTAATACAATTATTACAAAATAATGAAAAGGTATCGCTACAATAAAAGTAAGATAGTTTTAATTAAAAGTATAATTTGTATGCAAGATATTTTTATGTAAAAGTATCCATTTATTAATTTAATAATATTGTATTATGAATCTCTTTTGTACAGAAATAATGAATTTGTTTAATTTCACTCTTTATGAGTTTTAATTGCTTGCTGTTGTTTCATTAATATTAAATATTTTCAGTTCTCGGAAATTAAATAATACAACGGATTTGTTTACATTTTTACATAAGATTTTAATATAAATATTTATTTACGGTTATAGAGAGAAAAGTTATATTAGGTTAGGTTAGAAAGATTATAAATACTTAAAATTTATTTATTTTGAAATGAAATTATATTCTAGGTAATTTTGAATTACTCGGAGACTAATAAACTCGTAAATAATATAATTCTGCATCTTTACGCATAAACTATGCTGCTACGAATTTCATTTACATCCTTCCTACCTCCCCTCCACACAGTCACTATTATCTGGAAGAGGCAGTAAAAGGAAACACCAGAGAAAATACTATTTTTCAAATTGGGTAAGTATAGTAGCACAATAATGTGTTTGTAAGAATGATACCCAAGATATTAGAAATTTTCTAGACTAGACTAGAACTAGAGATACGCTTTATTTTTATATTTCAGAAGTTCTGGATGACTGAACCAAAGGTGAAATACTATTGCATCGCCAGGCTGTGGCAGGTATTAGTATTTATACGACCTGATGAGAAACTAATGATTTAAATTGTATGGCTAAATAATTACTGGAAGCAATTCGGCAAAAATACAATTAAATCAAATTGTTCTACCACGGGAATTTAATTCATTTAAAGACAGCCTCGTTATTATTATAGGATTTTTGGAGATAAGTGTAAAAAGTTATGGTGCCTAGTTAATTTAAGCATTCAGTACATGAACCATATTGCAGTTCCCTAGCTTTTCACCAAGCTAAGAGCTTTACCATCGAAGACTTTTTCGTTTGTTCGGTTAGATCGTTGCACCGCACTGCTACTCGCTAAACTCATACGTATTATTACAGATTTATATATTTCGAATAACAATTTTAACTCTGTCATTTCATTTTATTATTTGATTATCAAGCTTTGTTAAATTATAATAATAATATATTTGCACAAAGTTTCTTAAAACTAAGTATATAAAATAAATTATTAAAATTTACAATAACCGTTTGGCGTAAATAAGTATTACTAAGCAAACATTTAAATAATAAAATACAACCGATGGTTTCAGAAAATATATTAAAGCTCAGATCTTTTTTAAAATAATTCGTACACTGAATGGGATTTGTTAAGGAATCTGAGAAAAATATTATCTATACTAATATTATAAAGAAGTAACAGTTTATTTGTGTTTTTGTATGTTTGTATTGTTTTCACACAAAAAGTACGCGACAGATTTTTTTTTTAGACACTGGAAAGCTGCATCTTCACTGAGTGAAAAAATCAATTACATAAAAATGCAGTAATCTTATCCAAGATGCGAAAAAGTTAGTTATAAAAAAGGTGATTTTACGTAGGCTGAGGAACCTATAGATGATAGAACAAAAAAATATATTCTACTAGTATTATAGAACGTATCAAAATCTACAATAAAGCTCGCAATAACATGTCTTACTACTGTAGTTACACCACTTACTTTTTTACATTTTAAGAGTTTATAAAAGTGCCGACAATAATCAAACTATATTATTCATACCTCTGTATTAATCCTTATTCTATTAATAACCTTACATTTTATTAATAATTCTTTCAATACCTGTAAAAAAATAAAATCGGACATTCAGAAGATATAGCGAATTCAAAAAAGTTCAATCTAAAGAAACTAATAAAATAATGCGGTGCGGGTCGACCGCGCAGCGTAGTGGGTGACGCTGCGTGTAGGGGGGAGAGCCTATCGATATTTGTTCTTTATATGTTTATTTGTTGGAGGTAATCTTTAAAATAACTGATGCGAATCTAAAAATATCTCAACCAATATTTAGAAATAATATTCTCGTTGGATCTAAGCCATATTATATTATACCGTTTAAATAATTATAGGGCTTTTCGTGAAGAGGTATTATTAAAATAAAGATGACCAATTAAAGCTCGAGCGAAGGAGTTTCTTATGAGCTTTGAGTCTCAAAATCCTCGCGGACAACGTCGCGGGCAACAGCTAGTTGTAAATAAAGGGAATAAAGTAATAGTTATTTGTTCAGTGTGTGTAAAGAAAAATGAATGAATGAATAAATCACATTCAGTGTGTGTAAAGAAGAGTGGAATTCCTCACTATACATTGGCCAGCATTTAAGTCTCTTCAACGTGTAAATTGCACCGCATTGAACCTCCATGCTTTATAAATTGTACTTTGAAATTTTTAATAGTATTCGATGTATTTATTTCATTTTTAAGCTGAATATAAAAAAGATATTCGTCATAAGGGATCTCAAATATTTAAGTAAAACCAACAATTTGACGGCTTGTTGGTCTGGTGGTTATTGGCTTTGCCTGCTGATGTCTGACTCATGGGTTAGTTAGACGGGACAGTCGTTTGTGTGGTCCATATTTTTCAGTGATTACATCTCTAATGAGGAAATAACGTTTTAAAAATAACCAAGGTTAACAAGGTCTTTCGGTTTGTTTCCATTATGGTTCTTTATACTGGCTGGCAAGTTGTTGAACTATAAAGCAAGCTCATATTTTTCTTGTTTATTGTATCTGTCACCCCTACTCTCCCTTATTTACTCGTCAGAATAATATTACTCGGTTATCAAAAAGAATATCGTGCGTATACATTACATCATAAATGTCTGAAGTCATCGAGTATTTCCATGTTCTTTTTTTCTGTAAAGTTTTTAAAATTTGTACATGCTACTAAAATTTCAAACTTAATATAAGCTTTTCGTCTTAGGACTTAATCTTCACGATCCAATATATTCTCATAACACTCTAGTAACTGCAAACTTAGCATCCCAGGTTTCCCTACCATTCATTATAAATAGCTCTAGATGAAAATATCTTAGCCATTTTAGTTTTCGATTGCTTATAATATATAGTCAGTCATTAACAGTCAGGTAGTAGTACGCTTTTACATATTTTGCGACTAAATTCTAACACGTTACACCTACCATTGTTTCGTAAGTCTGAACAAATCGCTTTAAGAGCCACTAACACGAGCGTCGAGATCCGGATTTCCTAAGTGCTATATAATCTTTAGATCACTTTGCCAGAGCTATATTCGCAATATAGCACTGGCTGCGTTGTTATAAATAAATAACATTATTTTTAATTCCAAGTTTTAATTTTAATACTAACATTATTGAAAAAGTTGACTGGATAATATTAATTTCATTTATTTAAAAAAAAAATCATTTGTAGGATATTTTCGTGTGATGCATTTAGAATTTTCAGTAAATTATCTTCAATTACGGGTCAGACAATAAATTATCGTCAATTTTTTAGTAATCATTTTAATACAATATAATAATTTAATTTAATTTAATTTGTAATGAAAATTCCTTCATTTTTTATTCATATCAGGATTAACTTCCACTTATTAATTGAATGCTTGTACTTGTTAGACTATTTATTCCAGGTGATTAAATTACTTTCGAATTCTTGAATTTAGACCTTGTAGGGCAACACAGGAACAACACTGGAACACGGAACTGTTTATATAAATTATAAATATAAAATGTTATGTAAAATTCAATTTATTTGCATTTATGTTCATTGATATATGTTTTAGTAATTAATTATATTTTTTTGAACTGGTAGAGAATGCCACTAGGCAATAAGTTTGCCTTTTGTTGAAAAAATAATAAAGGGCAAATAATTAATTACATTTAATTAATGTTTGAAATGTTTGGTAAACAGTTATCCGTTCGGTTGATTACAAGTTATATTATTAGTTGTTCGATAATTTTAAATATCCTTGATATATAAAATGTAATAAACAAACGTTAGTAGCATTTTAATTATTTATTTAATTAATTATTTTATAATCCACAATGATTAATGATTTTGTTTAAAACGCTTTACACGTATACAAAGTAAAAATTATTTTGTTACTATCCTGGCAGAACCTGCTCGTATATGACCTGTTATCAAGACCCAGGGTGACAAGCAAGTAACAATAAATATAGTATATCTAGGAATTAATAATATTTTGAAAAATAGGCGTAATATTTGTGAAAATATTTCACTAATATACTTTATCTTACTATTTTCATATATCTAGACTGTCACTTAACGTATAATAGCTTCAACGATAAATCTACAGTTGCTATTAGCGTTCAAGGATCAAGATGGATTAATGTATCGTCGAAAACTGTGCCACGTATGAACGCGATCAAAATTGATTGATCCACAGCCGATTGTTTAGGGCTCAGGCTAAAAGAATTTATAACGCAATATACAAAAAATATAACAAGTAATTGCCTTGGAGATACTTAAAGTGTTTCTATATGGCTACGTAATAAATACGTATGTAATTTAAGAAAATATAAATAGTAAATTTTAACTTAGAATATCATTCTTCAAAATTAATATTGACTATGAATAAAGATTGAGAGACGTCAACAACAATACCGAACCAAAACCAACACAGCACAGAATAAATATATTACATTTAATTACGAGAAAAATTAATCCCTAGCGATTGTTAAATTATCTGGTGATCAATGAGATAACTATTTTAGGGTAATGAAAGATAAGGTTATGATAATAAATTTTTGAAAATACAATTGGAAATACTATATCCATTATATGTTATTTTCATGGAGTTGTATGTTATTCTTTTTTAATGTGTTTTCCTTAGTTTTACTATTCTACAATTTAATTTTTTTTTTTATTTACAGTCACGTCATACGTACAATGTTATGATTGAATGGTTGGTATTATATTATTTTTCACTTCACTTGTATATTATGTATAAAAAAAATAAATAAATGAAAAATAAAAAATGAACAAAGAGGTGATTGTAATCAGAAAACCCCACTTATTCTTACATGTTTTATTAATGTCTCAGCCAGTATTAATATTATAATAAACTTTTTATTTTATTACAACAATATAGATATTATTACCAAGTTTATTACTTACACTAAAAGGAATCGTACTTGAAAATTCATACTTGAAAATTGTTGGGATATAGTGACGGCAAGCTTGAACTTTACTAGAGATTTAGAACTCTAATAGAAATAAGTACTAAGTATTACTTTTAACCAATGTAAGTGGTTTCTTCTTATTAAATGATGGTATGGTTCAAGTTCCGGATTACTAATATAAGGCTTTGGTCCACACTGCGCGTAGTTCTTTGACATGGTTGCGGTAATATTATATAATAAAATAAATAATAAAGAAAAATAAGTTATTATTTGTTTATGGTTACAATTAAGCTCGAAAATTGTTATACTACGGTTTTTACAGAAAGTTCTCTGTATGGAAATAATAATAGTTGTAGCTTATATTTTATTATAAGTGTGTCGTCTTATTTACGAAAATATTTTTAATTGAATCTTCGCTGGGTGAGTGTAATGAATACAAAACTGTATTTAAAATTTAATATTTATTCTATTATACGCGAGTTAAGTTTATTAAAATAGTTTAAAAGATATTGGTTAGGATTTCCAAAGAAGCTTCATAAATGTCACCACTGTATCGATATACACGAATATATAAGGAGTGCTTAATTCACAGAGTCTAGCAGTGATACGATAGCTCAATTGGTAGAGTGACGGTACGGCTTCTTAGAGGTCTCCGGGATCCTTGGCGGTGTCGGCTTATTTTTCATTCATGATTATTTTTTAATTAAAATATAACTCTACATATTTATAGACATTATCAAATATGAATATACATTTTGGACTTTACTTTTTAATGGCTTTTTTGGACTTTACTTTTTAATGGTTTCGCAGAATCGTCTTCACGAGTACGTGACTACTAGTAGTTCGGTTAAATAGTAAAAAAAACCAACGGTTTCTGAGTTCCGGTTAAAGAGATCAGGTTTAACACAAAACTCGATTACAGTATTTTGAGCTCTTATTATGATTTTATACTTATAGTGATTAGAGTTAGAGTGAACAAGTGACTGAGTGATGAGTTACAATGGTTGTTTAAAACATACTTTAATTAATTTGAATATTTAAAAGCAATACTTGTATAACATTTTTTTCAATATTAAATACGCAGTTATTTTTCTCAAATATACAATAGATATACCGCCTTCGCGATATACATGTTTTTTTTAGTGATAGTATAAAGATGAAATCAAGTGATATCAGTTTAAAAAACATATTTATAATATTCAAAAGTTACTTTGAAAAGTTAACTTTTGAATGTTTTAAGTTATTTTATAAATTTTCAATTCTTATTGGGATATTTAAAGAATTGTACCAAATATCCTTTTTGGACAAAGAATAGATACTGAGTTAGTTTATAAAGAGACACTTATTAGAGTTACTTGCAGATAGTGATAAAAAATAAATGTTAGCAAAAATAAAAATAAATTATAACTATTATAGACCATTTCCAAACATTTCTTAATAAACACTTCTTTTAATTTGTATACATCTCTTAATCTATGGTTTATATATTTCAAAAGTAAAGCAAAACCCTAAATGTACAAATTCTTAAAAAATAATTGAATGACATACACACTTATTAATATTTAAATAAATATTGAATGAGAAATAAACCGATTCCGGGACATATATATAACAGGATTCAAACCCGCAAGCTCTACGAGGCCGTTCCGTCGCTCTACCAACTGAGCTACCGTAACGTTAAATTAAATTTAATAAAAATTTAAACTAATGTAAAATTAACACGGCTATACACGTTTATAGACATTTTCAACTATACTTACTTTACCTATCTTTAGTTATTTTATTTACACGTTCTGATAAAGTTTGAATGTAGCAAACAAAATATTTTCTTACCAACAAAAAAGAATCATCAAAATCGGGTCATAAACGACGAAATTATCCGCGAACAAATAAAAAACAGCTTATATAAAGATTTTTATTTAAGAAACCTCCTCCTTTTTTTGAAGTCGGATAAAAACTAGCTTGTCCGGTAAAATAATGTTACATAAACCTAGAAATATTTTTTTGTCATAATATTAACTAATTCTAAATATTTTATACTAAATATTTTTTTCCATAATATTACTCTACCAAAGCAATGGTGACAAGTCTTCTTAAAATTATGTACTTTATTTTACGTTCAAGTGTCGTCCCTCAATTTATTAAGGATTTTATTAGACCTTTGTAACCTTCACCTTTGTCCTTTTGGAACGACCTTTTATTGAAGAGCAGGGTATTTGAATTATGGACATACTATATTCCAGATTCGAGTGGAACTATCTGGCCTTGTAATCAAATACGATGATCAATAGTCAATAATATAATGAAGTGGGCTGGAGTTTAGCAAGTGAAAGAGTCATTTACATTAAATATACCATTATAGACTCTACTTATTTTATATATATAATCAAGTAATATTTATTTTCTAAAATAGTCTTAGGTAGGTAATAATTAATAGGCTTTTCAATGGCTGCTTTATGTATCTGATATTTAAGTGATGGTGTGTTAGACAACAAGATACGCAGTTTGAAATAACTATCACACCATTTTTCCTTATTTAATTTTCTAGAATTATCCTCATATTATTTCTTGAAATGACTCTCTGTAAAACTCAAATTATTACCAGATAATGGTGACTGAAATTCAGCTTTAAATAAATCAATATTTCATTTTTTTTTACGTGTAGCTGCAATTTAATATAACAATGGAGCAAAACTACAGGAGCGTATCGTTGACTCAAATCGGTCGTCATTTGCCGAACCGACGTTTTGTGCAGCTCGGTAGAGCGTATTGCTAACGAAAATAAAATAACAATGTAAGCTTATATATATTGTTGGCAAAATCCCACCCTCATCACTACACAATGACAACTAAGTTTATAAAACTGGTGGTAATGGCGTACAGCGGTCTATTTCATCGTTGTCACTCGACTCGGTTACATCTCTTAAAAGAGTTTATTGTAATTTAGTAAAATTGAATATATTCATGATTAGTAACTGCATTTTTATTTACTTAAATAAATAATAGTCTGCTAAAATCAGAAGTGGGATCTGAAACCTCAGACCGGTTTTTATTCAAGTATTGATATTAAATTCTCATTATACCCACATAAAAGAAAATAATATCAAGAAATCTCGTCGAACCGAGGACAGCAGCGACGCGATCAAGAGTTGAACAACCCTCAAACTAATATTATAAGTCGGCAGCTAGAAACTATTCTGGGTCGTCTGGCAGCCCTGGAGCAACGACCGGTTCCGGTGGTAAATGACATAGTGACCGCCCATGCTTCCTCTTTGGAAACAAGTTCTGCAAGTGAAGATGTGCGTCATGATTCGTTGCTACCCGCGAGTTTGACTTGTACAGATCAGACTCTGATGACGACCTCTAACAAGGACAGTACGACAGCCGTCGCCGAGAACCTTATAGAAGCTTTAACCTCCATAACCACGGTGAGCCCGAACCATTATTATGTCTCGAACTTCGATCCTAAATTTCATGAAGTAACAGTGTGGTCTACTACAGTACAGTGTAATCTACTTCCTCACGTAGATAGGGCTCGCTTGTGCAATAAATGGGACGATACCGAATGTCTCGCTTGCGTTGGAAGTTGTTTAAAAGGTGACGCTAATATTTTGCTTAACGAGTGGTCTAATAGCGATAGGACTTAGTCAAATTTCAAACAAGAATTAATTTCTTTTGTGTCCTAAACATATAGATACAGCTAATATTTTGTTCGATACAATGTGTCACAGTAGCGATGATTAGCCTACGTATGCCGAGTACGCTCGCCGTACCTTATTGAGATTAAAAATTGTTAAAGGCTTAAGCGACCAATTAGTGATTGCAATCGTGTTACGTGGTGTTAAAGACGCTCAAATACTTGCAGCCGCAATTAATGCCAAATTGAGTTCATTTAATTTAGTTGATTTTTTATCAATCCATGTCAAACCAGATCGCTCGACTCGTTTATAGAGTCTGGGCAAGTATTAGTTTACATTGATGACGTCATCTTAAAACATAAAAGCATTGAAGAAGGTTTAAAGTTGATAGACTCCGTATTAAATACTCTCAGAGGTGCAGGGTTTTGAATTAATTTCCGCAAATGTACATTCCTTACACCAGAAGTAGAATATCTAGGGCGAATAATTATTAATGGTCAGGTAAGACCGAGGCGGCCCAAAAGGATCTCCACTCAAGAGATGTAGGTTTGATATAAAGTACTCACTGCCTCGCTTTGTGGATCTCTCCCAGTTTCTTCAAGGCCCACTTGATCTTGGCCTCCAGGTAACCGAAATATATTTATGTTAACTTTAATTCCCAAAAATAAAGCTGTACTATAGATGGACTTAATATTTAAAAGCCATATCATAAAGCTACAAGAGCAATCGAATTGATGTGAGTACGAAAAGGTACCTTGGTTTTTAAATGTATGTATGTCTACGTATGTGTATGTTTTAAAGATTATATTAGAGAGGTTTCTGTATTATTTAAATAATACAATTAAGAATTAACACGTACCCATTTTAAAAAGTATCAGTCAATAAAAAAAATATTTTAGAAGAGAGCAAAAAATATTTGGAATTATTATTTTGAAAATATTTGTAATATAAAGGTCTGTAAACCACCATCTTGCTGTCAATAATCATACAATACTGTAAATGTATGAAGTAAATGTCTCTTATTTCAAAACCATAGACGTTTAAGATCAGACCAACAATAGGAACCAATGTCGCTATACATATATATATATATATATATATATATAACTATTCTGACTAATGATTGATTTTATTTATTGTAAAGACGCTCTTCATGAAAATATGTACGTATAATTTCAATAAATTTATAAAAAGGAAAATACCATATTCCTTTAAATTCTTTTCGGATAAGTGGTGAATTTCGGATATAAAGTACTGATTTAAGATTATTTTTTGTTAAAAATTTAAGTCACAAAACTTCGTGTTGAAATAGCAACATTTACAAAAAGAACATCTATAAAGCAAAAAATATATTACGTCGCTTTTATACGACTGTCATGATGGACGGACGTTACTTGACGGATAAGTGAGATAAAAAGTAGTCCAAAATTTTATCCACATTCCAGACTTAACAAATTGAATGGCTTTGAATGTGGACATCCATCGCACGGAATTTGTTTGGCTCGAATTAGGCTTTTGAGTATAATGTGATAAAAAAAATGTAATGTATTGTATTATGTTATAATTTGTGGTTACTTGTGGTAAATTAATATTATATTTAGAAATTAAATTTTACCCAAATTAATTGGGTATTAAAGAAGTTAACGCTTTGCCTAGTATTAGAAAGATCTGTAACTTGTCACTATTTATAATTGTTTTTGAAGTGTAAGCTAACAAAATATTATATCATACAAGAATTTTTAGTTGATCTTAATTCAATCAACTAAAGGTTAGGTTGTGGAGCTTTGCTTGTTGACTCATTTGCAGGATATTCTAATGTATATATCAAACATTGGTAAAATGTTTTTCAAAGAGTTGAGTTTCTGGCCAGCTCTTCTCAGCAGCATTCCGAGCTGGTGGTAGCTTACTCACGGACTGACATAGTCTACTGACATTTTTGAATTTTATGTAATATTTGACGATTCAACGTTATGGTAGAACATGCTGGAAAGACCTATAATCTTGCATATTTAATAATTAATATTACTAACACTGTATTATTTTCTGAGTGTCCACCGAAATGCCAAATTGATTTTAAACTGAATCACTTGTTGCACACATCTATATGTACGTGTTATATGTATGTATGTATGTGTAATAAATAAAAAAAAACAGAGTTCATTGACTGCCACTTCTCCAACTATTGTTTGGTTATATTAGATACGGTAGTACTGACAGAAAGGTTCTTTCAAGGTGCAATTTTCATGAATCTGCACTAAACTGCAGATACGAGGTTACGTTATGACGTCATAAATACTGAAAAAAATAATTTAATTGAATATCGCGTTAACATTAAGAGGCCATTATCTTAAATCAGAACGTGTCAGACTTCACTTACAAGTGGTGAATGTATCTTTTCTCTTCGAATCGCTTGTAATATGATTAATATGCGTCTTGAAATTAGATTTTATACGTTTCATACGTTTATTAAGTTTACCATTTTATGTTTCACTTTTTTGTTGAATTTATTTCTTACAATTAAGATAAGAATATAGAAACAAGATTTTTCTCAACTATTCTAATAGCATGGTAAATGAACGAAAACGTTTACTTGCATCCATATATTGATTGATTGAGAATGAGCCAAACCCAACTGAAAAGCGAGCCATGATATAATTTTCTCCTTTACAGTAGAGATTGAATGAATTCACAGGTTGATCATTAATTAATTAGTAATTAATGAATTTTTGCATTCCTTATAACTCCATTTTGTAATCTTGGCTCATGATTCAAAAACGGTACGGAGCTCTATTAATAGTCAATCTATCGGTTTCGAGTTTGTTGGTGTGTTACCAAGAGGTTAAGTCACCCCATCATCTGTTGAAAACATATAAATAATCTTATAATTAAAATCATTATTTCCTTATCTTATCTTCTTCTAAAAATATCGCGGCCTATAATAAAAATAAAGAAATCTATACGTTAAGTTGGATAAAGTAAAACATCTTTTCGCAATGTCATTAAAATCGGCTCAGTAGTTCCAGTAGTTCCGGAGTTTAGACCGGACAAACATAGTGACACGAGAACTTTATACATTAACATTATATCTTATTTATATTATTATACAAAGTTCCTAATTAACTACAGTTTTCATTACTTTGTAGACTCAGAAACTTAGGAATTGAGAAGGCAGTTACAGTTGGCAAGAATTTACACAATCTGTGACAACATTGAGCTACCTCGTTTTACTTACAAATAAATAAACATGCTACGTGAATTTCTTACTTTTTAATAAATCAATAATAAAAAAGTTTTATTTAAATCTCAGTATATCACATCAGAAGTCATCATTACATTTTATTGTGTTCGTAGGTAATTAATCTTGATAGGTATATATACGAAATGAAACACTATTAATACCAAAATATATAATAATAAGAAGAAAATTAATAATATGAAAAAAGCCCTTACTAAAAATTTGTTTGTTGCTTAAGGATTTTTCATTTAATTCTTAATTGAAACGGAAATGTAATTAGAAATAGTATGCATGTAAAGGTTCAGTTTCGAGATCAAAGGAGAAATAAAACAAACAAATACAATATAAAAATTGTAAATATAAGCTATATATAATTTATCAAATTGCCTCTGTTTGTTTTTTTTTATTTGCTTTGACAATATTTCTTTCATTTTGACAAATTTATTTTGAATTTTTCAAATATGTTATTCTCGTTCAATTTTACAGTAACGGCTTAAAAATCAAATACTTAATTGAAATAAGATTTAAATGAAAAGCTTTTGAAGTCGTTCCTATTTTATAAACAAAGACTCGAGTCTGTTTAAATAGAATAATGTGTGACAATAATATAGGAATAATTAATTTAGCACATGTGGTATCCTTGACAGCCATACTTGTAGGTTTATTGTCTGTTAAATCTTAATCAAAATTAGTTACTGTAACACTTCATGTATATGTTAATTAATTGTAGATATGTGGCATGGTTTAATGCTATCTAATTTATTTTGTACTCATTAATTATTTATTGCTCAAAAAGCTAGAATAATGCGAAATGGACTTCATACCATAAAACCATGTAACAAGGCGAATTAAAAATAAAACTGTGTACGTGTATCAATAAACGAGTATATTTATTCTATATATATATTGTATTTTTTTTATGTTTAATTGAAATAATACATCAATATTTTAAGATATACTTTAAATAATTTCGTCTAGATTCTAAATAAAACCGATGAGAACTCTCCTACTCTGAAATGTATATTTTTTTAAATAATAAATACACAACATAAAAACAGTACTTATTTTAATGTCAAACAGCTAACTCCATCGAAAAGCACCATTTGAATTAACGGAAGGGGGAAAAGATAAACCCACGAGCTCACTCCTTTGCCATTGATGAATAACAATTATTATTTTTATTTATTTCCAAAATAAATTTAAATAGAACCTTCAAATATAAAGGTACTAAGATTAAACCTGTATTGGTAATTTAGGTATTAGAACTCACCTCACGTTTCTATAAGCAAGCTTTCATTTGTATTATCTTAGTCCACTAACAATAACTTTAAATTATATTATTTAATAAAATAACGTATTTAATATTATTTAAGTAAAAGCTATAGTAGGTTACTTGTTTAAAAATATTTATCAAAAATAAATGTAACAAAGTAATTATCATAAAAATAAAGCTAATTATAATGTAACATGTATATTACAGGCTAATTTGTCAGAATTTCAATTTAACAACACCCGCGGTTATACAGTCTGTTCGTGCTATCTATTCTTAGTGTGTACTAAAAAAATATCGATAAAATAATTATAAAATAAACTTTAGTGCTGAAAATAAGGCCAAAACAAAATCAATGTTCCTAGCGAACTCTTTATCGATAGCTTAAATAGATTTATGAACCGAAAGTGTTTAAACATTTAGCAGTAATACATGGCGCATATTGAAACAATTATTCCAGTATCCGCAACATATGAAAACGACACCAGCGATTTAATATCCAGAGATAGGGTTGACATTGTTGCTTATAAATATCATATATCCGCATTTTACGGTAGTTGATAATTGTTATAAATTGTTTTTTGATTGAATTTAAAATGATATTCACAACATTTAAATTATTTATATTCACAACATTTAAATTATTTATAACTTCGATTATTCATCCGATCAGCCTTTGGTGACTAATTATTAGTTAGTGTCGTGACAACTGACAACCCTACTCCAAACGTATATCTTTTACCCTGTCACCAAATTACGCTATGTGTCACTCAAAAATAAGTCCTTTTAACACGATATAAGATTCATTTTAGCACTTACATATTTTGTTTAAATACAACGAGACAATTGGTACGTCAATATGAAATGGTCCTATAACTTGTTAATTTCACTATAATATCTTTTGAATATTAATATCGTACTGTTATAGTAGTAAAAATATCAGGTCAAAATACTCGAGTAAAGGAAAAACAATGAAACTTGATAATATACGGTATGGATAGTATTTAATCAATGCATTGTTATTTCTTAAGTGTGAAAAAAGAATTCAATAGTCGAGAAAAATTACGAAAAAAAAAAAAAAAAAAGTTCTCTTTGACCCCTAAGAATATAATTTAAATGAGCGTCACCCACTGCACAATATATAAACTTTAAGTAAAGGTCATTTTATAACGTCCTATCTATATTGCTAGGTCACTCTTTCAGGGTCTTGATAAGACACGAACCAGGCAAATGAGTTTATGATAAAGTGACAAGCGTCTATTGTCTTGTTAGAGAAGCGACGACGAAGTATTTAGTTACTAGATAGGCATAACGTGACGTCCTTATGAAATAAAAGTAGTGAAATCTATCTCCATCTTTATGTTTTTCTCCTCGTTTATCGTTCTATTCCATTTACTGATACTAAAAATATTTCCGGCTGTTAAGGTTCCGGCCATTTAGAAGTTTTTTTTTTAAAGTTAGGTACGAATCGAACGTCGAACAGAGAATACTAACTAGAGGGAAATTTTTTTCGGAATCCTGGTTAAAAATTTAGTTCATACAGTCAGATAGGTGTTGTGATTTGAAAACAGCGGCAAACATCACATACAATAGCTTTATTGAACCCTGATACTTACACTACCATATAGATTTTTTCTACTTTCGATGGCCACCACCCATCAGCGTATTATAAAACAGCTTGCTCAAAGTACCAACGTTCTCGTTCATCCTCTGATATTTCAAGTTCCCAAGGGCAATGATTGTATATGACCACGTTATAATAGGATTCTTGGGCATCCTGATTATTAAAAAGCAGATAAGAAAATTGCAGACTTATACCTAAGTTTAGTTAGAATGTTTGTATCTAGAAATAGTTGGGTATATTTTAAATTCTAGATACACTAATTTAATAAAATATGACTAAAATTTCCTTAACTTAATTTTCATAAACACGACGCTGGCAAAAATTGTCTCCATACATGAAAAATACATTTCCGGAAATAAAATTCTATAAGCTTGTAAGATTATCAATATTCAAGCCATCTTTGTATTCTTGTGTGTATGGCATTAAGTTATAAAATGACACTGAATATTTTAAATAATATTGAATTTTATACAAAAAGAAATAGTCTTGCAATTAATTTGTTAAATAACATCAATCAGAAATGCTATGGACGTTATATGAAATATATTCACATAATGAATTGTTTTTGGTTCTTAATAAATTAAAAATATTTTTAATAATAACATTTTTTGGATCTTTTGTTAATTTCTGTAAATTCACATCGAGTAAGTTACATTATTCTTAAACAAATTTAGGTTCTTAATATAATATTCTAATGAAATATTTATTTATATACTTAATTATTTAATTCATTTTATTAAAGATGATAACATTTTTAATTGTATTTCTACCTCTTTATTTATCACGACTAACTTATTTGTCACCGTACACTGACATCTCAGCAATTAGTGAAAACCGCAACTTTGAAAACAAACTCCTCCAACTTATTTATAAGTAGATTATATCCTCTATAAAGATAAGCAGAGAAATTTCTAAGAATACGGGAATTGTTAATAAAAAACTTTCATTTTATATAAAATAGGAGATACTAGAAAAAAATATAGGACTCATTTTCATGTTTCATTCAAGTTCTGATGTCGCATGAGTATCAAAAAAAATTACATAAATATATTTGAGGGACAAGTTTTAAGAAAATATAATAAAAAATATTTTTTTCTTTGTTTATACCCACCAGTTACATTCCCGGATGAAACACATTATATTATAATATGTCTCATCCGGGAATATTGAGAAAGTAGAATAACCTGGATTAAATTATGTTCGACAAGAAAATAGAACATTACCACTTACAAATATTTAATATTCTATTCTCGTCACATAATAGAGCTACTAATTACTTATTCCGTTAATACTGGTTTAATATATCCAATATTTAAAAATGATATATAATTAATAAATTATATTGTATATTATGAAAGGAATTACTTCCATAATATTCCAATTTGCAATTTATTTCTGAAATTTGTTACAAAATGGTCGTTTTAAAACAAGCGGTGACATAATGTAAAATATTTTTGAAAGTAACGCGGTTTAATAGCAGCCTAGAGTGACGTCCCGTTACGTGTAAAACGTTATATGCAATGACAGAAAGAATTTAAAAATAATTGAATTATTTAATTCAATGTTGTTTCAATCCTGCCTTGGATATTGAATACAATAATAGAAGATTATTAAAAAATATAATAATGAATCCTTTAGTATATATATTATATTATATTATATTCATTGTTATATTGTAAAGACGAAGGATCGCACAAAAGGGAGATGAGGATAGACCAAAACTCTGAATAAGATATATTGCTCTCTTTTTCCTTCACTCTATACGTTATATCTTTCTTCTCTCTCGTGTAACGAAATGTGACGGAACGTGACGTTCTTAATATTTCAATCTCCATTCTCGTTTAAAGGTTTTAGGTTTAAGTATACGTAGCAGAATTTAAACAACCAGTATTTTTTTTTCAATTCGTCTGCACAGAACAATAACTTTACGTAATTTCTTGCTGTTTTGTTCTCATTGATATTAAATATTTTCTTTTCTCGTAATCAATTACTAGGATAGACCTGTTTAATTTCATTCAAAAATTTTGCAGATTTATTTATACATATATATTAAATTTATTTTATTTATATATATTAAATTTATTTGAATTTAATTTTAAAATTAAATTACATTCTAGGTAATGTTGAATTCATTAATGTTCGAAAATTATTTTCGATCAGCTTTCATGCTTCAGCAAAACGATTCTTCATAAAATAAAAATAATATAATATTTCACTGTCATATTCAATATATTTCCAATGTTATCTAAAAATCTTATTTTAGAGTCACACACACAATATATACCGTATAGTACATAGAATTCAACACATTGTACAGTATACACAAAAGACACTTCTAAAAGCGAAACAGATAGCCACCAATGACGCAGGTCACACACTAAAAGACTCCAGCTTCCTCTATCAAAACAATTTGTAACTGGGATTTTCCGATGAAACGTCCACTTTTGTTTTTTTTAAACTCTTCGCTGCAGCTTTGTTACCATTCGATACAGTATCTGTCGTTTTTAGAATTTGAAATGTTTTTACGATAACAAAGGTTCTAAACTACATCCTAAATTTAAAATATAATTCTATTTTCAAAATCTCCTAAATATTATACAGACGAGAATTATTGATAACTACAGCGGCTCAAATATTGTCACAAGTAATAAATAAAATCTTGAAGAATAAATGATATTTATCAACCCAAACTTCAAACTAATAGTATAATATGTAAGAAGCAAATTAAAAGCTATTGATTGATTCGTTGAACACTTTAAAATTCCTAAGTTTTAGTAAAAATATTTTTTGGTGTATTAATGTTATTAATGCGAATTAATTATTTTTAATCTGTTGCATATAATAGCATTAAACAAAATTTTGTACATAAATTAATGAATATCATGTTTTATTAAAAATTATAATTGAAGTTCAATTTGAGATAAGTATTGCTGTTTGAAAATATTTATAAACATGTATGCCATGTGAAGCTTCTTTGAATAAATAAATTTTGCTTTAATTATTACAAACATTTCATTATAAATATTTAAATGTGGTGAATATTTTCCCAAACTTCATGAAAACATCGTAACTAATTTTACAATTTTAATTGGTAATAAAAAGTCAAATGGTTCTAAACATTTTAGAATGTGGCCTTACAGGACAGCTGCTTTATTACTACGTCTAGAGACGTTGAAACAATAAGTGTTTAAAATGCGCTGCAACTACAAAGACATTTTAAAGTAACAAAATGTACTGAAAAAAGAATTACCAAGGCAAATATTGACAAATAGCCCTGTTGCCAGAGCTATAAAGATGTATTCCCAGCAGTCGTAGGTTCGAGTCCAATTCTTACTCTTCATTTCTTAATTCTATATTTATTTTAAATATGATATTTGATATTTAATAATAAAAATATAATTTTAAAAATAATATTAAGTATTATTGCAACGCAGCGTTAGGATTTATTATTTTTAATTTAACGGTAGAATGCTTAGGAGATGCTTTCTTTCGAATTAATTATTATGTTAATTAATATAAGTTATATTATTATGTTAAGTTATATTATTGGTTTAATGTATGAGATAAATATATCTTTATTCAGTTTTGGAAATATAATGGTTCTCAAAAAAAATATGATATTTTTTGGAATTATATAAGTCTCTTGAGCCTATACTTATTATGAATTCAGATACAATATAGGAACAGTTTGTAATACAGATACTATGTATTTTATAGCCACTATAACCGTGACCTGAATTGTATATAGTAACCGTTGATCCCAGGGGTCTAGTAAAATGACACACACACACACACACAAACGGTACTTCACCCGGACACCACGTATTCGCCATTCCCTTTTTTTGACAAATATTTATATATAATTGGATACTTCCTATAATAAATTGCTGCTTGCTTTGCAAGTATTAAATTTCTCTAAAAAACAATTACTTAACATAAGTAAATAAAATTATCTATTGTTTATTTCTCTTTCATTGTTCAAAGAGAAGTAAACAATTTAAAAAAAAATACGAAACTGAAACGGAAATTCAAACATTAAATTAAAATACTTAAATATTATTACCAGTCTCAGTACGACCAAATGACGTTTATTTTTGTCTTACAAAATAGAAAAGTGTGTTCTTTGACAAACCAAAATAAAATGGATTCCTTAAAAAAGGGCCAAAACTTTCAAAAGCTTTTGATTAAGATCCTATTTAGTTTATTAAGCATCCTTTCTTATTTAATAGAAATATATGTAAAATTAAAATACAATAATATTGTGGGATATATGAAATAAAAATTAATTTAATGTTATAACAATAGAATGTAAGAGAAAATACGCAAGAGCAATCCATCCAGAGTAAAGAGACGGACAATTTATTAAAGCAACTACGCGGTTACATTCTTGTAGGTACGGATGCCAGTTACAAAATATTAAAGGCATGCGCATTTTAAAGGGGTCCCGTAAACCTACACCTGGGTCGCAAGTCCCAGGAGCTGTTTGCACTCCTCTCCCTGCAACGCGATGTTCCCGGCACCCGCACGGTGAATCCATGGAATGCTAAGAAGCTTCGTCTCAAAGTTACTTATTTTTGACTTACTACTACTTACTACTTAAGTACTTATTTTTGACTATTTTTAAGTGATGATGAGCAGATAAAGTTGCTGTCATTTGATATCAAGTATTTAATCTTTTTGTTTAATATTGTTTCTATTTTTTTTTATTTCCATATTATATCCCTAGTTTGTACTTTTCTGTTTATTTTTTGTTGACCGGTAGAGAATGCTATTGCATTAAGTCTGCCGCTTGTATGTTTTTTTTGTACAATAGAGATTTAAAAAATAAATAAATAAATAAAGTCACTGGCAATAAAAATAAATACTTTTTTTTTGTTATTCAGTAATGGTACATATACTTTATTAAAGCGAAATCCATTGACAGTGACATTGACATATCCATTGACAGTGGATTTGATTTTGATTAGGTTTCTATCAATCAATGCCAAAGACAGACAACGGATTTGTATATTTATTTTTTAAATAAATATAGAATGAAACAGTTATCGATACATGCAGATTCGAACCTGTGACCGCTGGGAAACCGCCCCAATCGATAGTTTACTACCGTACCTATCTGGTTTTGTCAGAGGTTGCAGCTTCGAATCTTGCTTGTGTAGATAAATCTTTCATTCTATATTTATTTTTAAAAAATTAGCTACACATGTTTATAATTATTGCAAAAATTGTATTTTTATTAAATTTGCTGTATGGAAATCTATTCTAACCATAAAGAGAAATGCAGAAGTTTGCACAAATCGGCTGTGGAACAATCAATCTTGATCTATACACGACGCAGTGCCTTTTTGAATAATACTACAAAAAACTTGATCCTTGCAATTAGCGAGAAACCACCTGTAAATTGTTGCAATTATATATTCAATGTGACAATTCAATGTGAAAATACTACGCCTATTTGTTAAATTTTCTTAAATATAGCGATTTTAAATGACGCCGAGAATTAAAACTATTTTTGATTATCGCAGGGCTCAACCCATTTTTTTTTATTAAATGTGTATTTTAGCGACATTATACCGAGGCTAGTAACAAAATGATAAAAACAAAATTATAAATTATATTTCTTTTTTTAAGATGTTTAACGACTGACACTCAATATCCTCGCTGGCTCAATCGTTGAACTACTCTGGTTAACAACTAACTTAATTCAATCTTAAGAAGTTTGCTTCAAACCATTCAAGACTTCCCTTATCCATTTTCTGGCTTCATTCTAAAATCATTTAAAGGGAATAAAATTTTCTTTAAATGTTACATACAAATTTACAAACATTGTTACATGTTAATAAAAATATGTTAAAAAGTCTCTATGATATGTTTGTTAAAAAATACTATATGCATGTTAAAAAGTCAAACCCTGTTTGTATAATTTTCTTATAAATTTCATATAAGTGTTGTATAAACTACTGAATACCAATCAGTCTTTTGATTGGTTAAAGAAACATGAAATGTAACTGAAACTAATCTGAAGAGCTGGAGTGTGTGTTCATCTGTCCTACTTTATTAAAGGTATTTTGTATAACTTATATATATTTCCTATAGGTGTTTACTCTTTTTCTTGATATATTTAATTCCACCGTATATTTAAGTTTTTATACTCATGAGTTTTTTTTTAATTATATTTCGACAGGCCGTTAATTCTTATTGTAGCATGAATTGTAGTCTGTGTAATTTTATTTTCCATAATATATAATATTCTTATTGGTAATAATAAATATAATATATGGCTATGACAGATAACAGTGCTTCATTTAAATACCATGTCTGAAATGCTTTATTTCTCATGGCTTGACGGGAATTCCATAAAGACGCGCCATGCGCGGCAAAACTTTTTACTAACGCAGACACGTTAATATAATACAACTAATATTGGAATCATAGGTCACTGTATGATTTCGATAATATAAATAAGCCTCGAAATAAAATCTTATGTTTTTAATATACTTGTATATTGCAATACGTATTGTATCGTTCGAGCAAAGTGTGCTAGGGATTATATAACTACGGCACTTAGAAAATCTGTCCTGTCGCTCGTGTCGAGACTTACGAAGCATTCGTGAAAGCTATTTCGTACCAGTATATTTAGTCAGGTTCAGATAACGGAAACTAAACATTTTAGAGTCGCGGTATTAACATTTCCTTGTTACATTATTTACTAATAAACTAAGGTGAAATATTATATATAATAATTATTTTTAAATAATTTTGCATTTTATTATGAAACTGAAATGTATGTATAATAGTCCAAGCTTTTGCTAGCAGCTTCGCCAGCCTATAAGAATGATAAGCAAATGTTTAAGGCGAGAAAGACTAGTCTTTTTCGTCGGCTGAATTTTTACAAGTCAACTGCAGCAAATTGTTTTAAAACATTATAAGATTGCAGACCCATTAATCCAAAACACACATCATAGAAGAGAACAATACAAACATCATGACAAAATGTACTATTTATAATAGTAGAATTACATTTTAAAATTAAATCTATCCCGTCCTGGGCTAAATAGTCTAAAATGTTATTGTACAATTTAAATCTAACAAAATCTTCTTTATTTGATTATTTAAGTACCATTGACTAAAGTTTTTAAATAAAAAATAAATCAATGTAATATCTTTAATAAGGATTTTTAATGCAACCTTTATTTATGATACTTTTTTAAACTTAACCAACGCATTTTAAACGTTTCTGTGTTCACAAAACAAACAATTAAATAATAAAAATATTATATAAAATAAACTTTTAAGAGTAATAATAAAAACAACAATTATAAAAAAAAGGTAAAAAAAAATGTCTTGATATAATATCCGACCTAGTTCGTGAAACATAGAAAACCACTCAGTAATATTGGAATATAGTATCAGCCGATTCCTGATTTTCAGAGTTCTCCCTTACATTGTAGAGGGGCTGTGGCTCGATTATAAAATATAAAATGAAGATTCGGCATCTAACTATATATCAAATTAAAATTTCTTTATATGGTAACAAGACTAATGACTTGTAAATGTATTTTATACTAATAATAAACATCAATTATATTTATAACATAATATAAAACTCGAAGGCGATGAGAACGAAGAAAAGACGTTTTAAAAAACTAATTTCGACTTCCGAGAACATGTAACTTAGTTATTACGTCACGGGCTATGGTCAGAGACGCTTTTTCGTTTTCTGTTACATTTTTATAGCTGACTTTAATAAGCGCCTAATATTTTCAATTATAATTCATTAAGAGTATTTACAGATACATTAACAACATTTATAACTTATAAATATTTAATACATTGTAAGCTCTTATTTATATAGGTATTAGATGCAAAAAGGTAATGGCGTAATTACCAATATTTTTTTCTGTATAATATCGTTAAAAAGTCCATAATCTCAATATATACTTAATGATATTTAAAGTTACTTCAAAGATTAGAGATTGTTTTTTTAAATTTTACACAAAATAATATACAGCTCTTAGTTCAAAGAAAAAAATGCAAACATTCGGTATATTTTAACATCTTTGACATAAAAATAGATTGCCTTTGAAGCTGGGAAAGTAAAGCAATTAACCTAGTTTATTACAAGCTAGATGAATTATACATAAAAAGGAAAAGTTTTCAAAGAATCAAAGGCTTTTCAAGTTGCAATAAAAAGTGGTCATTTAAATTAACATACTTTGATCTTCATCAAACATTCCACATCAAACTATTTATACGTTGCAATATTTCAAATAAATCATAATTCACTTTAAAGTGGTTTATCAGTGTTTAGATAAAAACTGAAAGTAACTGTATATTTTTATATTTAAACTTTCGTGAATCATGACTATTATATGTATATTTACCCGGCTGTATTCACGCAGAAATAAAATCGGAATGTGCCCGACTAGTTTCGAACCCGTTCGGCTTCGGTTCGGCTCATGATTAAGGACCCCGAACGGGTTCGAAACTAGTCGGGCACATTCTGATTTAATTTCTACGTGAATACAGCCGGGTAAATATAAATATAATAGTAACTGTATAGTTATTTTAGGAAACATTGCTGACTGATACTTGACTGCTGATACCAGTCAATTTCAAAGTCTACAATATTAATATCATATGCAAGAAAGCAGGTATTATCTTGCATAAAGTTACTTGAATAATCAAAGTTTTGATTTAGTTTGCTTCCTCTTAAAAGATATTAAAATGAGCAAACAGGAAAATCTTAAAATGTTGAGTTTTATTTATCTATTTATTTAAATCCATTGTCAGTGATAACTTGTGTACGTCAAATAGAGGTGTCAGGAGAGCCTATTTTGATTTTTGATACCATACTTATCGAAATAAGCCCTTCTGCAAGAACACCTCTGAACTTAAAGATAAAATTACGAGGCTTCCAAACGCGGCCTGGTCTAAGAAGAACCACACAACAAACTCAGCCGGATGTTTTTTTTATTATCTGCGGTCTGCGTAAATTATAATATTACTAGAACATATATATATATATATATATATATAAAATTGAATAAGTGAAGTTATTAAAAACACTGCCAGTACCTAATCGTTATAAAATCCAGTTCAACAAATTTCAAACATCACAGCACACAGACGTGTACATACGGGCAGTATGTTAAAAGCCATATCTTCAACTTTATATTTTGTTAGGAACCCAAAGCTGTTATTCTATTGTACAGATAAAAAAGAAACACCACAAAAATATAATTTCAAATCAGAAGAAGCAATCTCCTGATGGTCTACTCAAAGGGCCTTCGGCAATGCTGATATCTCAGCTTATTCCATATAAATTTAGGAGACGAATACGCATTTTCGTGTTCTTCCGTCAGTACTAATTTAAAAAATATAAATAAACCTTACACCCATACTCGGAGCAACAATCTTTGGATTCTTCTTACAAAAATTGCACGTGTAAAAATGGAACCCACAACCTCGGCTTGAGGTCAGCACTCGTGTCCATTAACCATCACACCAACAGAACTATAACTTATACTGGATATATTATAAACTTTCTAATAGTTATTAATAAACATCGAATACCAACAAGAATAAGACGATTTCTAAATAATAGCTATAGATCATAGTTAAATTTAAACTTTCATAGCCACAGGACATTTGTTTCCCAAACGGTGTAATTTATTACGATACAAAAGGAAGAACTTTATCTACCGCTAGAATCACGATGATTTTATAATGGATTACGCACTACGCACCATTTGTGCTTAACTACGAGTCTACAATCTGTATGTACATATATAATATATAAATATTCGGACATACCCACACTACGCCATCTAGCATCAAACTAAGCAAAGCCTGTACTATGAGTACTAGACAAATGATAAACATACAGAAACTTTTTTTTTATGTAAATATAAACAACACCTAAACCCCAAAAATCCATTTTTTTACATTAACATTTACTTCCATTCCATTCATTCCATTCCATTTTTTTACATTACATTTTTATATATATTTAAAAATAAGTACTTAGTGCGAGAACTTAAAAAATAAATAATTACGTGGTAAAAAAAATATATTGGTAGCAGTAATGTGTTAATGTTAATTAAAATAATTCTCAACAAATTATTCAAAGAACTCTGAGACACCATTTAATATTTCAAATTTTATTAGAAAAATATAACAATTGAATAAATAAAACTACATCAACATTTTACTTTTTCTTCGAAACCGCCTGTTTTGAGTAAGTAGGTACATATTGATTTCTTAAAAATAACCAATCAACACTTTGATTTATATTTTTATACACAGATCTATTTACAAATAAAAAATAATATATAATAGAAGAAAATAATTGGATTATGGAATTAAAGAAAAATAAAATTTATATAAATATAAATTTTTATTTTTATTTTATTATATATATATATATATATATATATAATATAAAATAATTAGCAAATATCGTAATAAGTAAAGTTTTAGCGGAATTTGCCCGAAATTTAGATCTATTACCCATTCAGGGTTCTTACTCATGATTTTGAAGCATCGCGGATATGTTGCGTGAACTGCGTGCAGCAATCCTTTTGGCGCGCCGCGAAGGTGGTGGCGGCGGTGGGGGAAAAGATCGTCGTCTTTAGAGGTCTCATGCAGGACTTCCTCGCTCAGTATAATACGATCTTTCAAAGTCGATGATTGTAGCCAACCCCTATACCAAATGACTATATATATATTTATTAATTTTAAAACATTTAAAAATACACAAGGGGTGATTAAGCTAATAAAGCTAAAATCGTCAAATATTATGATCTTATTATACGATAATAAAAATTAGTGATGTAATATACAAGAGCTGAAAAAATCGCAGTGAAAAAATCACAGTGAAATATCTAAGTCTATATGCAGCTGTTGGCTACGACATGAATCCTATTAATCAGCACTGGTCAGTCAACAATTGTAGCGCTAACAGCTACTGTGCTCGTTTTAATAGCACTGCGCTTACATGACGTGATTCATTAATTTATTGTATTTCAAGTTTGCTTATAAATTATTGGATAGAATTAATAATTAATATTATATTAATAATTAATATAGCATAAGTAACGATAGGTCTCGCTACAATTCCATTATCTCACAGAAGACCGTAAGTAAGTATTATTATTTTTTAAGTTGCTTTTCGTAAACTAAATCCCCCTACTTCCTATCTGACATTATACCATAAATTATAACATTATATAAATAAAACAATTTATTTTACTATCTATAATTATTATGAGAAATATTTATGTGGTATTATAACTAACAAATTACTATTTGTTGATCATGTCGTATTTGTTTCTACTCCACACATTAATTATATTTAATATTTGTATATATATGATATGATATTATATGATATGACATGACATGACATGACATGACGGGGCTTGATATGATATGATATTCTTTATTATACACAAATTATATAAATCCAAAAAATGAAGTTCAATTTCAAAATTGAAAAAGTAGTAGTAAAAGCCCTTATTGCTAAAGAGAAATCTCGTCCAGGCAAACCATAGTGGGCTCTTACTATTATTAGAACACTGTATGCTAGTTCCCGATAGAGTAAGAAAAAATAAATACAAATATATTTTTTTCTTTCTATTTATAATACATTTAAAATGTATAAATGAAACATAAATTTAACATTGTAAATCATAGACCTTTTGTATACTATATTTATTTAATAAAACTTTAAGACATGTCGTCATGTGAGCCGAGCTTTATCAGGTTCGTAAACACAAATATCTGAATACGGTTTATGCATCAAATGAGAAGTCATATTGACAAAAGTCACGATGTAATATATTTGTTATACTGTTTTACATAAAACGTGTACGATATTACCAAAAATCAAGTAACAAATAATATATGAATAAAAATTGAAATATTAATTAAATAAATAAATATAAAAAATAATTGAGTAAACAAAAGGAAAAATAAGCTATCAAGCAAACTAATAAATTCGAAATATTTTATTTACAAAAAATGTTAATACACTTCAATTTAAGGTATGTCTAATTAATTAATAATACAATTGTTTTCAGTTCAATAAGTACACATATGTGTCTCAAAAAGCCTCATTTATCAAAAACTATTGAAGCGCTCTAAATCATTTCAAACAACCTACCTTTTTACCTACATTTTTAATTAAAATAATTATAGAATGAAAAATAAACCGATACGGTCTGGTAGGGATTCGAACCCCCCACCTGTGGCAAATCGTCTCGTCGTTCTACCATTTGAGCTACCGTATCACTATCAGACTTGGTGATATAATCATTCATTCAATTTTAGTGCAAACATTAATTGTAATTCTTAAAAAAGTCTTTGACTACCCTGGTCATATTAGTATGATATGTCAATATATCGCTCGCTCGCGTCGCTCTGAGCGGCTTTTGAAACCTCGAGCTCCACGTGCATGTATAATGTATATGTGCCCGTGGTCATATGTAGTATATAGTATAGTATATCCTATAGTAAATACATGGCCTATTTCCTAAGGAAACTAATACCTTTGAAGTCACTTATTACTTCAGGCTTTAAAAAATAGTGCCTGAAGTGAGGCATTAAAAAATACATACATTCAAAGGTTATGTTATGGACATGTCAACGAAAAGTCATAACACTTTATGATTTCTCCCCCCCCCTCCCTTTATAATAATAAAACATGTTTAAATAAATAAAGTTTTCATTTATACCATTAAATCGACAGTCACTTAATATTCTACTCTCGTACAAAAGTGCTTCTTAATTGCTCAGTCCGTTGAAGCAAATTAAATAATGTCGCCATATTTAAAAAAGTTAAATATTTATCGCTCTTCTTAATTGCTAAGACAAAGATTATATACATGAATTCAAACATGTATTCCATATCGAAAGTGGCGGAAATAAAATACATTTTTGATTTGCACGGTTTGATTTATTTAAATTTGCACGATGTGACCGTTGAAAATACACCAATATTGTTTTTCTTATATTTATAATATTATTATTTTTTTAAATCTAATTTGTTAAAATTTCAGATTTTCTTTTGTGAAAGATTTAGATAAGTAGATGTTTAAAGATATTCTATTTATGGATAGGATAGGTACATTCTAATAAACTTAATATTCCCGAAGTAGAAATATTGTTTTTCATTTCATATTCCAACTGAACCAGTGAATTATAGTATATTTGAATTCTTGAAACATAAATTATATTCTCTCTCCGTCTCTCTCTCTCTCTCTCTCTGTCTCTCTCTCTGTCTCTGTGTCTCTATTATATTGTACTTCTGTGATGATGTACTCGCATGAAGATCTTACCCGCATTAGAATACTTACAACCAATTTAATTATGTGCAGATTGCATACAAAAATATTTAATTTACAACATTCCTAAGTACATTTCCCAAAGCATTTCATTTTCAAATCCAATCACTTTGGTAAACTCATGCAATATGTGTGTGTAAATCAAACAGCATTTATTCAAACGATCCGTTTACTTGCGACACCAAATGACATATAAACCAAACACACATTCTCAAATTTATAAATAACAACTGTTTGAAATATCTTACCTTGTTCTGATATATATTTTTTAAATGTTAGGTATTCGAAATCAAATAATATGTTATTTCGACCCAATGGCGTTCGATTTTACAGTAAACGGCTCTAAAATCAAATACAGAACTAAGAAATGCCTTAGTAGTATTAGTGATACTATAAAAGGTACATTTTAAATTAGAAATTGAGTTTTTTTACAAAGAGACATATCATTTGTAAAATCGGATGGAATAGTCCGTCCCATGAAATGTTTTTTTTACTTTAATGAATTCTGAATAATATCGTATTATGCCACCCGAAATAATTATAATATTAGGATAAGAATAGAGTATATATAGTATTTAAATATGACACTGATATTTCTGAATCAGGAAAAAAGGTGAAAACCACTACATAATTACATTCTATGACACCTTAATCAGAGAAAAAGATCAATGATAGGTAGTAAGTCAAGAAAAAAGATAAAACGACGAATTTTATTCTTTTTCACTATATGACACCTACAATGAAATATTCAAAAGACTTTAAGACATTTTTTTCTTTTTAAAAGTTGTAGTATAATATCATATCTGATTTACTGAGATACTCTTACAGGAAGTTGATAAGACACGATTCGAGCAAATGAGTTTGTGATAAAGCATCTGTTGTAAGAGAAGCCACGATGAAGTATTCAGTCACTAGATAGGGATAGCTTATTGTTATTTTAGAAAAATATCAATTTATAACATGTATTTAATTACTGTACTTTTTCCTAACAATATAATTAACGAGATAACAAAAACTTTGCCGCCTGTAAGGTAGGAGTAGGGGAAATTTGAAGGTAGGTATAACGCATGTCGTATCGAATTGGAAACATCACCTGGTACGACATTCAATCCAAATTCAGGTGGTTTGTATCAAAAATTAATTCGGTAAATAGACAGATAGGTATTGTGTGTGAAAACAAGGGCAGACATGACATTGAAAAAATCTTTAGAACCCTGATATACACTTTTGCTGTTAGTAATCCTTAGTTTTGTATTTACTTTCAATGGACACCGCCCATTAGGGTTTCAAAAGAGAAACTACTTTATCCTCAAAGGCCAGCAACTCTTCCGTGTATCTTCTGATATTGCAAGATACGGTAGGCGGCGGCGCTCACTTACCGTCTGTACCAGGAGTTTTGATAGTACGAAACGTTGATAGTTTTCGAGTAGTCACGACACGAATTCTGGGTTGTATTTGGTTGTTGTTGGTATAAACCAATCACAACCACGAACTTGTTTCGTTACTGATCGTAAACTTTTAACATTTCGTACTATTGAAACTTGAACTAGATATACCAGTGACCCGCATGCTCGTTTGCCCTTCTTTACTATTAAAAGTACAAAAAAATATATAATATAACATCGCAAGCTCATTAAGCATAGGATATGTATTTAAATACTCAACCTTTACTTCACTAATTTAATAATTTAATTATTATAAAACTTTCCTTCCTAACTATCTACATTTTCTTGAAGTCACAAGACGCTAGTACAACTTTTACCGCGCATATATTCCGCATTTAAAATACCCCGAAGTTTCTAGCAACTCCAAACTTATAATAAAAAGCAAATTAATGTTCATCGTATAAATTATTAGACTAGAAAGACTGTACGATATTCCAGACGTCTTTCGAAATTCCATTTATTATTTATGAATAAATTTTACTAGAAATTTAATATGTTTTGTATTTCACAGAAAATAAAAACATTCTTTGCACTTCGTATTTCAAAATTAAACTTGCTCTTATACGATAATTGTCATATTAATAATACCAAAGTTTGTATATGGTTTGGAAGATATGTTTAATATTAAGAAAACCAGAAAGAAACGTAAGATTGCGAGATAAATATCAAGGCGAAGAGAGAGAAAGAGAGAGAGAGAAGGAGGGATAAAGAGAGAGAGAGATATGGTATTATGATGTTAGACATTGTATATAATGATAGAACATGTTAATATCTACGTAATATATATAACTTATAATTTAAATTTACCTTACTTACGGCTAACTTAATTGCTAGATACGTTTCGTCATTTGATAGCTGTAGTGAAATGCAAAGAAGAACGCTTGTCGCTATAGTGAGTTAGAAAATATATTTGTCAAAGTAACGTTACGTTGTACGTTAACGTAATTGTACAGAGCGTGTGTTGTGACCGGTTAGTATTGCTGAAGAATGTATACATCCAACACTGTTAAATTAATTTAAAAAGTGCAACTGTTGTTTCTGGCCAGCTCTTCTCAGCAGAGCAGCATTCCGAGCTGGTGGTAGCTTTCTCACGGACTGACTATACTGACATTTTTATAATGTATGTTTTGACGATTCAAAAGTGAGCGTTCAAATTTGAATTTAAAGCAGCTAAATTATTTAATGCCTACTGTCCTTTGACGTAACAAATAGTATAAAGCATAAATTAAAGTTCTGTTATCTGCCATATGAAAGTATTCGAAGATAGTTGGCACGCAGACGCTACCGGCTATGTGCATATTACGGCTGTCTAGTGTCTGTATATTTTGGATTAGTTTATTGCGAGATAGAATTAAGGACGCGTTTACAGTTTTGCCGAAAATAATGAACTTTTCGATACATATTGCTACAAAATCAAACGTAATAAAAATATTTTACGAAACCTTATTAACAGTTTATACAATATTCACTATTGTCAACTACATAAGTTATGAAACATTTTTAACACGCTTTTATTAGCTTGGGTTGTATGTATGTATGTATGTATGTATGTAACGGAATCTTTAAGCTCAATTTTCTCCTGGTTCCAGCGAGTCGATTGAATTCAAACTTTGCACACGTATCAAGGACCGATGACAATGCAATAATTTGATAAAAGTTTCCCATTATCCTTATTAGGACCACCAGGATTATTTTAGCTGTATTTACTCTTATAAATTCCCGTTTTTCGGGAATAACTCGGCGAGGGATGAAGCTAACGAGACGTTCGAGGTGTCAAAATGTGCGTCTCGTTAATATCTATCTGACGAGATAGATATTAACGAGACGAGACGAGGTGCATTTTACTGTGATTCATAACTATCCTCTCATAGATAGTTGCCAATAAAATGATTGTAATATTTGAAATATTAAGCACCCCACGCTTTTTACTCTGAATTGAATTATTCTGTTAATAACTTAAATTTATTATAATTTTATATTGAGGCGATTCACTATGATTAATTGTTCGATCTTCTACTACTGTAATATTAGATTCTTTGTCATTAAAAATTATTTTCTAGTTTTTAGTTCGATTAGCAATAAAAGCGTGTTATTTTAGTTTTTTAAACTATTATTTTTCTTGTATTATTATCCCATTAACGGCACTACATCTTCCCTGACTATAGGAGACTCGCTCTGGAAGCGTATTAATTTATCTGACGCCATTTTGTTTTATTTTATTTAAAGAATTTCGTGTTTTTATTTCGTAACTTTTTTATTACATTATTTTTTAGTAATATATATTGTTTTACTACAAGTACGTAAGGATTAATATACGAGCTCCGCACTTAGGTTTTTTTTGTAAATTTTGATAACATCTTACGGTCGGACTTGATGGAGTGACCTTGAGATGAGTGACTGGTAGATTGACGTTAAGATCTTATCAAAACTAACAAAACACTGCATATTCTTTTATGAAACGAATACGTTTTTCCTTTACGTATTCCTGTACGAAACGGAAACGTTTTCCGTTTACGTATTTTGGAAAAAACGGATACGTTTTTCGCTTACGTATTTTATAAAAAATGGAAACGTTTTTCGCTTACGTATTTTATAAAAAACGGAAACGTTTTTCGTTTACGTATATTGTAGGAAACGGAAACATTTTCCGTTTACGTATTCTTGTAAAAAACGGTAACGTTTTTCGTTAACGTATTCTTGTAAAAAACGGAAACGTTTTCCGTTTACGTATTTTGTAATAAACATAACATTTGACTTAATTTGGCTACGTCTTTATATGCATCGAAACATAAATTAAAACACAATTTAAAATCATTTAAGGTTTTGGATTTAAAATTTTATATTATTGAATTATTATTTTTATAGTATTCAAAATGGTATACTAGTATTATATTTTATAATAAACAAAATAATACAATTTGGTAATCCCTTATAATATCCATAGTGGTTATTTATTATCTAGCAGTACTAGACGTTTCAATAATACTAATGCAGCACAGACGCCAGACAAGAGTCGTGTCGTAGATTAAGGTCTTCATGTCTGCGGCGCGGCGAGCCTGTCTTGAGCCAAGTGCTTCGAGGCGTTTAATTGTATATAGTCTCAATTTATTATTAAATTTCATATTATTTTATGTATTATTCTTAAATACAACAAACTATCAAAGTATATTGTAATGATTATAAGACTAACTTAGTGAGACTTTACTAGACAGACGTTACTTAAGGACGTTACTTAAGGACGTTACAAAGGATTTAAAATCTTTTATAAGAATATTATTAACAATTAATTCACATTCAGAATATTTTTATCAAATGAATGAACAAATGATGAATTTCATGCCAAGTAGTTTAGTTTATAGGTTTTATTCAATTATAAGCTTATAGTATAATATAGTTTGGGGCTAGCTGTAGTTCAATTGATTGAAGTCTGAACCATGACGAACCACTGTGTCACTTGTCTAGTAGAGATGAAAAGAATGGTAGTAAACAATTATAACATTACATACTTTCTATTAAATAATTACAACAGTACATGAATTAATTACAACAGTACATAAAGTACTTTCAACAGTACATACTTTCCATCAAATAATTACAATAGTACAAGAAATAATTACAATAGTACATGAACTACTTACAACAGTGTATACTTTCCATCAAATAATTACAACAGTACATGAAATAATTACAACAGTACATGAAATAATTACAACAGTACATCAAATAATTACAACAGTACATGAAATAATTACAACAGTACATCAAATAATTACAACAGTACATGAAATAATTACAACAGTACATCAAATAATTACAACAGTACATGAAATAATTACAACAGTACATCAAATAATTACAACAGTACATGAAATAATTACAACAGTACATACTTTCCGTCTGCTCTCTCACCCTGAAAAAAGATGAAAATATTAATATTTAAGATTGAAAAAAAAACACATGTAAAAACCAGCTAGCGTGGAATATGGCCTTATCCCTTATTCCCGGAAAAACCTGTAAAAAATTAGACAAATCTCAATTTTAGATAAAACTACCTGCGGTTACCGTGTCAGCAATCTGGTAGTTTATGGTTTGGTTAAATTAACAGATTAGCGAGATTCTAGGAGAGACGAGGAGACCGCTAGAATTTGGGAAGCACTCGTCTGAGTTTTAAATTAAATGCGATTATTACTGTTCTTAATCTGATGCATTATACCTTATAGTAAGATAAGTTAAATACTTATTTAATGATTCTTTAAGTGACGCGAATAAAAAAGTGTAATGAGTCTTCATTAAATAAATGAATTATCAGGATAGGATCAATCCTATCCTGATAATCCTTATAACTTCAAAGTTATACGGATTATCAGGATTGAAGTTATCAGAATTATCAGGATTGAAGTTATCAGGATCATCAGGATTAAAGTTATCAAGATTATTATATAATTACTACAGGTATATTATATAATTTTCACAATATGTGCTTTCAGTCTTATTAAATGTCATTGATTGCTCAGCTTATCAAAAAATTTATCTGAACGATAATAGTAGAAACGTCAATTATTATTTGTTTTTTTATCATTATAATATTTAAGGGTGTTTTAAGTATATTATTCTATCAATCTTTGTTCAATTTCCCATTACATTTGATGCTGAAGTTTTCAATGCATTACATTATCTATAAGCATATTTGAATTTGTCTAGAAATATTTCAGCCATATTAGGCTTATTTGTTTTTTAATTAAATATAGAATTAAAACCGAGAAACCGTCCCGTCCCTCTACAAATTGATATATAGCTTTCACTACGATCTTTAATGAATTGAGCATCTTCTATGTAGTCTTCTTTATTAGGGCAAAGTCAACATTTATTATGTTTCTTCCAAAAATTATAACCAATTTGCTGTAGAGATTAACATTGCAAAGATGCCACCACCGCAATTAATACTTGAAATAGTCTATAAAGATGTTTAACTCACATTATTTTTTAATTGATATCAAATGAACAATTTGTCATGAGATTTTTAAATGAAATGGTTTGCTACACATAGTTTTAATATAAAATGAGGTAAAATGTAGTTCATATTATTTTGTCACGTCAACAAAGTAAAGCCATGTGATTTATAATGTTAAATATTACAGCTAATGTCGCTGCTGCTTTGGCGAAATTCATTATTCTCTATATATATCTCGAAGGTAATTATTCTATTCTGATATACTATCTGTATTAGAACTAGATCCACGTGTGGTCTTCATAAAAGCTTTTACTCAACTAAAATGCTTTCGAAAGGTTTGCTTTTGTTTTTATGTAGTTTGATTTGTGCTGAAAAAGAATTATATTTTTATTTACTTGTCTAATCAAGAGACGGAAATATATTTATTTCTGTCTTAGTTAATAGGGTAACTCCAACTAATGAAAAGGTAAAAGTTAATTTTACTAAATGTAAAAGTTATTCAGTAACGGTTTAATCAAAAATCAGAATATACTATGCAGTATATTGTACAAATAACAGGTTAATAGAATTGTTATAATTTAACTGATGAAAATGTCACTTACCAATTGTTCTAATGGGGAAAGCTCAGCTGTTTGAGTGTTTATTTCAAATTACAATGATGTTAGCTTTCCGTTCCGTTAATAATATATTGTATATATTATATATAGCTCACTCACGGACTGACATACTGACATACTAAACTGACATTTTTTAATGTAAGTGTATTTAAATGTCTACTTGAATAAAGATATTTTTTGAATTTTGAATTTGAATTTCATTATATTTTAAAACTAAACTAAAATTATATTTTTAATGGTGTGACTAACTCTAGAAGATTTCTGTTATATTGAATACAACTAAAAATATATTATTATTGTAGCGGTAATATAATTGGGTTTAATATCTTTTTTTTAATTACCAACAATTCAAAGGAATTATTTTCTGAAGTAAAGAGAATGAAATTAAATCATTCGTATCACGACCCAGCATCGCCGGTGTTCGGAATTACCAACAATGTATTTTTACTTTACAATAAATTAATTCTAAGTGACCTATTTTCTTTTGCATCTCCCGACAAGAAATAATTAGTTCTGCAAAAAAGCGTTCCGTAAATATTATCGTAAGCATGTTTTTCTTTTGTAACGCTGAGATTTTAAGACTTTACAATATACTTTGGTTCATTTTGGTAATTAATACTTATGGAAATAGATTAACTGAAGATGATTTCGAGAATTATTTGTTTACTAAAAATAATATTTAGACTTTTGTCTGTAATACATGACTATCTGAAGACATATTTATTGTCTTTATTAAATTTAAAACCAATCCATCATCATTTAGCTCTTCCAGTTTCTTGGTTAACAATTTTCCAAGTGGTTTTTGTTATTGTTATTTTATATTTTTCTAATTAAATATAGTCATTTACCTAATTCATCTTCTTTCTTATACGATTCATATAAGTTTGTAAATATTTTTGTAACTCTGCTGATGCATTATCAACAAAGACTGTTTCAGTTGTAAATACCGAGGTTATTAAAAAAACATTATACATACATAATATTGGGTTTGAAACTTTTGATTATTTATATTTCAATATTTGTTTTTTCTACAAATAAAGTAAAAGCGTACAAACAGCATTGTTCGCAAAAATCAACCAAATGGCGCCCAACGTTAGACATATATAACAAATCTATTGTAGATTTTCATATTTGTACGACATCGTTCTTTTTGTATGACTTTAAATATTTAAGTACCTACATGGAAACCAAAAATATGACTGTTTGAAATTGAAAAATAAATTATTTCATTTTTAATATACGGCTCTGGATTTTCTGACTCCATAGCTATCGCAACGATAACAATTACAGACTTTTTTATTATTTTTTTCTTTTTGCAACCTCACGACGGACTTTTGTAAGAGAATAAGCCGTTACGTTACAAGGCCATCCTGCATACGATCAAAGTAACTAGCTAGGTACCGCTAGTGGCTATAGAAGGCCCTTGAAGAAACCTATACAGTGAACATTAGAAATAAAAAAATATATTATAATACTTGTTTTATTTTCCATATAATTTAATATATTTAATCATTAAAAGATGTGGAAAAATATTCGATAATTTAAATTTATTTTTTCTATTCATATTTTTTTTAATTTCCCAATAATATTTTTATTGATTGTCAAATAAGATTTAATTCAGAAGTTTGCAATGTGTTCGTTGAATTATTATTTAATCGGCTATCACTTTTCCATAGATTTATTGCATACAAAGACTTTTATTCGTGATCCCCGAACAATCAGCTGTGGATCAATCAATCTTGGTCCATACGCGACGCAGTTTTCAACAATAATCCATCATGAGCCTTGCAACGAGCGTAAATAGCACCTGTAGATTTATTACTAAAACTATGATATTTTAGATGTGACCCAGTTACGGTATTTCAAAATACACCTATTTGTCAAATACGTATTCTATTTTCAAATGGCATCCGTTTGCAATTTGTGACATTTTATTCGTATTTACTTAAATAAGTATGGATAGGTATGTTATATGAAAAGCCTATATACTTATATATATTCTCTTAAACTATACCAAAATTTATGCTTATTAAACAATTTAATGTGGTTTTAGGACAGGAATTATAAAAATATGTATTGCTTTTGTATTTGAGGCGGAAAAACAAATGTAATTACTATTTTATATGTACCCGGCTGTATTCGCGTGGAATTATATGGGAATGTGCCCGACCAGTTTAAAACCCATTTGGGGTACTTACTCATGAGAGATTAAGCGTCTAAGCGTCTAAGTATTCGTCACGCTTAGAGTTCATGAGTAAGAACCCCGAATGGGTTGGATATAAATATAATAGTCATGGTTCACGAAAGTTTAAATATATAAAATGTAATTACTTTTACGATGATATGAATATACAAGACGTAAACATAGTAGTTTAAAGTACTTAGTTTAAATTATAAGTTACACCAAAACAAAATAAACCAATCACAAATAAATAACTTTAGAATATTCAGAATTTGCATTCGTTAAGTTAATCTATGATAGGTCATTATTGAGAGTTACTCGTAAAGGATAAAAGCTCGTAATGTACTAATAAACGTTACTTGTAGGTTATAATTTATTAACCTTACTATAAATTTGATAAAAATTGTACCTTACACAATTATGTAATAGACATTTTAATAGTCAATAAAAAAAACTTAAGTCAGTACTTATTGCTGGTAGACGGTGTCTTGGATATAAGTCTACTTTCCTACCAACGGATTATCTTGTAGGAATTCTCTTCTACATCGCCATTCTCAAAATTATGCGTATGCGAACAATTGTACTTACCCAGTTTTAGGATAGAGCAATAACCAGCTAAACCGCCTCCTTGAAACTCTTTATACACATCTATGTACAGTCATCATTATGATCTTGCCCTTATCTCAAATAAGGGTTGGCATGTGTACATCTATGAACAGACATATGATTTAAAATATTTTGAGTACTATGCTGCATTATTTATTAGTCGGCGATTTTTTATCAGTCTATCTTTCAATGTTTTTTTTTCCATTTTGACTTTTTTACTTTTATTAGCAGGTAAGTGCCTAAGAAGTACCTATTTATAAATTTATAAATTTTGTGACTTTTTATCCACTGTGTACCTAATAGTTATAGTTAGGTATAATAATTTCTTATAGCTTTAACTTTTTGCCTTTTTAAAACTTTCTTTAACTTTTAATCATAATGAATATTATATTTTCGTATGTGAGTTTTGTTTGTTTGCTTCGCTTGCACACCTTAACTACACAACCCGTAAAGCATGATGCATGAGCATACTATATGCACGGGTTTCAGAAAACATCATTTTCAGACACAAGTACAAAAAAACGTATGAAAACATTTATAAGTAAGCCTATATAAAGTACCGGGAACATCCGAAAAATAGAAGAATAACTCTTAGACTACCCTGTGTCCTGTGATATAGTGATATACCTAACAAGACTAGTTTTTTCTATATAGGTACTGACCTACATACGTCAGCAAAGCTTCTGATAAAATCTAGCACAAAATGTTATGTAGGTACCTACCTGTAAAAACAAAAACACTTTCTAATATAAAAATGAATGTTGCCATATGTTCAAAAAAATAATATAACTGGCGAATTTACTTTTCACAATTGTTTTCAGCACCATCTCTGTAAAATTTGTTAAAATGTTCAACGACAATATGATAGGTAAGATTGTGCCACACACCATAGATGGCACTACTAACTAAAAGTTTTTAGTTTAGTTAGTCATTTATTTTACTTCAATTTTAAAAAATATTTAACATTTTGTAAACTAGTTTATAAATTAATTAAAGCTAACAAATATCAAAAATATGTTTGTTCAAAACTTCCTCAAAAAAAAAAAGTTATACACAAACAACATGGTGGATCAGCTGTTTTCATATTTCGTTAGCCCCGAATTGTTTCTATAAACCGTGTATTGTTATGGTTTCATAGCCATGTGTGAATTAAAATGGGTTCAATCGCATCGGTGCTGCAATGGCATTGTCAGACTTGTGGACAAATCAATCCTACAGAGAGTGTAAAATGTTTAAAATGTGGTATAAAGAGAATATCTGGTCATGACAGTGAAATACAAAAACGTTATCATACCGGTGATTCGTCTTCGGAATACGCTTCTCGGACTGAAAAAAGCGAAGGAACTACCCCTGGGTCGGAGGCTATCGTCATACCAACAACAAACAATTTTAATAGGTAAGTTTTTATTCAATATATTGACGTGTGAGTTCATTGTTGCTTGTGTCAAAGATTATCGATTTTTTCCAGTCCATATTTAGGTTATATTTCCATTGTATTTAGCAGTTCCTTGTGTGTATTAGAAGTGCATTATTCAAATTGTCTACTGGCCTCATTATTATAGTGGGACCAAGTCATTATTTTAGTGGAAATGTTAGTTTTAGTTCGCGCACAATGACTATATGTACGTATTGTCATGTATTCGTTGCTAGCGTTTTATAAAAGCCTCAATTTTATTTAAAGTAACTATTTTTAGTTAGATATGTTATTTGTGATGTGTTTCTGTTTTTAATATAGAACAAGTAACATCTTACCTTAATGTAAGTAAGGAGTATCATTGTAGTTATTCTTCCTAGGACAATTCCCATTAAACCTGCTTTATTAAAAAAAAATCATCTAAAGTATAACAAAGTAAATAAACAGAAGTAATATTGTATATTTTAATGATTACTTATTGTAAAATGATAAATACATGAATGTGAGGTAACAGGAAAAATATAAATAAAGTAGTAAAAAAAATTAAGTAAAGATCTTTAATACAAATAAAATATAGATTTTTTAAATATTAACTAATTAAATAACCATGCATGATGCAATTTATAAAAAACCTACATAACCTAACAACTTAAAAAATATTTTTTAAACATATTTAAGTTGACCGGATGATATTGGTATTATAAGTAAAGATTTTTATAATTTTTAAATTTATCATTTGACACATAACTTAATATCTTGGCTGAAATATGTAAAAAAAATCTTCTAATTTGTTTTACACTGTCTTTCTATAAATGAATCCTTGATGATTTATATTTTTTATATGTTTATTGCTGATATTATTTTATTACTGATACATAACAGATGTTTTATCATATTTCTAATAAATTATGTATTTGCTTTTTCAATGTTGTTAATGATTTTCTCTTTACAACAAATTTTCATGACTTATTGACTCTTCAAAACTGAAATTTATTCACTCTGAATAATTTCCTGATAAAATAATAGTTACTCATTGTTAACCAATCAATAACATTGTCTGTCCAATACAACACTGTGATAACACCGGGCTTATTTGAAAAAATGCCTTGATCTTCTTCGAAGGGTGGCAACAGTTTTGGTTTCCTCCAGTCTTGTAAGATATTGTAGCATCCAATTTCCTCATTAGCCCTCCTTGCATCCTAGGGTAATAAACTTTAAGGTCACCTATACCATAAAATTAATATTTTCAATAATTGAGTATTAAATGATTGTTTATTACAATGTTTTATTTCATTTAATTTTATTTATTGAATAGAAAATTACAAATGAAATACAAACAATATTTAAGAATGATAATCATACAAAAGTTAAAAACCATGCTGTATCGATTAATGTGATTTGTTATATTTTACTAAATTTAATCTTGAATAGTAAATAAAAGTGTAATTCTAATTAATATAAATTAGTAGAGCATATAATCTATAATAAATTAATTGTTATTGAATAAAAAGATATATATTGTGTTTTAACATCTTATTTGGGTTATAAATTGAATATATATTACATTTAATAATTATTAAATAACAATATTTAATAAAATAAAAGAAATATGGTTCAATCAATATATTAAGAGTTTGAATATGCTTTAAAATGTTAGATATCATTCCTTAAATGAAAAAGCATACTCAATGAAAATAAAATATATTGGTTTGTTATTCCTTTCAGCATATATTCTTTCTTGCTTTTTCAATATGTAAAAAAGTTAAATTAAAAAGTATATCTGGTCAGTCAAAGGCCTAACTTGGGTAAAAAAATATGAAATAATATTTACTGGTATAATGTGCATGCTGAATCTTAAACTGTAGTTTGGAATATGTGGACTCAAAGCTAAATGTGATGAGACCTCGTTTTCTTCAGCGGATGGTCGTGCGTGGGGTCAGCGCCGCTGGCGAGCCGAGCGTGGCGTTGTGGTTGCGGGCTGCGGAACGTGTCGGCGTCCTGGCGCTGTGCGGCCTGCGACAAGATCGCTCCACATGCCCCTGTTTACAGGTTAAAATTATACTTGTATATTTCCTTTTCCTTATAAATTTTCAATTTCCAACTTGAAAAAATAATAAGTGTTGTAGGTACATGATTATAACTTTGAACGTTGACTATCTATTTCATAAAATATGGATAAAAATAGGTCAGGGGAAATAAAATGAAATTTTGTATCAATAAAACATTTCTTGGTCATTACAGGTTTTCCGATGACGAGGATCAATCTTCAGGGATGACTGACAAGGATAAGTCTGATCAAGGTGAATAGAATATATACAATTATGATATCATTATTATAATTAGCTTATATATTTTTTTTCTTTTACAGACCACAGTATGATAAGATCTAACACTCTAGCTGTTCCTTCATACAAGCCTTCATCAAGTTATTCCGGCGGTCGTCCTTTGAATCTCGATGTACAGTCCTTGAGATTGTCTCCCACTCAGATTACTGATCATGCTCACGGAGTCACGAGATCTTTGTCGCATGGTTCTGTGATCAACTCTCAGCATAAATGGTGGAATGTTGATGAAACTAGAGGTACAATTAACAGACCCACTAGCTTGTTGGTCTCGGAACGATATGGCACTTCGTCATATAACCCTAGAGAATCATTTTTAAGGAGCATCCACACGGTTACTAGACGACCCAAAAAGTCTAACGAAAGCAAGTCCAATTGGGAGCTGAATTATGTTAAGGAGTACCAGAGAGAGCAGAGTAGGGGATTACATTTGAAAAAGTGGGCCTGCAGTAAATGTACTCTTGAAAATTCAGGAATTAGAACACATTGTGAAGCCTGCTTGTCCCCGAGAGTGTCACCCTTATCTCGTATTTCAAACACAAGAGGTCTTAGTGTCACGACTCTGGGAAGACATGAGACATTGAGCGGTAAAGATGGAGCGACTTCCTTACCAACGTCCGGCGGGATTATGATAACTGTACCTGATTGGCCACAGACTGGTACAACTTTGGGAGACCCGTTCCAAAGGTCCTTTAGTGCTCAAAATTCTCCGGAAACTAGGCCGTCGTATCGACGGTCATTTTCGGAACATACTAACGAAACTCGACTGGTCGGAAAAGTCATATCCAGTAGGAGGAGTTTGAACGATTACCAAAAATCTCTGGCCAGCTACTGCAACACTTTGACCAAAAGCGACGAAGCAACTGACAAAAAAATTGACGAAGGCAACGCTGAATTGATTGACAAAGAATGCAGTTGGGATACAAACGCGGAAGGCGTGATATACGCCTTGCCCAATAAAGGCAAATACAAGGACTTGAATCTACAGTTGCAAGTGAACAATAATGGCACTCGGTACTCGTATGTTTCGGTTCAAGACACGAAAACTGTGATGAGTAACTCCCAAAACGAAGTACTGTATTCCAATGATATGGGTGACGGTGATTACGCAAGAATCGATGAACTGCTAGGCGCGGAGAATTGTATTTCTCCAGTTGGTGAAAGTAATATAAGGACTTCCCATATCGGTGCAAGTAAAGACAGTGGCAAAGTGTTCAATATGTTGCCATCTGTCGGCAAAGTGTCACATAATCCCCGAGAGATGTCTAAAGTGCCTTCCGTTCAACAATCTTCGTAAGTACAGTTTTTAACTTTAACTTTGCTGCGATTAATGTTTGGGACGTGTACTTACATGTATATACTTTTTATTCTTAGTTTTTCATCACTTCCTTTTTAACGAGAATAGTCTTTGTTAAGATTGGGTTTTGGATTTGGTTTAACTGTCGTTGAATGAAATAACTGTCTGTGAGGGAAAACTTGAATACAACATTTTCATATTATATTAAAGTCTATATATAAGAACCATTAAATAAAACAAATGTTTAATTATAAAGTAAATCAAGGTTTTTTACTCAGTCGCGAGGCGGGTGCGGCACGCATGTGGCAGTGCAGCGAGTGTTGGTTCGCGTACAACGCGTGGGGCGCGCGCTGCGACGTGTGCCGCAGTGCGCGCGCGCCGCACGCCGTCACGCTGGCGCCCGCCGCCGCCGCCGACAGGGAACCACGCAGCAGGTGCGTAACCGTGTGTGTGTGTGTATGTGTCTGTGTGTCCGTCCATTGATAAATATCATACATGCTAAAGGAGGTTCATTCTTGTGTCTGTGGGTGTGAATAATGTCGTTATATCGTATCAATATTTTAAAAGGACAATGATTTCAACTTTACTTAAGTGTAATATATTATATATTACATATAAATTATGTTTAAGAAGTCGTGTGTTTTTTACATGTTGAATCGATGACAATTTTTTGTTTCAGACACAATTCCTCATCCGAAGCTAGCGGTAAACAAGAACCTAACCGTAACGAGCCACCGAAGAAGTTGACTGTACCCATCGCCTCCCTGGATCACGATCTGAATAGCGATGAACTGTTGTTTGCTGTTGGTATGTTATTGATAAAATAGTTTTACCAAGATCTTATATGTCATAAAAGTTCTCTTGACTTTCATCGTCCTCCTGGTATATTTTTTTATTTATTTAATTTCATATTTCGAACCTGCTACTTTGAATGTTATTTGTAGGCACTATGCAAACTGAGCTATAGTGTAAATTAAAAATATCATAAACGTAAGTGTTTTCAGCCGTCGTTCATATAATATCTATTGATCAGACTCGACCCCCACGCCCGTGGAGAGCGACACGTGGTCGTGCGGTCGCTGCACGCTCGACAACGAGTCGTCGTCGAGTGCGTGCGCCGCCTGCGCCGCCTCCCGTCCCGCCAACAACTACTGGTGGGGGAGATGCCCTTATTATTATATAACCAACCAGCTCACTATATATTCTTATACTCTGTTATCTTCTATCTATTATCTAAAAAATAATAACTCTGGAGCTTCTAGGTATGTTCTCGGCATCCGTGGGAAGGAAAAGATGAATAAACTTTTCGTGCACGGAATTATTGGTATTGCTAACATTTTCTCCATCACAATACTGAAAATCGCTAAATTTCGAGTCAGAATAGTTTCCTTCTAACCAATTCGAAGATTTTCTCTTTGTAATATTTTGCATCAGCGTTGTAATAAAGACTTTTAAACTGTAAAAAAAATGCACAGTAAAATCTTACGGGTTAGCGAACTCCGTATGAAGTAAACCAAACACGGCTACTATTTACTGATAAATGCTGTCTCTCCAAGGTCGTGTAGTTCGTGTACTCTGCGCAACCCTCTGTCGGCGAGCCTGTGCCTGGCCTGCAAGACCCCGCCCGTGCCCAAACACGGCGTGCCCTCCACCAGCGACGCTAACATTGGTAACTGCTATCATATACTTCTCTCACATATCATTTTTTTATTTAGAACTACTCGGCATCTTGAAGTTTCAGAAGATTTTTTTTTTGATGACACTTACATATCGTTTTCGGTGAACACCATTTTCTATAGGTATTCGAATTTTCGGTTAAATAATAAAAATGTGATTTCGACAACCCGTTGGTTTAGTAACAGTAATATACGCACACAGACCAGTTATTCGATTTCCATAGTGATCAGTGTTCGATTTCCATAGTGAACAGTTGTTCGATTTCCACAGTGAACAGTTGTTCGTTTTCCATAGTGAACAGTTGTTCGATTTCCACAGTGAACAGTTGCTCAATTTCCACAGTGAACAGTTGTTCGATTTCCACAGTGAACAGTTGTTCGATTTCCACAGTGAACAGTTGTTCGATTTCCACAGTGAACAGTTGCTCAATTTCCACAGTGAACAGTTGTTCGATTTCCACAGAGAAAAGTTGTTCGATTTCCACAGTGAACAGTTGTCCGTGTGATCCACAGATTCTTGTTTCGAGTCTGGGTGTACTTGTGACCGCTATTTTTATGTTTGTAAAACCCCTTAGCCACATACTTTCTTTCTTAATTTCCAAACTAACTAATTTGGGAATTTCGTAAAACTTCGATCGTGTATGGCACGAATAGTTTTTTCGAAGGTACCTTCCTATGGGATTTATTACTGCGTGGACGTACAGGTCGTTCTTGACGGATTTTTATCGGACCCCAAATCCATGAACCCTTAGACTGCGTGCTATCTCCAATACTGTTTCTTCTGCATATCAATGAAATTTTCGATACGCCCAACCGCTGCATCCCCAGTGCTGTCATACACAACAATGAAATGTTTCGAATAGCAGCTGTGCAGGACCCGCTCTCGAAAACGTCGATGATTTCTAAAAGAAAATTGTATATTCTGTTGAAACATTCTTAGGAAAAGTTTCGGAATGGGGAAAATTGAATGTCGTACAGCGTATCCCCCAAAAGACGCAAGTCAATTTGTCGTCGTTAAGTGATTCGCCAAGAGTCGGAATACTGGGCCTCGGCATTTTGAGCTATGGTCAATTTCGCGGTCAACTGGAACACAAGATCAAATTAGCGTCTTTGAAATTGGGAGTAATTAATAGACCGAGACAGAATTTCACTCTGGACCATGAGCAGTGGTGATCACTTACCATCAGGTGACCCGCTGGCTCGTCTGCCTCATAATATAAAATGAAACAAAACTGATGTACATTTAAAAACCAAGGTTTTTTAACTGTAAATATTTAATAATAAACTTCCTAAACTAAACTAAAAAAATTCCAGTAAAATAAAATTATCTCATAGCAGGTAGAAGTCCGTCTCGACTAACACCGCCGCGGAGAGTGTCGCGTCACAAGACACCGCCCCCAGAACACAAGTACGTATGAGCACTGTATACAAAATATCCAACCTTCGGCCAAGTGAGGCCAAGATATTTAAATGACTTACCCGTGTAATATTTATTTGAGTTTAAATTGCGAAATAATATTGATAATCTTACAGATCAGAGCCAACAGAATGGCCATGCTCAGAATGCACGTACGTGAACGCTGGCCCAACGTTGGCGTGTGATATGTGCCAATCGCCACGTGCGAGGCTGTTACAAGCCGCCCCGGATCAACCCAGCCTTGATGATGACGACTCACGTACGTACACACTCATACACGTATGTGTGCGTGCAAGTAACCTCATCGAATATACGAATACATGTACACCACGCCTACCTCCACATGTACACACCCCCTTCCCCTAAAATTTTTACGTACACACGAACACATGTGAACATACACATTACATTTAAGAATATAAATAAAGGAAAACTGACATCACATATATTAAATAAAAAATATATAAAACGACAGTATAAGTACCATACTTGACGATTAAATATTTATTTCAGCGGAGGGTTCAGACGGAGAGCGTCAAGAGAGTATTCCAATGGAGATACTGCGATTGAGAGAGGAGAGTCACGCCTGGACACAGTGGCAGGAGGTGCTGGCGCAGTGCGCCGCGGTATGTGTGTCTGTCTGTGTGCTGTCTCCGGGGTTGTATAGTATAGGTTAATCTCAACGTGACATGTTGTGAATACTTGATATCAATTGAATTGAAAGTGAATTCTTGATAGTAGTTTCATGAATAACATCAAAATTCACATTTGACGTGATATTAAATTCGTTTTATCTATAATTTCTTAAGTACATGCTTTTATATGTACTGTTATCAAACGTGCTAGTGACGTGCTCATATTTAACATTTTGCTGAGTGGAAAGAATGGCGTTATATATAATAAATGAAAAACTCATGGTATTATTCTATACTGGTTATATCTCTGATGGAATTAACTCGTTTAGTGGCGCTATCCTTAAAGTGACGCCGGATCATTCCCCGCTCTTCCTAGTAAATATCATGTTGGTTATATTATCACGAGACTAATCTAGTGGATAAATTTGTTTATATTGTATGTAACTGGATCGTGTCCAGACGGGCGAGATGTACGTGGACGAGTCGTTCCCGGCGGCGCCGCGCTCGCTGTACTACGGCGGCGCGGGCGGGGGCGGGGCCGGGGGGGGCGGCGGGGAGGGGGGCGCGGGCGGCGCGGCGGCGCGCTGGCTGCGGCCCCGGAACATACACGTGGACGCCGACCCGCGCCTACCCTGGGTCGTGTTCAGGGACCCCAGGCCCTCTGACATCTCGCAAGGTGGGTTAGGAATACTTTTGTTTTCTCCTCTTCTTAAATAATATGATGAGATCGGCATGATAATCGAAGTCAAAAGATGTTTTCCTTGATTCGAGCAGCCATTTTGTCTGCAGTCTGTATCTCTGATCGTGACCTGTATGTTCAAACAGTCATTACAAGGACAACGAGTTGTTAGAGGAATTAGCTCTAGACCTCATCCTCCGTTTTTTATCTTCTATCACTTAAAGTAGATAGTGATTAAATTATCTTCAGATCTTTTAGTGATCACACATCACCAAATGACCCGCACACTCGTTTATCAACCAATTTATGTTTTGAAACTGTCTATAAAGTACCGTCAACCTGTAACCCAGGTGTGCTGGGTAACTGCTGGCTGCTGTCGGCGCTGGCGGTGCTGGCAGAGCGGTCGGCGCTGGTGCGCGGCGTGCTGGTGCGCGCGGAGCCGGCGCGCGGTGCCTACCAGCTGCGGCTCTGCAAGGACGGCCGCTGGCTCACCGTCACGCTGGACGACCTGCTGCCCTGCAACCGCAAGGGACACCTCGTGTACTCGCAGGTGAGCCCGCTCTACATCTTGGAGTGGTACGAGATCATGGCAAGGATACGGGATTGCTGTCTCTTTAGATCTTTTTTAGGTTTCCACAAAAGTTAATGTTTCCTATAACTGATATTTTCGCTTCAATTTCGCAATTTCGCAGTGGGGTTCAGTGATTCGATGGTTTGCAGAATGTAACGCAAGACTTAGTTTAAATAGAAGGCCCATTCAATCTTGAGTTACTTAATCTGTAATAGTACTGTATTTCTAAATATTCATTTTTAATATTATGTTAACTCATATCCTTGACAGGCTAAGAGAAAACAACTGTGGGTGCCGTTGATAGAGAAGGCGGTGGCCAAGCTGCACGGCTGCTACGAGGCCCTGGTCTCCGGACGAGCTATTGAAGGTTAAAATCAATATATATATATGTCGCATCCGGTCAATTGACTATAAACGGAAAGGCGTAAAACGACTACTTGACTTCCGATACGCCTTGACAGAGTCATGCGCGGTACGATCGAGCAAGGCTTGTGATTGGTGGCTCGACGAAGCAACACATGAAACTGTCACTCCGTTTTCTTAAAATTAATTATTGATTTAATAGTGATTATTGTGAATAAAAGTGTTCTTATAATTAATCATCGTGTTTTATAATTAATACATCGTGTTTTGTTTGTACGATACCCGCAACAAGCCCACATAATGTCCGAAAATAAGGACCAAAATAATGTGTCTCCGACATCAGAAGTGGGATCAAATCGTGCAAATAAATCGACAGACAATGGTGACAATAGTAATTCTCAGTGGAGGTTACTTTTTGAATTATAAAGCCAACAAATACAAGCATTGATTCAAGCACTGAAGAACCCGAGCGAGAAAAAGGAAGTCACGTTACCCGAATTTAACCCAGTGAAACGTGACTCTGATGCTCAGGCATGGTGCACGACTGCCGACGTATGCTTTGAGGGAAAAGTAATTGAAGGTAGCCAGCTTATTATTACCATCAGCAAGGCACTAAAAGGGTCGGCTTCTACCTGGTTGTCTCAAGTTACCTATCCAGGTATGACGTGGCCGCAGTTTAAAGAACTTTTTCTGGCTAGATTCTATAGTTACGAAACACCAGCGGGTACCATTATTAATTTAAATAATGACAAGCCAAAGGAAAATGAAACTCATGCGGCATATGCGAGTCGTTTAGTTACTTACCTAATGAATCGTTGGAAGGATTTGAGCGTAGAACAGATAGCGATATCGACAGTTATTGCTCATTTGACTCAATTTGACACTAAACTTCAACGATTAGCGTTTACAACGGAGATTAATACGCGCCATCAGCTACAACAAGAGCTACAAGCTTTCTCGTACTTGAAACGCAAGTTGCCTTTAGATAAAGACGCTGGATATGAGAAACGTCTGAAGTATTCATCGCTCTCCCAGATCAAATGTAACAATTGTGGCAAACATGGACATAAACAAGTTGATTGTCGCAAGAAGGTCGTCGAAAGCAGGAAATCGTCGTCTGTGTCCAATTCATCAACTTCTGGACATCGACAGCAGACCAGTAGCAGCTTGATAGTGTGCTATAAGTGCGGTACACCCGGCCATATTGCAAGTCGTTGTACTAACAGTGAAACCAGTACTTCCGCGAAACCAACAGAGCGACGTGTCGATCAATGCCAGGTCGAGTCTCCATCGGGTGTTTTGACACAATCTGGTAGGTGTTTCAAATTCGATTTTGATTCGGGGGCTGAATGTTCCTTAATTAAAGAGAGTGTTGCTAGTAATTTTCGAGGTAAAAGACTAAATAATGTAGTATCATTAGTAGGTATAGGCAATAGAAGTGTTTATTGTACTATGCAGATATTAAGTCAAGTAGTAATTAACGGTATGTCGACTGAGATTCTATTTCACGTTTTGCCAGATATATACCTTCGCAACAATATTATATTAGGCCGCGAAATCTTAAATAACGGTTTTCATGTAAACATGTCAGCGTCTCAGTTACAGTTGTCTAGAGATATTGTAGTGAATATGTGTTCGTCAAATTGCAGCAATTCCGTGACGAATTTTGATACAATTGATACTGACGTCTCATTAGACAAGAAAAATGTGTTGGTTAATATTTTACAAAAATACTCGGACTTTTTCATAAACGGTTTTCCTACTAGTCGTGTCAATACTGGGAGTTTACAAATTAGGCTCATTGATCCAAGTCGTACGGTTCAGAGGCGTCCTTACAGGTTATCATCAGACGAACGTCAGGTCATGCGTGATAGGGTCAATGAACTATTATGTGCAAAAATAATAAGGCCGAGTAATTCACCGTTTGCTAGTCCCGCGATCTTGGTTAAAAAACAAAATGGGGCCGATCGTATGTGTATAGATTACAGAGAGTTAAATTCAAATACGGTGGCAGACCGATATCCGTTACCGTTAATATCAGATCAAATTTCGAGATTTTATGGAGCGAATTATTTTACTAAATTAGATTGCGCTAGCGGGTTCCACTTAATACCGGTTCAGGAAGACTCCATCGAACGTACAGCTTTTATTACACCTGACGGACCGTACGAATTTCTGACAATGCCTTTCGGCTTGCAAAATACGATCTCTGTTTTTCAACGGACAATGCGTTGGTCTGTCATCAACAACATCCACGAGTCCATTATTCACCTCGGCTGGGAGAAGACCTTGGAGAAGCTGTACAACCACTATTGGTTTGAGGGCATGAGCAGGTATGTACGTAAGTTTGTAGAAAACTGTGTGATATGCAAGGTTGCTAAGTTACACTCTGGTAAGGTACAGGCGCAGCTCCATCCTATACCAAAAACGCCAATCCCTTGGCATACTGTACACATCGATGCAACAGGTAAGTTAAGTGGTAAGAGTGACAGAAAAGAATACGTTTTCGTATTAATCGATGCGTTTACCAAATTTGTGCTCTTGTACCACACTAAAAATATCGATAGTAAGAGTAGCATCAAAGCTATTAAAGAGAGCGCAGCTTTATTTGGAGCACCTACACGTCTAATTGCGGATCAAGGGCGGTGCTTTGCAAGTAAAGAGTTCAAAGACTACTGTGACGGTAAAAATATTGATCTTCATCTTATTGCCACTGGATCCTGTCCCTCAAATGGTCAAGTGGAGAGAGTTATGAGCGTCTTAAAGTCTATGCTAACGGCGATAGAATTGGACAAAGATAAGTCATGGCAAGACTCATTAGGTGACGTACAATTAGCTTTAAATTGCACAATTAATCGCGTTACTAGGGCAAGTCAGTTAGAGCTTCTAATAGGTAGAGTAGCACGTCCCCTAGATTTAATGACGGTTGACAGCAATGAACTTGCGTGCCTCGATGAGGTCAGGGGAATCGCTTCCAATAATATGGAGATATCAGCACGCTATGATAAAGAACGTTTTGATAAGACTAAGGCTAGTGTTAGTGGATTTTCGGTCGGTGAATTCGTTCTCATTGAAAATGAGGAACGTAATCAGACGAAACTAGATGCTAAATATAGGGGGCCATTCGAAATAATTAAAGTATTAGAAGGCGATCGGTATGTGCTAAAGTCGTTGAAAAATAAGCGTACCTACAAGTACGCTCATGATCGTATTAGGAGGATGCCTGAGGGCCAAGTACCAATTGATGATGTAGATGTAATAGAGGGAGAGGCTATATCAGAGTAAAATGGCTTTGTGATCTAGATTGGTGTGTGGAGACTATACCAGAGTATCGTAGCTGTAGCCCGGTAGAAATCGGTGTTTACTCATTGAGTAGTCCGTGGGAATTCAGTAAGCGATAGCTCTGGGTGGTATAGTCGGGTCTAGCCATGTAGCGAAGACCATAGAGTCATGGTACGACTCGGCATTCCTAGAGGGAAGTGCATAAAATTGGTTGATCACAAGCTAGATACATTGCCAGACTCATAACTGTGTTTCGGTTAATTTTGTTAATTACTAAAGTTGTTGATAATCAATGGTACTCGACCCAAGGATTCTGTGTATTGATAAGATTATAATGTATTAACCTTAATCTGATTAGTAATTTCTTTGAATTAAGATTTCTTGTAAAATAAAAAAAAAATGTTACATGTAATCTGTGTTATTACTGAAAGTTATTCGGATAGATAAGATAATATTCTTGTCTTCCTATAAGAATGGTACAGGATTGGCCAAACGGTATTGTTGCTTTGCTTTTGTTATTGTTGCAGACTAACACACGAGGGCGTGTGTATACGCAGGATGGCCGTGTCGCATCCGGTCAATTGACTATAAACGGAAAGGCGTAAAACGACTACTTGACTTCCGATACGCCTTGACAGAGTCATGCGCGGTACGATCGAGCAAGGCTTGTGATTGGTGGCTCGACGAAGCAACACATGAAACTGTCACTCCGTTTTCTTAAAATTAATTATTGATTTAATAGTGATTATTGTGAATAAAAGTGTTCTTATAATTAATCATCGTGTTTTATAATTAATACATCGTGTTTTGTTTGTACGATACCCGCAACAAGCCCACATAATGTCCGAAAATAAGGACCAAAATAATGTGTCTCCGACATATAAAAGTTATTTATTAAATTACTGCCGAGCTAGAACTAGTAAGCAGATATTTTACTCAATAGTGTAACTTTAGTATATAATCACTGCATATTATATTTACTGATACTAATATGATAACTCTTGAAGTTTCACAGCCATTGTCCAAGTTCTTAATAACGCGTCTCCATCATTCGTCGTCTGCCAGGTCTGTGCACGCTGACGGGGGCTCCCTGCGAGTCGGTGTCCTTGCAGGCCGGTGGCGGGGCCGGCGGTGGCGCGGGGGGCGGTGCGCCACTCGAGCAGCTGGACCGGGACTTGGTGTGGGCGCAGCTGCTGTCCTCCCGACAGGCCTGCTTCCTCATGGGAGCCAGCTGTGGAGGGGGGAACATGAAGGTGGGAGAGCAAGAGTTATTTCAAAAAGTACAATCACAAAAGGCAATAGCGTTTTAAACATTTGTTTCTATTTATAAAGGTCGATGAAGAGGAATATCAGCGCTTAGGTCTGCGCCCGCGCCACGCGTACTCAGTGCTGGATGTGGTCGAGGTGGCCGGCTACAGTCCACCGCTCCGTCTCCTACGATTACGGAATCCGTGGGGTCATTACACGTGGAGGGGGGCCTGGGCGGCTAATTGTCCCCGTTGGACCGAAGCTCTCCGGAGGGCCCTACCCACGAACACCGCAGACAGGGACCAAGGAGTGTTCTGGATTAGTTTTGATGATGTTCTCAAGTACGTAAATTTATAGTGACAGTAAATCAAAATAATTTATTTTTGGTATGTTTTTTCGAACAATTTAAATCGAACTTGAAATATTTTTTTGTGTTTATTATCCTACATATTTAGCAAAATAATGGATATATTAAGGAAGGTAAAATATTAGAAAATATCTTTGAAATACAATATTTTATTTCCAAAGCAATGTTTCGCAAGTTCCCTGTACTTGCAGTCGAACGGAATCACAGGCAACGGCTAATATGTTATCATTGTTTTAAACATTCCACTGATGTAACGTATTGCCAGCTGATGTTACCTCATGTCAATAGAGTCATAGCTGTCTCTGATCCTCGTCCCCAGATACTTCGACTGCATCGACATCTGCAAGGTGCGCGTGGGCTGGCACGAGGTCCGGCTGGCCGGCATCCTGCCGCCGCTGTCCTCCCCGAGACACCTCACGTGCCTGCTGCTCACCGCCACGCAGCCCACTGAGGTCGACTTCACGCTGTTCCAGGAGGGGCAGAGGTACCACTATACACCATTTCTTTATCCTAAACTGATAAACGTTAACATTGGTTGGGTTGTTAGGATAAAACCTAATAAATTCAAATTATAATTTATTTATTCGGTATTATACGGTTCTATTCGCAATAAATAATGTAATAAAATTACTAACGAAAATAATTTAAATATCCATATATTAATCTAAATGAAGTTTTTATCAAATAAATAAACTGTTTTATTATTATTTTAGAAATTCAGCCAAAAGTCAGCGCTCCCAACTGGACCTGTGCGTGGTGGTGTTCCGCACCAAGGCCGGGCCAAGCGCGCAGGTCGGCAAGCTGGTGGCGCACAGCAAGAGACAGGTACACGGAGAGTCACACTACCAGACAACAAGAATATTACAATAAATTATATCACAACATTTTAACTAGCCATATTTCGACTGATTGTCCATCCTTCCGAGTAGAATAAAAAGCCATTGGCAGTGAAATTTTAGTAACAAACGAAAATTCAACGCTAAGATAGGTATTTTAACGAGTCAGAAACACCATTTAAATTCGCAACCGAACCCCCAGGTGCGCGGCTTCGTAGGATGTCACAAAATGCTGGAGAAGGGCTTCTACCTGGTGGTGTGCCTCGCCTTCAACCACTGGCACACGGGGCTGGAGGCGGCGCGCGCGCTGTGGCCGCGCCACGTGCTCGCCGCGCACTCCTCCAAGCCGCTGGGCGTCGCGCGCCCGCCGCTGCACCCGCACCTGCTGGCCGACGCCATCATAGGACTCACCCTGGCGCGCGGACAGCGCCACGAGGGCCGCCAGGGCATGACGGCCTACTACCTCACCAAGGTGACACACACACACGAGGGCCGCCAGGGCATGACGGCCTACTACCTCACCAAGGTGACACACACACACGAGGGCCGCCAGGGCATGACGGCCTACTACCTCACCAAGGTGACACACACACACGAGGGGGGGCGGGGGGAACTAGTACTACTTCAATAAAACACACGGGCGAGAGGGAAGGCGATAGGAGTCATTGGTGTAAAAGATTTTTTGCGTGTTTTAAAAATGATTATATTTAGAAAGCAAGATTCTTCATAGCGAGTATCAAGACTCTATAATCTTGGTACTATCGCTCTGCCAACATAGCCATCTATGTTAGCAGAGCGACCACACTGTATCACAGGTGGTACTGAAATTAGAAAAAATAATATTTAATTGATACTGGGTACTGAAATTAGAAAACCGAAATAAATAACCGAAGCCAAATTAATGCTAATTTGGCTTCGGTTATATCTGCTGACATCGTATGTAGTAAAATTGAATATTTCAATGTATAATAATTATCCACTCAGGGCTGGGCGGGGCTGGTCGTGATGGTAGAGAACAGACACACTGACAAGTGGATCCACGTGAAGTGCGACTGCCAGGAGAGCTACAACGTGGTGTCCACGCGCGGGGAGCTCAAGACCATTGACTCGGTGCCGCCGCTGCACAGGTCGGACCACACGGCGACACACTTATTTTTACTATTGGTTATTTATATACTTACTACTGAAAATAATTTTACCTACTCAAAATTGTATTATTATCTACACAATAATATCGTATCTTGTCGCTAGCCTATATTATAAATTTATTTCATGAGTTTCAGATGAATTTTAACAAGTCAGTACTAACACACTGAATAATTTTAATATTTATAAACAAATTAATCACATAATGTGTCTTTTCCGACATTAACACACAATATAATGAACCATCAACTCTCATTCCAGGCAGGTGATAATAGTGCTGACTCAGCTGGAAGGCAGCGGCGGGTTCTCGATCGCTCACCGCCTCACGCACCGCCTGGCCGCCGCCGCCCGCCTGCACGACTGGGCCCCCCGTCTCGACGACGCGCCCCGGCACAGGCCCCCTCTCGCCAGACGCCTCAGCGGCCTGCATGCGCCCAGACTCATCACGTAGACCACTTGTGAACGAAGCCCCCTGCCCGAGGCTCGGTGGCGGGCGCCGGCTTATTTTTTAAATGACCTTTCCGACGGGACCCTCACTCGAGGCCCCGTCCAGGGACATCTCGATAGTGACAAGGCCATAGGCCGCGGCTTATTTCTTAAAGGCCGTTCTGTTACACCTCCCCTCTTTCAGTGAGGTACTGGTACTGCCGCTGGATGACTTAATGAGTTGAGGGCCCTGGGAGTTATACTAAATGAACGATTTAATGTAAGTCCCAGACCGCTGGCTCGCGAGAGGCCATCAGAGACGAGGACCCTCGTGATTAGCTCTGACTTCTACGTGTGTGCGCTGTAAACGATGAGGGCCATTTTGTACTAATTTTCATTAGACCTCATGTGATTTTCATACTTATGTCGAATGCAATAAAGCTTAAAATCTCTTAGAACAGCATCGACCCAATAAGACTATTACATATTAAAATCTCATGTAACTTGCAATTAGATATAAAATTATTAATTATCAAAGTGGTATTAAATGCACAAATAAATAAAACGCTATTTAAATGTTTTTTTTTGAAAACGTTAAGGAATTATTACTGAAGTACATATAATTAAAAAAGTATTTTAAAATAGGCCTTATGCCATATACATTGAGTTAGTTTTATTTTGTTTTTACCTCCAAATAGAGTTAAATTTTTAATAGAGTATCTTGTCTATGAATTGATCAAGGCTACCAACTGCCATATGTATGAAACTTAATTTAAACACATCCTTCATTATCTATATATATTTGATAATAATACAAAGAATACGTGTCATCTCATGTCAGTTCTCTAATACAGTCCAAGGTTTTCAGAAATTTCTAAATAAATGCTATGTCATCTAAATTTGTTTACATACCATACACTAATTACAAATTTTCTCTAAATGGATTAATAATAAAGAATTCCTTATTTTTCCAAATATATTGAAAAAATAACTCGATATTTAAGATAGGAAGTATGCATGTAATTAATAAATCACCAAATACTATGAAGTTATTTACAAAACATATTTCACTGCGCTTTAATTTCATCATGCGATAAAACCAAGTCATGTATAAACTAACTCGAATGCAGCATTTTGAAGGTTTTCGTTGACAGTCCATAAAAGGTAATAAACAAACTGTAGCTGAAAAAAACAAAATCGACCCAAAATTTATTCTGAATGCAAGCCATGGAATTCACATCACCATAAGATAAATATTTCTTAGAAATCGACGCTATGGTCGAATTTATCACCCACCTTGAGTGTCTGATTCCTTATATAGGAAAGCTTGGAAGGGATCAAAGCGTTGATCCGTTCATTATCGGTAAGATTCGTTACGTCTTAATTGTGCGTGTCGTTCGTAAAAGAAATAAAATAAACCATACTTAAAGTTCACCTCTAGTACATTTTTTGCACGCAAAAAAATAGAGAGGAGAGAGAGAGAGAATTTTTTTTATGGAATATGTGTAGTGAAAACTAATATATCAAATATATACATTGCAATTTATTTACAATAAGTTTTAATGGAGTGCCGAACTCAGCCATATTTATTAAAATAAAAACATTTTTGACATAATTTTATCACCAGTATGTTTTCTCTCTCTCTTTACATTTTTTACAGCTTGCGAATAATATCTCTATATTTAACAATTAATTTTTAAATAGTTAATTAATTGTTAACTATAGTGACCAATTTATGATTTAAGATTTTCTAATATATATAAAGAAACTGTCATCGATTTTCTTTAAAACTTACCAACGGACTTGATGGAGTATACTGAAGAATTATAAATTTACTCATTTATATATATATAGTTATTGAAATTAAAAACTACATGCATATTTCCTGCGAGAAACATTTTTATACAAAATTATAAGAGGCACATACACACATACAATTGAGTACATATGTATCCATATAATAATAAGTCACTAAGCACGTACTTAAGTGAATAAACTATCATTTGACGCGTTGTAAGTAGCTTGTTAGCGTTTTAGAATAAGTTAGGTGTTGTTTTTTAATTATTATTAATAAGGTAATGTGCAATCTCGAAACAATAAACATCTCTTAGTGCCCCTTCACACAGACCGTGGTTTCTAACGGTGTAGTAATAGGCTTGTGAAAGGGCTTTATAATTGGAGATACATTATAAAAAGAATTGTCATAAGTTTGTAACTTAAATGTAAACGAATTTTAATAATATGTATATTTTTTTTATCTAATACGAGGTCCTTATGATCCATTCCAATACTCATACATTTTATAATTGTGACTATATTCTTGCCATTTTAGTTTATTTTATAAGCCAAAGGTAATCATTGGTATTTTATATGCCAACGGTAATCATTGGTATTTTATATGCCAACGGTAATCATTGGTATTTTATATGCCAACGGTAATCACTGGTATTTTATATGCCAACGGTAATCATTGGTATTTTATATGCCAACGGTAATCATTGGTATTTTATATGCCAACGGTAATCGTTGGTATTTTATATGCCAAAGGTAATCCATTGGTATTTTTGGACACAAAGTAATAACACAAATTAAATGTAAACATGTAGAAATTAGTATTCAAAAGTTGTTAAATAAATAAGTTATTGTAAGTTATTTTTATGCAATGTAGGCTAGACATGTAATGTAGGTGTACTAGCACGTGTACAAATACGTATGACGATATATGTAAGACCATTTGTACACAGACAAGCTTTTATAATGACAGGACATCTTTTAAATATTTTAAAAGTTTTTTAGGTGCAATATTTCGTTCATGCAATTTTTTATATTCTTTTCATTTCGATGTTGTTTAAATATTGCGAAGGAAGGTTTTGATATCATTTTTTTTAAATATCTTCTTAGTGACTTTTGTAGCAGAGACGCTTATTTGTGTTAGAAGGTACGTGGATGCGTGTTATATTACTTAAGAGTAAGGGAATAAAATTATTTAATTTCATGTTGTATTTTTCATTGTACTACCTTTTAGACTTTTCATTATTTGTATATATATTCTGAAAGTTGGAATGGCAAGATATGGGTAACGGCCACTCTTGGCAGGTGCATGTAGGTGTCGGAAGATGTATCTGAGGTAGGTAAGTGGTAGGTAAATAATTTGGTAGAATTACAATGATCTATATTACGTTAATGCCTGAGACACACGGTGATAGGTAGTTTTCAGCTGAATAAATGGTCAGCTGTCAAAATCAGGGTTCCGTGGGACATCGGTTCCTAAACCCTCCACCGGTGAAGCATGTGTGTAAACCGGCGGGTTTACCGGTTTTGGTGAGGGATTCGAATTAAGAAAAATTCAAATATTTATTTCTGCAGAAATTCGGCACGTTCGTCTGTTTCTGTACAGTTTTCGGAGACCCGTCAGATTTCGCGCAGCGAGAGGTGGTAGTGGGTGGCGGTTAACCAGTCTTAGGCGAAGCGCTACGACAGTCTTCCATTTTGAGGATTGGAACAATCCTTGAGCTTTTAAACAATATGGGGTTGTTGACTTTAAGTGGCTACATGTATCCGCTCAGGCGGGTTGAGGTGGTTTTTAAATTTTACAAATATTTAGAACGAAGAATCAAATAAAATATAAATTATTGAAATGCATTAAGATTCATGTGACAATTACAAATATATGGAAAAACTTCAAAAGATTTTATTTATATTTTATTGAGACATTATCTAAGGTATTTATATTAAAAACTATGAAAATTACAAATAAATAAAGGATGAAAGATAAAGAAACGTACTATCAGATATAAAATTTAAGAACAGAAACATCAGTATGGTAAAACATCATATCCTAATATTAGCACTATGTACAGTTATATATTTAAGCAACTAGCATTATAGGACAATATGAACGCAAAAATCCAACTTTGATATCGTCTCACGAGTAAGGGGCGAGACTATAAAAATAATTGGTTTAAAATATTTGGACAACACAGCTTACAGAAAACAATGTTGCTGGATCACCCGATGTCGGCCGCCATTGATCGACTTGACGATTTATTTACGTACATATCCTACATATATAATATAATTGTGAATTAGTTAATTAGTAATTTACCAAATTACCTGATCATCGTAAAAATTTTCACAAACGTCAACGGTACAGAATAGACATGGCGTACTTTGATTCCGAACGGTGGTTCCCGGGGGATAGAAAAATATCTTAGGCGGCAAATTATTTTATCAATATTTAGGACCTTCAAGGTTACCTTGTCATCCTGATAAAAGGGTTTTTTGTGGACATCAATTTCGTAAAGTAAAATGCCAAAAAAAATGGTCTGGATAGAATGCTGCTTTTTATAATCCATGCGTGTCTAATGTATTTATAACTAAATGATATTTACAATATTAACACTAATACATACGTACGATTATCGTAAGATTATCTCGCTCTAGTAAAATACCGTTCCGGCAATACATCTCGAATACTCCAAAGAACATACCTACAATAAAATGAAACATAAATACCTACCGAAACCGTTAGAACTTTGGTTATTACTGTTTTAATTTATCTCGCGTAATATTTGCATGCATTGCGAAACCACAGTAATGGCATAAGTAAGTTACCTTCATTTATATAACAATGAATATATTAATTGACAAAATAATAAAATGAAACACATACCAAATGAAACAATTGAATACAAAAGCACGCGTAGGTACAAAAATCAATATTTAATATGAATCACTATTGTATTAATTTTCCACGTAGCGCGTAGGCCGTTCCAAATATGATAAGGGTTCAATTTAAACCCAATACACTACCGCTACGTGTTGCTAATTGGAATAAAGTGGATAATAAAAGTTATATACTTTATCAGAAATGAAGGTTATTTGTTTGTTGTATGACAAATCGTTTGTTGTATGACAAATACTCGTATTTATTATAGGAAAAAGTTATCAAAAGAACGTTTTAGTTACAAAGATCTTATATTCCATAGGTAATTCAATAAATTAACTCATTCAAAGCATGTATCTAAATAACGAACTACCATTTAAGCTAAGCTGTCTAATATCTTGAGATTACCTCAAACTATACATCACAAATATCAAATCTCGTCCGAGACGTCGGATACTATAGCCAGGTCTGTATCAACCAGTAATTTCCGACAGTCTACCCTTCAACATCTTAAAACGAGTCTAAATGTGCTAGATGTGACTTGGTTTTATTTATACTCAAACTGTATATTTATAAACTTTTTACAATAAAATTTGCAAAAAAATAACGTTGGCATGGATTTTTATATTCAATAAGAATCATTAATACTACATTTATATATTTTTAATGTAAATAAAATTTAAAACACAGATTATATTTACAATAACAAAGTAATTACAATATCATTGACTTACATCTAGTAAAGACATTCTGAACACAATGCTGCCAACTGAAAAGCCTGGAGCTCATTATGAGTAGAGAATTTCATTTCGTTGGGGAAATTGTACAGCTTTACTTACATTCGTCTTGACGCAGTGACCTGAAATCTAACAAAGGTTTTAACTTGTAAAAAATTATGTAATTCAAAAGCAGGCCACATTAATTCACATTATACATGAATGTTCATTTAATTCTACAATGGACCACATTTTTAAAGATGTCGTTTCCTGCATATAAGGCGGGAAATATATATGTCAAACTTTAAAAGGAAAATTTTAACTTTTTTAATGTTGGTAAATTCAATTAAGGGGAATTATTAATCTGCCAAACGTACGATAAGGGCAAGAACAGTGAAAACGGATTCAATAAAATCTAACAAACCGGGAACAATATAATAAACAATAATAACCCCTTTGATCTTTTCGAAATCGCGAGTGGGAGGTGCGGCCTACGCTAAAATTTTACTATGTATTTCAAAGGTATTATATTATTGTACAGTAATGTTCACACCTGTGGAAATTATTTGAAATAAAAATCTTGAGGATATTTTTATTACCTAACTTTAAATTATCACTCTACATTTGTCTACTACTTATAAAAACTAAAACAAAAGGTATTTTCTCGATATGGTATAGTATTGCAAAACGTAGGTATATTTAAAAATGTCTTCATAGGAGACGTAAAACATATTTATCGTGTGAGATAATTGCGTTGTCATGTTACGTTTATCGTATGTAATATTCATATCAAACGTACATTTCCTAACATGTAAGTAACACACGTTTAGCTGACGTAATAATATTAAATTACAGAGTTCCTGAATCACGCTTTAATTTTTTTTACGGTTCTTTAATATATTTAGAGCACGTCAGATTAAATAAAAAAGGCGGTAGATACGCATTTATCGAATGCACGAAGTATGCTTTGAATTATTATTATGAATAAAATTACTAATTCACATACATACTTGAATAATATCAATCAAATATAAAATGAATGCCTTTTTTTTATTTATTTATTTATTTTTATTTCACATAAATACGGAAACTTCAAAGATAAAGTATGTATATTGGAAAGATTATCTCATTTCACTTATATTTATGTAATATTACATACAAATTTAACATTATAATTTTACGTAAGCAAGTGTAAAATAAAAAGTCATATATGAGTCACATTTTAGTTCATTCTTAGATACATACTCTCAATGTCAGTTGGATGTAACAGTGACATAAGAGTTAATATAATATTCAGTTCGGTTACTACAGACAGTACTTATCTGAATTTTTTACAGTAAACCGAGATAATAACATTTAGTATTTAATGGGATAACAAAAACAATATTAAAATCATTTATAACATAAATACCGTGCCTATATTAAACAGTTGTCATTTTACAATTATTTTACAACAAAAAAATAATCCTACCCTGTTGTTTTACTATAGAAATTAATAATGAATTGATCTACACTCAAAGATTTAAATCTACTTTGGCTTCTCATAAATTCCATCCAAAAGTCGTTTGATGAGTGATAATTCAAGAAACGTTTCGACATTTCAATATTATGTAAAAAAAAACTGGAATGTTACTCTATAAACCCGATTTAAAAACAATACTTATTATTTTTGCACACGAATAAATACAATACAAATTCTGATATTCTAAAGTTTTTAAAAATGGAGTACGTAAAGTGTGTTTTAGAAAATATACCTCATGTGATGCACGTAGCTTCCGATTTCAGAAGCGTACGTGATGTGAGGTCACTTATTTGCTTTTCCGAACTTTTAGAACGCCTGAAGAATTTTGATCAAAATAATAATTATAAATAGGTTTGTACTATTTACGGACATTGATATCTTATAGACTCTATAATTTAGGATATTTATTTTCTATAAATAAAACGTGTTTACTATTCATGTTAGCATTTATTTATTTTATACAATAAGACCTAACAATTATGAGCTATATTACGACTAAATGAAAAATTGCAACTCAGGTAACAATCCCTCAGGAAATTATACAGAATATGAGAAATCTTTTTCATAGTTTAGCCACACTGACATAATGAAAATCATTGTTATACAATAAAAAATATATTTATCTTGCTACCATATACCAGTATAATTTATTCGGAACAGACACATCACAATGAACCATGACTTTTATTATTTCAGGCCTTGGCTTAAATTGGTTTCGTATTTAAATTTATTTGATGGAAAATTAAAAATATTCCAATATAAGTAAAAGAAATTATAATATGATATTAGAAGGAACAATATTGGTTCATTTTTATACAAGTAACTTACGGAATAATAGAGATTTTACTACAATATTTTAGTTAGTGAACTCAAAAGGCTATAATATCCTGTTTTATCTCCGTTGTAATTAAAAAGTCGTTAGCTTTTTACCTTGCGATTCTTTTATCCGTCTTCTCTTTACTCTCATCTATTATCTCATAAAGCTGTCAACGAGTTGACTGGTTCATAATTATTACATTATTATATATTTACTCATCGAATTCTCTGAAATACGGTTTACATTTATTACCTAAAATAACATACGTAGTAATTCAACCATTTCATTAAACATTTTAAGTGGCACTATTTGACCATGAAAAATAGCGTGTATGCGTCGAGAGAGAAGCACTAACTCACTAACAACCATTTCTCTATGCGAAGCGATTTATGCTAGTTGAGATAGTGTGTCTTAGATTGTATCATGAAATGGGCGCATAAAACACGTAATACCTTGTCGGTCCTAAATAGTGTAATAACGTGTTAAAGGGTAGCGGAAGTGTATCGTAAAGCTGTGGTATCTCTAAATAAACTCTTGTTTCAAGCTATTATTTCTTATAGCAGGGACGAGGTTATTCAACATGTGAACGCTGGACTTTAGAAGTTTGTTAAATGACATTTTATTATACTAAATGTTTACTTGTTTAACAATATAGCCAACATTCTAGTATTGTAGTAGTAGTACGTAGTGTATTACATTCTAGTACACTGGGTACAAAGGCACTAAGGTATATTACATTCTTAATCTTGAATACCGAATAACCTGACAGTATAATGTCTCTGGTTATTAGCTTATGGCAGATATGATTACACAGACGACACGTTCTTCTCAATTCGTCGTATATTCGTAGGAAATAAACCGTTTTTTTTTTATTAAAAAGAAAAACAAATATAAAAATATTGGTTTTAAATAGCTGCATTAATATTGTTTAAGTATTTACTAAGTGAGTGAGTACACATGAGTGACAGAAAGAATTAAGTTTAAGACGCGAAGTATGAAGTTTATTTGGTCTTTGCAATAAATATTGTAAATATTTATACAGATACAAATATGTTACGTAAATGTTCAATGCATCTGTGAAATAACTTTATATGTAATATCTCGGTCTGTCGGTCGTCAAAGTACACGACGAAACTACTCCATAGCACATATTCCGTTTTATTTTAAAATAGCACAAAACTCAAAGAAATATCTGTTATTTTATGTTATAATATGTAACATTTTGATTTTACCACGCAGAAATTCTGGACGAATGATGCCAATTATAATGCCATGGCTACATAATGCGGAATGCCATTCTAGAAAATGTTCCATTACAACGGATCCGTTTTCTAGTTGTTATTAAACTGGATATTTTTTTTTAACAAAAAACAATATATCTCTCTTTCTTTTGATGTAAGTTCTATTTTCTTCTAAAACTAAATATAATTTGTTTCGAACTAATACACTATTAAGAATAGGTTACCACCTAAAATTATACTTATTTTTAATTTATAGTATCAAAATTTTCAATATTTCTACTGCATTTTCCCATCTTATTAAACAAATCCAGAGCGTTTAAAAAACGTCGTTTTAAACGTCCAACTGCCATAAAAACCTTTGTTAATTTATAAGAATATAATATATATAAATAAATATAAAATAATAATCATCATTTTTTTTTTAAAGTAATTTGTTTTATCGATTCAAAGAGGAGAGGAAAAAAACCATATATATTTATTATTGAGCAAATTACGTATAATTTTTCCTTTGTTTTACAAACTTCATTAAATGCCGCTCGAATAGGTTAACAGTTTATAATAAACTCGTTACTACCTAGAGTCCTTAACCAAGGTTTTCTTCATATCAGATGGCCGGTCTGTCCGTCCGCATATTTCGGAGAAACGTCAAAACATCTTATCATGTTATCAGTAACGGCTGCCATGTACCTCTAGTACAAGATTTTACGTTACGCAAAGGTGATAGTTTTCGAGCAGTCACGTTCGATAGTAAACCAATCACAGCCAAAACACAACCAAGAATTCGTTTCGTGAGTGTACGAAAACTGTCATCGTTTCATAACGTTATAATTCGTAGGTTCTGGTATAAATTATATTTGATTATCTTCATTCACAATTTAATATCTTCAAATATTTACTAAACGTTGTTCTTCAATTCCATAATAATATATTATAAAATATTATCAAGATAGATTTTCATTAAAAATTTAACATTTCATAAAACGACCCGTGACATTCCTTTCAAATTAACTTATTAATGATATATAAAAGGGAGCGTAATTTTAAGTTAAAATTTTAAAAATTCTCTGAGCTTACATTATAAGAGAGATAGAATTAAATTTAATAAATCACTTTCTACACAAATATATATAAACTTTTGATATTCCATTAACATACAAACATATTCAAACACCCTTCTAAAATTAACTAACACAACAAAAGTTTTAACAAATAAAGAGCATCAAATTTACAGTGAAAACTAATAATAAAATAATATTAATAATTAAATTCATTTAAATCTAGCGCTGTACTATTTTTTTAACCGTAGTACTGCGGGCCGTGTTGGAAGGCATCCGCCCGTTTATCTATCATAACTAGGTTCGCAGTCTTGGCGGGATGGCCGTGGTGGAAGATCCACCTCCTACCATTGTCAGCACCACCTTTCTTGTGGTGAGCCGCCCCGTGTTTGCCGTGTGAATCGTAGCCGGCGGCCTGCCTGTGACCCTTGAACAATTCATTTTATTAATTATTTATGATTTTCACCTTCGGTCAAGCTTAAGAATATAACCAATAAATACTAATTCTGAACTAAGTACAAGCCAGACAAATTTTCTTTTTAGACTAATCGGACTGCTATATAGATATCTTATCGAAAATATAAATTATAAATAAAATTTTATATTTAAATTTTCGTGACTATTAAAAATATATTTCCCGGGTGTATTCACGTGAAATTTTATTGGAATGTGCCCGACGACGTGCCCTGAGCTCAAAGTATGGCGAGACCGCTATGGGTCGAATGGGTTCGAAACTAGTTATACACATTTCGATATAATTTCACGTGAATACAGCTAGGTAATATATATATATCATAAATAAGACGTCAGAAAAGAGATATATGTACTTTTTGATAAGATCCATGATCCCCCTTCCCGAAATGTCCCGTTTCACCCTTCGAATGTCCAGCGTAGCCGGCCTTCTTGTAGCTCTTCTTGAAATGATCGCCCTGGAAAAGAAATATATAAGAAAATATATTAAACATGATTGAAGACAATAGTTGTCTTTACCATAGAAAATTTCCATATGTACTATTTTATGGACAATCTGATCAAATTAAAAATTAAGAATTATTTTATATTTAAACTTTCGTGAACCATGACTATTATATTTATATTTACCCGGCTGTGCTCACGTAGAAATTAAATCGGAATGTGCCTTACTAGTTTCAAACCTATTCGGGGTCCTTAATCATGAGCTCTGAGCGTGGCTAACTCGCGGCGCAAATTAGGGACCCCGAATGGGTTCGAAACTAGTCGGGCATATTCCGATTTAATTTCCACGTGAATACAGCCGGGTAAATATAAATATAATAAACAATGTACGATTTTATCAAATGAGGATCAAATTTTATCAAATGTACGATTTTATCAAATGAGTTTTGCTTCTGTTATTTTCGATGTCTGAATTCTTTCTTTTAATGAATAAATAATTCAGAGTAGTATTAGTATAAATATTTATTATCCCTTGTCCTTTTATATTAATATAATTAATGTTAATTTAAATATTGGAAAGAGACGTGGATCTTCAAGTTGAGAATTATTAAAACTTAGCTAGAACTAAACCATTTACTCTATGACAGTAGCTGCAAATAGTAAGACGTAAATAACTAATTATTTCATAGTTATAAGATGGAAATCTATTTATAATGATGAAATGAGAAAGAACGTTTAAAAGAAATCATCTCGAAGCACACCCGTGCATGAATAATCGAACTTGACCGATTCATTGAAGCATAACTAAATAAACAAAAACGTAAATTATCACTAACCTTCAATGCAATTCAAACTCAATTTCGTAAATATAATCTATAATAAATGCAAAACATCTAGAGGTGACGAAATATGATTCATATTTTTTGTACTTTATAAATAAATAATTACTTACAAGTTGGAATAAATTGACGATTTTGTTGCAATTAAATTTGGCATTTAAATTTTAGGTAATCTTCATCAATTAAATAAAGAAGAAAAATATATATTTTTTTTTATTATACCTAATTAGATTAGTAAAATGACAAAATAATATATTATTAAATAAATAAAATTAAACAATCTATTTATTGCTTATAAATGCCGGGTTTTTTTGGCCTTGACATTCCGGTCAGATATTTAACGTTATAAATAAATAGCTTCGGGTCTAGTCAGGTAAATAAACTGGAGATAATACTAGGAGAGATCATTGTCTTCCGCAAACTGAAATTACTATCTTTGTGGAGATTTGTGCTTAACATGGAGACAAATATACACCCTATAAAATGTATTTACAGCGTTGAGGGCAATTGGTATACGACCTTTTCTCTGCTTTCGGAGAAAATAATCATGAACTATTTCATTTGTTTTAAAGTTTTCTTACCGATGAGTGGTCCTTTTCACTGTGGTGACCTCCGTCGCCCTCGTCATCGAAGGAGTCTCCTTCCTCCTCGAAGAATTCCACTTTCTTCTCGTATTCGTCTTTTTTGTGAATGTCGTGACTGCCCTTTGTGCTGTGTCCTTTCGAATGTTTGCCGGATTCCTCGTACTAAGAAATAAAATATTTAATATAAATCAATTATAATTCAATAATGTATGACTTCATAGTCTGAGTCGGGGATAATTCTTTGACCTTTATTTTTAATTTATGAATTAAATAACAGTTTTAAAACCAAACAAATTATAATTAAAATTAAATGTTAAAATAGCGAAAATAACGGGGTTGAACGAAATTCCTGAAAACTAAAATCTCAAGCCTAGTTATAATGTAAGTTAAACACATTTTATATTTTTTACTAAAAGCCCAAACCTACTTTCGCATGTTTCTTTCCATGTTCCTCGTGATGATGGATTCCATAGTGTTTTTTTTCGTCGTGGTGAACCTTGTCGATGGTGCCCTTGTCGTCGTACTTGTCCAAATAATCTTCTTTGTCGTGGTGGCCTTTGTCGGTCTTGACTTCCTTGTGAAGGCCCTTCGAAATTTAATTTGGTTATTTATATGATTTTCATTAAATATAATTCTTGATAAGTCTGTAAGTGGTTTTATTTGAATATATTTACTGGTGGTCTGTATTTGAATATATTAACTTTGTTATGAATTAATTTTACTATAACAAGTAAACGATAGTTACAATACCATACCAGTGCAAAAAAAATCAATCATGAAATCTGGATCCGATGAACGCTGTAATCGAAATATATAAATAATTTTGCAGATGAAGCCGCAGCAAAAACTAGTTTAATTGAAGTGGTAGAATTTCACAAAACATTTTCAGATATCAAGAAGCCATTTCATTAAACGGTGTAATAAAAATATAAGGAAGTTGTGCCAGATCCAATTTATCCCATCCTTCTAGGTATTGTTTAATCAAATTCTGTCTTCCTCTATCATTGCGTAATTGACTTGAGAGTTTTCATTGCTCTACCATTTTCGAAATAAATTCAGATAGATTCAAACCTGATTCAAACTAGTGGGGAAATCATACATACGTACGATATTAAAACAGATTTAAAATATGTTTTTTTATACATGACAACTACTGGTATCTAAAGCCTAAAATTCTTAGTTTTATTGAATTTAAATAGATAGACTAAAAGGTCTAGACTTTGTGGATTCGATGAAAGGATTAACTCTTTGTTTCAAACTTATCCGAGTATAAATAAGTTGTTCAAAAGGCAAAATATTGATAATGATTAAATAATTACTATATTTCAATAATATATTTTGTAAAGTTGCTCTGACAATAAATATTTATTTAAAGAAATGTAATTCTATTTGTTAAAGAGAAATTTTGTTATAGATACGATGACTAAGTCCAAATTTCACTTTTGTTTAAGATTATTGTCTTCACTGTATTGTTAGAGTTGTTTTCTATTTATATTAAACATGTAAGTACCATTATTCTTGAGTGTCAATTGTTTTAGAGATAAACAAACAGACCACCCATTGATTAGACAGACGAACAATCAATTTGTTATTAAACAACTATCGTACTTTTTATATACAATTGCTAATGGTAAATCTCTGACGGATACAAAATATTCTATTCAGTTAAAACAACATTAGGTATTTTAATGTGGGGATTGGAGCTATTATTTTTATTATTTCTTGTTATTAACTAATACTGAACTTACGGCCATATTATAATAATAGTACCAGGGCTTAGACTTGATTCGAGTATGCAAGCTTTGTTGCTTCCATGCTTCAATGTTTCTCACCATGGCTGCGTCCTTAGATATTAGGTTCACGTTTATTATTGAATGATTGATTGATTATTCAGTCATTAATATCACTCAAAATATAACGATGCAGTAAACTTAAACCTAAATATATTTATCGATAGATATAATAGAATGTTAAAGCAAGATCTCCTCAAAAATATTTTTTGAAAAAAAAAATATTAATACATTATCAGTATACGACAAAGAACTCTTTTGTCTTTTAGTCTGTTTATACAAAAAATGCCAGACACTTATTTACATTATTAATTGTTATAAATATTTTCATCATAAAAAATACTTTTACTCCGGAACTTTTATTCATCGGAAAAAAACTTTTTTTTGGGATATAAATACAAAAGTTATGGATTTCTCTATATTGTAATATTTTAAATGTTAATAGATACGTTTTTATTTGAGTTAGGTGAGGGAGGGGGATAGATAAAGTTAGCTAATATTTAACAAAGGCATATGTGGGTGTGAATACGTTTCAGGAATATCCATTTAAAACTAAATTTATCACAAACGAGTCGCATTCATATTCATATAGGTTGCAATCAAAACACTTTCAATACGTTTGTTCGGAAGCCAATATTCCATACGCCCTCAATACAACCACTGGATTTATTGACTCTACAGCTATTCTATTGTGCCTGTATTTACAGTATGTTTATAATATCAAATATTATTATATAATATTCTATTATAATGGCAATGTTATGATTCGAATGGTAATGAGATAAATATTAAAAACTGGACCTTATTATATCCTTTTTATACCTGACATCAAATGTTTTTGAAATTAAAATCTACTAACTATAAAAAGCTACGTACCTCATAAGCTTTTTTTCCATGTTCTTCGTGTACTTCGTCGTGTTCTGAGCTGTACTTCTTCCCTTTTCCTTTAAAAATAATCAGTATTAATACTCATATAAAATTATGAAAAATATGCCTGTTATGGGTTTTCACGGTTTAACGTTTTGGCATCATTTATGCTTATATAATAATCTTCTCACCTACATATTTAACGTTATATTAGAATGTAAATATTTCTTAGTACGTACAATAATTATCGTGTATTGAAATATTCTATATGGCTTGTTATATTCAATACAATAAAAATAAAGTCGCGTCACAGAAGCCGCAGTTCTTCAATAAATTGTCATAACATAACGTATCTTACATTTAAAATACTTCACATTTATTAATATTATCGTTTTTTAGTTTTATCGCTATATTTCGCTAACTTTATCTTCTAATAATCTCTATAAGACTTCATAAACCAACTATTTACAGTTTAATCAAACTAATTGAGTTGTGGTATAAAAATGGTTGCCTCGGTTATTTACTGATTAGCATTTGATTAATTCAGATACGGGAAGAATGATGCGGTTTGAATATTTATTGAGATGAAAATAAGGGTATTTACACACAACGGATTTTGATGGATTGAAATTTTTCTATTGAAATGTATGACAAATATTTCCAAAAATATTTAACTGAAATACTTTTACATATAACTAGAATCTATTACATATAAAGGCAATTTACTTGATAAGTTACAATTTTTGGCTACTCCAGACGAAGACGACGATGAAAACGGCGCATGTGACGTCACGAGCGTCTCGGGGTCTAACTCGAAATGCGCAGATAATTTGTACTTATATTATTCTTTGTGTCTCACCCTTAACATGTTTTTCAATGTCGCTTTGCAAGTTTCAAGATTAGTTATATTGAATAGTTTAAAAATATATAATTAATAAATGCAAAACGTGTTAGTAAATAGTGAATAGCTAAGTGTATTATTTTCTAAGTTTTACGAGTAAATATATTTTTTTGGAAATTTTATTTCTTTTCCTTTCTTTGCCATTACATCGAATTAAATGCGATTGTTCTAGTTGTTCGTAAATTGCTCTTTTATAAACCAGTGATCGCAGTAAAGAAACACCCGGCTGAGTTATTTGTGTGGTTCTTCTCAGACCAGGGCGCGTTTGGAACCCTCGTAATTTTAAGTTGAGGAGTGTCCTTACTGAAGGGGTTACTTCTATAAGTATGGTATCAAAATAGGATCTCCTGACACCTCTATTTGACGTACACAAGTGATCACTGAGAATGATTCAAAGTGGAAAAGATTTAAATAAAATAAAATACATTTTCATTTTAAAATCAATTATAAACAAAAAATCCATTTTTAAAGATATTATATTCATAGGCCGCCTTTTAATACTTGATATTTTTTTATGTGTATGTTTGTCTTGTTTTTTTAAATAATCTGTGTTGAAGACTCTCCGAGCTGTCTTGTTGAGAGGCCTGCTGTATTCCAATAGCTAGACTATTGTAATTCAAGTAACTCTTATTTTACGTTTCACAAATTAGATTTTGTAGGTATCACCAAACTAGACATACATTTTTATTAGTTGAAATATATTTTTTATACATACATATTATATTTTTAATGATATGTGTATATATATATATATATATATATATATATATATATCAATATCAATATTTTTAACATTTTCTTTTCAAAATATTGTCATTAATATATAAAAACTAGTCTAGATAATAATATATTTTGTTTAGCTTTTTTAAATCATTCTCCTATTATTGAATAATGTAATGAGATGAATCCATTTTTACAGTTAAATTCACTACTTTTTCCCATTCAACTTTCTATTTGCACTGCGATGTTCCGATACAATTATTTCCAGTCTCAAAAGCATTTTAATGTGATTAATTTATTATATAACATTTTTTTTTTCCACAATTATAAAACAATAAATTTTAACATTTACTTCTTTTGGCAAAAACAAAAACATGTATTTCATGACAGAAATGTAAGAATAAATAATTAAAGGTAATTAATTGACAACTAGAAAAAATGTGGAGTTATTTTAGTTTATTTTGGGATATAGTTTTTATATAAGAACGTAAAATACTGATACGAGCTTCAGAAAAACACTGACTTAAACAGACATACCAATACGTTATATTTGTTTGCACTGCAACTAAAATAAATATACTGCTTATTCAATTTCAAATAATTTACGATGAACATATATACTGAAGCCTGATTTTACAAAACCAATTATTCAAAACGAAATTAATATAATTTCTTGGTCTATAAAAAGTAAAATATTTATTATTACAGCATTAAACAGTTACGTTATTCAAACGTATAATTTCCGAATAACAAGTTAGCAGCTTCTTTTCATAAAAAACTGACAAAAGCCGACAAAAAAAACGCCATCTGATTTCTTTTGTGTGAGTTTCTTAATGTTTTAAATTGGTACAGTGCTTCAAATGTCGTTTACTCAATTATATTTACATAATTCGTTATGTATAAAATGATTACATTACAATACTAGATTCTGAAGTCATTCAACTATTTTTATTTGCGGTAAGAATTCAATCATTGTTAACGACAGTTTACAGACAGACCGTGACATTGTTAATTGGAGAAATATTTATAGATACTAATACTTACATCTACAAATATTTTATTAGTAGATATAGTTATCTACTAATAAAATTATTTTATTAGTAGCTAACTAATAAAAAAAATAAATAACATAGATTTAAAAATGTTCAAAGAAACCTAGATTTATAAAATAAATAATATTAACTAATTTAAGTAGGGGAAAGATACAACATAGATATTGCTATGGTTTTTTTATTTTTAATGGTATTGGATTTAATTTAAATGGTATTTGGTTTTTTAATGACAAGCCCGCTGAGTTTCTTTCGCCAGCTCATCTCAAGTCAGTGGTAATTAATTTACCGAGCTGGTGATAGCTTTGACAGTGAAAAAATTTTTTGTATAAAACTTACTTTCAATAAGGTTTTTTGATTTCGATTTGATTTTTATTTAATGGTATTGGATTTTTCACACAACAAACATCTGGTCAAACTATAATATAATGAAAAATACATACAATAGACAGCTTTGTGCAATAAAGTAAAAGTGAATTAGGTTTCGGTGTGACACATTGTCGGAACTAAATCATTTATCACACTGAAAGGAACATTAAATAATTATCACCGCACGTTAACAATTGTATTGATTTTGGGGGTTTTTAATCTAAAAATACAAAGTACAATGCGTTTTTTTTAGTATAGTTTACTATTTTTAATAAATCATTTAAGTGATATTACTTGCGAAGTAGGTTTGTTTTTTGTATCTTCATTAAAAAAATTCAAGAAGTACAAAAGTTTATGATACTTCAAAATAAATAGTTTAACTTATGCTACTGGCGAAGTAGGTTATTTTTTTTTATTAATTTTAATATTTCCATTTAAAAAAATAGCACCACAGCGGTGACCGTTTTAATAAGCAAATGTATTTTTTCATCGATGTTTTTTGAATATTTTTTCAAATCCAGGTCATATTTCGCAGCATCTTTCTGTTTTACAAGATATTGACAAAACGTTTAGACATCACGTTTTACGGATAAGATGTTTTTTTTTTCTTCTTGCCGAATTAATTATTCATTGTAATATTGCAGTAACTAGATCAAAACGTTTGCGTAACGCATAAAATATAATCGTCCCACCATTTAATAATCACCATGCTATTTAACACATTAGACAAGCTTCAAACAAAATATAACTATTTAGAACTGACCGACAAAATATATATTCTGTGTATTCTTTTATCAATACGAATATATATCTTAGAACAATAATTTTCAAATAGTTTTTTTTTAATAAATTTTGTTCTGTTTAGAATTAATTTTAGATATTAGTCACAATTAAAGTTATCTGTGAGATCTTCTTGGTTTGAGAATCTTGGTCTGTACACACAGAAACCTTTGGAGGTGGATGACCCCATATCTAGTATTCTCCTGAGAGAATGAAAAGTAACTCATTCTCTCAGGAGAAAACTAGATATGGGGTCATTTAGATATGGGGTCATTTAAATTTCGGAATATTGAAGGTAAATAGTGAGATTTATCAATATTTTTGTATAAATGATAATAGTTCTGAGTATTTATATATTTTTTTTAAAATGTTGTAAATGTAAAATTATACTAATAAACGTATCAATCATGTATTTCTGAGATCGCAAAGGTCACATGTTCGATTCCCATACATGTTAATGAAACTTAATATAAAATAATATATAATATAAATAATTATATGATTATTCTAAAAAGTAATTCAGATATATTGCAAAATAAATTATTAAATTTTTTGTTCACATGATTGCAATTTGTTATCCGAACGTATTATTATTTAAATTAAAACTTTCATATTAATTTTCTACAAATTACCTAGCGGTTCCAGTGGCAGCAGTTTGACAAATTAAATTTATAAATTTGATACGATTATCGACATTCCACTGACGTTCTTACAAATATACTAATATACCTCACAATAAGAAATTTTATAATTTATCTAACGCTTTCTATTATTTGTTTTATTCCTATATTCGATATTTCTATACATTTTCAACGTAACATCGCTATGTGCAGATAGGTCTTGTTTATGAAACCAGTCAGCTGTATTATTTTATTTATTTACTCTAATCCAAGGAAGAATGTTTCAGTATTAACATTCCTTGTGACTTTACATACAATAAGAGTTTTTCGTTTCGTATTTTCCCGTCGTTTCATGGCGTCGTACTATAGCAATAACTATATCGTGATTGCAATGAAACGACGTGTTGCGTCATTTCAAAGTGTAATTCTTGTCTTGTCATGCTGCGTCATGACATATGTTTTACGCCATGAGTCATGACATACGTTTTACGTCATGACATATGTTTTATGTCATGACATATTTTACGCGACACTACAATACGTTGGTGGATGGCCGCATATTGATGAGTAATTTAATAGCAATGGACATAAATCTGTTATCGGTTTATTAATTTACTATGTGGCAAACAAAATTATATTAAATAAATTATTTGTAATTATAACATGAGATTACATTTATAATAAATATATAATGAAAAATAAACCAATACGGGAAGACATTGGAACCGACGACCTCAGGGATTTATTCTACATTCATTATTTCACATGGCTTTACATGTTTATAGATATTTTCAAACATGAGATTACATAATAGTAATTAAATTATCTCATGACATTAGAGAATCTTATGTTAATAATATATTTGAGTTGAATCAAGCAGATTATTAATATGTAATAACCAAGTCATAGAATTTTTGATAACTTTCGAACTTATGTTTCTCAAAGAGAATAGGGTCCTCTATATTCGTATTAAATTAATTAAATACGTAGAATGCAAAGTTTATAAGTTATTAAAAATCTCAATAGATCATTTTGAGGTTTTTTGATTAACTTTATTTGTTAGTTGCATATTTTGAACAAAGAATCAAATGAAGAAATATATTTAATTTGATTTTCTTCTATCTTTACAGGAATTACATTTTAACAAACACTTACCGGTTTTATAATAATGTTTGTTTAGCAAAATTTTGAATTATATTTTAAAATGATTCTTAATTTTCTTTCAGAATCAGATTTTTTTTTGAAGTTATTATTATTTTAATAAATGGAATCGAGGATACACTGTAAGATGAGAAGATCTTATAATATAGCAAATTTAATTATATTTCTCTTATATTGTTTATCCTAAGTATATAAATATTCTCTTTGATAATAAAGATTGACTGTCATCTTCAAATGCAATCCAAACTAATATTGTAAAGAGGTGAAATTGGTTTGTTTGTTTGTAGAATGTTTACTTCAAATTTAACGATACGACTCAAAATAATATTGCTATAAAACTACATCATAGTTTATAACCTTCACCTTTTTTTAATTGAAAAATACAAGGAAGCTTAATTGGTAGAAACGGACTCCCAGAGATCGCAGGTTCGAGTTGATGATTTTATCGTTTTATATTCAGTAAAAAAAAACAATATGACATCACAAGTAAATCAAATTCAAAGAAATAGCTTGCTTAGACACTTCATAAAGTTATGTTTGTTAAATATCTAAATTGGAATTAACGGTAATTTTGAAAACTTAAATTAGATAGAAGTCGCTTAAAGGTTTGTTTACTTTTTTTTCATTTAATATATATTATTTTTCTCTTGAATTTAATATATATTATTTTTCTCTTGAATTTTTAATGTTAGATAAGTAATTTTATTAAATAACATAATATTACAGATATTTCTTTTTGATATTGAACTACTGATTGTTCTTCATTTAGTGAGTGGTAAATCACGTAATTATAAGTCGAAATTTTGCATCATTAAGGACCTCGTCAATAAACATTTTTTTACAATTAACTAGTTAAATATAATTTAGTTTAATATAATGCAAATTAAATGTACTTCTAAATGTTAGGTAGGTATATATATATTATTTAATAAAACAAGCAAATTAGATGGCAATCCGTTAGCTTTGATAAAACTATATAGAGTTTCCTTCATTATATTGGTAATATGAAAAAAGGGATGACACAAACTGAGAATAAAAAAGGTCACATCTAAGATCTAATCAGATAATACATATATAAATGCTTGTACTCTTACGATATTTGGCTTGGTTTCATACTTTTCATTTTTATGATTGTATATCATAATAGTCTTTAAAGAAATATAAAAGGTAAAGATATTTTAATGTAATGTTGACTCACCCGACTTGATGTCATAGTTTTCATCATTTTTGATTTCTTCCTTTTTTGGTTTTTCATCTGATGGAGATGATTTTAGATCCAGATTTTCTGTAGAAGCAGTATCAGATACCGGTGGTGCTAGAGTATGGGCTGTAGAAGCTAACGTATGAGTTGCAGATGATGCAGCGTCCTCAGAAGAAGGAGCTGTTTTATTATACGATACAAATGGTACAGTTGATTCTGATTCAGAAGTTGAGGTAGTTTCATCTTCATTAAAATTGAAATTGGGAGTACGTGTTGTCTTTATACTTTGTTTACGGCGGTCTTTTACCTTGGGAAAAAACAAAGTTGGTTCTCCTTCTTTGGACTCATCCTCTGGTACGAGAGATATTCTGACATTATCTTCCTCTGGTGATTTAGAATATCGAGATGAATATATCTTGGGCTTTGGAGTTCTTAATTCTGTAGGTTTTGGCGAAGCAGTTGTTTTCGTCGTCTTCGTCTTTGCCGTCGTAGTTTTTGTAGTACTTATATCATCCTCTTCTTCATTTACCATATATAAATGCGGGTTCCTGAAAACGGAAAGTTTACCTGTTGCTACAGTTTTGTTCTTTTTGGATTTTGCCTTTGGAGGTGGAGATGTTGTTGTTGATTTCCAATGATTAATTTTATATTTATCTTTTAATTCTGGTTCCTGGTCATCGTATTCTTCGCTGTAATCTTGTGTATTTTTTTTCCATTTATAACCAATATGACCATATTTATCGACATTTTGTCGAGGCTTTATTCTGTCTCTTTCAATTTCTTCCTTATGTATTTCTTCTTCTTTTGCATTCTCTGATATTGTTCTTTGCTCCTCAGCATGCCTTAATTTAAGCTCATCAACACCTTCAAGTATTTTTGCTTTTTTTGCTTCGTTTTCACGTCTCTCGGCTTCCTTTGCTTCGTTTTCACGTTGCTCGGCTTCCTTTGCTTCGTTTTCACGTTTCTCGGTTTCCTTTGATGTGTCAATCTTAGATTTTGGTTTCTCAGATATACCATCTTCATATTCAACATCATCTTCATATCTGTGCAATTTATTTTTTTTACTAGGTACTTCTTCCTTTTTCGGGTTTTCACTGTCATCATTGGACGTATTATCATAAGAAAATTCAGCGTCATTTTGCCGTTTCGATTTATCCTTAGTATTTTTATTTTTCTTACCTCGATTTTTGGGAACTTTTGTAAGAGGGTGATTTACTGGTTTCGTTATAATATGTACTATACCTTCAATATCCGACAAATTATTAGCGTTCAGAGGCGTATATGCATCTACCGCTTGAACGGATCTATGTACATCAGACCACTCCTTCTTTTCAAAATAATCTTCATTATCGCTATCTCCTTGTCCTTTATCATAATAATCATCGCCTTCCGGCTCAGCGACGGCTCTTAAAATAAAATTCATTGGCATTGCTAATCTCTTCTTTGGTTTAGATTTTACTTCAACGAATTCTCTTAACTCATTATCTTGTTTGTTCTTTAATTGCAACCAATCTGGATTCAAATTGACGTCAATATCTCGTTTCACATTTTTACCGAATCCAATACTCAACGAATCGCAGGATACGAAAATCAAGGCTAAGATTAGAAACGACATATTGATATGAGAAAATGTTCATAGTATCATAACTCCACTACGTATTAGTAAACACTGTTAAAATGGATCGTGTCGGTGTCGTGTCGGTGTCGCGTCGCGGACTGTTCACATCGCTTTGACTACAATTATTTATATTGTTTGGAAAGCTATTCTCTCCGGTCTCAGATTTCAATTGACAGAATAACGTGGATCGTTAAAAAATATTGGTCACTTTTTTTTTATTAATTATCAATTATTATTATTGTTAACTAAACAATATTTAGAATATATACACTTATATTATTTGTAATGTCAGTATTTACATGATTTTCTGGATCCCAAAAAAGAATACTTTTATGAAATATTAAGTCAAATAATAATATTTAGGAATGGTTTGCTATGGTAGACGAGGAAGTCAATTCCAAGTTTGTTAATACCTGTAAATTGTTATTTTTAAATTATAAATAATAGTACAAGTGATAGGCGATATATTATAATAACAATACAATCTAAAAAAAAAGACTTATCCTCATTAATCTTTACAATCTACTATTATTGCGATACATTTGCAATTTAATATGGGGGCTAAAATCAAACTGTATACTTTAAAGAGCACCTCGGTTTCTCAACACCAAAATCCATTATATTACTCAAAATTCCTTATAAATAATTAACTGAAATAGAAATCGAACTCGTCTGTCTCTCATTAACATCCGTTACTGATAGGTAAATGGAATTGTTTGAGTTTTCTTGTTCTGTTTGAAATTTTTCAAGGCTAATTCACGTTTGTTTGGTTGAATTCAGTTGCAACCTTTAATTGAGCGGAGCAAATATTTTTGATTTATCATTTCACCAAATGATGGCACGTTCTGCTCTGTTGGTTAAATTTTAATATTATTTTTATCATGCTGTATTTAGTTAGTAAATATTTGGAAATACTTATTAGAAATACAGATTACCGGGCAATTTTAATTTTAAAATAAATGGTTTAGTTTTATTTTGTTTGAAATAATATTATCTGCAATGTTTTTATACATTTGACCTTTATTTTACCACTATCCGGTTAATAGATTGGCATTTTTATTCATTAACCCGTGACGTCCCGTTGTTGGGTTTTAGTGACCATCCCGGCGTTCTTTATGTCGGTGACACACATAACCGTCCTGCCCTCCCCTGGGCCTTTCGGTGTCTATAAAGTATTACCTACATTAAATAAAGAAACTTTGCTAAGTATTTTTTTTTTGAAGAAAATATGGAATGTGTCATACCAAGGTGGAGCTGGGTTGGACATATCAGTGATACATGTATAAAATTTTTGAATAAATTTTGGATCAAACATTCATCGACCCAGGCAGGACTCGAACTTGCAACATCCGGAAAACCATTCCGTCGCTCTGCCAATTGAGCTAGCATGTCAATACCCTCATCGATTAATCTTGCATTTTCAGGACAAAGGCGACATCTATTGAGCTTCTTTACAGAATTCTTACAAACGTCACTGCCAGTGTTGATGGATGTTTCATTTTATATTTATTTAAAATCATAAGCTTAATAAAAAGTTGATTATACATATAAGCCTTAAATGCAATATAAATTCTGAGGAAAAAGCTGAAAGTAACGAAAAGAGTACATAGTTTGGTTGATTATAAAAAATATCGCAAACCGTAACTGTCTGCTGCTATGAGACTTAGATGACTGAAACTTATGTTATGTTATTTTCAAATAGCTTTCTGTTCAAAAATTATATATTTGCGTGAGTGTGTGTAACTGTAATTAAAATTCATGTGTTTGTGTGTGTGTAGCTGATTGCAGAAATCTGTGAGCTGTTAGATGCGGTTAGTTAGGCTTTGTTAGCTTTAGTGTATGCTTACAGTATACATATAATACTGTAAGCATACATAGACAGTATATACTGAGGTGGTTATAATTAAGATCTGGTCTCATATCAGATTGAGGGAGGCTGAATATATGAGAGGATGCATTTAGTCAAATAACATCTAATATATATTTTTTTTATTTGGATATTATATATTCTTTGAATCACGTATTTAATGACATTCTTTTAACCAAATTTTACGCAACAAAACTCTGAGTTCTATTAAAAAAAAAGTGTACGAACGTCTTCTTTCTTCTCGATTCCCTCAAAACGTTAATTACCGTTTTTCTTCTCAATTTCTCTTCCGTGCGATGGAAAATAAGATAACTTTTCGAAATATTTAACTTTAGAATGGTTTTATTTTCAAATATGAACTTACTAACTTAGGTTATTATTAAAGTAAATAAATAATACAAATACAAAAAACTGTTTTCAAATATATCTACTATGGTACTTAATTAAACATGTTTAAACCCAAACCAAACAATGATTAACAGATATTACAAATGTCAATTTCGAAAATAACCTACAGTCACGCCAAATTTCATCCAAATCCGTCTAGATTTTTTCGTAATGCACAAATAGTCAAACAGATAAAGAGACAGAAATTAAAAAAATATAATTATTACGTACGAAACACGTATCAGTTACTTATAATATATAATATACAGACATTATTCTTATATATCTATAACAAACCTCGTCGTAACGAAAATATAACTTCACCAACAATGACATATTTTGGACTCAAATTAAATAATAATTTGTTCGTCAACGTCGTTGCAAAATATCTTAGACAGTTTTATTATTTGAATATTTATAACTTCTTTTGAGTTTTGTTTGAATAATTTAAATGCGTTGAATTATTGTAATTTTTCAAATATACGTCACATACTAGTAAATACTACCTGGTATGCCTGTACTAATATTTTTTGTTAATAAATCATAAATCCACTTCCTAAATATTGAATATTTAATACCTAACTTGATAGTTATGGATAGACAATGTAATTTCTAAATATTATAGTTATATTTGAAAAAAGTTTAGTAAAAATTGATTTTTTTAACATCCTTAATATAACAGAATAATAATTAATGCTATTATTTCAAGTAAGAACAAACAATTGTGTTTGTTGTTGATTTTCAAACATTTCAACATATATTTCAATTTCTTTTGGGTATTAAAGCAATTAGTTTGAAATTGAATGACTATTGGGAATATTCAGGGAAATAGGTGTGTGAAAAGCTATAGTAGAGTTAATAATAAACATTTAAAGTAATATATAAACATTTCTTGCGTCTTGATTATCTGTATCAAAGTTAATCCGATATTAAACAATTTGGATCTAATTAAGTGCTAGCTTAACTGTGAGCTTAGCTTAAGATTGTGCTAAACGTATAGGATTGTGGGATTACCACCAATCTTGTGGCTATACAAAATAATACAATGAATTAACCTCAGGAATAAATATCACATACATTGCAAAGGTTACATATGTTAGAGGTAGTTTGATTGTAATATATTAATAGTATATTATGAGTTGAAATGCGTGTTGTAAAGTTTTACGTAAAGCAGCGACTCTCTTATATCCGTGACTTGATGCGCGCTGGAATGAGCACAATATTGCGACATTTGATGTACACGCGACCAGACATTCTGACATACGTATTTATAATTATTTTTATTTACCTTTTTATTTTATTTTTTTGTAAAAAGCGAACTTAATGCCAAGTGAGTGCCAAAAATAATATATATAGGTATAATAAATGCTATTTATTAAGACAAGACTATGCAATCATTCCGTTTTAATTGAACTTAAAGAACCTTTGTTCCGATTTAACAAAAACTTTGTTACTGAATTATGTCGTCAAAATTGCTTCATGAAATCTTTAATATTTAAATAAATAGTTTATTTAAATGGAATGTATTTATGTATGTATGTAATTATATTTAATATACTGCTTCTTTACATACATATAAATATATAATATGAGATCATCTCGCTGTCCGTGTGTATTCGTCAAAGCCTCCCCGAGTGGTTCATTATTGTTTAAAGTCGAACGAATCCATGCGGTACAAAGCGTTGGATTTCAACTTGTTTCAAGCTAAACTTCAACAATAATAGTAGTTTTTATTGAGCCATGTTTGTGTATTGTGATTTTGATACACATTTGGTACCATGAACTGTATACTTAAGATACTTATTGAAAAAATAATAAAAACAAAGGGTTTTATTTATATTTACGCGGCCGTAATCACGTAGAATTATATCGGAATGTGTCCAACTAGTTTCGAACCCATTTGAGGTTTTTACCCATGAGCTCTAAGCGTGGCGGAGTCACGGCGTGAACTGTTCACGTTTAATTCTACATGAATAAAGCTGGGTAAATATAAATATAATAGTCATGGTTCACGTATGTTTAAATATAAAAATGAAAGGATTTTTAAAAGGTCACATTGTGGAATTTATTCAAATATTTGAGACACTTTTTCTTTTGATAAAAAATATACGAATTAGTATTATAATTAAAAAACTTTGATAAACTGACAATTAGGAGTTATATCTTATAAGATATCTTATATATATATATATATATATATATATATATACAATATATAGTTTATCATAGTTTTTAATTGTATATATTATCTTATAAATAACTGTATTCCGCAATTGTTTACAGGTAACTCAAACAGTGAAGTTCCTGAAATTGCCGCTGGCCTCACTTTGTACTGTTACATTATATGATATGTTGAATTCTGACACTGAAAAATTAATTACATTAACAGACCAGATCTAAAATGTCTTAAGATAAAATAAGAGCAATTTTAGGTAAAACTAATATAACAAAATATATTCCATAAGACAAATACAAGTAAATATATAATATATAATATATATCCAACCTGTTTCTTGGTATTGGAATTTTCTAAAAGACAAAGACAATACCTCGTCCTTGTCCTTCATCAGATTTCTCAGCACGCAGCGTCCCAATTTCATTTAGTTTATTTCATCTCCTGAACTATTTCGTTGAATTTGGTAATTGGTTACATAGTAGTTTTCTTTAATTAAAAATAGAACGACCTCAGTTTAGTTATTTGGACGCAATATTGATTAAGATTTTATCACGGTCATCTATAATATACTTTTACAAAAGAAAGACTTTGCCTATACTATCGAGAATTAAAAAAAAAATACATATTTTATTTATTGAATTTCAATAACACTCGTCTCTGGATACCGAATATTTGGAAATATTTTACTTAACTATGAAGATTGAAACCAAAGCAGACGTTTGCTACGGTTTGGTCAACACCCGGTACCAATTCACGCTCCATTCACTGACATGGTTTAAAGTTACAAAAAATGCATATATTTTAATTGTCATTTATAGGAAAAATATATTTTTTTTAAAATATAAATAGATTAACATTATGAATTTAATATTTTACTAACAAATTAAGATATTTGTCAGATTAAGAAATAATTAACTAACTTTTTAATGACTTTACCATAAAATGTGTAGACTTTATTAAGAATCTAATAAAAGAAATGAATTCGTATTTTTTCTATAAAAAAAGATAGATATTATAATTCAAAAGGTTAAGTTCAATATCAATATTGAAATGCAGATTCATTTTAATATTTTCATTAAAATGCATCAATACTTACTAAATTTGCTTCAATACTTGCTTAAATTTATATTAAATTTGTTCTTATCTTACCTAATTATTATATAAAAGTTTTTTTTTTAATATACTAAGGTATTTAGTTTTAAATTTGTCCTTCTTTAACCAGTTTGATGGCTTTCAAGATAAGCATTTTTGAGATGTTTGTACGTGAGAAAAGAAATTAGGTACTTTGTTATTTGGAAATTATATAAATCTGAAAATAATTTAAAAAATTATATAAATCTGAAAATAATTTAATGTGTTCCTTATAACGTTCTTTTTATTAATGGAAATCTTTTACGGTAGTCACAAAGCTGACGACTCAGGATGTTCGGGAACTGGCTTGTGACCGGCAGAAAACACCAGATTATCCAACTTAGCTTTTTCTTAAGTTTTTAACTTAACTTTATTTCATACTTATATCAGAGTCTTCGGTATCTTGCTAAAATTACTCTCTTATTCAAATTTCCCAATACCCTGGAATATATAAATATATATACCAGGGTATTCTTAAATAATTATTATATTGATATAAATATATCAATATAATAATTATTTAAAAATCAGATTTGAGTGTCAATGGATATAACTTAAAAAATACTGATTTAGATACAAATATTAATTGTAGGAGTTGAATGGAATTCCCAAAAATTCATGTTAATAGAGGCCACGTTATATACAATGTTTTTTTTTTAACATAAAATCTTGTTACTAACTTAAATTGTTTTGTATTTTAAAACAGAATTTTACCGAATTTTCCGAAAACATTTCATACTTACTTGTCATGTTTGTTTATGACCAGTAAAAATTAAAAGAGATTACAAACACTTATATAACTTTATTTACTTAACTATATATTAATATTATATAAATAAAAAACTAACTTCTTTTTCTTACTTCAGATAAAAGTTAGGTTCATTTAATAATGAATGTTAATTTAAGCGACGTCTGATGCAAAATATTGTCTCCTTGATGCATATTGATGGAAAAAACTTTGATTATTAAAGATCTCGGTTCATGATTGACTTATCAGTGTGATAGCGTTTTATGAAATATGCATATTTTTTATAAACTTTATTAGTTTCTTATAAATATTTTTGCTTACATAATTTTAAGTAAATTTAGTATGAAAAATTCATAACACAGCTTGAACCTGCGACTTCTTTTCGTCCGTTCTTGTCACTCTACCAACTGAGGTACTGATTCCCTGCATCAGTGGAGGATATAGCAATATGATCAAAATATATTTATTATCAGGATGTATGCGTATAAATAAAAAATAAATAAGCTGAATATATGTATATTTTAAATATACCGTTTATTTCGAAGTAAATTATTTAATAATAAAAAATATTAACACCATTAACTTTGAATTAAATTACTAATAATTAAATGTTAAAGAGTTATAATTTAATAATAAATAACTTGGTGTATAACAGGTAATGTGTGGGTTTTATGTATATATATATTGGTTTATATCCTGGGGCAGACAAAGTCGATGGAAACAACTAGTCAAAGATAATGGCGACGTTAAGAAAAGCAATAAAATATATAGTAATTTCATTTCAGAAAATTAATATCAAAACCTCATATATATAGAAAAGTGCTGGAAAGTAAAATAACAGAGTTATCGAAAACATCTCGAACTTTATGAGATTTATTGTTTTATTGGATTTTACTAACTTTTATAGAAATAACTTTTAAATACGTCCTTACATTGCAACATTTTATTGTAACTTTTTAATATTGATAAATGTAAGTTTTGAGTTCGTTGTATCTCGACATTCACAATAGAATATAGTAAAATAAAATATTTATAAATTTGTAAATATTAGTAAAAAAGTCATGAAATACCTATCGTTGAAAAGTTGTATAAAAATTATATATAAATAATCACAATTTAAACTATATATTTAGTATCATAATAGTTTTTTTTTAATTGTACTATATTTGTAAATGTGTGGATTTATATATTTATTTAATACGATTCCTAAAGAAAACCTACAACAGATGAATTCATAAATAAAAAAAAAATAAACACCTATAAGATCATGCAAAATTTAAAAACTTAATCACTTTTATTTTAATAAAAGTATTTAAAATTATAATTTAGTAATTGTATCAAATTAATTAAATTAGATATATATTATTTTGATTATTATTTATTTTAGGAGTAGTTGCCAATTAAACATGTTTCGTCTGATAATGAGTGTTGCCTGTTGCAAATGCGATACCATCGTTCAGAAATGGCAACGGATGCAGGTGACTGACATACGGAGAGAAATTACGTCTCTATTCCCAAACACTATAAAATATAATATTAACAATAGCACACAAAATCTCGTAAAATAATAAAGTTTTAGTTTAATAACGTTTTGATTCTTTAGTAAATCTGTATAAAACTGGAAATGTAAACTGAAATGTTTCAATAAATCTTAACAAACATATGAAAACTCCATGGAGTCGGTCACTTAACAAAGTGGAATCAACTTTTATAGTTATGATGCCATTAGGTGTAACGTTGGAAACACTACTATTTGTTCTAGATACAAACTCGATTCTATTTTTTTAAATGGCGAATATATATATCAATGAAATTAGATCAACAAATAGACATTTAAAAAATATGTATATCTCTCATTATTTTTCCTTAATATACAAAGAACGTAACACTTTTATTATTTTCATACTAGTTTATCTGTGGGGGTTAATGTCGTAGATGCAAATATTACAGACTTTTTATGAATTTAAAAGATATAGCTTTTGCCAGGGGGTTCCCCTGGCAAAAGTGTAGGTTTGGTTTTATGTATATATACCTCCGAATTATCGATTAAGTAGTTAAGGCGTCAAAGCGTAACAAACAAACAAACCGCTATTTGCATCGATAATAATAGTTTAGTAAAAAAAAAACAAATGGTAACGATATTGGTTCCATGCATCGATGGAAATGTATTTTATTTGATCTATCACAGTTATGTCCACTGATATTACATACTAACATACTAACGTTGTATTCATTTAAATTTATATAATAAAACTAAGCAATTACTATTAAAAATTATTTCACAAAGAGAAAACTTCTTGAGTTGTCGAATTATTCATAGAAATGAACAGAAAATAAGGCTTTATTAGAGAATAAATCTTCATTATATAAATCATTATTTCTTATAGAATTTAACTCACAACACTAGCTCAGAATCATGAACCTTTACACCGAAAGGAACTTATGAAATAAAAATATTTTAATTATACTCACTGTTTTGAGTATTTTCTTAGAAAAAACAATTGCTTTTCATTTATTATTAAAGTTCATATTATACATTTTTTTATATCTCTTATTTCTTATTTCTTTGATTTCGACGCATTAGATTTAATTTTTCATTCATATTCGGTTAGAAAATAGCTTTTTGAGTTTTTTGACTTTCAGAGGAATTCAGGTAAAGTTTACAAAATTATTTAGAATATATAAAATATTTATTTTCTGCTTTTCTGAGATATAAATTTTGAAACTCTACATATTGATAAATGTATGTGATTTAAGTATTGATTATATATTTATACATAGCGAAAGCCTTAGAACTATATTTTTAACTAAGTTAATTAAAAAAATAACAATATATCAAATTCAATAAGATTCTCCTAGTTATAAAAATATAATGGGAAAATTACCTTTTTTTAATATTCTAATGGAATAACATTGTATACAAATTGTAACTTTAAAATAGCTTTGAGAGCTTTGCTAAAAATATATCCTTATCGATACAAAACTAATCACTATTGTAAATCTTATCTCGAGTACATCTTTCTGACAATTCATACACTATACTCTTATATTATCAAAAGATTGACGTAGATTATAACTCCCACGCAGATATTAAATTTGCCGTCATGACTAAAAAAACGTTCGATCTTAAGGCCGTTAATAGACAATTTTACAGAATACGGACATTACAATGAAATGAAAAACTTTTCTCGAAAGTTTTTGCCAGAAAGTAAATAATATCTTGTTAACCAAAAAGAATGCAATCGGTGCTTTAATGGTTTGCAAACTATTATGTAATAAAAGAAATGGGAAACTTTTGTTTAAAATATATAAATGAGAAAAATGATTGATTACAAAACTATTATATAAAAATATTTTAAGTACAGATAAAAATAGTTTCAAAATGTACTGAATGCAACACGTAGGCGAGCTGGCGACCCACGCGCGACGACCACGAGACGTGAACGTACTTACATTTATATGATATTTAAAAGCTTTGTATATTTTTAATAATAATATTAATAGCAGTAATAATACATATTTATTTGCACTAAATAGGGTGTGCTATAAGACTGAGATTTATTTTTTGCTTAATTCGCTTATTATTCTATGCTCACTTGCTTTATACAAAATATTAAAAAATTAAACATTTCCTAAATATTGTCAATATTAAATTATCTTACTTATATTACTCAATATTGATATTTAGACAAAGCATTTATCTGAATATTCATTTAGAACACACATATAAAGTTTGCTAATTCGTAAATATTTAAAATTCTTCGTTTAAATAATAAATATGGCGATGGTTGTATTTTTTCTGACAACTTATTAAATATTTTCATACACATACGATAACAGTATTGTTGGAGCAGCAAAGTTTTGTGTTTCTTTTCAAATACTATTCTTCGATGACGCCAAGTATTATTTTATCAAAAGTACAAAATATAGACGTAATAGTTACAATTCGTATACGAGGAATTACTCCATAAGTGGAGGTTCTTTATCGGTATTGATGCCGCGTAACTGTAATATGTTTTAAAGACGAATTATTGAATTCGTCGTAGACATGTTTTTCAAAGACATTTCATTTTCAATATTATTTATTCATCTTAATTCTAATTCATGTCAGTGCTATTTTTAGGTGTAATTAGTGTTGATGTCTCATATGAAAAAAATAGAAATATTGAAAATTTGATTATTTCTGACACATCATTAATATATAATAAGAATAGAAGCGGACCCAAAATGTTTCTTTGTGAAACTCTATTGACATTACATATAAAGTCTGAATTAAAATCTATAGCAATATTTATGATCTCAATGTTTTGTATTAGAACATATTGTATTCGGTTCTTTAATTTAATTTCTACTTTTTTAAATTTCTTAAGACATAAGTAAAATCAATGACATTTGTAAATAAAAAAATGAATACTACAACCTTTATACTTGCCTATGGGTGTAGTGGTTAGTTGACCTAACTGTTGTGGGTTCAATAATACAAAATGTTGTGGGTTCGATTCCAATACGACACAAATCTTTGTATAATCGACATATTGTTATTTTTACTCTGGGTGTCATTTGTGTCGTCATTATTTGTATTTGTGGAAACCCTCTCGATGGAGGGATTAATTATTCCCTAATTCGGAAGTTATTTCTTTTTAATTTTTAATAAAACATTGTTTCTATATTCAATTTCATAATTACGTTCTTTAATAAGTAAAGCTTCTGATTGATTTTTGCTTTACCCTTTTGTTCATTTTCAATAGTCTTATATCTGTTAAGATAAGTCATGAGCTTTATATGCAAAGCCTTTCGAAAAATACTCTTTATCTTTTTGATATGCGTTTGACGACAAATTTATTTGATGTAACTGACAAATTCCATTTTGAAAAGACGGTTTAATTAAATACGTCAAAACTGGTGTTACTGCCGCAAGCACTTCATTATTTACCTACCTTTGTACTAATATTATCAACATGCACGGCGTTTATGTTACTTAAGTATTATATTATAAATAAAGAATTAAATAAGATTAAGAATTATTGTTAAATGCATTTATTATTCGTAATTTGTTTTTTACATCTACAAAATAGTTACTTTATGGAGCTCTTCGCTTATTATTCTCTACTATGCTTTACATTTCTTTAAATAACAGAATTTTTATTATTGACTCACTTAACCTTCTGAGCGCAATACTTTTAAATTTTAGCATAGTTATAGTAAAAATAAATCATAGAACACTTGTAGGAAATGATTTTTAACTTGAATAGTCTTACAATTTGTTTTAAGGCTTTTGCTATCCATTTCGGATTTTTGTATTCTTTAGAATTGTTATTTTAATGAAAGAATATTAATGTTTGTATGTGAGACAACAGCTCATGAAAGTAAACACTTCATTAAGAGGTTACATAATCTCTATATCTTAATTTTCAATACTGTAATCTGTCTGGGTGCCGGGCCCATCGCGTTGCAGGGAGAAGAGTGCAAACAGCTCCTGGGACTCGCGACCCAAGTGTAGGTTTACGGGGCAATTTAAATGCGCATTAACGCTCACCTCAACTGGTTGCGTTCCTCTCCCTACAAAACCAAATCCGGAATGAACCTACCAATGCCAACATATACATGACGAGGACCCGTTATTAATTCTTTATTAATAAAAAAAAACTTATTTTTTTTCTTTAATTATTGACAAAGACATAAGCAATATACTTAATACCTTTGGTCAAGTGTGAGTCAGCGTGTGTATTTATTGGGTTCCACAGTATTTGACATGTCGTATTGTTTGTTTTTCGGAGTTTTCTAAGGCTGTTAATGGTTTGTTGGGATCACAGAACAGGGTTTTATTAACATCTTCACTTAACAGTAAAAGTGATGATAAAAATTGTAATGGCCGTTGGGACTTACATTTATTCTAGAATTGGAAGATTAAGTCACTAGTTTTTTGGGTAAAGGTTTACTTATAAAGGTTTACATTTGGGTAGAGGTTTACTTATATGAATACGTATACAAAGATAAGAAATAAAATTTCGAAGAAAAACGAATGGAAATAATCATGCACCTTCCCTTATACCAATTATTTTGGAGGTTTGACGTCAACCGTCCTTGTTAATACATGTTGGTGGGATTTCAGCAATCTGGTACCCAATTTTATTTTGTACCATAGCTGACATTTAGGGCACCATTGGGAAGATATGAGGCGATCCTATTCTATAGCTATAGCGAAAGACAATTCAAAATATGTCTGATAAAATATTAATCTAAAAATAAACATTCAACGTAGAAAAGAAGAGAAAACAATGTTATAATTTAAAGAACGAAAAAATCATGCATGACCACCAAAATAGAATTTCCAAAACACAAATCATTAAACAAACTTGTCAGTACATTAAAAACATTTCACTGATCCCCAAAAGTAATAAAATACAACTCAATACCAATGTTAATATATCTTCGTAATTGCATGCAATATTGTTCCAAGTGCAGATGTTGCTGCGGTCAGATGGAAAATATTCATTGTCTAATTTTCACTAAATGCTAAGTGCTGCTTGTATTTCTTTTACTTCTTATTTTCTATTTTGTTTATTAATAGTTTTATTTATTTATAATGCCCATATTAATGTCGTTTATTTTTATTAATTATCAAGTCGCTAGCTTATAGGAGAATTGCAGTTTATAAATAAATTGAACATAAATATATAAGAATAAATAAAAGAATAAATAAACTAATATTGATTTATAATAATATTTTTTTGTTTATTTATTTCAAGCGACACAGTCACATTTTGTTATCATATCATAGTCATGTATTAAAAAAAATCTATTAATTTATTTATTACATTTATTAGAAGTATTGTTAATAACAACATAAAAATGATTATAGGATTATTTAGGATATAATATTTTTAAATCACAATGAAATATACATAAAAATAATATTTTTAATAATTGTCACGTGTTCAGTACAAATGAATTATGATTTGAATAATATATAATATACAACTATAATTCTTACAATATTTTTAATTTGACTACTAGAACTAACAAATATTTTATTAAAAGTTAATAAAAGACTACTTCTTTTCAAGAATTCATTCTATTCCCGTTTCCAGTAGAGTTTATATTTACGTCACATATATTCACTCGTCTATGTCCTGTTGACATGGGAAATAACGTAACGAATGGAAAAAATCATTTTAAATTTCATTTTAAAACCAGTTTAAATTTATAATATGCTAGCTTCTGCTCTGGCTTCGCTCATTGTATATTTAATCTCATATAATTAAATTGTAAAATGTATATATACAGATATTAAAAATATATACTCGCTCATCACGGAAACACTGAAAGGTTACTGAAAGGTTTATAATGAAATTTGGTATAGATTTAGTATTATCCTATCTATTGACCGCTAACACAAGTTACGTTATACTCCGGAAAATTTTCTCCTTTGCACCAGAAAACAGAACAAGGTTTGCGCTATGATTACAATACACACAAAGTAATGAATGTATTTTAAAGAAATTTGGTGCTATATTGACCTATTATATAAGTCAATATGTAGATTTATTTTTTCAGACAATTCTTTCATTTTATCAAGTAGCTTGGGCTATAAATATAATAGAACTAAAAACAGTGAAGTAAATATTTTAAGTAATGAATGATCGCTTATGGCTTGAGACAAGCTACCATCAGCCAGATACTTTTATATTGGTTTTTAAACTTCGCAATTCTTGATTACTCTTAGAATTAGTCGGAAAAATTCCAAACTATTAGTTAAGCTCGAACACAGCTTTGCTCCTTTTTTGTCTTTAAACTAACAAACGTCACGAAACTAGAGCCTGGAACTCGTTTCTAAACGACCGCACGACGTTAATTATAAATAATTTACTAGCTTAGTCCTTGCTTTAACTCACGGACAAACAATTCACAATTCGGCCATAGTCCTTCTACACTCTGAGAAAAAATGTCTCTTTTTATCATTAACTTTTTTTAAGGTTGGTATCATCCTGTTAAGGTTGATAACCAGCTATCGGGCCATTAAATAAAATTATTTATCGCTGTTCTGAAACGCCATATCTGTAATCTGATTTATATGATATTTTTTTATAAAATATGCAAATATATTTGCAATTTATCTAGTATGTAATGAACAAAAAATAATTATCAATTTGTTTTTCTAAGTTTATCAAAGCACTTATTACATTCTTAAAGATTTATAAATTAATTGTAATAATAAAGTATGTACAAAAATATTACATATAATACAGAGTTTGTTTATTATTATTTTATATTATATGTCGTAAAGCGCTTAATCATAAGTACGCTAGGGCGTTTATTAGGCGCTCGTATGTCAACAGACGCTTATCGATAATTATATAAAATGACACAAAATTAATTTGGAAGCACCTTATAAATTACGCCCATATCAATATATGGTGTAGATAAAATTGTATTTCCATAGCAGGACCTTCTATAAACACCTAATATATAAGATAATATTGTTTGTCAGTTTGTGTGAATATGTAACGCTTTTAATTAATTATATTTAGCTTAAAATTATAATTTTTACTTTTCTTTTGATTTATTTTTAATTATATTGTTAAATTAAATTATATTTATATTTGTTTAAATTCGGCTTATTATATTTTTTAACTATAATATATAATATTATAGAATTAGATATTTGTATTTATCATACAAAGAATAAAATATCTAAGATAATGGCTTGTACATGTGAATTTTAACGTTCCGTGCAGCATTTATATATTTTAATATAATAAAAATTATCGAGATTATAAACGATAAATGTACACAAAAAACATATTTTACAAAAAAAATACATATATACTAAGTAACTGTATACTTCAAATTGTTAAATATATTATTTTATAATTAAGTTTAAAGATAAAAATAAATTTGTTTCTAGAAGAAAGAAAATAAAAAATCCTTTCTATTAATTTTGTTACTCAGGAAGCCTGAAAGTAAAGCTACGATAAACCAATGCTTAATTGTATAAAAAGCTTCATTAAAATCTTAATTAAAAAAGTTTACTTACCATTATAACAACTTATGTGTTTAATGTTGTATTTTATATATATGTTTTTACTATCTATTAATAATAATATGATTTTCATTATAAATAAAAATATCAAACAAAACAAGATAAAGCCAAGTATATATAACTTAGGTCTCTTCCAGGCAACTTCTAAAAAAATATATAGAACAACTATTCATTTATATTTTACTTCAATAAAGGAATACGTCTGCTGATAATAGTAACAATGGATAAGAAAAAAATATAAATATATTATCTAATAACCTAGCTAGAAGTTAAACACTTTACTAACCTGATTGAAATGCTTTTGTACAAACTTTTATGCTATAAATGATTATATTTCATGTTATAAAACTATTTCTTTACATGAAATTATTATTATTAACCATAAAATTTAATGGCAATATCAAACTATTTTAACATTAGTATAATTTGTTCGAACTTTATTTATTACTAACAGGCGACCCGAAATCCAATATTAAGCAACGTTTTCAGTATAAAAAAAAATGCTGAAATTTTACACAAATTTTAATTCCGTAGTGACTGAAAATAATTAATAATTAATGAAGTTATTAAAAAAAACTTTATAATGTTTCAAAAACGTAGGCTGTATCGTTCAACAAGTCGAGCCGCCCATGGGAGGTGCCTATATAAGCCAGGGCGCGCTGAAAGCTCGCAGTTAGCGACGCGCTGGGCTAAGCCACGTTTGTTGCAGACTACTCTCGCCAAGTAAGTCCGTTTTTTGTACTTTAGCTGTATTATTAAAATAATATTTAATCTTTCAAAAAATTTCGCAAAAGTATTTACAAAGTTTAACACTCTTTTTAAATTTTGATGATAATTTTCAAATTGTTGAAAACAAATTATAAATAAATTATCTGTAAAAAAAATATTTTATCTTTCCGGTAGATGTTGAAGTATTTTTTCGTGTTCCAATAACTTATGAAGTTATCAAACTTGTGGCCATTTTGAAGTTTTTGGAAAACCTTTTAAAAAGTTAACGGAAATGAGTGATACGTTAGGAGGATTTACGTCAAGATAATATAAGTATATAGCACGTCAAGAAATAAAAAATAAAAGTTTATTTTACTTGGAAAGTTTATTTTTGTTGTGATTTAATAAAATATAACTACAATCTTTCGAGAACTATACCAGTTACTTGAGCTGTCTCAGGAGTATAATTTTTAGTTTATATCAAGTTTATATGAAAGTTAGGATAAAATCTGAGACCCGCGTTAAGGTCTAACTGCATTAATTTTATTAAGCTATAAGTTACTTCAGTTAAACGTAATAACAATAAAAAACCAATTCAAACTAATATAAAACCAAGTTCAATTTATTTCCCTATTTTCACCATTAAATACAAAAATATATATATTTTTAACAAACCATACATTTTTTAATTGTTTGACCACAAACGTATCGTAAATAGTAACAAATATGCCTCTTTTAAAATTGTATTGTAGTATAAATTATTATTAAAATGATAAAAATAAAAACATGTAAGCGGAATTTATGATAAATTTATATAATTGAAATAGTACACCAATTATTTTTTATTTAAGTTAAATGCTGATATCGAGAAATAAATCGTGGATTTCTCAACATTGGACTCGTTAAAAATAACCATTTTTATTTGTTAAATCATCATCAAAAATTATTAAGCAAAAATACTTCATAAGTGTCTTAAAAAACATATTGATTTTGGTTTTAAATTCCGACCATAATAAACGCCGAAAAAGTCTGCCTGTACTAATAAATCAATATTTAAATTTAATTCTCTAGTGACGAGGTTTGGAAATTGTCCTCTAATGTTATTTGTTTTAGTTTTTAAAAAAAGAAATAAATCAATAAACGTTTATTATACAATTAAAAAAGAATAAATCAATAAACGTTTATTTTACAATTAATTTATTTTATATTTTTTCTAAAAAAAAAATACTTTACTGCTAAGTTATGACTGAATAAAGTTTTAAATAATATTTAATATAGAAGCGAGCTAACGAAAGTCTTACTAATATTATATTTTTAATCTGTTGGAATTTACCCAGTCTTATCTATATTTAGTATTAAAATATTAATACCGCAAATGTGTTTATTAAATGAGTATATATAACATATACATCCCCCAAAATAATAGAAATATAATATAAAGTTTTAAAGACTTCATGCAAAGTAATGAACGAACGTTTTAATTAATTTTGTTGTAATGATAGCCTATTGTGTCAACATGTAGAATACATATAGGCCTTTTTAATATAAGGGAATTTCTAATATCCGTGTGAAAACACAAAAAGTTCTATAATTGGTTTGGAATTTTACGGATTTTGTGAACTAATTATTATTATTTTCAACGCTTTAAAGTATTTTTATTAGCAGGATATTTTTAACATACGCGGGAAAATACAAAAAGTTTTACTATTGGTTTGAAATTTTACGGATTTTGTAAATAAGAAAAGTCGCAACACATGCCCTGAAAATAAAGATATTATTATTCTATTAGAGCAAATACCACTCACTGAATAATCCTGAAATCTCTGAAACCTCAAGGGGCCATGTCATACATTTTGCATGAAGGTTCCTTTTAGGTTAAGACGAGGCTTGCAAAATTTTATCATTCATTTAAATAGGGGGTGAAAGCTTATGAGGGAAACATTTTTTTTATAAAAAAAAACATTTAGACTTTTTTTTATTAAAAAAAAATATCCTGCGTAATAAAAGAATAGCGTGAGAATAGTGTTTAGTTTGAGTTTGAAAATAGTTTTTTATTTGTGGGTCGATGGTTTATAAATGTGAGCTAGTCTTGGTCTAAGATACTTCATCTCAGAAGACAGATTGGCAATTGGCTGTAGTTCAGTGATATTGATACTTTGACCGATGGCTAGATGAAGTTATAAATAAGATAAATATTTCGTTACTCATTTTCATAAAATTACTGTCAAGTAACTTTCTATGTTGTATTTTTTTTATTTACTATTCTAAAGTAAAACTGGATTTCGACAGAACAACATGTGGGTCATAATATAGCAAGTGGGAATCGAACCCACGACATTGAACACAGCTATCAGGGTCACTATTCTCTAACTTGTATATATTAAAAATGTATCTCTAAAGTCTTAATCTTATTAATCATTAGAAGAGTTAATAATTATATTTACATATTTCCTATAATATAAACAAAAACTGTTAGATTTTATTGATGGATAATTTGACTTTATAGCTTTAATGCAACTTACATAACAATCCAATAATATAAATTAATAAAAATTAATTCATAAAATATAATCATGAAGAATATAACATTATAAATTTAAAAGTGTATTTGTTTGTTCGACCTTCAAGAGGCATCGAAGCTTTCTAAAAGTTGAGTGTCAACCCAGAAATATTTGTTATAGCCACTTGAGCGAAGCCGCAGACAAAAGCCGATATACAGTGAAACAATTATAGTATTTATATTATGTAATTAAGTGCAATTTGATTTATTTTTTGTATAAAATAATTAAGAAAAGTTATTTTTGTCCTTGCCCCAGTAACACTCACCGTAGTCATTTAAATTTAATAAGTCTGATATACTTTTGCACAAAGTAGGTTATCTTTATTGTAAAAGGTAAAAGATATATTGATATAAAGATATAAGGAGGTGAATCGTGGAGAGATTTATTAAATTAAACAAACCAGATTTTTTACTCAAACTTGATATTAATAGAAATAAAAATGTTATGATATTTAACAAAATATAAGGCAAGTATATTATATTATCTTATTGTAATAAGTCAGAAGAAATACAGTGAACTGAACAAACACTACATAATAAACAATATTTTAATTAGAAAAGCAAAAACAAAATTTAATGAAAAATAACTCTTTCCGGTTCATGCCATTTTGTAATGGAACTTATTTAATATAGACTTTGTAAAACATCTCTCAGATACAATAAATGTTTCCACGCGAAAATACGTCAATAATTTGTTTGACAATTCCTGAAAAGTTTTGAATGTCGTTTTGTTAACGAGTTAATTATTAATGTTCGAAAATTCTAAATCCTAATGAAATAAATTTTAACTTAAACGAATTTGACAAATGTAATCAATCTTACAGGGACTTTGTTTGAATGTTTTTAAATTTGATCGGTTCATGTTTTAAGAAATCTGATTATTGTCGGATTCATCAAATTCATTCATTCAGTTATAATTTTTATTAATGATACGTATTGTTCCAGCTCTTTATTTATGACAATAATATAATCTGGTAATCGTGATAATAATTATATAATAAATATTATTACGACAAAATTTTATTCATATTTCTTACGGTTTATATTTAAGAAATGATGTAAAAAACTGAGAATACTACGTAAATACGTGAAGTAATATGTAAATGCCTCTCGTTCTAAATTAATAAAAATATATATGTGAAAAAAATTGGATAAGGTTTCCTTGCTGTAGTGACAAAAGATAATAGTAATAATAAATTATATATCTCGATAGGTTGGAATACCTAAAACTGCTGCTTTGCCTCCAAATTTTTATTTATTTATTTATTTAATCATTTATTCATTTATTTTTTATTTATAATTACATTTATAATTATTTAATTCGCTTTAATTCGCTTATTTCGCAGACATTTGTCTGCGAAACAAGTTAGTGTAGTTAGTTTAGTGTCTGGCCAATAAGATGCACACAGTTTACAACTATGCATTAAATTGCCATAGTTTAAAAAATATCCACCAGGCGTCGTGGGTAAATACATTAGTATGTATTGACTTTACGTAATAGCAATTAATTTCTATCGTTCTTGATTCACATATTGTTCCTGATTTTACATATCAATTGCCTTAATAACATGTTTCGTTTTGAATAATTGTATTTTCAAGCATAAATATTGATTATATAAATGAAATACTAATATTAAATAATATTACAAAAAAATAATTCAATAAATATTAAATAAATTGACAACATATATTTATAATGTATTTTTGTCCCTCTCTAATAAAAATTTGATTCATGAAATCTTCTAGAATCTTGAGTATACTTGGAATTCCAAGTGAAAAATGCCATTCGTGACGGGACATGAAAAGTATTTTGCATCTAAAATATAATACAATTAAAGAAAATATTTGTCATTTTCGTGATGAATTCAAATTTTATTTATTTTATTTCAAATGGAAAACGATAAACTTGCATTCGCCAAATCGTATACTAAAAGTGAGCTCGGTAAAATCAGCCTGCAACTTATAACAGTACAAAGTTTGTTTGTACGTTCGTAGCATAAATGAAAATGACTGAATATTGAAAATGCTTTCAGCAATATCTACGCTGAACGAAATAATTTTCACCAACCTTCCTGCTATGACGTATTATGATTTTTCAGTTTTATGAGCATGAAAAGATGTTTTGATTTTTTATCAATAATGAAAGGCGAGTCTTTCAGTCACGATTCCTTAGTTTCGGAGATAATTCAGGATGCTGTTGGAGTTATAAATAAAAGTATTCAAATAAAATCCATAAGTAATATTTTATTCTAATTTTGTATCAATTAAATGACTTCACTTCACAAAATGTTACCCTAAATCAGTTAATTACAACAAAAACTGAGTTTGAGAACAATTGTTTTACAGCTTTGTTCTTGTGCCAAAGTTTAAAGGACAAATGCAATACGTTACTTTTGTAATTAAATATATTCAAAAATATTTATAAGTATATTTATCATTGTCTCATAATAAAAACAGCTTTTAAAGTAATATGTTACAATGTATATTAGTATATTTTATAACTCATAAAAGTGATTTAGGAACAGACTTTCGCCTGGTTAGGTATTCGTAGCGGACTAACATTTTCTAGTAATAATTAAAAAAACACGGCTATGAATATTCAAAGGAATAATATTTTTTGAAATGAAAATTAATAATATATTTCTATCTCAAAAACTATTAAATGTAATGTTGGAATATTTTCACTTAATCTACCGTAAATCAAAATTTCTTTGAACGGTGAATTATTTTATCATAAATTATTATTTATGCCAGAAGCAAAATAAACATTTTAAAACAACAAACATATTTCCAAAACCTGTTCAACCTACAAACAAAATAGTGTTTTTTGTATTATTTTGTTTTATTAAAACAAAACGGCCTTTTTTGTGAAAAATGTAAATTCTTAAAATAAGTAAAACTATTGAATATAATTTAACAGGCTTATTGAAAACAAGACAAAAGATAGAATTACATAAAAAATATATAAATTCATGAGTCAAACGCGACAATGCTATTTTTAACTCAGATTATTTCATTTTTTTATTTTTATATATTTTAAATGATCAATTCTACGAAAAAAGTACTCAAAAATAAGTTGAATCAGATATAAATACATTTATTCGCAAATAAATATATCTGTCCTCTCTTTGTAAATAAAGTAACAATCGGTTATATCTGCCGTCTTTTCTTACATGTTAGTATTTTACGATAATACACAAAGAGGTAAATAGGAATAAGTAAAGAAGACTGAGATATTTATTTTCGATTATCGTTGTTTTATTTAAACGATCTTATCTTATCTTTTTGCTTACACGTAAGTTAATTTGTTTTCTTTTTATTATATATATTTATATATATTTGTGTAATCTGTGTAACATGTTCAATGATTTCTCAATTCGTAAATGAATTATAGGAATTTTCATTTAATAATTTCAAAGGTTTCTTTCCTTGTATTGTGTATTCATAACTGGCTTCCTTTGTAACTTATACTAAGGGAAGGGTTATTTTTGTCGTTTTACAAGAAAACGATTATATTTTTTTAGCCTTTATATTAAATATGGCCTTCTTATATATGTGAGAACGTGTAAGTTTTTCTGAAGGAAAACAAATCTGTCAGGTACATATATTGTTTATTTTATTTTTCTATCATAATATGTATTTGTTTAAATTATTATGAATTTATATATATGTAAGTGTTGGTATATTATTATTTATAGGATGCTTTTATTTACAAGAGCAATGAATCTAACTTTAAAATATAAAAACAACGATAATGTATTCTTGTTATTTGAACACAGACGGCACGTGTGGGACCTTTAAGAGTTATATTTAAAGCTTTAAGCAAAATAGTATTGTTGGGATGTTTTAAAAATATATATAATAATTAAAGAATGAAAATATATATATTACCATACTAAGGAATTTACAATTTATCTTACAATTAATCTTTTAAGTGAAAAGAAACCGATGCATGCTTATATTTCGTTGTATCATTTTTACCACTCGTTAGTTTCAAGTCGCGTGAACGCCATTGCTGTTTTATTATATGTAAAGATAAGTTATCTGTTCGCTGAATGCAGAATCTATCGCTTGAGTTCCGTTCCTCTCACATCCGACACTATTTCCGTCTTGCTTATTAAAGTTTTATTCGCAATGGCTTCTCTTGAATTTAATACATTTCAGCAGTAGCATTTTCTTTTACATATGAAAATTGTTTCCTTTATTGTTATTTTAATTAAGCATGTATTTTTAAGTTCTTGTGTTTGACCTTTCTGTGGACATTTTCGTGTCTAAACGACGGAGCTATTATTTTCCATCGATCATTTCTGAACAATCAGAACTGTTTAAAAGGTCTTTAAGAGCATTCAAATGGAACAATATAATATCACCAGAGCCCTCATTTATTTGTGAATATATAAAAAATGTACCAGATATACACAAAAGAAAATATATCATGATAAATGATATACCATTGAAAAAAAATTAAGGTCATCCTTTTGAAATATTTTATTATATTTTTGTTTTTTTTTGTAAAAGTTATACAATGAAAAATAAACTTAAAAAAAAATATTTACAGCTTTACATGGATACAGCCTCGAGTGAATCAAAAAATCTTTCAGAAAACGAAAATAAATATACTGAGATTATTTATGTGATGTAGATTACTACATCACATAAATAATCTCAGTATATTCAAAACCATTTTAAAAGCCTTAAAGCTTTCAATAAATAGACGTAAAGATAATTTTTACAGCGCCTGCTCTGATAAAAGTTTATGTGCTGTCGTCTGACGGACGGTCATACCTCCGCGTGGTTTATTATATCGTTTACTGCTAATAGGGTATGAAGCATTTTATGGCATTTCTAGATTTATAAAATACCAAGTTTATTTATGTAGTACGAGGCGAACAAAATTCCACCTTGTAGGGGGCGATTATGCTTTGGACATTTCAATTTAGGAGGAGCTTGAAAAGGCGTTTCGTCTCCGGGTTCTTATGACTTATGATTTAACCGTGGAATATAATTTAAGTTTTATTTATAACTTTTTCTCTGGAAGTTGACTTAATAAATAAAATAAATAAAAATAAAATAAAATAGCCTTTATTTCTTTAACATCTATTTATATAAATTTAATAAAGACATCGGCCTCCTTGTCAGGTTGTCCTAAGACTATTCCATTGGGATCTATCCCTGGCAGACTGTCTCCATTTTTTTAGGCAAGTTATGTTATGTTATTATTATTATAAAATCTTGAATAAAACAACGGATAGGAACAAATATATCTGTTAAACTGTTGTCAAATATATATATATGACCCATCACAGTTTCAGCCTCAGTGTAGCGGACATATTAGAAAGACAATTAAAACACATAAAAGAATTTTGGTATGAATGTACGTCGCGGAATAGGAAACTAAAGTAGGACACTAAAAATAAGTGTTTTTATTAAAGCTCGGATATAAGTATTACTTTCGGTACATCAAATAAATCTTAACATTTGCCTTATTTTCTAGACCAAATATAATTTCTTATATCCTTAATTTATCGTATTGAAATTTCCAATTTGATATTTCATCTCTTTGTTTGTTTCCTTTGAAGAGCTTTTAAGTGATTGCATTGCCTGAAAGTTTCAAAATTATAATATTACTAAGAATATAGAAAATTGCCACTTCAATTACTTAATATTAAATTTAACAAATATATCTTTTATAAAAATGTCAAAAGATAACATAAAATCTCCAGGATTCCTGCTCTATCTCTGATCTCAGTGATCCTCAAAGTTGTTTTGGTAAATCTCATATATTCCCAGACATTTTTGGTATTTGGTTTTCTAATTTTAAATTTTGATTTCTTTCTTGATATTATTCTATTTTACAATGTTGTCAACTTTGTAATTTTAACTGGATTTGTAATTATGATAAATGTAACTACATTTTTGTTACAAACATTTATATTTATATTTTTTGTGAATCGTGACTATAAAATATTTACCCGGCTGAATTCACGTGACACTAGTCAAGCACATTCCGAAATAAATCCACGTGAATACACCAGATAAATATATATAATTAAAAATACATACAAATAAATTATTTTATATTTTATATGAATTTTATATTTATAATGAATATATTTAAAGATATTATTTTATACAATTTTAAAATATTGCGTATTGAATAGCGTAAAAAGTTAAGACGAATCTTAAGACCAATCGCTTATCAAAAAATGGATACGGACCTGAATTAAAGTATTGTATTTGTATAATAATTATATTTTAATAATAAATGTATTATTTCGTAAATTATCATCCTTGATATAATATATTGAATAGTTTGAAAGTTCTTAAAAATTATGATTGAATAAGTATCGAATTTTAAAATAGTTTTTAATTGTTTAAAGACAATTCTAACATTAGTTCAAAATAAACATATGTTTATTAAAATACATTTCACATTTGTTTATACATTGTATTAGCTTTAATACTAACGATGTTAAGGTAAAAAGTCTTTATCCGTTTTTTAAATGAATTCATTTAAGCTTTAAGGTCTTAGTTTATCTGCATATTTTTACTTATATTAAAAGTAAACTTACCTTTTATGATCGCTTTATAAAATTATGAGAAATAATTGGATAATATTAAATAAGATAGAAGTTTATTTAAGCTTTTATACGTGTTTTAGGTTTTTTTTTCTTAACAGGGAATAAAAGTATATACAATGGTACTTTAGTTCATGTCGGCAAGCCACCGACGTCTATAAATTTTGCGAATGACATTTTGTCAGTCATTAAAAGTAACGAAGCCACAAAAAGGTATCGTTATTGTAGTAGATTTTATTGAACGTGTATTTTATATAGTTATGTTATATATATTCTTAATTATTCATTTATTATTTTTAAAATTATTCCGTGGAAGGGGAGTTTAAATAAAAGTATGAAACTTTAGTGAAGGGTAGCAACCGGTTGGAAAATAGTTGGAAAATTAAATAATAACATACTCTTTATAACAATTCTAATTTCTGAGCTCAGTAATTAACTGCTTTCAGCTTAATTAAATTACAATGAATTAAATTTTAACAATCATCAAGCTGCTTTTACAATATTTATTTGGGGGTGGTGAAATGTATCTGGCACATTGCAAGATTTGAAAATTCTTTTATATCGGTTGCCGTCCTGACGTGAACCGTTAATTCATGTTTATGGGATTTCACCACCTTTACGATAAGCTATGTAAAATGAAACCTATTTATTTATTTATTTATTTATTTATTTATTGTGTCTTAACCCGCTCTTACCATTGGTAAGGTACGGACGGTCTCACGATGCAAAAATTATTTAAATTTACACATAAAATAAAATATAATATAAAACTTACTCACCTGAAATAACACGTTAAAATTTGATGAAACAGAAAAAAAAATATAAGACTAAATAATACAAAAATAAGTGCGTTCTAAGATGAGTAAGCGATTTTGTAGAGCCGATAGAGCACGCAATTATGTGCTCGACTCGCATGGAACGTGCTTAACTTAAGACACACTAATTACATATAAACCGTAATTACAGACTTTCATACTTCCTTTTATATTAAAAAATATCTTCTAGACTCTGTCTGTGGATATATATAATACAAACAGAGGCCCAGATTTTTCTTATTCATCAAAATTAATGTTAATTAATAACATGAATAATTATCAAAAACAAATATATTAAATGCCTTCAATCTATCGAGTTTTTTCAGAATTGATATAATTACAGACAGCACATCTGATATGTATATAATATAAGAAATATACTTTTCATTTACTCTACATATTTTCTAACTAAGTACGTAATATAACGCCCACTATTTTAGATTGTCTCACGCCATCTGGACAACTCTTTGAAAGTCAAGCTCACATGCAACATGGCCGATGACGTCACTATCTAGTTTATCTCCCATTAATATGCAAATTGATGTTCCACGATGTATTAAAGATCACCTTCACACCTTAAATATATGAGCACTATATTTATAAAGATATTCCAGTTCCCGACTTTATATTAAAATAAATATTACTAACTTTAGCTTCTAACTTCGTTTGCGCTTTACCTATATAAAAACGCAGTATAGAGCTTTTAGATCTTCTTGGTGACTGTCCAAAAAATTGATTTACGGTTACAAACTTACACAACAACAAAACTGAATATAATTTTCGGGAATGGCTGACTTCCATACAACCTTTCAAGCTTTTAGGTATTTTTTTAGAATATATTTTCCCTAATATCTACATAAAATGAAGTCTAGTGCATAATTGAAGTTCCTAGATCCAGCAGTTTAGATTCCGGCTGATATTCTGTCAGTCAGGGGTAAGAAAATATTTCCATTTACTGAAGAGTATTGTGATTCTAGGTAATATTTGTTATTTTGTTTAAAAATATAATAATGAATGGATACATTTTTATATTTTTTCCATTTGTGATTATAAGTAATGAACAATAAACATTAGGAAAGATAACGGAATCTTATTTGGCTAGTTACCAAAGCATAATTAAATATATGTTCTGCTTAAAAGTAAATAACTTTTATTTTTCTTTGAAGTTAAAACTAATCAAGGGTTCGGCAAAAACTTTTAAGTTACTTTTTTTACTTGTCTTTGAATTAACTTGTTTTATTTACTATATAGTATGTGAATTTAGAAATATATATTTATATATGTTCGATCATTCTAAAAACAATACAAATAGTTTAATTTAAATCTAAAATCAGCCTCATTAATAGAAAACATTTCTGTGACAAACATTTCTCATCTTTTGATTCCGAAAATGGGAACTAGACTTGTAAATCTTAAAAGCAGAGTTAAGATATGTAACCTGCCAATTTGCCGCTTGGGATGTGAGATGAGGGTGGGACACCCTACTTATACTACACCCTATTTAGCCTACATCCTATTTTGAATAATGCATTGGTTATACCCGATTACAAGGATCTTATTATAGAATTACTTCCATATTTTGTCACAAGTTTATTATTAATTTGATAACCGGAGACATGTTTGAATTAATACTATTAAGTGTTGTTATATGTGTTCCAGTTGAACGCAAATATGCTTTGTTTTTCTACTTTAAATAATTGAATTTTTAATACAAGAACGAGTGGACAGAATTTCATTAGTAGCGATGGTTTAATATTATTAGAATATTGTTTTTGTATGGCATTCTTAATTTATAATACTTTTAATAACTTACGAGATACTTAATAAGTTTGGTGAATATTGAGATATTTTATTGAATATGAAGTTGTTTTGTTGAAAAATATTTCGCAATTACTTTTACAAAATTGATTTGTCCTCAGATTCTTTGTCTTCTCGTCACTTTTAGTTTATTATGTAATAAACCTGAAAGCCAATTTAATAAAAGTTTTTGTTGATCGTGTTTCGTTCCTGAATTGAATAATTTGTAAAGATTTTTGTTTATTTAAATCTTAACTAAATTCTTATTCATGATAAAAAATAAATATTTTATTTCTCTTAATATAAACGCAATTAAGAGTTTTGTAGAGACTTAGACAAATCTTAATCTTAGCAAAATTCTTCATATAAAGTCAACGCTAGGCTCATTCTCATTAAATTTATTTGTCTAAGAACCATTGAAGTATCTCGTAGTTCGAATACAAATGTAATAGTTTGACCGTAATAAAACAGAAACTCCGACCACTGTCGACATTTCAGTGAACTCACGCATCATCTCATTGTACATTAAAATAAATTACTCAAATTGATATTCGGATCTTATATGCTTGTAACAATATTACATTTAAATAAAAAAAGGATCGAATGAATATATCAATTCAGACGGCTTTTGATTCCAATTGTCAAAGATAATATTTTTTTTTTGTCATCTTTGTACAGTGTGATATTTCCCAATACAATAATATCAGCCAAAAGCTTAATAAATGCAAATAATATTGCATTTTCGAAATCTCTCTGAATGACAAAACATGTCACAAGTCAAAACAATATAATGGAAACAGGACAAATATATATATATATATATATTTTTGACACGTTCATAATAAAATATATATGTATAATTATAATATATGACAGTAGTAATACTTGATTATAACATTAAAATGTAACTCATACCATTAGCAATGAAAATAAAAGATACTTTAAAATTTTTATCGTCATATTTTTTTTTAACAGCGTTTAAATGTAAAGAAGATATTTATACGGATGCAAGTGTTAGCAAACCCGCCATTTTACAATATTCTTATTATAAAATTGCACAGATATAGCTTTAAGCGATATTTTCTAGAAAGAGGAGAAAATTTTCTATATTATTTTAACTGTGACGGGTACAAGTTTATATATTTTTATTATTGCTTTTATTATTATTTTTTTTCTTATTTACCATTATTTTGGGCAATACAAAGAATTTACACTCGTAAAATTCCCAAACTAACCCATGCCTAAACAATCATACGGGCATAAAACTTTACATCAAACAAAACTTATTGGAGGGACTTTCGAAGTCATGAATATATTACATTTAAGGTTTTTCATCAAGCACGCAATGTTAACTCTTATTATTTTCGAAATAAATAAAAAAAACGTATCTACATAATATTATTTTAAATGTTTAATTAATTTTCCATCAGATCATGTTAAGTGTAGGTAAAGCACTGGCGTTATTATTCTTTGTATTTGCGTTCGTTTAAACTTTTAAAAAGCAATTAAGATGCATATTTTGAAAGAGAAATATAAAACTTTATTATACAGCCACATTATAATATTAATTAGATTTAACTTTAGCTGTCTTCGTATGCATTTAAAAGACTTGATTTGATGGCAATTTTTTTGTAAATATCAGATTGACACTCACTCACTCGAAGATTAAAACGGTCATAATATCATTAAATATTTATATGATAACTTTTAACTTATCTCTTAATTAAGTTATATGTTAAAATTGTCATATTGTAATATATTACTTTAAGTTATAATTATTAATTTCCCAAAACTATAATGAAAAGACAAAGTAATTTAATCCTCCCTATACAGCGTTGTTTAAACTTGTAAATTAATTGCCATATTTTTGTACGGCCCGTGTCCACCGGGACTGACCCACAGTTGGCTTTCCCTGGTTTCACTTGAATTATATATGCTATGGAAACTAAGAACATGCGACAATGAATATTAATTAAATATTCATAGTTTTTTTTCTTGTAACTTTCTTTATTTTTCTTTGTTTTGAAAAAAATAAAATAAAGCTACATCTCTAAGGAATAATGATTTAAATAATTTTCGTATAACAATTAAAAACAAATGAATAATCTCTATCTTCTTACATTTCTTGTACTAAGGGTGTGCTTTTAATAATATTTTTAATGTTTATTTAAATATCTTGGATTTTTTTCTTTTATTTTATTCTAATTTTAAATTGAAAGTTAGAGAACAATAAAATCTAAATTTATTTTTTTCTATTAATTATTATTATGATGCAAGATTTTTAATTTAAGATATTTGTTTGCTATTTACTGTCTAGAATGACTTTTATTTTAGTTCTGAAACTTTATTTCGAATTTGAGTTTCTAGACAACTTTAAAATGTAGCGAGGCTCCTTTGGTGTAAAATCCGCTTCCGCTTCAAGTTTATTGTTTATATGAATTGTGTAAGCAAGATATAGTTAAAATATCATTTACACAAAAGTGCGATTTTCTATGGCCATGTTTCTCTGATCTATGGCAATAACTGTTCCAACTTTATCAATGTAACTTATCAATGGAGGTATTTTTTGTAAGGAACTTTTAGCTGCTTGAGAAACAGCTGCAGACTTACAAAATAGCAGCTACAATTAAGCCATCATTCTTTATTCACTAACAAGTAATTACAGCATTTCAAAATGGAAGCTAATTCTTTTATAATTGCAGATCATCCTGCAAAGTTGTGTGGTGTATCGTAGCACGCTACGAGGATGAAACTGACGTAGCATAATAATGCTACGTACTATTTTAAACATGACGTAGCGCTACTACGTACTCATAGCAGCTCTACGTCATGTTTAAAATAGACTACTGTACTAATATTTTTGTTAGTTGAAAAAAATATTTATATAATATCAATATTTTAGCTTTTATATTATATTGATTATTAAAATATAGATGTAAAAATATATATGTATTTTATATATATGTAAAAGAAAGTCAAGAGACACTCAACCTTAACAAATACGATTTATATAATTGAATAGACAAATATTTGACAATTTATTTATATAAATAAAATACCTCTTCAGTTTCACAATTCACTGAAGGGTCATTATCGAAATACAGGGTCTATTCAGACATTTATAAAAAAACAATTTAATGAACCATATATTATTCTTTTAAGGGTTGAATATCTATTGAAAAGGAAGAGATTCATTCAGTAATATTGATATTTTTTATTGAATAATGCTGTATAATATTGTTTTAATGACATTAGCATAGAGTGTGAAGTAAGATATATTCTGGCAGTACATAGCCCCGATAACAAACACTATTCTGACATAGGAATCTATTTAAACAAAATGACATACGTATCAAAACACTCAAACATTAAATAAAATCAACACATATATTATCATGAATAGTAATAATTCAATCTAAATATTATATAGTTTGTAATTGGATGAACAGCGATCTCTAATATGATAACTTAACTAGTTAGAAACGTGACAATGACAAAATACTAACCCGTTCTCGACACTACTCGCGAAGTTGAACGACGTTATACCCAATCCAAACTACTCGCGATGATACGCCTCCAGAGTTGTGTGTGCCGGTATGTGATTCAAGTTATAATTAATGCGTGGGACACGATTATGAGTAAAAACCGACAACAAATGGAATTTGCCCGAGGTAAAGTTTACCGAGGTAAGCCGAAGTGCACTTTCCTATTCGTCTAACATCATAACTTCGCGAGTAGTGTGGAGGAGGGGTAACACCTACTATTCATACCTAAAATATCTAAATTAAATCTAACAAAGGTGAAAGAACGTTCTTGCATATAATTATCTACATATAGTAAAGTCTCAATATAATAGTGTGTCTGTTTCACAGTAATTAATGAAAATAATACTACAGTTAAAATAAATAGAAACATCATAGAAGTTACGATGTTATTACGGAATTTGTTATTTTTTCTGACGGCGGCGTAATAGAGCTATATTTGCAGAGATGAATTCATTAATTATAATTACGTTTTAATTAGTTAATAATATAAAATATTAAATATAGTTAATAATATAAAAACATAAATATAGTTAATAATATAAAAACGTTCGGAGTCTAACCTATTTTGGAAATACGACGTCACACTCAAAAACTATATTCTGCCTAAAAGCGTACTGGTCTCTGTTGGTTTACTATTCAAATAGATTATTGTTGCTAACACAATTTTAGTTTATAATTCGTTTAAAAGATATAGAACATATCTTGCTTAAAATAAGGTATATACGAATACGTACGGGTGCTGGGTCATACCAACTGACTACGATTTTGGCCGAGTCAAATTAATTTTTTTCGTCTTTATTATAAGAGTTAACTGAGTTATATTACTTTCATAAAATAAATAATTAAATAAAAAAAAATAAGGAAATAAAATATAAAAGAATATATTATCTTGGAGAATCTACGTCGGAACAGAAACCGATGTTCAAATACCCATTTTTTCAAGGTTTGGGCAGCGCGTTGTAAGATCGGTAAGTCAGATGAGGTATCTTTGTATCTATAGATTTAATTTATTAGATACGGTATCTAGAGCTGAACTTGAAATAGGTCATCGTCTATCTTAAAACTGGCATAAAGGTAATAAATATCGCTAGCTACCAGTGAGATACCTACAAAGCTATTGACAAGCTTATTACCGAGCTATTGTTCCGCCCAGCCTGTACAAATATATGTATTGTGACTGTATGTAAACTGTCCGTTGCATTGCTGTTTAAAATAAATCTGTCATAATATATATAATAGATTACCGAATCGGAATTTCTCGTAATATATTTATTCTTCAGACAATATCGTGAAACCAGTTTTAATTTTAAGTAAAGAACATTTATTTAAGGATAATGAAATGTTTAGAAATTCTTCTTTACAATATTTAAAATTTACAATGAACGCAAACAATAGACATTATTGAGTTTAATTATACTATATAATCTTGATCCTTTGTTTATACTGAATTGACTTATAAATTGTTGGTTTGTTTATCAATATTATTAATCTGTTATATTTTTTACAGGTCATTTTAGTGTTAAAAGTATGTATATCTTAATAAGTCAGTATACAGCTATGACGCTTCATTATTCTGGTTTATTTAAATTTTACGTCTGTTTTATCGATGCGACGGCGGCGGCCGTTATGGGTATTTAAAAAATACTTGATAACGTGATTAAGAAAATATAAAATTGTATACAGTAACACAACATTGTACGGGAAAGTATTTTAAATATACAATGTAATTTTTTTACATTAACACTGATCTAAGCACTAACCGTATATCAAGAATCTAATTTATAAATAACTGTGTTTTAAAATTTGAAATGACGAATCAAGGTTTTCTTTATTATTTTTTTTTATTTTTTTTTTTTTATTTTTCCCAAACACAGAGAACAACAAAATTATACAACAATTTACAACACATTTAAAAAAATAGTGCAGGAACAGGAGTCCAAACTAGGTAGGCCCTGTGATATGGATCTCCTGGTTTCCCTTACCCTCTAGAGTCTAGACATTAACAAAATAAAATGACATAATATTGTGTTTGAAACAGTAATAATAATAAAAAAAAGACGAAGAAATATAATAAAATTACAAAAAAAAACACAATAAAAAACAACATAACAAAAATGCTTATTTATTCAATTTGGAATACATTAAGATAACTTCGAGAGGTATTGAAAGGTGTGTATAAATGTGAAGAATGCATTACGCATCTATGAAAGATTAATTAAGTGTAACTTGAGTGCAGGAGTTTCTCAGTTTTCTCGTAATTAAGACCCAATAGCCATTTCGTTATAGATCTTTTTATTTGTCGCCTCGTGTAAGAATTAATAGAAAACAGCTTATTTGCGTGATTATATAGTTTCGGGCCTTGGAAATCCGAAAATTTTTGACCGAATCTAGTGCCTGATCGTGGAATATTAAATGTTATGTAATTTCTTCTCTTTTGAGATTCCAGATACTTAGGATAATCTTTTTTATATTTATGCTGCTTAAGGATCGTAAAAAGAATAAATAATTGTCTAACAGAAAGAACATTAGTGGTTTTATATAAATCTTCAGTTAGATACAGACGTGGTTTAGAAAAACAAATTTTTAATATTAACCTTTGAGTTCTTTCTAAATGTAGCATGTACGTCTTTGCTGCTCCACCCCATGAGGTAACACAGTAAGATAAAAGTGACTGTACTAAAGAAGTATACACAGTTTTGAGCACATCCCTATCAGCTACATGGCTCAGTTGCTTAAAAATGTAGGAGAGCTTACGTACTCGATTAGAGAGGTTATTAATATGCTCCGCGAACGAAAGGTTTTTATCAATTGTAACACCAAGATACCTAACACTATCAGTTTGCTGCAGAACAGGACAGTCACAAACAAAACTATTGCGAGAAAAACAAGAATGTGCTGAAAGTTGCAAGTTAGCGTTATCAGTGTGAGAATTGTTACGTATGGAAAATGAAATATACTTGGTTTTAGTGGCATTTAAAGTTAAAGAATTTGAGGCTAGCCATCTACACACAGTGTTAAATCCTCTCTGAGCAATTGAATAGGTGCTTTCCCAGGTATCACCATAGAAAATTAACGCAGTATCATCAGCATAAGAAACTATTCTGCAGTTTTCAAGGTCAAGTTCACACAGATCGTTTATATAAATTAAAAATAGTGTTGGCCCTAGTATGCTACCCTGTGGCACTCCAAAATGTGTAGGGAATTCCTCACTTATATATTCACCAATCTTGACTCTTTGAGTGCGATTGCTAATGTAATCTTTAAATAGATTCAACTGGACATCTCTTACACCAAAAGTTTCAAGTTTAGATATTAGAATCGGGTGAGACACAGTATCAAAAGCTTTTGCAAGGTCTAGGAAAATAGTGATACATTTCTTTTTGTTACTTAATTTATTGACTATAAAATTAGTTAAGATACTGACAGCGTCTTCAGTAGATTTACCTGGTCTGAAACCAAATTGTGCTTTGGATAGTAAACATTTTTTTTCAAGATAGTTCACTAATCTGGTGTTTATAATTTTTTCTAAAATTTTTGACATTGCGGGCAATATAGAAATGGGTCTATAGTTGTCTATACAGTCTCTAATCCCACTCTTGAGAATAGGAATAACTATAGATTTTTTAAAAGCTTTAGGGAAAATGCCAGTATTCAGACACCGATTAAATAAGCTGGTCAGGGACCATACAATATGGTTTTTTGTTAGTTTTAAGACCTTTGCTGGAATAGAGTCCCATCCCTGACTATTTGATTTTATAGCAGTTATGATACGTTCAATCTCAGAATAGTCTGTGTCCAGTAATACAAACGAAGAAACGGAAATATTTTTTCTAATAATATGTTTGGTGTCCGTAAAGTTGGGTTTGGGTATTTTTAGAGCTAAATTTGATCCAATATTGGCAAAGTAGTTATTTATATAGTTAACAGATTCCTTAGGGCTAATGTCACAATTTAGTAGTTCTTTGGCAATTGGATTATTCATTTTGCGATGTGTGATGTCATTAATTACAGACCAGAGGCTTTTCGTGCTATTTCTAGCTTTAAGTACTTCTTCTCTCTCATATTGTCTTTTACATTTTTTTAGTATGTTATTACAAAAATTCCTATACCTTCTGTAAATAATTCTGAGGGTTACATTTTCTGAAAACTTTTTGAGTTTTAAATGCATCCTATCCCTATTCCTTATGCACCTCAATAGACCAACTGTAATCCAGGGTTTTAAAGTTAGTTTACTATTTGGAATTTTTAAATGAATAGTATTACTTAAAATAGCATTTTGTAAGTGTGTTATAATTTTGTCAGTTGCTAGGTTAAGGTCAACAATACTATTAATAGGACCAAAATCTACTTTACTAATGTCTTCAGCTACGTTACTATAATCAATTTTCCGTATAATACGATAATTGTTTAAAGTATTTTGTAAAAAAATTGTTTCGATACATAGAAGAGTAGCATTATGATCTGTGACCGTTGAGCTTAAATGAAAAGTTAGAGTATTTAGTTTAGTTTTTATTATAGTATGGTCTATACAGCTACTGCCTCTAGTTGGAAAATTATGAGCTGGAATTAAGCCATAGTATGCGAGAGTATCGAGATATTGGTTTGTCACTAAATCTGAATCACGAATATTTATGTTAATATCACCTACAATAATAATATTTCTATAAGAAGACAAACTGGCAAGTAACGTTGCAAGAGTTGTAATAAAGTTGTCAGTATTTTTAAAACAAGGTGGTCGATATATTGCTAAAACTACTATATTATTTTTTGGGAACTGAATCAAAAGACAGTTTGAATCTGACATTTGGGGTTCCTTAATAATACATTTCAATCCTTCTTTGATATATACGACTACACCGTCACTTTTATTATATTGTTGCGTTGTGCTGTAGCTGAAATAACCCGGTATCAGAGGTATATTCTGAACGAAAGAGAGCCAGCACTCAGATAGCACTATAACATCACATTGTATTTGCAATCTATTAAGTAAGGTAGATAGACCATTGAAATTTTTATTTAAGCTACGAATATTTTGTTGTAGAATTTTTAAATGCATTGTTTGATCTCGAATTATTTTTAAGCAATGTTCCGGTTCACAGACGAGACGTTCAGTTATCCTAAAGTTGTCTATATTTTTTATTAACAAGTTAACATCAGCGAATTTAGAAATGAATGATAATGAGTAGGACTAGTACAAAAACCGAAAAAATTTAACAATACAGCATGTCTTGTATTACATTGATTTACAAAATAACAGCGTTGAAAATAAATTACATGAATTCCTGCAAGCAAGTGGGCTATGTTTATTATAGAATTGTGTAGAATTGATTGAACGTAGAAAAAGTTTTTTAAATGTACCGGTATTGAACTTAAGCAAAATAAGCATATTTCACAAACATTGTAATAAGTAAATAAATAAAGATATTGTAATAAGCAGTTAAGCATTAAACAAAAAAATACATAGAAATGACAAAACACACAAAATTTAAACAAAAATAAAAAATCTAGTCATTTTTTAGATTTTAGATTGAATAAATCTTCTTCGCTTTTAAGCCGAACCACTGGATCGCCTTCTTTAAGACGTAAGTAAATCCCGCCAGGCGTAGCCCAGCAATACTTAAAACCATTTGAGATTGCGTAGTCTTTTGCAAGGAAATGTAACCTTTTAATCCTAGGGGCAAGATAATCAGAAAGGTATACCTGTGATCGCGGGCCTTCAATATTTAATGTTAATGTGCTAAATTGTAGTTCCTTACTGTTCTTATTGTATAACTTATATGAGTTAAGTACCCTATTTTTCAGTGAAGTAGATACAAAATCAATAAGGATAGGCTTTTTTTCCGATTTTGAAAACCCCCTGTAAACTTGACGCACATCTGTTGGTTGTATTTGGATATTTAAGGCAGCACCCAGGTTCATAACTTGTATTTACTTGTTGTTTATAACTGTATTTAAGGTGGACTGGAAAAATATATTATAACGCATAAAAAAAAATCTAGGCGGTAACGGCTAGAAAAGGTTTTTAAATTAAAGGCAAGCGTAAAGCTAGGTTATAATAAAAATAAACGGGTACCATTTTAAATCTTTTCATTCCCTAAGCTATATTTCGCCATATAAACGGCATTACCTATGAAATCCCAAATCTAAGTAAGCGTAATAATTTCGGTAAGGTTACAGGTAATAAATATCAATGGAACCATGACACGCTTATAAGTCTTGCTTAACTTGACTTCACCTGGGATCATGGCTTGGAGGCGTATAATAACGACACGGCTATTATTATAAATATATACAATTATTTATATTATACTCAACAATTATGAAGTATGAAAATGTAATGATTACATTACAAATTGGATATGGAAAACCAATAGACGTTAAAACTGAAATGCGACAATGAAAAGCAAACATTGAAAACGCAAAATAAGCGAACACTCAATGAATTTTAATCGAATTGGATAAATAAAAACAATGCCGTTCCCTAATAGCTTAGGTCATTAATAATATAACTGAAGCGCAAATTAATGCTTTAGATTTTATTTATTTAAAATAAACAAGCAAACAGTTATCATTTCTATTGCAAAATTTAATAGAACCATTTTTTCATGTCATTAATGACCTGCATATTTAAAATTTAATTATTATACTATTGTTTGTCTGTTTACAATTAATATATCAAACACTTATGTAATGTTTGTTTAAAGAATTAAAGTAACGTAAGCCAGGAGGTCCATATCACAAGGCCTATTTAGTTTAGACTTCTATCCGTTCACTTGTAATATATATAAATTGAAATACTTATATAATTTCGTTGTATTTTATGTTAGTAAAAATAAATACAGTAATAAAATATACATATTCCTTTTGGAGTATTTTTAGCACGATGTTTGTTCAGAAAGTATTCTCAGATATTTATCTCTCAGTACAATGGGTCCAGTCCTTTCTATGGCGCATTGAATCTTCAACAAAATAACGCCTTTTGTATGCACCATACTTAAAATTATTGTTTTTCTAGAGATTCATCGAAGCTCAAAACACTGTTTTCTTTCCAATTTTAATACATATGCATTATATCAAAACTCATTACTAACAGTTTTTTTTTCTTTATTATTATTGAAACTTTTTATATAGAGATTACTATTATTTTAACTAGACTAGACTAGACTAGACTAGACTAGACTAGACTAGACTAGACTAGACTAGACTAGACTACACTATAGACTATTACTCATATTCACTGGCAATTAATAAAAACAAGTTTGACCTATAATTACAAAAAAAAAACTAGAAAAATACGTAAATTATCTAATTTGTCATATTATTATTTATTTACGTACCAGAAAATAATATAAAACAATGTATGAAAGATAAAAGGATGACTTATCTCTTAAAAGACATCTCTACGAGAGGCTTTATTGAGTGAGTTAAGTAAATGAAGATTTCAATAGCTAGTAATGAATAACTATAATTGAACTATGTTCAAAAATATACATACTAGAGAAACGGACAAAACGATTCCGCGTATGACATTCCATTAGCAAATTAAAGTGTTCAATAATGATTTAACGTAGTACGACTGCCACTTCGTTACTGCGAATTATGAGCTAAAAAAATAATGTTATAACAACTGTACGTATTAACAATATTAATTATCTATCACTATGTATTTAGTAATTTAAATTTACACAATTTTTTTTGTTTTTATTTTTTGTCGCTTTCATCTACCATGTTATATTTTTCCTTTTCGACTATTCAGAGTGTGACTTGCAGAGATACCTTCATGGGATAAGTCCGCCATTGTGGATATTGCATCTATGTAATATTTTAAGAAATGTACTTTTTTAATATATAGTGTGTACAATAAAAAACAAACAAACAACCAATAATATATATTATACACTATGTATATATTATATATATAGTATTAGTAAATATTGGCAGATAGGTTCATAACCATTGAAGGTATTCCTATATTCTTTTAAGAAGGTATTCTTCTTATTCCCTCCAGAATAATAAGAGTAACAGAAACCTTTTCTTGAAGTTCTAAAGAATTTAACATCAATTCTGTAATACGTATGAGTTTCCTTCAATTGGAATCCTTGGAGTATATGAGGGTCTTGAATCTTCAATAATAAATATTAAAACTAAAGAAAGATGGTTCAATTGTTTGATAGTGATTTTAAATATTTATAAAGAAGGATAAAGCAAATGAAATCACAATACATGGTAATATTTATGGCCAAAGATGTCTGTGTGTGTGTGTATGCGTGAGTGTGTGTGTGTGTATGTGTGTGTGTGTGTGTGTGTGTGTGTGTGTTGTTTGTGTGTGTTACCATCGACGGTCGGACACGTAGTGTATCGTTGTTTGAGACAATTAGCTGTAGAGGTTTTGTGTCGTAGCCAAGGGGGTTTGTCTGTGTGTGTGAATGATTCAGGATATTGCGGTCTCTTCAACATGTATACAGGGTGGAAATAATAACGTTACAATTAATGGAATTTCGAATTTATTATTATATTTTTAGTAAAATTGGAACATTTTTTTGAGTGTGTTTGTGTGTGTGTGTGTGTGTGTGTTTAAGCCATATTTAACAAAACATCTCATAATAAATTAAAATATTATAAAACGGGGCGGTTTTTCATTACACTAATATCCCCGTTTAAAAAGTTTAAACGTAACTGGACGAGAGAATTAAAACCATCACGTCTGTCTTTGTTATAAACTACAGAACTTTGAAAGTGTCAGTATTTAATTATAAACCTATTTTATAAACTGGCCTTTGACTTTGCATAAAACGTCCTCTCTTATAAAGCAATGGAAATAATCTTACTACTTTAATAATAATCTATTATTATATTAAATTATTAATAACAAATATATCAGCATATTATTATATAAATTTTGTTTATTTTCTATATTTGTTTGATATTTTTAAACAATTTTTAATCCACGCATCCATTTTTCTTTACGGATTTCTAAAATCATTCATCAACGACCGAAAACATACATCTTTAATATTATTGACATATTATTTTCTTCAACTTAACGACCATTATTCTATGATGTTTTCAACATTATCATATTTCATATCATATCATATCATATCACACTTAGTCAAACATCAAACTTTTTGGAATACAGTTTCAAATTGTAATGGTATCAGACCTATTTTTGGATTCCGATAACAAGGAACTCCATTGCTATCAATATCGAGATAAGAGAGAACATGTAACGCCATTTAAATCATGTTTTGACAGTGATTATAGATTATATGTATGAAGACGTGAATGTAAGTATTATAATGGCATCGTTATTTTTGTTTGTGGCCAAAAAAATCCATATCGTATGTCGTATTTATCGTAGTTCATTTTTTGCCAATCGTGTGTTAAATAAATTTTGTATTGACATAACTCTAAATAAGCAAGTAAATTATTATACTTTATTCTCTAGTGGCTAACTTTGATAATACAATTTTAATATAGCATTCACCGGCTACCCAAAATTTTGATGAACGGCTCGGCCATAGATCATTTAAATTATGGATAGTCCTGAGAATATTCTAGACCTGAGTCACGTAAATTGCAAATGAACTTAATAGTTAGCTCCAACAATTTTGATACTTGCAATATATGACGCATATATAGTCTTAAAAAACAAATTGTTAAAGTTTTGATTTGAATTCTAAATTTAAGTATTAAAAAACATATATTCTAGAAAAAAATATGATTAAAAATAGTGGAAATGGTGGAAAATAGTCTATGTAACTTGAAACTTGTTTTTAAACATAATTTTAATAATTTATATATATTTGTATATACACAGCCAACCGGACTGACTTGTTAGAAATAATATTATTAGGTAGCTTTATTATTTAATATTTTATAAACATGATACATCGATACATTTATAGGGTAACAATTTTAAAGGAGAAACAAAAACTGATATGTTCAAAATTATTTGTAGTTTGACGCAGTATGATATGATTTTAAATATAACACTGTTGAAAACATATGAAAATAATAGAGTAGTTGAGTCGTAGAAATATTATAAGTCAATAATCTCAAAGATGTGTATATTGGCTGTATTATTATTATATATATTTGACGGACTGTATTCACGTATCTTGAATCGGAATTTGCCGACTAGTTTCGGACCAATTCGTAGTTCTTACTCATAAACTCAAGCATTGCAGACTTGAGGCATGCGTCAAGACCGAAATTTCGTTGGGCAAATTCCGATACAGTTTACATGAACACAGCCGCGTAAATATATATATATATATATATATATATATATATATACATATAATAATTATCGATATTGGTAACATACGTACGTATATATATATATATATATATATACATAAAGATGTATTTATATATATGTGTATATGTAACAATTTTAAAAAGGACATGCTCTAAGGTAGAGATTCAGCAATTTCGTGTCAAATTGTACGACACGATTGTCGAAAGGAGTTATCGTGTCTGATATAATGAGATCGACCGAGCCATATTGTGAATATCAGAATTGACTTCATTTATAAGGAATATAGGACTTGTGACTCCAGTAATAGTTACTCCATATTATAATATAAGGTAGGAAATGTATATTTATATATGTGTATAGCTACAAATTGAAAAATTTCTTCTAAATGGAGGGAAAATGTTTTTTATGATAAACATATAATAACATTATCTATACATCATAGATTATTAACTAATAAATACAAGAATAAAATAAAAGCTTTTGTAAATATCTTTATCTGTTGTTTAAATATCAGTTCACGGAAATTTATATTTTGAAGGATAATGAATTCAACGAAATAAGATCAATTTTACGCATCATTAAACTATCGAACTATTAATATCAGGGTTACATCATTAAATATAATGACTAAATGTTTGTACCATATTATTTATAAATAACCTCACTGTTATCAGAACTTACTCAGCCATGAACTATCTATCTATCTCTATTAAATAATCCCTAATATGTAATAAAAATAACTTTAGTTTTATTTAAAATTTCGACAAATCGATAAGCTGAGCAGAGAGAAGAATATTCTGGATATGGACGGATATATTAAATGGATACAATTAATAACCAAATACTTACGTTTTGTCTCTATATCCTGCCAAAACAACAAATATACATACATAAATAAACAAACTTCCAAACCTACAAATTCAACAACTAACGAATTCAGGACCCAACGATGCAGGACGCATGAGCATCGCTACAGTTGATTTTAATTATCGCATTTAAACGTTTCGACCACAAATTGAACTTCAATCTATACTAATCTAGAGAAGAGACGATTATTTTGTTTGAAAATGCATAATTTCTAGAACTATCTACCGGTCGATGGGAAAAAGTCTTTATCTTCTAACAAGCACAACGAAAATGCTTTATAAAAATATGCAAGTAGGAAAATAAAGCTTTTCCTTCATATTTAAGAGAAATGTATGATTTATAAGTACCTAAATTTTGTGTGTGTGTGTGAAATTATTTAATGTTAATTGTTTTGATGTTGTATTTTAATTGTTTTCTTCAATAATTATTTATTATTTTAATATTTTAAAAGCCGTATTGTTTTATGGTCTACTTCATTCATATTTGACTTTTAGAGAATGTTTTTAATATTTAGATTTAGATATTGTAACTGTTTTCAGATAATAAATAAATAATTAATGAATTAATGGTATATACTCGTACATAAAGCTTAAACAATGTATCATTTTCATTAAATTTGATTTTAAACACTTTTGTGTTTATTTAAAAATTTTAACAGTTATAATTTTTTATTGTGTTTTTACATTGAGTTATTTCTAAGTTTTTAAAATTATGAATGGCTTTTTCATTACGTATTATTGTTTTTTTTAACTTTGCCTACATCAATGGCGCTTTGTTTGGAATCAGACAATTTAAATGAATCTTTCTTTCCAGCAATTTAATCGAGTGACCAAAACGCAAATATTTTTTTATTGTTTTCATCATCAAAATTCAGAATTGTTTAAATTGCTCCAAATTATATTAGATTTTACTTTACATATATTGTCAATAAATAAACTAAATGATGTGAAAACTTTTTTTGCTAATTTATTATTTCATGTCCTTACTAAGATTGCGTATATTAAATACCTAGAAGTGTTACAATTATTAAAAATACATGACCCGAAAATCGTATTTTTTCTTAGAAAATATGACACAAAGAAAACTATTGACGAAGGAGTGAAATACTTTTTCTCGCTCCACCCACGTCAAGTAAAATACTGAACCTATTTGGGTAATGGTGTACGGAAACAGTCGTCACGTTTCATACATATACGGATTATTGAGTATTTATAACTTTTTATTTAAAAAGTACATTTGAACTATACTCGTATAAATTTGTTATCGCTTTTGATTTCCAAGTTTTGTCATCAAAACAAATAAAAGAGTTTTAATCATATTATAAAGTATACTGAAACTGCATACTGAAAGAATACTGAAACTGTACTTGTAGCAGAACAATACGCTTTGTAAGCTTTTATCTTTTTGATAAAACCTACTTTTAGCATTAATCGAGTAATTTGCAAATTGAAGTGTCAATTTCAAATGACATTTCAAGATAACTGACAGCAATAATTGACAGCTGACATCCTCCATTGACTCCATTACGGTTATTACTCGTAATTGCAGTATTATCTGTAATGACCAAGCATCTTTTTAAAGGCTTGAAAGTTTTTATCAATATAATTCGAAAAATATCGATTTTTTTTTATTTTTTTTTGCGTCCAGACTACATTAAATGTAGATTATTCTAATTAATTTATTTTATTTTAGTATACATTTTAATTTATATACAAGATGAACTATCAAGCAATTAATATTGAATATGGTATTTTAGCAACAGATTCCAGAATACTTTACTTCAGCGCATTTTTTTTGTGTCTAACTTTACAGAAGTAGGAAGATTCATATTTTCCCAATGCTTCGCGTGCCTGTCTTCCCTTAGAAAGCCATACGATAGAATTTTAAACGAGCTCCCACATTCCTTTTCAACAAAAGTCTGCTCATACGACATTCTAGGTACAAAGGAAAATAAACAGTGATATCATGCAAAGAGTCAAGTAGTTTGAAGAAAAATATTTAAAGAATTCAAATTTTTGATTTGAAAAATTTTTAAAATTTGGTATATTATTACCACTTAACATTATATAATGTTACTTAAACTAAATATTGTTATTTTTATACATAAATTTTAACAAGTTTTGTTTGTTTGGTAAATATAGTTTATTAAAAACATATGTCCAATTAAAGAATTAATATTCATTGTTTCACACTACAGAGCCTCCAAATTTCAAATCAATTATAGCTTACGGTGAAAGTTAGGCAATTAAATTGAATTTTGAATTCAAATTCAATGTAATTTAAATGTTCTATACATTGAAGTTCGTCAACTATCTCATGACAGGAGTCGTCTCGCTGGCTTTGTTCGTCCGTTAGATCAAGTTAGTTTAGGAGATATAATCGAATACGTTCATTCACCGTGAAATTCCTATTGAAACATTATAATTTAGTTATCAAAAACCGACTGTCTGCGGTTTTGATAACATTTTGAACAAACGTTCTACAGAAAAGGTAGAGTCCACGCTCTCATAACACGAGTCTCTTAGGATTATTTCAAGGAGCATAGAAATATCTCTCTACCTTTTATTTGTTATTTATGGCTATTCGCGGCTATTCGGTGACCACATTTTAATACAAGATATTTTTATTATTTTCTTCAACTTGGAATGTCATGTGAATCAGAAGATTGACATTGACATGATTGACCGTGACATGAAGCCCTGCCACAAGAATCTAAGGTTTCATTACTTATTAAAATTAAAAAAATGAATTTAAATACTTATAATTATCTTATCACAATTCTATATGTTTCTTAAATAATATATCTTCCATTCAGTAATTTTCTTAAAAAAAATCAATAACTAAGCCGCTGTTGAAAATAGTATTAGGCTAAGAAGTACCTTGAATTAAAAAAAAACATATGCGTGGTTTCAGCAGTGGGCCAATTATAATCCCTTTTTGTCCATTATATATAAATAATCTTAACATTTATCTATAGAACCATCATTCCATCTCACAGTTTTTTTCTATGCCATTTATCCCCCCCCCCCCTCCCTCCTTTTCTTAACACTATTCTCTACACCGATATTGACTTCAACAAAGTTAATACACACTTAAATAATATTAAAATCTATTTATTATATAATAAAGGTCACATTTTTTTATATTAGGAACGTTCTCATCGTTATATTAATAACATGTAAATAATTCCTTGTTTTTAATACACGATCTAATAACGTCTTGATGGAGGTTTCATGCAGGCTTAGAATAGGCGTCCCGGAGAGCCACTGACACATGAATGGTTGCCATGGAATTACTCTTGAATGCTTTGATATCTAACGTAAAGCTTGGATGATAGATTTTTATCGTTTTAAAATCTTTTGCAACAAAAAGATAATCTGTTTATTAGAATAGGTATATAATGATATAATGACTTCTACTATTTAGATCGACTAAACTGATTCACATTTGTCATATATATATTTTAAGCAAATGAAATCACTTTTTAACACTGACAATTATTTTATTATTAACACAAATTATTACTAAATGAATAAATTCTCAATATGGACCCACGTAGGTTTGGGAGTGTGCTGACAACACCACCAAAAGGACTCTGCTGAAACTCCCTAATGGCTGTCCTTATATACTCCCCAAAGTTGACGCCACTCGCAACCCCACTCGACAGCCTATGGCATCGGCTCTTTACACAAAGAATAGATTGAGCTTCCATTAAAACTAATTTTCTACATATTATTCAACAATTTTAAACAAAACAATCAAACTGGTATAAATAAGAATATAATTAATTAATTGCCTACATAAACAAAATTGATTTCTTTAAATAATATAAAATTTCAACAAAAAATATTTGTACAAAAAAAGATTCAGCGTCCATTAAAATATAAATTCAACATATTATTTAATAGTTTTCATACAAAACAATCAAACTAATGTAAATAAGAAAATAATTAATAAATTACCAATATAAATCCAAAACTAATCAATTACTTACATAGACAAATTTGTTTAAATCATAACAAAAATCAATACAAGAACTCATTTTGTCTCTTAATCGTAAACAAACTAGGTCATGTTAATCAAATATTATGAATGTACCGTCATGTATATGTAAATGTATATATAAAAAAATCACCAAATCCTATAAGAGAATGTTTGCTGTCGTATTTTAAAAAATATGATCTTATTACCGGCAATGAGTTAAGTCTTATAAATATATAAAGGGGTGTTTTACAGATACACTACAATACAATTAATATATTGTAGAAATCTTCATTTATATATGTATATATATATTTATTAAATTATTCATATTAATACAATGACGTTTTCAGAATGTTATCCACGTCAATCATCATTTTCTTGATCTTCGGCGCCGCGGTCTGCATGCCGGAGACCGCTCAGAACGACCACAGCGATCACATAAACGACCACGACCATATGGCAGCCTTGGAAAAGCGATCACCACAGTATGACTTCGGCCTCGGCAAGCGCGCTTACAGCTACGTGTCTGAATACAAGAGGCTGCCGGTATACAACTTCGGCTTAGGAAAACGGTGAATATTTTTAACTTTTACGTTTTGTACCTCTTGAGGTTTGAACGTTATAAATAGTACAGGGATTTTAATTAATGATAGTAAGAAATTAGTGATAGTTAAAATATACTTTAGTCCTAGGTTTCATTTCAAATGTATGTCGAAATACGAAATCGATATATACGTATATATTTACAAAAGTCCAAATATATTTTGTAATTATTTTTATTTATTTTTTAAAAAGATCCCGCCCATACTCGTTCGGACTCGGCAAGCGGTCGGTAGACGAAGACCAAAGCGACGACGATTTTCCCGCCGAGATGGACCAGGCAGCGCTGGCAGATATGATAGAGCAGTACGATGATATGCCAGGTAAGCTAATAATTAAAATAGTTCTCGTACATATCCGTTCAAAACGAATCAAAACTCTCATTTCGGAATAATTCTTCTCCTGTATAATAATAATAGAATAAGTATTAATAAAATTTTTCATTAATTTCACAGTATATGAAGCAAAAAGAGCCCGTCCCTACAGTTTCGGACTCGGCAAACGATTGTCTGAAAATTCAGACAGTGATGTCGATGAAAAACGCACTCGCATGTACGATTTCGGTCTGGGCAAGCGACCACAGCTGTACAACTTCGGTCTGGGCAAGCGCGCTAGGAACTACAACTTCGGTCTCGGCAAACGCTATAGCGGCAAGTTCAATTTCGGTCTCGGTAAAAGGGAAAGGGACCTACACAGGTTTAGTTTCGGCCTCGGGAAGAGATCTGCGGAGCTACCTTACGACGATAATGATAATGATTTCGACGTTTAGATTAATACGGATATTTGGATGGAAACTTGTGTGGAACAAACGCGAAATATACCGACGAGCCTATCATTTTAGTTTGATTAATCACTGTAAGGAAAACATATATTTTATCATTCTGATAGTTTATCGAAACCAGTAATAATTTATTTTTAAGTTTCATTACGAAAGCTGGTTATTTTTGAACTTTTATTATGTACATATTTTTGCAATTCCACGTAAGTTTTCATTCTTATATATATGTTTAAATAGAGTTGACTTGACATTACCTTGTAAGTAACAGTTTTGAACTTTCGCTTGTATCATTAAATTCTGAAATAAAAAAATGTACTTTTTTTTTGTTTTAATTTTTATTTAATTCCATAAAGATGTGTAAATTTTTAATCTATTTGTGTAAGATAATCATTGTAAGTTATTGCTTGTTTATTATAAAAATATTCTGGATCTACGAAAAAATATAGTAATAGATGTTCTTGACATTATCTGTGCCAAAAGTCAAAAGCCAAAAGCCGTTAAATTTATAAACTAGTATTCCTGTAACTTTATGTTCGAACTTCTAGTCAATTTTAGTATTCACTTTATCATCACAGATCTATGACCTAATTTAAGTTTCTCGAAGAATGTTTTGAATATAACCATTAAATATAAAAGTGAAGAAAAATATACAAATCATAGAAGATTGCATCATTTCATTGTTTTTTCATTGCCCAATGATTCCTTACTCACACACTCAATGCATTACGTAAGCCTGTACAACTTACGCATTGAAAATAATCAAAGTACATGTAATAATAAAAAAAATATATTGAAAACATTATTTAAAAAATATCATATTATATTACTTTTTTACCCTATAATAGTGAAAAATATATTATGATAAATTAGTAAACGATGTTCATTAAAAAAACAAATAAAAATACTAACAATATATATATATATATATTATAAACGGCAATTATTAATAACCGTGCCGCCATGTTTGTCTGTTTGCAAGAAATAATCTCAAAACTACTGTACATTTTTATTGTGTTGAGCTTATGAAACCAAATGGTTATTGGCTTTTTAAATATTTTTAGACACCAATGATTCAAATACTTAAGTGCGAAGTCAAGTACCAAATATACAAAAAAATAAAATACAAATGTGTAATTCCTTACACTTTGCCGAAAAAGGTTCCGTTTATATTTAAGGCTGTTAGTAGAATTTATCACCTCTGGAGTATAAAGAAGTGGAGTGATCAAAGCATTTCAAGGAGGATACGAACTTCCGGTGATTTGTAACATTTTGACCGGAAGTCTTTAGAATACTTTTATTATTTGGGAATTCATAAAAGAAAATAAATATAATGTATTCGGTTGAGTTTATTCATATTATTTTTAAGTAAAATATAAAACTAATGCATTCTATTTTAGATATAATTATTTTGGAGCGTCCAATCGAATTTCGGGAGAAAAAATGTGTTTTTTGAAGTTGTCTGAAGAAATGCCTTAAAGAAAGGTTTTTTTTTAAAGGTTTTTTATATAAACATATCCTGAAAAAATCATATATACATAATAAGTAATATACCGTATATTACTTATTATGTCTTCCCATATTTGTTTGAAATCTAAGATTTCGTGTAATGGAGGATACAAAAATCTCCCGATTATATTGCACAATTTTAAAATCGAATGTTTAATTGGATTAAAAAAAACGGTTGTCTGTAAAGTCTGTTTACGGACTAATACCGTGACTATTTTTGCACAAATTAATTCATGACCGTATTGATTCCCCTGATCTATTGCGACGCTTATTTTTTTCAATTCCACGTATTAGTAGTCGCTTACAAGACCGCAAAACTTTTTGTCTCCCTAATTCGAGAACAAATTTAAGGCAAGGCACTCACCAAAACATCGCATGTGTTTATTTTGTAATAGTATTTGCTTTAAATGGGATATTTTTACCATGAGTTCTTATGCCTCTATACGTAAAATGTTGAATGAATGATTTTAATGTTTTTTTTTATAAGACAAATGTATACGTTTCATTTTTATTGTTTATTTTAATTTACTAGTTTTTACCGTAGTATATTGTAGTTTTTAATTATTTTCTATACGCATGTTGTGTTTACATCAAGAAAAATGCAGTCATCGTTCAAATGCTCTCAATATTTTGTTCCTGTGAATATTGTTTATGATTGTTATTTTGTTTTGTAGACCAATAAACTAAAACAAATAAAATAAATAAAAAAAAACAAAAAAATAATTATAATAATAATTTTACGTGATAACGAAATAAGGAAACTTTGAGGAAAAAAATCAACTAATTCTAAATTGAATTGAATTATTATCACTGAAATAAAATATTATTGTATGATATTATACAAAGTGTTAATTAAAAAATCTTTCGACAAATTAACATTTATTTGTACTCGCTATTTCATTATTTTAACATAAACTATACATATTAATTACAACTAACTATGTGCTATTAATAATTTATTCATTAATTATTATTATTTATTTAAGTTATTTATTTATTTAAGTTTTATTATTATTTATTTAAGTTCCTCCAATCTGCGCTATTCTGTTAAGATTGGGACGATAATTTATTGTAATAATAAACATTGGAAACTACATTAACTTTTTATATTACTCTATAAACAGTTGATAAAACATTTCACTTGTTCATCGGATGCAGCGGCTGATGGAGTCACAAGCCCAACGCTTTGGCTGATCGTGCCTCTCTATCGTTTGTTTCGCGTTCTCGTTTTTACGATCGGCTCAAGCGGAACGTGACTATAAGCGATACAGGTTAACCGTCAACCGGTGTTCATCGATTTAAAAGACGTAATCATGTAAAAAATCCCGAATGTATCCATTTTAGTCACAGTATAAAACCTTATATATTGTGAGCAAGCATAAAACATGACTACCTTATGGCAGCTCGTTCTTATGAGTGAGCTAACAATAGTAGCTGTATACTGATTCAATAAACAATACAACTTTATCAAAATATAAAATTATTGAAAGTAAAGCTACCGCATATTACTAAATACTTTTAAAATATATAAAATCTTCTATCACAATTAATAATTGAAACTCAATTCCGTTGTAATAGTAAACGCCATTAAAATCGACGTACCTTTCAAGTTGCCCAATCGACCTCAACACCTCGCCATTAACGAGCCTCCAGGACCCTTTGAGCCCTCATTAAGTTGTTTACCAGATAGATACACAAACAAATAACGGGTAGTTGTTATATTATATTCTCATACAATCTACAATATACTCTATTTAATATCCAAAATTAAATAATTTAAACATATAATAAATAATAATTTTAGTGTCACATACCTTCAAATAAGTGAAATAAATAAAGGAATTTAAATTTCTTAGTGAAACTTTAAAAAACTCTTAACATATTTTAATTAAATATTAAGCTGATTCTTCTTTGTTTTTTATGTATATTATATATTAGTTGTTTTTAAAAACAAAGAAGATACATATAAGCTAATATCCCTACTAAATCATTTTAGTACCATCATCAGAAATCATAAATATTAAGGCCTAATTAAAATACGACAAAATCTTACGAAGGAAACGAAGGTCCATTTATTATTGTTAGTATTATTAATTGTAATATATCCACTTATTAATAAAGAATATCTCGATGTGATATCCATATATTATCCTCCATATTAAGCGTCTTCGACGGTCCCTACCTTTGTAAGAATTATACTACAACAATTTATATAAAATTAAAACTCAAATTAAAAAAAACTCAAATTTAACGTCACTGCTTATTAAAAGCGATATCTGTATTATTTTAAACATCAATATTTTTAATTAAATTATGTTAAGTTATATAGGTAAAATACATATAATTCTACGTTATATAAAAAACTAACAGACGCAAAATTAATAAAAACATAAATACGCTTTTTAAAAGCAGTAATCTGTAAGAGCGAAAACATACGATCTCAAGTAATTATATTTAAAGTTAATAATATTTATAGCAACAATTATTATTTATTAATCCAGAAATAATGACCTGTTTCAAGTAGATAATCTGTCCGTAATGAAGACACCGCTATTATTTTTATCTCACTTCATTTTATATTTCGTTATTCGTTTTTTTTTTTTAAATCTACAAAAGACAGTCTATTAAGCCCGGCTTATTCTTATGGAGTTCGATTTGGGAATATAAAGCCGTGAATCTACTACACACGTTTTATACGCAACGTTCGTTGTTTATATGAAGACAATTAATGACGTTAAAAAAAATTAAATAAACATTTTAATCACAGAACTCTGTTACTGTCTGTACAGACAAAATTAAAATTGTCTTTTTGTCATAAAAAAAAATGAGTCGAACACAACGAATGTTGGTGAGTAATATTAATTTATTAAACTCAAAGTTATGTGAAAAGTAAAAATAAAAAAAAATAAAAATAATAATAATAATAATTGTATCTCCGAATATTCACAAGATGAGGCCTTGGCTCACTATCACACCTGTGACTCGTCACAGCTTCATCTAAGCTTTCATCATTTAGTAGTAGTATGCTTAAGAATACTCATGTAGCAATTTCTCTATATATTTCTTATATCTTTATCGAATATATACTAGCTGCTTCCATATATATTTAAAATGTTCGAAATAATCCATGCTACAAACTTATTTGAGAGAAGAATTCACATTAAGACACAGGCTTTAGATTTGTATGAATTCAGATTTCAAAATCACAGACCAGATTGTGGCAGCAACATAGATTTCAACAGACTTATATACAATTGATAAACTTATATATAGGCTTTTTTTTACCCTTTTTATACCCTATTATGTTCCTAAAAAATAAGAATAACTTTTGTTTTTTCATTGTATTGAACCGTCGTTAATAAAGATTCAATTTCTATTAATAATTCAAAATTATCAATTAAACAGAAATTCAGTCAGGCAATTCAGGATTTTAATTTTTTTATTAAAAACACTATTTCTAATTGCACACGTAATTAAAGAAAAAAAATCAGAAGAACAATAGGCGTAGGTGGAATAATATTGCTAACGTGGTCTCTTCCAGGTGTTTGTAACTTTTCGTGAGGAACAATTGTAATACATTATTTTTGCGTAACTTTCACCGTTTACTCAGCTCTAAATTTTGTCTTTTTCGCAACATTTTTATTGTTGCTCCTCGCCTATTTATCCTAGCATGTTTTTTTTAAGCTATGGCCTTCCTCGATAAATTGTCTATCTTACACTGAAAGAACTTTTCAAATGGTCGTGTAGTTCCTGAGATTAGCGCGTTCAAAGAACAAACAAACAAACTCTTCTGCTTTATATGCATATATATAGATAAATGGAGTTTGTAAATTATTCGTATTTTTTTGGAATAATAATATCTTGCTTTTTAATATAATGAGGGTTACTTACAAAGAAAAGCAAAAGACACGAGTTCATTCTCGCCGCTATTAAATGAATAATTTAAAGCAAATTAAAACGACACGTAATTATAACGAGTTTCTTGAGATTAATTAAAACCTAAGACTTGGTATCTTTACATTTATTTCAGAATAATAAATAATATGAAGAGTTGAGTAACAACAATATTTAAAATATTTATTTATTCATATTTATATTCAAGTAAATAAAAAAGTGACATATTTTTTTCAACTAAAGTGTGTTTTATGGAAACGAAAATTGAAATATATATAATACCTGCTTTATTGAAAAAATATAAATAATATATAATGAAAAAAGGTTTATTATAATTACCTCACTTTATTGTTATATGTATTTTTTATAGTCTAGAATAGTTTATCTACTGAGTCCCGCTTGTCTTCGATATTTTTTCCACCTCCAGTGAAGCTGTAACAGCCGCAGGGCGACGAAATTGGTCACTATAAAAAAAACAGACACACCTTGTCTGTATGGAATTATATCTATCTAATTAAATATCTAAGAAGGCGCTAATCTTCTACACACATTGTTTTTATTCGAAAACTTTGTTGCTTGTAAATCTCATTCCGGTCAGTGTGAGATTGGCCAATTTAGAGCACTGACAGAACTTTATATTAAAAAAAAAACAAGTAATAACAAAAATTGCTTGAATAAAGATGATTCGTGATGATCATAAAAATCAAATAAACCATTTACTCACAACAGTTTTACTCTGTGTACAAACATTTTCAAATTTTGTTTCAAGTTTTCCTTTAAGATAATATAACATCCGTAAAACGTATTGTTATTTGATTTTCAGTTTGTTATTCATTTTCATTTACCGAATATACGAGCATCTTCTAAATATACTTAATAATCGATTTCTTTTGCTTATTTGAGAGAAGAATTGACATTGAGGCACAAAAATATAGTTTTGCATAAAATAATGCTACAACATAGAATTCAACATATTTATATAACCGATAAATAAAAAAAAAACTAAAATCATATGAAAGGTTTCAAAATTTCCAAAAAATATATAATGTAAAGACAAAAATAACATAAAACAATTAATGATAGTACTAATTAATAATTGCATACCAATAATGACAAATGATTTTCAACAGTTTTTTTTAATATTTAAACTTTCGTGAACCATGACTATTATATTTATATTTACCCGGCTGTATTCACGTAGAAATTAAATCGGAATATGCCCGACTAGTTTCGAACCCATTCGAGGTTTTTACTCATGAGCTCTAAGAGTGGCGTGGTGCTGTTTTCAATAGGTTTTAAAATAAAAAGATCTGTCCGTCTGTATATATCTTAACTTTTAATAAAAAAATATGTATTAATATTTAAAAACGGCGGAGGCAGCGTTATAAAAAGGATCCCACAATTAAATTATGAAACGAATACCATTTTGTCCCGGCGTTTGACCGACACTGAAAGGTTATATAAATTTACTTTACCTTAAAACAAACAATAACCAAAGATGTTTGTATAATAAATGGAAGTTCCTTCATTTTTATATCAATCACTTGTTTTATCTTGTGACTTTGTTTTCCGCAGAATTAATTTATACTTCTGAAAATCCTAAATAATATTAAAAATATGCTCGAACCGAAGTTATGGTTTGAAAGTAAAATAAAGACGTTCTTATATAAGGTTGATCAGTTCGCGAAACGGTTTGACGATATCGAAGAGGTCACACATTCGAATCCTGTCTTGAACTGAAAAATTATCAACACGGCCCTGTAATTTGAAAAGTTACTTAAAAAATATCATCAGTATAGCATGGTTAACAGGTTAAATTTCAGACAAATATTTATTAACTCAATATAGTAAGTAAAAACCTTTATAAGTTACGATTTTTTAAAATATTATGATTTAAATATTCATTAAGAGATATAATTAAGAGTCGTTTTTACTTGGTTTCCTTTACTATATAATAAAAGATAAACATTTCATATTTCAATGTCATTACGTACTCAATTAATAATATGGCATTTTGAAGTTATAAATATAATTTAAATTTACAAACATTATATTAATAAATGTCTTTCTATATATGTACTATTTACAAGAAAACGTTTATTTACAATTTTACCTTTCAGTCACGGCAAAGTTGAAAACTATTTAATTATAATTTTTAATTACTTTTTTTACAACTGGGAATATTGGCATTCCCAATACAAATATACATAGCAACAAATAGCGAGAGAATAATAAAAGTAGATATTTTACAAGAGAATTGATAATAGTGCTTTGGGAATATTATTTCGTTACTTCTATATATTAAGGCACTGTAAAGCTTCATTAAAATTTATATTTAATCAACACTACAAACTACTAATCTATAAGTTTATTTAATATGACTAACATCACAAACACAATTTTCAACTGAAAAATTATATTTTGTTGCAAAGAAATATTGTAGTTTTCAATAAATCTGAATAAAGTAAATCTTGGAGCACTTAACAAAAAAGGTTCAAGAGAAATGCGATCTCGCGGGTTCATCGCGATGACAAATGGACGATCTTGCTTTGGACGTGTTTCTTGACAGACACTTCACGTGACACGGAAGTATTGTGTTTATATAAATTCGGATATCCTTTAGTTCTCATCCAAAACAAATATAAAAACCAAACACATTGTATATACTGCTACTGACGGGTAGAATGATTTGCTAACACGTTCTGTCTGTGTGTAGTCACAGTTTTATTTAATGTAAAAAATATTCGTAAAAAAAATGACAAAAAAAGAATGAATTAATATGTCAAGAAGATTTATAACCTTTGTTTTTACGTTTGTTTTATTGTTTTGTTTGTCATTTTTCTAGCTCACGTGCTTCATACAAACCTTACTCAAAATAAACTATTTTGGTTGTTTTTGTATATTTTATATTATCACTTTAAAATATCATTTTATAATATAATATTTACTTACTTGTATCGTTTGAAAACCACATTGTTTAAGAAAATTTAAAATATTTAAGACACTTGTCAAAAAGGTTAAATGTCATTTGTAAATATTTCTTCAACCTTATAATTTTATCATACTTTTTAATACAATGACTTATTTTCAGTGACAATGTTAGCTAAAGACAGCTCACTCTAATTAAAACCAAATTTAAACGACTCATTATTATAACGTGATCTTGAAACCTCATATAATTTTAACGCTGTAGTAGCATTTACTAAATAAAAACCTAATAAATTCGTTTCAGCATCTTTTTCCGAATAACAGTTAACATTCAGTTACAAAATGTATTAACAGGTTTTATATAATTTTAGGAGTTGATTGATATGAATACAATTGAATTAATATCAATGAACCCACCAAATACTTTGTTTTTACTTTAATTCACCTTAATGTTTTTAAATGCAGAACTTTTTTCTATAAAAAAATTGTTTACATAATTTGTTCGACAATCTGAAATAGTAAATTCGAAGAACTAAGAACTACGACGAAAATTTAGGAAGTCAATTGAGATCAATTTATTATCAATACAAATAATATTTTAAATGTAATTTGAACATTTATTATATAAATATACGTCAATTTACTAATATTTATTATTTTATGTGAAATCTGACTCCACAAAGTAAGCCCCACATCAACGTCAGCTCTCTCCCTCGTGGAAATCAAACTGCGACAATTTATAGAAAATTACTTACTATGATTTTCATTCACAAAACAAACTGTTTAAAATAATAAATATATATATATATATATATATACTAACTGTATTCAGATGATTTGTATTGGAATTTGCCAGAAAAGTTTTTTACCCATGAGCTCGTAGCATGGCGGATTCGTGGTTTGATCTTTTTCAACTAAACTGCTATAAATGTAACATTATTATGACATTGAAAAACACAGAGGCAGCTTAATAAAGGCGATCCCTAAATTAATTTGTAAAACAATATTTGTCCCGGTTTTTGACCAACAATGGTCTATTTAGACTCGCCTTCCTCAAACAAAGAAAACAAATACGTTTGAATAATTAAAGTTTCTTCATTTATATATTACCCAAGATGATATAGGTGAATTTGTCCGGATTTTCCACAAAATAAATTATTTCTTATAAAGTTGTCTTTATCGGGACGAAAGCGACATCTTAATAGAAAGAAGACTAATCTATTCTCATGAAAATCTAACCAACGTAATTTATGCAGTGCGGAATAAGATTGGAATGATGATACAAACAAAATTAATTTTTAGGAAAATAAGGACGATTATATTATATAAAATGCTATTCATCTAGGTAGTTCAGTAGCGTCGTTCGCAGAGTGACGGGACGGTACTCCAAGGTCGCGGGTTCGACGTTTTTAAACCGTTTTGAAACGAAACCTTCACTGTAATATCTTACACTAATATAGATATTTATTTTTATTTAATTATTTAGTAATCACGACGACCAGCATCTTATCTATGTGTATTTTAACTTCATCTTGTTATAAGAGAATCAAAAAATTTAAAATTATTTAAAAGGTCTGTGAAAGATTACTATTTAACTAAAGACTTAGATGGCTTATGTTAGAATGTGTATTATAATATGTATATAATTATTTCCGTTCTCATATTTCCTATTTCCCTTACTTTAAATAAATAATATATATAAATTACTATTTTATTGTGCGTTTATTTCTAACTATTTTTTATTTTTATATATATAAAATGGTTTAGTTTATTATAGGTATGTTTATAAATCTATGTATTAGTGTGTAGTTATTAGTAAGTATGTTTATTATTATTGTTACTTTATGCCACCTACCTTCAATTAAGATATTTTATATACATATATATTTTTTTTCTCTCGTACTAACCCTAAGGTTGTCTGGAAGAAATCGCCTTTAGGCGAAAGGACCGCCTTTTGTACCTTTAATATGTATTTATGTTTGTAACTTTTAATTTTGTGGTGTACAATAAAGAATAAATAAAATAAAAATAACTTAACTGCAATCAATTGAAATTAAAATCAATTGAAAGAAGCAATAAGGGATAGGATAGGGAATACAATGAAATGTTTTGATCAACACTGGAAACTTATTCAAATTACATGTATTCAAATAATTGGAAGTTCCTTAATTTCAATATAAATAAACTGTTTATTGCTATTTGTAATATGTACAAATTTCACTGTTGCTTTGTAAATATTGTTGTTTTTATGGGTTTGCAATATTGTGGGATCAAATACCTATTGCTTGTTAAAACAAAAGACTTAAATGCTTAGAATTCCTCCACATTATTGTTTCTAAACTAAATTTTAAAATAATGCTCTTAAAAAAAAATCTTTTAAAATAATAAATCGTCCTAGAGTATTAGTCCTATTGCTGAATAAATGAATGTATTGGACAGCTATGGTTTCTTTATTCGGTATAAAACAGGACAGATATGATAACGTGATATAAAAAAGATCGATAAAAACTTATAGTCAAAATATAATAAAAACATTCCACAACTTTAAATTAAAATATTTAAATCAATTGAGTTCCTTTCTAAAAAATAAATAATTACGAGTCTTTTGATGCTACTTTAAAAACCTCTGGCCGGCAATATTTTTCTTCTTTCACATATACTTTTATTTATTTTCTACCGAACAAGCTTATCCAAATAAATTTATGTATCGTTTTAAATATTTCACGAATCGACGCCATGAGCTTATTTGAGAATTCACATTGAGGTTCGAGATTATAGATTTGTATAAATCAGGATTATTTAAATGTGACATAAGCATAGGTTTAAAAAATATATATATGGATGATTAATAAAATATGAGCCAACAAAAAGAATGGTGAGTCGAATAGGAAGGGTGTGACTCCCTGTCAGCATGGTGGTTAGTTGGTGACGAGGTGGCGTGAAAAAGTACAATAATACATTTAAAGAGTGGCATAATACGAATCTGAGAATTGTAGTTTTGACAATGAAAAAATGTTTTTGTAAAACTTACTTTCAATAAAGATTTTTGATTTGATTTGAAAGCGTAATAGAGACAAAGGAAGCTATATATGAAGGATGGTAACAGAAAATTTTTCAAACAGAAACTTTGGTCAAAGAAATATTTAGCTAGTATAAGAGCGGTCAACGACATGTGAGTGAGCATATTCAGCAGGTCAGTGAACTGCTGGACCTGGTCAAATGTTATATAGAGAGACAGAAAACGTTTACAATCTTGTAATCTCTTCGGCATCCCATATACATGTTGCATACAATGTACACTTTGAATGCTACATATACATATTGCATATAATATACATTTGCAATGCTATCTGAGGCGACTCAACTCTCACAACTCAAATCTCAACAACTCAATTCAATACACTCAACCAGTCAACATTTTCGAAATTTAATAAAACACTACTTTATTTTGATAATTTAGTACTAGCTCCTTAGGTCTTAATAATTTTAATTATAGATATAGTTATGAATGTGTATAAAATTGCAAATTTTAATTATATTGGTGAAACATTTTTACATGTAACATAGTTATTACTGGACCTTCCAGGTCCAGGCTTATCAATTGTTAACGTACTCGGTAATAGTCTCGATATTACAAAACAAGTATATTAGATTGTATTATATTAGATAATACAAAATAAATTTGTTCAGAATTATTTATTAACTCGAGATCGTACCTCCTCGAGACTTTTAGACATATATTGGTCTCAGTAATAGATTATAACCAAAACCTGTTCCAGAAATAATATCAATATGTGAAGTTTTCAAAAATATCTATAAACATGTATAGCCAAGTGAAACTTATTTAATTTTATATTAATTTAATTAAGTTTATATATATATATAAACTTAATTAAATTAATAATTCATTCAATAATGAAAAATTAACCGATATTATAAGGCAGGGATTTAAACCCGCGACCTCTGGCAAAATGTCCCGTTACTCTACTCTGCTCTCTAATTGAGCTACCGTATTGCTGTCAGATACGGTAAAAACGAATATGTATGGAATACTAACCATTAATGAGGTGTTGAACAGGTCACGCGGCTTTTTGGGAAGTCTTTATTCAATAGAGCACAGAAAGTTAGCATAAATGATGTCGTATCTTCGAAAGCATTACTAAAATGGGTGTTCTTCAAAGGTAAATTTTTGAACCTTTTTCGTTCTTAGCTTATATTAACGACTTACGCTAATTGATGACTAATAAACTTGACATAATCTTATTAGCTGATGATACTTTGGTAATTTTTGAAATAAACAGAAAAGACACGGATGTTTTACATGTAAACGATAGCCGAGTGGTATTCTTGTATAACAGACTTTTATACTTAGCAAAAATTACAAAACGAAATTTCCCAAGTTTTTTCACCGAATGTTTCCCCAATTATTTATATACATACCTATCTACCTACAAAAAAAAGTTACATATAAATAATAAAATATGTACACTTTGACAAAGATTTACGAACAAAATGAAAATTAATTGATTAATATTAATTATTGAATGTCACACCTTGACGTCAGCTCCTATCCTCATGAAAATTAAACCACAAACATCTATATGAAATTACACCCTGTTACTTTCACTCATTAAATATAGTTTCCCTTACTGCATGACTCCTAAATATATGGCAATATTCGTAACTTTAACTCTATGTTATTAAATATTACATATATTTTTTTGGTACTGTAGAAAAAAGCTTAAAATATTCTGAAACATAAACAAATTGGAATAAAACTACATAATAAAAAATATATTTAATAAATCTCCAGTTTTTGTTTACTGCTTACTTTACTTTAAAACAGGGAAAAATCTAAGATGTTCGTATAATTTATGAAAGTTCCTTCATTTAAATATCACTTTATGAGTGACTTTATGAGTGACTTTGTATGTGTTTTCCAGATAATTAATTTATTCTTAAACATTTTTAAGGTTATCCTGGCTGAATGAGTAACTGTGTAAAGAAAGCTAAGCCTTATTATATATATTATTATATTATTTGTTTTTTCTCACGGATTAATAAGTCCGGTATAACTAAAGTCCCGCCTTGAAACCTTCAAGGATGAGGAGCTTCAGATTCCCTCTCTGTATATATCACATTTCCTAAAACCTTGACTACTATTGTGTTTGTGTTGATTGCTGCTTGTTTTTGTATAATACTGATATCGATGTTACTGTCTAATAATTTAACATAGTTTTCTAAACTTTTTGCTATGATTCCGGTTGCACCTACTATAATCGGGACTATTGTTGTTTGCGTATTCCACATTCGATTTACTTCTTTTTTTAATAAATTGTACTTACTTAACTTTTCTATTTCTTTCGAACCTAAATTATAATCGGATGGTACTGAAATATCGATTAGATATGTTTTGTTTCCCATTTTATCTATGTAGATTAAATCTGGCCTATTGTGTGTAATCGTTACGTCTGTCTGCACCGGTATCTCCCACATTATTTTGGCAGCATTATTTTCTATTACCTTAGGTTCGGTTAAATGTTCTTGCCACCACAGTTTATTGACGTTAAAGTTATGTTTTTTTGCTAGTGTCCAGTACACGTATTGGACAATATTGTTGTGGCGCCTCGTATAGTACTTGCCTGCTAGTTGTTCACAGCCTGATATAATATGGTGAATCGTCTCGTCTTTATTTCCACAAAGTCGGCATTTACCATCAACACTTTTTTTCATAATATCTCGTTCATGTTGTCTTGTAACTATTGTTTGATCTTGTATTGCAAAAATTGAAGCTTCTAATGCTGGAGATACCAGTTGAGTTTTAAGCCATTTAAATGAATTCGATGTCTGTATATTTATTCTGTCTAGTACTACATTGGGAAACTGTCCATGGAGCGGTTTATTTCGCCAAATAGCCTTTTTCTTTTTAATAACGGCATTTTTAATATCAATATCAGAATATATCTGTTGCTCTTGCAGTCCCCATTCTCTTCTAATTTCTTTTGCTGTTTTATTAATTGAATATTTATCCTTGTATTTATCACGTTTTTCTATTGCTTCTATTAAGTAATCAGGTTTACTTCTAAGATAATGATCATATTTAATTATTTGTATTTTGTGTAATGTCTCTATACTAATAAGTCCCCTACCACCTTCTTCAAGTGGTAAATAAAGTCTTTCTATATCTGCTTTACTATGATGTTTTTTATTTATAGCTAAAATCTTTCTGGTTTTGATGTCTATCTTTTTAAGATCGCTTGTTTTATAATTAATAACTCCAAATGTATAAAGTAAAACCGGTGTTGCGTATGTATTCATGGCTCTGAAGATGTTTCTAGAGTGTAAATGTGAATTTGCTAAACATTTTATTCTTCTGTAGTATTCTTTTTGTGTCTGTTGCCTAGCTTCGTTGTGGTCTATATGTCCTGATTCATGAATTCCTAAGTATTTATAAGTTTCATTATTTCGTAAGTGGTCAAATCTATTTCCATTCAGCAAAATGTGTCCCTCGCCCTCAAATTCTGTTCGTTTTCCTGCCGTTAAATGTAAAATATTGCATTTATTTAATCCAAAAGTCATACCAATATCTTTTGTAAAAATTTCTGTACTATCTAGCAATACCTGTAAATTTTGTTTATTATTTGTGTAAATTTTCAAATCGTCCATATAAATTAAGTGATTTATATTTATGTTGTCTTTCAATTTGTATCCTTTAGAGTTATATGTGTTCAGTATGTGTGATAATGGGTTAATAGCTAAACAAAAAAGAAGAGGTGAGAGTGAATCGCCTTGGAAAATTCCACTTCGGATATATATTGGGTCAGTTGTAACGGAAGCATTATTGCCACGGGCTGTCATGATAACTCTCCAAGTAGGCATTACGATCCCAAGAAAGCTCTTAATAACAGTCGGACATTTGTAGATATCTAAGATTCTCAAAAGCCACTCGTGTGACATGCTATCGAAAGCTTTCTGGTAATCTACCCAAGCCATACTGAGGCTTTTTTGATTTTGTTGCGCATCCTCTAAAATTGCTTTATTTAACATAAGATGATCTTTACATCCTCTTACCCGTCTTCTGCAGCCCCTCTGTTCATTAAATATTATATCGTTTTTACTACAGTGGTTATACAATTCATTACTTAAAATGGAAGTTAACAGTTTGTACAGAGTTGGTAAGCATGCTATGGGCCTCCAATTTTTGGGTTCTAATGTGTTTTCATTTTTTGGTATAAGAAAAACGTTGCCGGTAGTAAACCATGGTTCTAATGCTTCCGTTCCATTTATTATTCTACAGTATATTGCTGCTAAAATCCTATGTGTATTGGTGAGGTACTTGATGTAATAATTTTGAATTCTGTCTAATCCCGGTGATTTCCAGTTATGTAATCTTTTTATTGCACTTTTAACTTGTTCTGTTGTTATTTCACTGAGTTCAGACTCATGTATTTCATCCATATTTCCTTCTATTTCATTTAACCACTTGGCCTCCTTATTATAAGATTTTGCTTGTGACATGATTCCTTGCCAGATTTTTTCTGTGTCTTCTTTTGTTGGGATCTGAGATGGTCTTTGTGTTTTAGTGTTAAGATGGCGGTAGAATTTGTTCTGATTTTCTTCAAACATTTTATTTTGTATTTTTGTGTTATTTATTGTGTCATATCTTTTTATTCTAGCAGCTAAAGCTTTTACTTTCTGTTTAAGAATCTCTAATACGATATCATGCTTATTTTCGTTATGTATATTGTATTTGTCAAAAAGAGTTCGTTTTATATTATCAAGTTTCTTTGATTGTGATCCTTTCCGGATTTCTGTTAATCGTCCTATGTCCTTTCTTATTGCCTCTAATCTATTTTTTATTCTTCGTTTCCAAGGTGGATCACTCAGAGGTTTAAATGTATGATTACTATCGTAAGGTTTTTGGTTGTTGTCTTTAATTAATGTAATGGCTACTGCATAAATAACGTTATTTAGTTCTCTCAGTGATTGATTTTCATTTACAATTAATGGGATAAAGTTATTGAGTTGTTTGAGTTTTTCAATGAATTGCTTATTAAATTTTGGTTTTGGTATCGTTTGTCTTTTTTCTATATCTATCTCTTTAACCTCGGCTAGGTTTTCTAAGAACTGTAATATAATAGGATCTTGTATTTCATCAATATTTAAATCTAAAGGTAATTCTTCTCTTTCTTTTTCAATGTCAGGTGTTAATAGCGCGTTAAATTCTTGTGTGTATGTATTTGTATCAGTATCTGAATGTGTTAGTGTTGTATTATCAGTGATCTCTAATGTGTTTATTATGGAAGTAGGTGATTGTGTATTTCTTAAGTTTTGTGTAATTGTATTTGTCATTGATGATTCATATTCTGATTTTCTCCGTATTTCGTTTAACAATTCGGTAGATATAACTTTTCTTGTTATAATACTGCGCGCCTGATTGGCTAAGGTGTTACCACAAAACTTATTTATTTTTGAATTAACTGGATTACGTTCCTTAAATATTTTTTCCAATCGCTTTATATATCCTGCTCCTCTATATTTAGCTTTATAATAGCAGAACATCAGTTCCTTCTGTTCATCCGATGTCCATTGTAATCTACCATCCTGTTTTAATCTAAGATCAGTTTGATTTTGGGTTTCAATGGCAAGGTTTGGTTCTTGAGTTATGTCTTGTCTTCGAAGTGGAGGAAATTCTATATTAGAAGAAAGAGATGGCAATGAGTTGTTATGGTGTTCGATGTTAAATCTTTGTGATTGTGTTGTCTGGTTAATATTGTTTTCGGCCCTTCTTTGTATATCGTTTAGTTTTTCAGTTGTTATTAACTTCCGTCTAAGAATGCTACGTGCTTGTGTTGAGAGTTTATTACCGTCCAATTTTTTAGTTTTGGAGTTATCAGGGTTTCTATCCTTAAATAAAGTAAACAGTCTTTTAATATAACCTTTTCCTAACATCTTTGCTCTAAAATAACAAAAAATTAACTCTTCCATTTCAATTTGCGACCACTTTTCCCTATCTGTAATTTTATTTCTATTATCTCCTTCAGTGGTCGCTATTGACGTACCAATCGAACTGGTGGGCGATGCCCTGTCCGATAAGGTATAGTCAATATCTGATAAATTTTCGGCTGTGACATTTTCGGTTTCCCCGACTCCCGCCCTCCTGCTCAACGTGGAGTCACTGACGGTCCACATGCTGTCACGTCCAGCGTCAGCTCCAGACGTGCCCCGGTGATTGCCCCCAGGTAGCGGCATTATACGTTCTACATTATTTATATTCTCCATAATAAAAACGGGTTGCCATTGCCATGTTAGCCGTGTTAGTAAATTATAAAAATAATATCACGTGTCCGCCCCCCGCGTGAGTCTGATGGTCGACTCGGACGAATGGCTGGACTTTAGGGGGCATATTATTATTATTTTGTTTTTTCTCACGGACTAATAAGTCCGGTATTACTAAAGTCCCGCCTTGAAACCTTCAAGGATGAGGAGCTTCAGATTCCCTCTCTGTATATATCACATTTCCTAAAACCTTGACTACTATTGTGTTTGTGTTGATTGCTGCTTGTTTTTGTATAATATTGATATCGATGTTACTGTCTAATAATTTAACATAGTTTTCTAAACTTTTTGCTATGATTCCGGTTGCACCTACTATAATCGGGACTATTGTTGTTTGCGTATTCCACATTCGATTTACTTCTTTTTTTAATAAATTGTACTTACTTAACTTTTCTATTTCTTTCGAACCTAAATTATAATCGGATGGTACTGAAATATCGATTAGATATGTTTTGTTTCCCATTTTATCTATGTAGATTAAATCTGGCCTATTGTGTGTAATCGTTACGTCTGTCTGCACCGGTATCTCCCACATTATTTTGGCAGCATTATTTTCTATTACCTTAGGTTCAGTTAAATGTTCTTGCCACCATAGTTTATTGACGTTAAAGTTATGTTTTTTTGCTAGTGTCCAGTACACGTATTGGACAATATTGTTGTGGCGCCTCGTATAGTACTTGCCTGCTAGTTGTTCACAGCCTGATATAATATGGTGAATCGTCTCGTCTTTATTTCCACAAAGTCGGCATTTACCATCAACACTTTTTTTCATAATATCTCGTTCATGTTGTCTTGTAACTATTGTTTGATCTTGTATTGCAAAAATTGAAGCTTCTAATGCTGGAGATACCAGTTGAGTTTTAAGCCATTTAAATGAATTCGATGTCTGTATATTTATTCTGTCTAGTACTACATTGGGAAACTGTCCATGGAGCGGTTTATTTCGCCAAATAGCCTTTTTCTTTTTAATAACGGCATTTTTAATATCAATATCAGAATATATCTGTTGCTCTTGCAGTCCCCATTCTCTTCTAATTTCTTTTGCTGTTTTATTAATTGAATATTTATCCTTGTATTTATCACGTTTTTCTATTGCTTCTATTAAGTAATCAGGTTTACTTCTAAGATAATGATCATATTTAATTATTTGTATTTTGTGTAATGTCTCTATACTAATAAGTCCCCTACCACCTTCTTCAAGTGGTAAATAAAGTCTTTCTATATCTGCTTTACTATGATGTTTTTTATTTATAGCTAAAATCTTTCTGGTTTTGATGTCTATCTTTTTAAGATCGCTTGTTTTATAATTAATAACTCCAAATGTATAAAGTAAAACCGGTGTTGCGTATGTATTCATGGCTCTGAAGATGTTTCTAGAGTGTAAATGTGAATTTGCTAAACATTTTATTCTTCTGTAGTATTCTTTTTGTGTCTGTTGCCTAGCTTCGTTGTGGTCTATATGTCCTGATTCATGAATTCCTAAGTATTTATAAGTTTCATTATTTCGTAAGTGGTCAAATCTATTTCCATTCAGCAAAATGTGTCCCTCGCCCTCAAATTCTGTTCGTTTTCCTGCCGTTAAATGTAAAATATTGCATTTATTTAATCCAAAAGTCATACCAATATCTTTTGTAAAAATTTCTGTACTATCTAGCAATACCTGTAAATTTTGTTTATTATTTGTGTAAATTTTCAAATCGTCCATATAAATTAAGTGATTTATATTTATGTTGTCTTTCAATTTGTATCCTTTAGAGTTATATGTGTTCAGTATGTGTGATAATGGGTTAATAGCTAAACAAAAAAGAAGAGGTGAGAGTGAATCGCCTTGGAAAATTCCACTTCGGATATATATTGGGTCAGTTGTAACGGAAGCATTATTGCCACGGGCTGTCATGATAACTCTCCAAGTAGGCATTACGATCCCAAGAAAGCTCTTAATAACAGTCGGACATTTGTAGATATCTAAGATTCTCAAAAGCCACTCGTGTGACATGCTATCGAAAGCTTTCTGGTAATCTACCCAAGCCATACTGAGGCTTTTTTGATTTTGTTGCGCATCCTCTAAAATTGCTTTATTTAACATAAGATGATCTTTACATCCTCTTACCCGTCTTCTGCAGCCCCTCTGTTCATTAAATATTATATCGTTTTTACTACAGTGGTTATACAATTCATTACTTAAAATGGAAGTTAACAGTTTGTACAGAGTTGGTAAGCATGCTATGGGCCTCCAATTTTTGGGTTCTAATGTGTTTTCATTTTTTGGTATAAGAAAAACGTTGCCGGTAGTAAACCATGGTTCTAATGCTTCCGTTCCATTTATTATTCTACAGTATATTGCTGCTAAAATCCTATGTGTATTGGTGAGGTACTTGATGTAATAATTTTGAATTCTGTCTAATCCCGGTGATTTCCAGTTATGTAATCTTTTTATTGCACTTTTAACTTGTTCTGTTGTTATTTCACTGAGTTCAGACTCATGTATTTCATCCATATTTCCTTCTATTTCATTTAACCACTTGGCCTCCTTATTATAAGATTTTGCTTGTGACATGATTCCTTGCCAGATTTTTTCTGTGTCTTCTTTTGTTGGGATCTGAGATGGTCTTTGTGTTTTAGTGTTAAGATGGCGGTAGAATTTGTTCTGATTTTCTTCAAACATTTTATTTTGTATTTTTGTGTTATTTATTGTGTCATATCTTTTTATTCTAGCAGCTAAAGCTTTTACTTTCTGTTTAAGAATCTCTAATACGATATCATGCTTATTTTCGTTATGTATATTGTATTTGTCAAAAAGAGTTCGTTTTATATTATCAAGTTTCTTTGATTGTGATCCTTTCCGGATTTCTGTTAATCGTCCTATGTCCTTTCTTATTGCCTCTAATCTATTTTTTATTCTTCGTTTCCAAGGTGGATCACTCAGAGGTTTAAATGTATGATTACTATCGTAAGGTTTTTGGTTGTTGTCTTTAATTAATGTAATGGCTACTGCATAAATAACGTTATTTAGTTCTCTCAGTGATTGATTTTCATTTACAATTAATGGGATAAAGTTATTGAGTTGTTTGAGTTTTTCAATGAATTGCTTATTAAATTTTGGTTTTGGTATCGTTTGTCTTTTTTCTATATCTATCTCTTTAACCTCGGCTAGGTTTTCTAAGAACTGTAATATAATAGGATCTTGTATTTCATCAATATTTAAATCTAAAGGTAATTCTTCTCTTTCTTTTTCAATGTCAGGTGTTAATAGCGCGTTAAATTCTTGTGTGTATGTATTTGTATCAGTATCTGAATGTGTTAGTGTTGTATTATCAGTGATCTCTAATGTGTTTATTATGGAAGTAGGTGATTGTGTATTTCTTAAGTTTTGTGTAATTGTATTTGTCATTGATGATTCATATTCTGATTTTCTCCGTATTTCGTTTAACAATTCGGTAGATATAACTTTTCTTGTTATAATACTGCGCGCCTGATTGGCTAAGGTGTTACCACAAAACTTATTTATTTTTGAATTAACTGGATTACGTTCCTTAAATATTTTTTCCAATCGCTTTATATATCCTGCTCCTCTATATTTAGCTTTATAATAGCAGAACATCAGTTCCTTCTGTTCATCCGATGTCCATTGTAATCTACCATCCTGTTTTAATCTAAGATCAGTTTGATTTTGGGTTTCAATGGCAAGGTTTGGTTCTTGAGTTATGTCTTGTCTTCGAAGTGGAGGAAATTCTATATTAGAAGAAAGAGATGGCAATGAGTTGTTATGGTGTTCGATGTTAAATCTTTGTGATTGTGTTGTCTGGTTAATATTGTTTTCGGCCCTTCTTTGTATATCGTTTAGTTTTTCAGTTGTTATTAACTTCCGTCTAAGAATGCTACGTGCTTGTGTTGAGAGTTTATTACCGTCCAATTTTTTAGTTTTGGAGTTATCAGGGTTTCTATCCTTAAATAAAGTAAACAGTCTTTTAATATAACCTTTTCCTAACATCTTTGCTCTAAAATAACAAAAAATTAACTCTTCCATTTCAATTTGCGACCACTTTTCCCTATCTGTAATTTTATTTCTATTATCTCCTTCAGTGGTCGCTATTGACGTACCAATCGAACTGGTGGGCGATGCCCTGTCCGATAAGGTATAGTCAATATCTGATAAATTTTCGGCTGTGACATTTTCGGTTTCCCCGACTCCCGCCCTCCTGCTCAACGTGGAGTCACTGACGGTCCACATGCTGTCACGTCCAGCGTCAGCTCCAGACGTGCCCCGGTGATTGCCCCCAGGTAGCGGCATTATACGTTCTACATTATTTATATTCTCCATAATAAAAACGGGTTGCCATTGCCATGTTAGCCGTGTTAGTAAATTATAAAAATAATATCACGTGTCCGCCCCCCGCGTGAGTCTGATGGTCGACTCGGACGAATGGCTGGACTTTAGGGGGCATATTATTATTATTTTGTTTTTTCTCACGGACTAATAAGTCCGGTATTACTAAAGTCCCGCCTTGAAACCTTCAAGGATGAGGAGCTTCAGATTCCCTCTCTGTATATATCACATTTCCTAAAACCTTGACTACTATTGTGTTTGTGTTGATTGCTGCTTGTTTTTGTATAATATTGATATCGATGTTACTGTCTAATAATTTAACATAGTTTTCTAAACTTTTTGCTATGATTCCGGTTGCACCTACTATAATCGGGACTATTGTTGTTTGCGTATTCCACATTCGATTTACTTCTTTTTTTAATAAATTGTACTTACTTAACTTTTCTATTTCTTTCGAACCTAAATTATAATCGGATGGTACTGAAATATCGATTAGATATGTTTTGTTTCCCATTTTATCTATGTAGATTAAATCTGGCCTATTGTGTGTAATCGTTACGTCTGTCTGCACCGGTATCTCCCACATTATTTTGGCAGCATTATTTTCTATTACCTTAGGTTCAGTTAAATGTTCTTGCCACCATAGTTTATTGACGTTAAAGTTATGTTTTTTTGCTAGTGTCCAGTACACGTATTGGACAATATTGTTGTGGCGCCTCGTATAGTACTTGCCTGCTAGTTGTTCACAGCCTGATATAATATGGTGAATCGTCTCGTCTTTATTTCCACAAAGTCGGCATTTACCATCAACACTTTTTTTCATAATATCTCGTTCATGTTGTCTTGTAACTATTGTTTGATCTTGTATTGCAAAAATTGAAGCTTCTAATGCTGGAGATACCAGTTGAGTTTTAAGCCATTTAAATGAATTCGATGTCTGTATATTTATTCTGTCTAGTACTACATTGGGAAACTGTCCATGGAGCGGTTTATTTCGCCAAATAGCCTTTTTCTTTTTAATAACGGCATTTTTAATATCAATATCAGAATATATCTGTTGCTCTTGCAGTCCCCATTCTCTTCTAATTTCTTTTGCTGTTTTATTAATTGAATATTTATCCTTGTATTTATCACGTTTTTCTATTGCTTCTATTAAGTAATCAGGTTTACTTCTAAGATAATGATCATATTTAATTATTTGTATTTTGTGTAATGTCTCTATACTAATAAGTCCCCTACCACCTTCTTCAAGTGGTAAATAAAGTCTTTCTATATCTGCTTTACTATGATGTTTTTTATTTATAGCTAAAATCTTTCTGGTTTTGATGTCTATCTTTTTAAGATCGCTTGTTTTATAATTAATAACTCCAAATGTATAAAGTAAAACCGGTGTTGCGTATGTATTCATGGCTCTGAAGATGTTTCTAGAGTGTAAATGTGAATTTGCTAAACATTTTATTCTTCTGTAGTATTCTTTTTGTGTCTGTTGCCTAGCTTCGTTGTGGTCTATATGTCCTGATTCATGAATTCCTAAGTATTTATAAGTTTCATTATTTCGTAAGTGGTCAAATCTATTTCCATTCAGCAAAATGTGTCCCTCGCCCTCAAATTCTGTTCGTTTTCCTGCCGTTAAATGTAAAATATTGCATTTATTTAATCCAAAAGTCATACCAATATCTTTTGTAAAAATTTCTGTACTATCTAGCAATACCTGTAAATTTTGTTTATTATTTGTGTAAATTTTCAAATCGTCCATATAAATTAAGTGATTTATATTTATGTTGTCTTTCAATTTGTATCCTTTAGAGTTATATGTGTTCAGTATGTGTGATAATGGGTTAATAGCTAAACAAAAAAGAAGAGGTGAGAGTGAATCGCCTTGGAAAATTCCACTTCGGATATATATTGGGTCAGTTGTAACGGAAGCATTATTGCCACGGGCTGTCATGATAACTCTCCAAGTAGGCATTACGATCCCAAGAAAGCTCTTAATAACAGTCGGACATTTGTAGATATCTAAGATTCTCAAAAGCCACTCGTGTGACATGCTATCGAAAGCTTTCTGGTAATCTACCCAAGCCATACTGAGGCTTTTTTGATTTTGTTGCGCATCCTCTAAAATTGCTTTATTTAACATAAGATGATCTTTACATCCTCTTACCCGTCTTCTGCAGCCCCTCTGTTCATTAAATATTATATCGTTTTTACTACAGTGGTTATACAATTCATTACTTAAAATGGAAGTTAACAGTTTGTACAGAGTTGGTAAGCATGCTATGGGCCTCCAATTTTTGGGTTCTAATGTGTTTTCATTTTTTGGTATAAGAAAAACGTTGCCGGTAGTAAACCATGGTTCTAATGCTTCCGTTCCATTTATTATTCTACAGTATATTGCTGCTAAAATCCTATGTGTATTGGTGAGGTACTTGATGTAATAATTTTGAATTCTGTCTAATCCCGGTGATTTCCAGTTATGTAATCTTTTTATTGCACTTTTAACTTGTTCTGTTGTTATTTCACTGAGTTCAGACTCATGTATTTCATCCATATTTCCTTCTATTTCATTTAACCACTTGGCCTCCTTATTATAAGATTTTGCTTGTGACATGATTCCTTGCCAGAATTTTTCTGTGTCTTCTTTTGTTGGGATCTGAGATGGTCTTTGTGTTTTAGTGTTAAGATGGCGGTAAAATTTGTTCTGATTTTCTACAAACATTTTATTTTGTATTTTTGTGTTATTTATTGTGTCATATCTTTTTATTCTAGCAGCTAAAGCTTTTACTTTCTGTTTAAGAATCTCTAATACGATATCATGTTTATTTTCGTTATGTATATTGTATTTGTCAAAAAGAGTTCGTTTTATATTATCAAGTTTCTTTGATTGTGATCCTTTCCGGATTTCTGTTAATCGTCCTATGTCCTTTCTTATTGCCTCTAATCTATTTTTTATTCTTCGTTTCCAAGGTGGATCACTCAGAGGTTTAAATGTATGATTACTATCGTAAGGTTTTTGGTTGTTGTCTTTAATTAATGTAATGGCTACTGCATAAATAACGTTATTTAGTTCTCTCAGTGATTGATTTTCATTTACAATTAATGGGATAAAGTTATTGAGTTGTTTGAGTTTTTCAATGAATTGCTTATTAAATTTTGGTTTTGGTATCGTTTGTCTTTTTTCTATATCTATCTCTTTAACCTCGGCTAGGTTTTCTAAGAACTGTAATATAATAGGATCTTGTATTTCATCAATATTTAAATCTAAAGGTAATTCTTCTCTTTCTTTTTCAATGTCAGGTGTTAATAGCGCGTTAAATTCTTGTGTGTATGTATTTGTATCAGTATCTGAATGTGTTAGTGTTGTATTATCAGTGATCTCTAATGTGTTTATTATGGAAGTAGGTGATTGTGTATTTCTTAAGTTTTGTGTAATTGTATTTGACATTGATGATTCATATTCTGATTTTCTCCGTATTTCGTTTAACAATTCGGTAGATATTACTTTTCTTGTTATAATACTGCGCGCCTGATTGGCTAAGGTGTTACCACAAAACTTATTTATTTTTGAATTAACTGGATTACGTTCCTTAAATATTTTTTCCAATCGCTTTATATATCCTGCTCCTCCATATTTAGCTTTATAATAGCAGAACATCAGTTCCTTCTGTTCATCCGATGTCCATTGTAATCTACCATCCTGTTTTAATCTAAGATCAGTTTGATTTTGGGTATCAATGGTAAGGTTTGGTTCTTGAGTTATGTCTTGTCTTCGAAGTGGAGGAAATTCTATATTAGAAGAAAGAGATGGCAATGAGTTGTTATGGTGTTCGATGTTAAATCTTTGTGATTGTGTTGTCTGGTTAATATTGTTTTCGGCCCTTCTTTGTATATCGTTTAGTTTGTCAGTTGTTATTAACTTCCGTGTAAGAATGCTACGTGCTTGTGTTGAGAGTTTATTACCGTCCAATTTTTTAGTTTTTGAGTTATCATGGTTTCTATCCTTAAATAAAGTAAACAGTCTTTTAATATAACCTTTTCCTAACATCTTTGCTCTAAAATAACAAAAAATTAACTCTTCCATTTCAATTTGCGACCACTTTTCCCTATCTGTAATTTTATTTCTATTATCTCCTTCAGTGGTCGCTATTGACGTACCAATCGAACTGGTGGGCGATGCCCTGTCTGATAAGGTATAGTCAATATCTGATAAATTTTCGGCTGTGACATTTTCGGTTTCCCCGACTCCCGCCCGCCTGCTCAACGTGGAGTCACTGACGGTCCACATGCTGTCACGTCCAGCGTCAGCTCCAGACGTGCCCCGGCGATTGCCCCCAGGTAGCGGCATTATACGTTCTACATTATTTATATTCTCCATAATAAAAACGGGTTGCCATTGCCATGTTAGCCGTGTTAGTAAATTATAAAAATAATATCACGTGTCCGCCCCCCGCGTGAGTCTGATGGTCGACTCGGACGAATGGCTGGACTTTAGGGGGCTTATTATTATTATTATTATTATTATTATTATTATTATTATTAAACAATTGTTCCCTATTAACCATACTTTCATAAACAAAATATTAAATTGCTGTCTTGAAAATCTTGAACTAGACTTAGAATGATTAGAAAAAAACATATATTTATTAGGCACATGTAAGCCAATAGTATTATGAATATACATTACTCGTTAATTGCAATAACTTTGTTAATTCGGCTTATTACAATAGAGTTAGTAAAAAGTTCTGTTGTCTCAGCTGTTATTAAGATTGAAAAGATAACATCGAGATACTACCTGATTAGGGGATTAAAACGAATTCATTAACAAATTTACAATCGAATCGAGAGGTAAGGTAATATGTTGGTTTGTGTAAAAACTTTTTAGTACATGTCCATGACGAGTTTTTAAAATTATTTATAAAGAAATTTTAAAAAAACTAAGGCCAACCTCCTGTTCTAACATTTCCACATGACTTCGCTCTACTTATATTTTAAAATCTATTTTATCGTAAAATAGATTTTAATATCGATTATAGATATAGTAAAAATAAAATGTAAATACTAAAACAACACACTGTATAATAACAACATTTTAAAGATTTTATATGTTTATATTTACCAATGGGTTGGTAAACCATAAACATCGGTCTATAGTATTGCGATAACGTGCCGACGGCCAGGTTTTAGGAACATTGCAAATAGTAGCTTTTTTAAAAGATTAGAAAAAAGAATACTTTTATATTTAGATAAAGGTTTGTTTAAATTATTGATATTTTTCCATTCCTGGTCACTAAATACCCTCTTTCTCTATATACCCATCCCAATATACTTCATGAATTTATTTTGCATAACAAAAATATTTCGATTTTTCGTTCGAGAATCTGAAATACTAAGAACTTCGAGTACTTTAGATACCACGAAGATGAAAGAAAAAATGAAGATAAATGTATTACTTACTAAAATACAAATGTATTATATATTAGTATTTTAAATATACTATTAATATCACCACATATTAATATTTCAATGTGAAATCTAAATCTTCAATATTAAACGTCAAACACCGGCGTCAGCTCTTCGTGAAAATTAAACCACAACAATTTGTAGGAAATTATTCGCTGTTTTCATTCAAATCAAACACAATTTGCTTAATTGTTATTTGACAGCAATATTTGTAATTTGTGTACAGTTTTTTTTGTTATTGTATTATTTACCAGCTGGCAGGATATATGAGAAATATAACCCAAGCCCTGGCATTACTGCTCACGTCTATCCATGTAGGCCTACTGGGGATCACGCCATGTAAAATAACAGGGACGCACCTTTATGGTGTTGCGAAAAGCTGCGTCACTCATATCTTTTTAATTCATAATTTTATAAAACCTTAATTCATTATTTGGGTGTGTGAATTTAAAAATATTCTGATAAAGTTTTTCAGTTATAGGGGATGTAAATTTAAAGATACAAATTTTTGACATTTTTAATAGTTCTATTTCGACGGAATTTAGGTAAATGCGTTTTTTGTAATTTTTAACACGCCAAAAAAAAATATTCTGGCCAAGTCTTAATACCTGTAAGAGATATACTTATTTTGTTAAAAAATAGTATTTTTTTTCAAGTAATGTATATATATATATATATATATATATTGTACAAAAACGTATAATTAACAGGCCTACTAGAAACAATAATAGTTTTAAGAAGATTTGTAATGTTGTAATGTTACAATAATTTTGTTTTCATTCGAACAATAAGCTCTATAAAACAATATTATTTTATTAAATGTCAAAATTTATCATAAAAACAATATATCATTAATATTTCTAATGTTTCCATTCGTAAAAGAATGTATGATTTAGAATAAGTCATCAAAACTTGTCATCCAAATATTATTACAGTAATATTACTTTTAGGACGAATTCGATAATAAGATTATTGTAATAGTACTATAAGAATTTATTAATTCTTACTAGAAACTACGCTACTAGAAATTCCTAGAAATTATTCCTAAGCAATTGTACTTACCTATTTCTGAAGTAAATATAGGTATATTGTTATATTTGCAATGAGGGTAACTGTTGGTTTTTCAGCGGGTAGCTTTAAAAATGGAAGCGTCTTCTATGCTGCTGGGCAGTCCCACATAACCACCCGGTCATCACCTTCTTGGCCGAGGGTATCCGTAAAGGATTTATCCAACGGAAAAAAAGATATATACTTAAATATATTGTTTTAAATAATCCATGGATCGATTTTCCATAAGCTTATTTGAGCAAAGAATTCAAAATGAAGCACTTTATAATTCAGGAATAACATTTGAATACAAAAATATGGTAGTAACGTTTTAAATATTTATATTAGATAAATAAAATATTAACAAAAATATTGCAAAACATTTCGACAATAACTATAAATTTGAAGGTCAACTTTCACATGAGATGAAATACTATAGAGGAATATTGATTTAATTACATATTACCACTTAATCAAATTATATGTGACATATTTTGAAATAAAAATAAATATTAAACGCTGTATCTGTTTCACCTAATTGTTTACAAGGTTCATTATTGTATGACATTGACAAACGCGTTATAAACGGGATCCCACAATTAAATTACAAAACCAATACCATTTTGGCCAACACTCGAAGTTTACTCAAAACAAATTTCAATCTTCTAGGAACCAGCCATTGACGTGTACTTTATTAGTTTATTTGTTGGACTAACATATCCGAGTCTAAAAATATCTTAACCAATATTTAGGAATAACTTTCACGTTGGATCTAAGCTGCATTATATTATACCATTGAAATAATAATGGAACTTTTCGTGGAGAGCAATCTCAAAAATAAATATGACAAAAATCGCTGGAGCGAAGCAATTTCTTATGAATTCTTTCTGTGTTCTTAAGTCCTCGCGGATGAAGTCGCGGGCAACATCTAGTTATCGTAATATCGCAATAACGAGCCGACCGACCTTTTTAGAATATTGAAAATAGTGACAGCACATTTTAAAAAGATTATTATTAAAAGTGCTTTGTATATATATATATATATTTCTGTATATTAAAGTGCTATAAACAATCAAATCAAACAAATTGTTAACTATATTACAAATAACTAATCTAGATAATTAAATCCTTACTGTGTAACCAATACAAATTTGTTTAATTGAAAAACTTCATAATAACAATTTTGAACTAAAAGACTACATTTCCAGTAATTTATTTTATCTTGAAAGAAACAAATAAAGTCGTTTTTTTGTATATGCAAACAAAGTAAATCTTGGATCACTTAGTTAAGACGGTTTAGAGGAATGCGATCTTTTGGGTACTTCGCGATGACAAATGGACGCTGTTGCTTCGAACGTATTTCTTGATACGAATACACGATAACTCATTTTTTATCAAACAATTTGCTAGTAATAACACAAACTGTTTAAGTTTAATCCTACGACTAATTTTATTAAAAATTATATATTTTATATTAAAAAAAAATATTGCACAAAATATAATAAATAACAATACTGACACACGAAAATCGTTAATCAATTAATATTTAAAAAGCATTTTATGATTCCCCGTATATTCCACTCGTTTTTCAAATGCACGTGCTGCAGAAAAACCACACGCAATATTTATATTTTCGTGGTTTTTGTATTTTTATATTTCAGATATAACTTCATTCTATAATATTTCTTTCGTTTACTGTTTGATTAACAAATGATTTGAGAACTCTATAAATACTTGTATAAGGGTAAGCGAATGTCGTTTGTAAATATCTGTGTAATTTTAGTACAATTCCGTATGTCTTTTTAATATACTCACTTGGTTTTATTTACAATGATAAAGGCAACAGAAGACAGTTCACTCACGCTTTTAAATATATAATGACAACCAAATTAAAACGACACGTAATTATAACGTTATATTTGAAATCTCATATAATTATAACTTTTTGGTGATATTTTCGAAATAAAACATAGGGCCTTACTGAAATAGTATCTGCAGGTTTTTCTGAAAATTAAATCATATGGCTAATATTACAAAAATATTTACAGTATTAGTTTATTATATTCAAGACCTGATATCGCTACTTTATTTGTAAGTATTTATCCGTTCGGCTGATTTTGCTTTTTAGTAAAAACTAAAGTTAATTTTTGGTCTAGAGACACACTGCCAGATACTTTAGAGACACATTAGAGACACACTATCAGTTGATGATTAAAATCATCTGTTCATCAGCAATCAATACCGCTTGTAATATCGATATATTATAGATATCGATATTACAAGCATTTTCACATCAAACCAGAACCGGCTTCTTAGAGATAGGCTATGATTAGTATTTTATCTATTGTAAATATTATTAAAATTTCAGTTGACTTTGACTGAGATTAAAATAGTAAAAGTGTCTTTATTCTAGATTTATTATTATTTCTAACAGCAGTGGGTTGTGTTATTTCTGTTTTATTCGAAAATTAATTATTGTTACAGTACAAATAAATTATAAACATTTGAAGTATTTATGTTTCGGCGCTTACGATTAATAATTATTAAATAATACCGATAGAATTAAATAAATATACTTTCAAAGTACATTACATAAAACAATATTTTAAAGATTTTATCTTTTCATATTTATCAATTGATTCTCGTACCATATTATATTATACATTTAGTATCTTATGTGCCGCAAACCTTTTAAGAATATTGGCATTATTAAAATACTACTGGTAAAAGTACTTAGGATATATATATTATTTCATTACTTGTATATATTTTGGTGCTGTAAAATTTTATTTGAATTCATTTAAACGAATTTATAAGCTACTAACCTAAATCTGAATAAAATAAATCTTGGAGCACTTAACAAAGAAGGTTCAAGAGAAATGCGATCTCGCGGGTTCATCGCGATGACAAATGGCCGCTCTTGCTTTGGACGTGTTTCTTGACAGACACTTCACGTGACACGGAAGTATTGTGTTTATATAAAGAGGCATATCTTTTATTACATAGTTTTTATCAAATTGCGACGACAAGTATCCAGTATGACGTAAATACATAATAATACATTCAGTTAATCCTTAGTCACAATTGTATTTTATGTAAAAGTATTTTTAAAAATTATTGTAAATAACCTCACTAAATTTTAACAAAATTATATATCAATTAAAAATATTTCTTAAAATAACCTTTTATTTCAGTTATTTTCCACTCTCACGTGCTGCAAACCAACCTAACACAATATTTGCTACTCTGATTGTTTTTGTATTTCTTATATATTGACATTTAAATAAATATTTCTTCGGTAATATTCCTTTCATTGTGTCGTTTGAACCAGACCGCATTGTTTGAGAAAACTGTAAATGCTTAAGACGCGTGTGTAAGGGTAAATGAATGTCGTTTCTGAATAATCGTATATTTTTTTCAATAATAGTATGTATTTTTTAATATAGTGAGAGTATTTTTTACATGTACATTGGTAACAAAAACACAGTTCATTCTCGCCGCTATTGGGTAAGAAATGAAAACCAAATTACTACGACGCGTAATTTAACGTTATTTTTGAAACCTCATGTAATTATAACTTTCTGATGAATGAAAACATAAGGCCTTACTGAATAATTTTTCACATTTCTTTCTGTAAGATAAATCACATGGTTAATTTTACAAAAAGTATTCACAGTATTAGTTTATTATGTTTAAAATATGACATCGCTATTGTAAAAGCAAAAAAAAGGATCAAAGCGTAGTTACTAAATACTTTATTTATATTTGAAAATATATATACACATGTATAGCCATGTGAAGCTTATTTAAATTTTATATAAATATGGCATGATTAAACCGACACGGCTGGGATTCGAAACCACGACCTCTAGGAAACAGTCCCGTCGCTCTACCAATTGAGCGTCCGCCGGACTTTGTGAATTAAGCACTCTTTACATATTCCATCATCTTTATCGGGACGGTGGAGACATCTGTTAGGTTTATTTCGAAAATGCTAACCAATATTTCTAATTTTGCAGTATAGATTATTGAATAGAATATTGAAAATATACCCAACCAATATTCATGTTTGATAATATATATCCCATATAAAACCACCATATACAACCTGTTGGTGATATTATACCTAATATATGAACCTGGAGATAGTTACAACATTTTTAAAAAGCTAGTGATAAGAGTATTTTACTTTTACATATTTAAATTGCGAAAAAGTTACTGAAATTTATTTTCAAACTTTGTAAGCTAATTACCCAGACAGTGATGTCTCTATTTACACAATTTTCAACTAAATTTTACTTTCATAGAGAGTAATTCATTATATTTTATTACAAAGAAATGTTGTAGTTTTATATAAATCTGAATAAAGTAAATCTTGGAGCACTTAACAAAGAAGGTTCAAGAGAAATGCGATCTCGCGGGTTCATCGCGATGACAAATGGACGCTCTTGCTTTCGACGTGTTTCTTGACAGACACTTCACGTGATACGGAAGTATTGTGTTTATATAAATGCGGATATCTATTATTCTCCATCAAACTGTAGTACAAGTACTTAACTTTAAATATTTGATAATGACAATTAGATTGACTTGCTAGGAATAGAATAGAATCTTTTATTTGTTTATTAACAGTTAGGAGTAAGAACAAAATGTGGTAAATATAATATGTTTTAGCGTTTCTTTTACTCATTTTTCAAGCGCACGTGCTACAGATAAGCCTTAAACAATATTATTTGTATTTCCATATTTATTACGTATTTTCATACTTACGTTATTATTTTATTCCAGAAAACTTTTTAATTTTTTTGAGAACTATATAAATGTTAAAAATGCATGTGTAAGTGAATGTCGTTTAAATATTCGTATAATTTTAGAATGATTATGTTTAAATTTTTAAAATAATGAAGTTATTTACAAAGACAATCGTGACAGAAAAAACGCGCCACTATTAAGTAAATAATTAGAACCAAATTAAACGACTCATTGTTACATGTTTCTGAAAAACTCATATAATTATAAGTGTCGTTATTCGCAAATTAAAACAAAGACTTAATAAATTTATTCCAAAACTTTTAGTTCTGAATAAGATCAATAGGACCAAAAAAATACTGTAGTATTTATTAATTATATTAATAATAAAGTAAAAATAAGAATATTAATTATTGAAGGTAAAACTGTGGTGTATAAAGTTTTAAATAAACTTTAAGTAATCTTAGAAATAAAATCTTATATAAGCGGTAAGTATGCAAGTAATGTAGGCATATAGAAGTGACGTTAGCATAATTTTAAGAGGTAATATTTAGAATTACCAAACGGATCAACTTGATATGTTTAATGTAATAATTAATTACATAAACTTTTTTTAACTCGGAGATCATACTATGGCGTTGGTATGTAAACTGATCTACCGTTTATATCTGTCAAATTATAATTACAGCAGTAATCATACTGTATTTCAATGTTTTTAAGAGGGAAATATTGGTTTAAACTGGTTTTAGATTTACCAAATTGCATGCATGGATTTATAGCTGTTAATTTGCTGTAGAAATTCCGGCATAATTTATTCAAGCTTCGAAATACCACAATCGTCAGTCACAACTACCAATATCTAAATACACAGATTTTATTTATTTCTTTTTATTTTATTTATTTATTTATGTACCTGATTTGATGAAAGTAAAAATACAAAAGGAAAGAAAATAATACATTGGATTAGCTTATCTCTAAAAAGAGATCTCTACCAGCTACCCGTGAGAGTGACTGAGATGATTTTAAAGGACAGAAATAGGTACACATATATAAACTTATGACCTAAACAATTCATATAAATATATATAGTAAATAATTAATTAGAGTAAATAAATGTACCAATAATACATATATATAAGTATTATTAGTATTAATATAAAATATAAAGACAAACGACATATACATATAATAAATACATAAATATATATAATTTTATATCTAGGCGAGATAGAAAAGCTTTAATCTTCGTTTGAAAGACAAGACCGATGGGCTATTTTGAACATGACTAGGTAGGTAGGGTATTCCATAACAGTTTAGTGTCAGGTATGAAATTACTAAATAATGAATTGGTTAGTTTTGTAATCTAACACGCTAAAATGAAACTAGATTCACTTAGGCCGCACTTTGTCTTTTTAGCATGAAATGGACGTAAATGGATTTTATTTTATTATACTTTAAATTTATAAAATTTGTGCAAATTACTGTTTTTTTAAGACTTTACTTTTGAGATTCTCCAGAGATTCAGCGAACGGTTAGATATAAAAAATAATCCGATTCAATTCATTGCTATATCTTTAATATACTTATCTTATGTACTAGACTTATGTACTAAGCTTAAATTCACTTCTTATATACTCAGCTTACTTACTAAAGTTTTATACTAATCTTATATGTTTTGCTTGTATTATATATGTTATAATATATTTAGTTTATTTACTAAACTTAAGTATTAAGTTTACGTACTTTTTAAAATTGATTTTTAGACTCAAACCAAAAATATTTCCACAGATTAACTGATGTTTGTACGAATTCATTTGATTACATTACTGAAAATTTAAATTAAGATTCCACGAAAACTGGAATAAAGCCATACAATAGTTGTAAAGAAGTAATTAATTCAGTTCTATATCTAATTTCATTGTGTAAGTGGTGCTATTTATAAGTCAGTTCTCATTTAGTTACAGATATTTAATAGTATTTTTATTTTTAGAACTAACTACACTTATTTGGACATATCCGTAAATGTAAACAAATAGGTAAAAACATTTAAACTAGACGGTTCAGATTTTTTTTCTTCTATTTGTTAAATATTTTCTCTTTTCGGAAGTGGCTATCGATAACATTTTAACATTATTAATTGTAATTTTAATGAACTGAACTTTTTTTTGTAAGTATATTTTAAAGTTATTTTATTCTATATATTTTATCCGTCGTTATGAAAACTATTTCCAGCTGTCAGCTTTCAAATATATATATACATATATATATATATATATATATATATATATATATATGAATATTGTATGTATATGTATAAATTACTTCCAGTTGTCAGCTCTGAAAACTAGTTAGTAAAACCAATATTTATGTATCTAAACGTACGTAACGTAAATAAAACCTGTGTGTCTGTATATATTTTTTAATAAATAAAATAATATAATAAATTAAAATAAAAATAAATATTCAATCATTATTAATACAACCAACGCCAGATGATTTTAACTCTTACAGATGTATTCACTCGAAGCGACGACTGAAATAAAACAAGATTAATTAAATTCAATACTAAAATATACAGGCAATTAAATTATTAAATATTTTGATTTTATTTCATGGACAGACATGTATCTCTATTAAATGCTACATACTAAAATCATAGTACCTACTATTCACAAAAAAAATATTCACCAAATTTTTATCATACTTCCCAGAAAAATAATGAATCACGAATAATAAATAATAAATAATTTAGACGCTTTCTGGCAGTCAGAGAATTATGAATATTAATTAGATTTTAATTAGATCAATTAATATTTTTGTATAGTTTACGTACACGACTTTTGTTCTTTTTTTAGAGTTATTAATGTATTGAGTGGTTAGAAACTACGAAAGAATTTTACAGTACGTCTCCTGGCCTGGCATTGCCTTACTGGCACACTACTAACTTTCTTACTGGCACACTACTAACTGCCTACTGGCGCACTAATATCTACCTACTGGCACACTATACTCCAGCTAAAACTATCGCGATATGAGAGGATTATTAATTCCCAATTGGCTGGAGTTGCCTGGGGTCCAGAATATGTATCTGTAGACAATGGTGACGCACTTCTTTATGCAGGGCCCAGGCACCCGCAGCTCCTCCTCGTTGAGGTAGTCGCACTGCAGCTCCTCGAAGCCCAGCAGACCCGCGAGCATATTGATCTCCTTGTAGTTTGGTCGCGCCCGCAAGATCTACCACATATACGAGCTGGATTGCCGCATTGTATGTTTTAACCTCATCCTGTTATACTAAGTTTTAATGCAACGTCTTTTTTAAATTTCAGAGATAGTATTTGGGAATGTAGTTAAGCGTCAACTTAGTTTGAATGAAAAAAAAAATTAAATTGTTATATATATTCGTCTTTATGTACAATTTGTGTGAATTTTATTGGAGTGATATTTCTTGTGGACGGATTCTTATTAGTACTGATGTCCATGGTCGAATAATTTGTACAGCATTATATCGCTAGATTATATAAATTGTGATACAACATTTTTTGCGTTGTTTTTTCTAATATTCTTCTAAGTCGTTAACATAAAAGAACATTTTTACCGTAAAGTTATTTGACAGCATCATCCATGAATAATTTTATTTTCCCTAAACTTTCAACTTATCAAAATTAACTTGACACCTATGAAATAGTGAAAAATGTATTTTAATTTACAATAATACGAGCAAGCAAATTTAATACGCAACACAAAAACTGAACAATATAAATTGCTCAATTAAGTGAGTTGCAAGAAACGAAAAAAAATAACAAAAAGATTTTTTTAACTTGGTAATTGTTCATTTTTTTTTTGGAGACCTTACCTCAGTAGTGACCATGTACCGGTCATCGACGGGAGGCATGTTCCAGAACACCATCCCCACCACCGTCTCGTCTCGCAAGTAGAACAACATCCCACGTTTGTATCTGTTCTTGTACTCATCCGATCTACATATTATTGCATTCAATTATTTATTATAATTTAAAAAATATATATTACTGTTATGGAATAGGTACTATAGTTGAATCAGCCATTTTAATTAATGTGAAAACGAGAGATAGATTTAATGTTTTTTGAAATGGAGAAAGTAATATAGGAATTTTAAACGAAGTGCTCAGTTAAATAGGATGAATATTTTTATATATAAATAACCATATATATGTAAATATTTATGTTTTGTAGTGTAAAATATTATGGGTTATAATCATTATATTTAAAATTTAACATAAACTTACTTCTTGTAACAAGGTCTATCGGCATCGCCTTTACCGTCCGCTGGTGCTTGGGGCTTAACGTCCTCACTACAGGGTTTGAAGATACCCACCGTGGGCATACAGGCTCCGACTTCACCAACAGCCTATAAAACAGAAAATCTAAAAACTCATTCAAAAGGAAAGGTCGACATGGTCAGAAATGGAATCGAATATATAAGTTTGATTTTATTAAGAGCTAGTAGTTTCTTTTTTTTCGAGCGCTTTCCGATATCATTCTACGTGAATACAGCCGGGTAAATATAAATATAAGAGTTAGTTGTAATTAATACATTCGTCTGAGCTTCGTCTGAACAATACCAAATTTAACAAAACCCTTCCAGAAGTTTTATTGTTTTATATTTACAGCCCAAATAACTTTTGTGAACTTCAGAAACAGTCCAGTGTAAAAGTTTGTCCTATTTGTTGACTGGAGCAATTAACTATAAGTGTTCCATTATTTCATGCTTATCTAACCATTAAGACAGTTGTGTGATGCAAGAACCACAGCCAGATAAACAAACCAAAAAGTATAAACTACTTATTATTGAGGTATTTGACACTTACTTGGCTTGGCTTTTTTTTCTCAAAAAATAATTATTGTGTGGATTTTAGATATATGGATACAAAACTCATACACATAGATATAGAACTTATTTTTTTTAATAAAAATTTTGGGGTAAATGTCTAAAACCATAATTGAAATATCACTCCCCTCCATGTCCAAAGCTCCCGGAAGGATCAGCTCAAAATGGGGCTCCATGTTGCAGGGGGTCCAGTAGCCAGTCATGTTGGCCCCCGCGATATGACCCTGCTCAGAGGCGTTCCCGTAGTTCGTGAGGCGGAGACGTGTGTCCTTCCATTGAGAATAGAAGCTGGCTGCGTCTCCAGCCTTATCGAGAGTATATTTTTTGTTAAGACGAACAAAACTATAATGATACTTTGTTCTTCTGGCTTCTCATATTTTACTTCTATGAAGAAGTGGAATTAATAATATTGGATATACCAAAAATACTAATGAAAGAAAAAAAAATAGTTTCTATAGAGGGGTCAGGTCAATTATTCAAAATAACTTTTGATATTTGATACAGTTTTCAAAAGTCAAATATTTTAGAAACTTTGCTGAATTTTATAAAATAATATGTTGTTTTTATACATGGTACAAATTGGGTAATTTTCGATAACCTGATACTTACCACGTACAAATGTGTCCTGGCCTCAAGTTCCGTATTAACCATAAACCCGCCATTTACACTATCCAACTCCAGGAAAGAGGGTTCCGCTAATTCTTCACGTGGTTGCGTCCCCACAGCCACTAATACCTAATAGATTTAAACCCTTATAATATGCTTAAATGTTCAAAATAATAAGCATGTGGGTTCGATTCCCACTTACGTAACAATTATATCTGTGATCCATAAATTGTTATTCCGAGTTTGGCTGTACTTTGTTTCTTTATTTGTGTTTGTAAAGTAGGGATACAGGAATTACTTATCCTTTAATGCCGGAGTGTTTTTGTTAGTGTCATTTTATTAAAACAGAATAAGATAAATATACATACGTAATCTGTAACCAATGATGATCCGTTAGAAAGAGTCAGCTCCACTCTACCGTCCGGAGATGGAAAGGCATCGTATACTTGAGCTAAAATTTTGAAAATATTTTTTTGTTCATAATTTATCTCATACATATACGAAAAATGGATCACTTGATTGATTTATTTAATTAATTTATTCCGTTTCAGGTGAGTTAAACAAAAATATACGGGCATAATGAACATTAAATGACAAATAATAAATTTGATTTTCCGTCTCATTTTTTTATATATTACTAACGGCTTATAATAAGCGCCAGTTTCAAAATGAGCAATGACAGCAATGACAGCAATTCCTGCTAAAGTAACTCAGCGAAACCAAAATAATATGATGATGAAACACGAAATTTACTTTTAGGCATCACAGTAACTCCTTCACATTTAATTTTTTCTGCTGCCCACTCGCCGACATACTCCGGCAGCACGCCCGCTAATATGCCCTTGTCCTTAATAATGTGGACAAACTGAATTGGCTCTTCCTCCTCGTCGTGTTTTTCTACTAGCGTATCTACAATCCAATCAATTAATTTATTCAATTAATTAATTACTATGCGGACACTTTAACAACGGTAAAGATGATCAAGTTAATCTGTGGCGATCAATTAAAAACGTAACATTTTATCAACAGAACAGCATTGTAATAAATTTAAAAAAACATACTCATCCTGCCCAAATACCAGGCCAGTTCGCATCCCAGAAGCCCTCCCCCAATGATAACGACATGCTTGGAAGCCTTCACTTTCCGATACGCTATTTCCAAATCCCTGATAGTGCGGAGTGTACACACTCGATCCCTCACCTCTTTGGGCGCTGACTTAAATATTTCTAAGTTTTTGGCTTTTGCTCCTAAGATTTAGAAAACATTAATAGAAAAACGGAAATGGTGTAGATTAATCACTGTTCTAAATACCTTCCAACCACTAAAATGTACCAACGCCTTATCCAGAGAAATACCAATTAAAGTAGGAACAATATTACATAAATTGATATATACTCGTAAATATTAAAAAATAGTTATTGTAAACTTCTTTTTTAATGAAGCAAATCGTACCAGGAGCCAATAAGCACCTCTCGTAGTATATGGGCTGTTCTCCACAGAGGGTCTTCACCCAGACCACGTGGTCGTCAGCATCCACCCTGAGCACACACCAGCCCGTCGCTATTGATACTGCTGGACCTTTCTTCTTTCGATAAAACTTTACTGGGTCAAGGAAATTTTCGCATTGCGCTAAATACATCCTGAGAAAAAATCATTTTTTTATTATTTGAGTAAATTTACACTAAATATATTTATAGTTCCAGGTCCAGTCAATATACGTGTGTCTTTTGCCATCTTCGATATAATTGAGTTTCTTAATATCGGGTGGCTCCGGATTCCACCACATATGCTTCGACATTGGCGGTTGCTTGTAGGGTATACAGTCTTCCTTTGTTATAAAGAATACCTGAAAAAAAAAACAGGTTCTTTCAGTGGCCTATAGACCTATTTTCCAAAATGGGACGAGAAATATAGTTAAAACATAAAAGAACCTTGGCAGTTTTGTCGTGCTCCATGATAGCGCGGTATGCAGCCCAGCCCGCTGCCCCTGCCCCCACGATGAGGTACTGCACGCACGCGGGCAGGTCCTTCGAGTGATATGGCCGCTTGATTTTCCGTCTAGGGCGCCCTGGATGAAGGTTTATACTATACTATTAGGCCGTTTTTTAATTACATATATAATGTCAATTGAGAAAACTTTTTATAATAGAAATTCAGATTTGTGAATATGTTTAATGAGTAACTTACATTTTTCTATATTTTTACCAAGCTTGTCTTGCAATTCTTTCCAAAGATATAATTTGTATAACTGCAACAGGACAACTTTATATATATAAAAAACTATAGATTTTTATCGACTATTTTATTTATTTTCGACCATAAAATAAAATGAAATGAAACTATTTTTGATCGCCAAGGTTTTTGCTCATAATTAAATACTTCTAAATAAAATTATATTCAAATATTATAAGCTCAAAACGATATAAGTTGATTTCGATAAATGTAATCTAATTTCGATATTAATAATAACGCTTTTCGGTTTATCTCATCTTACATATCAGATCAGTACACAAATTGATCAACATTTGAAACCAAGCACACAACGAAACAATTTCAAGGGTTTATAGTTTAGAGCGGCAAGTCTTGTAGGCTTTCATGTCGGCGAGCTCTTAGGTAAGGCTTGCCCCAATGTACTAGTATGTTCTAGGAAATCTTATGATATCTTAGTACTCACATGTCTGATGCATCTAGTAATTGAACAACGGATTTAAACTAGGACGTTTGCACTGAAACTATTGTTATAAATTGTCTTTGTAAGGCAATATAGGTAATTTTACATGAAAAAAATAGTACTGTCTAAACTCTAAAGCAAAATAAAGTCAATGCACATTTTCAAACGGAACAAATTAATTGATTTAATAATTCACTATCCATCACATTGAAAGTTAATACATATGAGATAAAAAACGAAACGTACCAATCCCATTAAGCCCAGGAACGTTATGGAAGACCAGACATAGATCCAGGGGAAGGGGGGCGGAGGGGGTGGTGGACACGGGGGAGGATCCGGGACCGGCTTTACGGTGCAAGGGCCTTTGGTACGAGCACAGTCTAGCATAGGCTGGAAAATTATCATGTGGGCTAATATATTGTTTCATTTTGCCTTGCTTAGGCTTTGAACTGGACTGGAGTTGTTAATATTATTTTCAATTAAGTTATTTCTTTTTCCTTGTGTTTGCCAATTCCACCTTTAACATATTGAAAAATGGACTTTATCTTAGCCACAGTCGACATCTATAATTCTACATATTCCTTCCTACCATGGTTGGATTACATTTACAACAAAAAAAAAACGGTTTATAAGAATTATTGTTTATTTGCGACATCTTCATAGAATTAGTGCATATTAACGATTTTTATCAAAATCAGAACCCGTTAAGCTACTTCGTTATCAGCGTTTGCTGTATTTATGGTTTCGTCATTTTTATCTAATTCCTCCTTCTCAGCTTGCGCGAGCAATGAAAGTCTATCATGAGGTTTCCACGGTTCATGGAAGGCATACATGTATTTATGTTTGCCATGATAGCCAAGTTTAGGCAACGGCTCCTGTATGTCTCGAGGATAAATGGGCACTCTCTTCTCAGGCTTATCTTTCCAATAATCTGGATGGATTATTGGAGTATTTTGGAATAGATCTTGCATGTTATTCAGACAACCGTCAAAATTAATGCCAGAATTTTTATACAAGCCTTTTCCGTCCTCACTTGATATTTCCTGTCAAAGAACAATTTATGTATATTTAATATTATTTAGGAGTCATAAGTGCGTTGGACGAAATAGTTTTGTCAATGCAACTCTTATCTGGTTTTTCTGTCGACTTTTTTCGGCGTTCGATTATATATATAATGTGTGGAAAATCTTCTTACCAGAACATATAATTTTGATATGTTTTAAGGTAGCACTACTGTCTTAGCCCGATCATGGAAACCTCTTCATCCCCTCTCCCCTTTTTGCCACCACGAAATATTTTTTTTAAGTAGCCAAAGAACCCTTCAGGTTCCTCCTCTTGTTCAACCTGTTCTTGACCGTGTTGACACTGTTGGCCGTAAGGCGAATATTGGCCATGGCCATGTTGTTGTTGATAACCTTGCCCATGTTCTCCATGCTGGGTCAACACCACGCCCGACCACTGATGAAGAAAGCACAAGCTGGATTTCATTAGATATTTAATTCCACGACGGGCTCTGATTTCGTCAAACGCACTTAGAATAACAAATTTCAAAAACGAGGACGTCGCAAATGTATAAAATAAAATCGACAATGTTGAAAAACTAGATTAACTTACTATTTAAAAGTAATCATTTCATATTAGTAAAAAACTTTCATACTATTAATTATTATACCTTTGCATTGCTCGGTGGTAAAGGAGGTACCACTACATCCGGTACTTTGATCCTGTAAGGGTCATAGTTGGGTGGCTGAGGCTCCCAGGGACACTCACAGCGCCACGCTGGTGGCGGCGGATCTGGCTTAGGCCACGGCTCGATTTTTTTTCCCTCGTGTTGAGGAGTATCTTTACAGCAACCACCTTTATCTTGCGCGTAATTTCTTTGATAACCTAGATAATATTTAATTTGTTTCATTGTTGTATTTTTAACGTAAACATTAAGTACTATAGGAATAACCGCATACCTATACTCGTTTTATTAACACCATTGTTGGTAAAAGCTATGACTCCTGAATTTATGTAACGGATGTGGCTATAACATCTGAATGAACTATTCATCATCTTGTATTAATTTTGTAACAAATATTAATAGTGAAACACAAATAAATTTTAATTGTAAAATATTTTTTAACTACATTATTTTGAACATGGACAGGAATTTGATAATTTTTTAATGACTTTTGGACGAGATTGAAAATTAGAACGGTAGATGTGTCACCTACTATTAACAGAAAAATAAATTATAAGACCAAATACACCAAGAAGTTCTAGTAAAATCAAACTATACATCACAAACTTTAGTAAAAAAAACCCAGTTACACTGTTAATAATCCAAGGAGTACATTTTGGATTTTGCGATTCAAACAGTAGTTTGAAGGCATAGCATATCTAACACTAGATTGAATTTAATTTCATTAATGTAATTAACAACCGAATTTTCCAGTAAATGAAACAATGTACTCCTAAAAATCATAAAAACAAAATATTGATAGGGGCTCCATATATCTTCCTAAGGATACCGGCTCAGGGACGAAGATACCATCTTACACCACTTATTCGAAAGGTGGTGGATATACCACCAACATGCATTCCCAAGGACGGTAGATAACCAGCCGGCGACAAGAACTTCCACTATGTTAGAAATTCTTTGAACATAACTCGTAGCCAATCCCCAAACAATTTAGATAAGGTCGGAAAAGTAGTTTTTTTTTGTAATACAGGACTTTGTAAAAGGTTAATCGAAATGTAACTTGTCAGTTCATATTTTTATCGTAGTTTAAACACTAAACTTATAAAAGGGGGGAGAGGGGAGGGGCTGTTACTAGCCAAATGTTCGCCATGTCTATATAAGACACAGTAAACAACACCAGGTTTGTTTTTTCTGATCTCTTCACAAAAGCTGTTTATTTTATAAAAATAAAAGAAAACATAACAAAAATATCGAGTCAACTTTATTATGTACAAAATAGGTACATTTGATTCTTCATTACATTAAATCCAATAATACTTCAGAATACATGATACCATCACAAAACAAGTATAAAGATAACTTCCCGTTTTATATGAAATATACAAATAACATGACAAATCGGGATCTCACTGAAAATCAAAAGGAAACTCCTACTATAGCGGGTATGCATCAGAAATGCGACCTTGGTCATTGTTGCTTAACCGTTCAACAGATAATAAATAGTGAATATCCATGATAGATGTACAATTTACATACAATATTAAAATTTAGTTTAAATTAGTTTTTTTTAATATTCTTAAATGCATGTCTTGTTTTATACGCTACTATTTATTTACAAGCTACTAATAATATCAATCACTATTATTAAATATATTTAGTTTAAATAACCAAGAACCTCTTCAACAATGTATGGAGTTTTAAGCAACTGCTCTAAAGCTTGATTTCGAGTTCTAATAGTATAACTTATTACGGCTGAAACTAATAATTGCTTACAATTAATTCTCAAACCAATTCTGGATCAGATGTAACTAAATTCATAGATCAATTATTAGCCCTGATAACTTAGGGAAGAGATTGAAACCTTTAGTAACTAAAATTGCATCGGTAACATTTATTATTAATAGCCGTTAAACAATAACACAGAACAATGACCGGGCATAAAACAAACTTATAAACAAATAAGGTTCAGATGCTCTCAATAATGAACAAAATATATAAATTGACTACTTATAACCATTTACAGACAGACATATAGAAAATACAAAATGTATATATAAACAAATCTATAACTCTCGAGTAGCCCTAAATTGTATGTACATAAAAAAATAACACAAATATTCTTAATATAGTTTTCATCACAGGGTAATAAGAAACGGAAAGATTAAAAAAAATTACACCGCTAGCAAATATTATGCTTAGATATTTACAATAATATTGTTTTTAAGGAAATTATATTTATATATATATTTAAACACATTCCTTATTTTAGCAAATGGGGTTTTATCTATAATTGTATTTACAATAAGAAAACTATACTTGGAACAAAACCGTTTGATTGAAAATCCAGATTATACAAAGATTATATATAACCATAGACTAGCAAATAATATATAAAGTAATAGACTATTATACACTAATAATAAAAAACTACAATGAGCTACAATGTCTTTCTGAAGTGAGACACAAAAGCCAAAAACATTTAAAATTTTTTTTCAAAGCAAAACATATAACAGACAATTTGAATTCTTAAAAACATCCAACGGTTCTAATTCATAATTTGGAAACAATATGAACACAAAAGTTTAAATTCATGGATCACTCCAACCCAAAGATCCAGTTGACCCCCTGAGCAAAGAACAGCACTAGCGGTTGCCAGGCCACCACCCAGCGTATCCAGTCCAGCAGCTGACCAAATAATAGCTGGGGTCGATCCCAACTAGGAACAGGCTAAGGAACATCATTGTATACATAATGGATATCTTTAAATATAGTAGCAAAAAAACTATCTGACTGGTGATAACGGCATGTACACACAAACAATCAATGCGTTGATAATTTTGTATATACATATTTGTGTTTATGAATAAAAATATGAGAAATATGTATGTATTTTTTTTTATATAGTCTTTTTGTGTTTTTGAGGTTGGTGAACTTTTTTTAGACATTATATAAAACCAATGTTTGGCTTGTTTGATGAAATATGATTTTTTTGTGAGTTCAACAACTAAAATGTATAAAGGATACGGGTTGGTGAACATCTTCTTGAGATCCACCTTCTCCTTGCAGTAGGGACAGATCTGCTTCTTGCCAACAATACACCAGCCGCGGATGCAGAACTCGTGAAACACGTGACCACAAGGCAGCTTATATGTGTTCTCTGGAGACAACTCTCATATTATACATGGCTGAGAGCACACAATTGTTATTGTTTTATTGTTTTTTTTATAGGAATGTGAAAAAATATCAACCACCCTTCTCTCCATGTATCATTTATTACCTATGACTCCCTCCTCGTTGACGGCCACCAGTAGCTGGTTCCCGCACACCGCGCACACGTTGCTCTCCAGATGGCGGGTTGGCATGCCCTCACGCGTGTAATACTAAAATATTAATTATTTGCAATTCAAATCAATTTATAAACATGTATTACCAATCCATCAAGTACAGTTGACTGAGCTTAAATGTTGCTTTAATTAATTTATTTAGAAGAATATATTTGGAACAAATAAATTAGTTTAATTATAATTTACCCCTATTGATGTAGCCATTTTATCTGAACAGTAATCTGCTACATCTCTCCCCAAAGTACCGAAGTACAATCCATAGAACAAACACATCATTGACAGATCTAACCAACTCTGGGGCTTGTGACCAAACAAAGTGTTGATGCCCATCAATGTCAAAATCATCACAACATAGCCAAAGACTCCTATACAACAGCTTGCTTTATATAGGAAATAGAACCATTTATAGACCAATCTGTAAGAATAAAAGGTTACACCATATTTATACTGAAAGATTTGAACAGATCTCTTGAGATTAAGATTCCAATACAAGATGTGGAGATGTTTTAGAACTGTGTAATATCTTTACTAAACAAGATACAAGTGGTGAATAATACTGGAATAAAAATATACCATTAATATTACAGTTAATTAAAACGAATATTTCTATTACACACTAGATAAGGCAGGAAATAAGAGGGTGGAAATCATATATATTATATCATTAACAATAGAATTATATTAATCATAAGTTTTTCATTATCAATACAATTATATTCATTAATTTAATGTTAAACAAAAAAACATTACCTTGGTGTAGTTGCAGACATGGGTTTATGAGATGATTTCCATATGACAAGAGCTGTGCATGTTGTAAATATTAACCAGAACACTATGAACCGCACCCATCCTTCCTTCACACTTAGAATCACAGGTATCGACCACATGGCTATCATTGTGAACACCTGCAAGCATTACTTCAGTTATAACCTTCATCAATAAATAACTTTAAAAACATTTAACTAAGCAGAGTTACCAGCAGTGTATATATATAAAGAAATTTGGCTTGACAAATATTTAAGTGTCTGGTCTATCATGGCAGTGCATTGCATTGAAAAGTATTTTATTATATTTAAGTATCGTTAGATGAGTTGATGTTTTGTATTTTAAGACTTGAATTTGTTATAGTTTGTTTATTTTTTTATTTATAGTGATACATAAAATCAAAAATACTTATAGATACAACAAATATTATTACTGTAGCGTAAACCTTAATATTAACAACTTAGATCCCTTTTCCTGTAATATCATTAAGATTTGTATAGAAACTCATGTTAATTACATATTGTCAAGATATCAAACTATTAATTGAACTCACTCATTAAAACTTAAAACTAAAACAACTTCTAAAACTGTGATTTCATAGTGCACTTCAAATTTATACAATCTTAAGACTAGTAGAAACTCTTAGCACCATATCTAAACCACAGATGAAAGTATATCATATTAAATTGTAGTAAATCCCAATGAACTGTTATCCATTGAAATATACAGATCTAGATGAAAGGAACAACAAACTATAGCTTAACATATTTTTTATTCCTATTTCAGTTACAAAGTTGTTAAATGTGACTGCCAGAGTATTTTCAATTAAACTTACCGCATATGATCTGTAGTGCAACTGCTTCCATTGGGACACTATTAACTGAGCAACTACCAGTGAACCTATTAGAATAAGTATCATCGTCATGTGCATTGATTCATGGCCCTTGTGCTTCTCATGCATTTGAATGTGGTCATGTCTGAAAGTATATAATTTAGAAATTAAAATACTTATGATAATCAAACAGCTAATAAATAGAATTACATGTGAAAAATATTACCTTAGCTTTTCTTCTGGTGTCATTTCATTGTAAGTCTGAAATATTTATTATAAATTTATTGTTTACTTTACAATCATATCTAAATTATTGTTATTATTGTGCTAAATCATAATTGGAGAAACGTTAAATCGTTAAAAATACACAAATTACTTTTTTACTATGGTTATGATATCTTGTAAATGAATAAATTCCTTGAACATTTGCTTAATTTTTGATAATAATTTAATAAAATATATAACGTAACCTTATTTCCCTCGACCGGCCGGTGAAGATCCATTGCAATATTTTTTATATTTGCAAATTTGTTTAAGGTTTTTATTATAATAATGCAATAATTTAATTAAAATAGTGCAAAACTGAAAACACTAATCGTCAAGTAAAAAAGATTATTTATTTTTCAATTTTTAAACGTCAATTCCTGGTTTTGATACATGGCTTTTGGATATAAGATATAACATGTGATGTTCTAATAATAAAACTTAATAAAAGGGTAATGAAAACTTTGTAAAGGCAAAAAACTAAATATTGATAAATTATAATAATTATCTATTTATATCTGAATATTAAGGTTTTACTTTATTCGGTACGGTCATATAGTACTCCGTGCGGTCAACATTTCAATAACCTCTTTGACACTTGATTTCCCTAGTAATGATGATATTATTTTATTATTAACTATGGACTATGGCGTTGTACAAAAATTTTTGAGTATAGGAGTGAGATTTTTACAAGACTCTCACGCACCAAAAACTAAACAAAGGGCGATTGCATAGTAAAAACTAAGATCGGATGGGTTTTAACAGCTTTAAAAATAGGGACTATAATTTGGGATTTCCAATATAGGTTTCCCTATTTTAAAAATAATATTAACTAATAGTAGAGAAAAATGGACTTAAAGATACGATTTAACTTAAAAGAATAAGGAATAAAACTGGTACCAGTTCCTTAAATCCCATGAAAATCCTTGTTTGCGACAAATGTTCAGTGGTGGCATACAGTTACTTTCAAGACGAACGGTCAAACTGTTATTATGAGATCAACAATAGTTTCTTAAATAATTCAAATTAAATAAATAATTAATAGTTTCTTAGTTCACACAAGAGCAAACATGGATTGCAAAAAAAAAAAACAAGTTTTTATCTATAAAGTTTCTCTTTTTAATTAGATTTGTTCTAACTTTAACTCATTGAATAATTCATCTTAGAATTTTGTAAATTGATATCCTTGAGTAGTATCCTCTCTTCTGCTACAAATCTCAGGGAAGCTTTTGTTCACTTAATGTACCACTATGGAGGGAATATGAAAAAAGGATTGTAATATTCTTTTTGAAGTATGAAAAGATGCATTATACAGGATGGGTCAAAAAAACAATTTTGAGGTTATATTAAGAACAAGTGTTCCCACCATCTACAATATCTATAAAGAAATAAGCCAAATCATCGACAGATTTAGAATATGCATACCAGTCTGCTGCTTTACTTAGATTTTCCGTAGGGGATCTGCATTTTAAGGAAAGGACGGTGGTGGTGATGAATAATTCGTAGAAGTACTTTGACACTCCTATTAAAATAGGGGAAGTCCCGTAAAACCACCATATTCCATCCTATAGACACAGAATATGGTTTTACAGTTAGTCAGGGTATTACCAAAATATTCAATTATGTATGTACGTAACACAGAAATCAGTAAAATTTCCATTGAATTAAAAATATATGGAGTAATGCTCTCATCTCAGGCCTTGATCACCCCAGTATTAGCTTTTAACATTTACCCGCAAACAGCGAAGACTCTTCGGGTTTGTCGGGAACCCTGTGTTCTATAAAAGAGTAGATCATTTACGCTTGCGTAGGTAAGATGCCGATTGCTGATTTACACCACCGCTTACAATACCATTACATCCCTTCTGTCTGGTTTTGTGGAAAAAAAATCCACAAACCATCAGAAAAAGGAATCTACTCATTGTTTTCAGAACGATACTATAGCCTTAAGATATAGGTCCTTGGATCTTGGACTAGGACATTGCCTCAAATTGGGTATTGTTCTTTTTATCGCCTTCTCCGTCATTCTGTCTCACAAGCCGTTCATCTATAGCATTTTCAGTCTACAAAATATTATATATACATACAAATTACATTCGGCAGTTTGACGTTTTCAATAACAATTGACATAAGTGACATCTACGTAAATAATAATTTTTAACTTTTGTAAATAAATACATTGCTTATTCATGTGAAATAATACCTCTTTTAGATTTATTTGTTTAAAAAATTTAGATGCCCAACAAAAGTGAAAGTGAGTTATTATTGATATATATATGCACCAGCAATCATATAGGTTCGAATTGCTCAAATAGTAAATATACTGTACAAACGAAAAAGTAACTAAAACTGCTAAGCCGTTAAGCTCATCAATTAAATAAATTAATCTTAGTGTATAGACTTTTACTCTTATATGAATGCTGACAATATTGGTTCAACCTTATAAATCTTTCGTTCGGATCAATAAGGAACACAGCTATAAATTTTGTTAATATCCATAAACATCGCTGTGTTAATCAATTTGAATAAATGTAGAACGAAACCTAAAAAGGTCGCGAGTTCGAATCTCTGCTCGTATCAGTTAACTTTTCATTCTACATTGGTGAAATGTGTAATATATATGTAATAGGAAAGACGTATTGACTTGATTTAACTTATATCCTTTCCATTTCAACTATTCAGAATTTTTGAATAGCAGTAAATATGTATTATTTTCTACACATCCTGTCTAGGCAGTCTGGCATTAATCAATCAAAGTCTTAACCATCATTATCCAACATTTTTGAAATATACTATATCAGATTCATATTTTCAAGGTTACCTGTAATTTTTTTTAGTAATATTAACGCTGAATTCTAGCTGAAACATAAATAGAATTACAGATGTCCGAGCAACTTCAATTGAGGCAAAAGTTGCACCAGCACTGCCAGCTGCTGGATGTATTAAATCTCCAGTCATTACTCTAAAACCTGGACTGACCAAGGTATGTATAATAGTGTTCACTTACAGTATTTATGACTATTGGTGTCAATGATTGTATTGTATTCACAAATCCTGTGTTTTATTTTTAACAAAAGCAAAAATATATTTTTATTTTTTTTTATAAATACAGAATGAAAAATAAACCATTACGGATAGGGAACTAAAAGATGTCTGTCAAATATGTATAGAACACTTAATTTATCAATTCTGGCAGTGATATGGTCAGCTCAATTGGTAGAGCAATGGGGTGGTTTTTAAGAGGTCGCGCGTTCGAATCCCTGCCCATACCGGTTTATTTTTCATTTTATGTTTATTCAACTTTAAATAAGTCACAAATGGCTACACATGTTCAAAGATATTTTCAAATATTCTTTAAGATCCTAGATTAAGGCCAGTAAAAAACAACAGCATTACAGAGTTCTTTATTTCCAAGACAGTGAAAAGATAACTATAAACATTCAGTATAGTCAGTTACAAAAGAAATAGAGGTAGGGATAAAGGAAAAATAAATTAAGCTCTATTTATGTTTCACCATATTTATTGAACTGTGTATTTATGTACTCAACTAATGGTTTGTTCATCAAATTGCCTATATCCGTAGCGAAGGCGAAGTCAAAGTGATTAAATTTTCTCCAATCACAAGCTGGATGAATGTCCTCCAAAACCCCATAGCTTTTGAGCTCGTCGGCTAAACGCATGATTTGCTGAAAGAAATAGACGATGTCAAAAAAAATATAAAAAAAAGTTGGTGTATTCCAACTTTAAATTGTTAATACATACAGATTTCTCAGTCAACTTGTCATTGTGTCCATAGATTAAAGTAACTGGTACTTTAATGTTGCTGAGTCTGTAGGGTCTCACGGTGCCACGCAGACCGTCCTCCCAAGACGTGAAAGTGTCTGCCAAATTTCAATTCAATATTATAAATTTGATCATCCTATAAAAATTGTCATAATGCTTTATTTAATATACCTGTCAAAGCAATTTTCCCAAAATGCTCCAACTGTCGCCATGATGCTGGCTGCAATCTCATCATTATTACCGGCATTAAATCCTGCAAGTTGAGGATTCATTTTATTCTGATGATGTATCAATTCAGACGTCCTATTGAGCCAATATGATGTTTACCGAATCATACTGCTCCTCGTCCGCCCCGATGATGGTGTACAGGAAGCTGGTGCAAAGATCCAACTGAGGATTCTTCGCGAAGCACATGCTTGTGACAAACATTTCAATAATTTCTTTTGGTATTGTTGCTGATATCAAACCACGTTCTCTCATTCGATCCTAGACGAAAAGAAATAATTAAAAAATAAATTATAGCCTTTTACTTCTCTCTACTTACTGACTCTCGGTAACTCTTTATTTAGTAGAGTAGAGATGCTTAGATCTGTAGAAGACCTTACCAAATCCCTCCCCCCCACTCAACACTTAAATAAAATAGTAAGTTTAAAACACGTTCCAACTGTATACAGCACGATTTGTTAATAAAAAAACGTTCCACCCACAGCAAATTATGTCATAGAATTTCTTCTCTGGAAGTTTCCTCACAGTGTTTTCCTTCACGTACCAGACTTTGATAAATATCAGCTGTCACGGCCGGGGATCGAACCTGAGACCCGTGAATAAAAGACCATCATTGATGCCTTTACACCAGAAAAAAGTCAAACCAATCCAATTTGTTTTCTTCTATTTTATTTAATTGTTCATTTTCTCTTCTTTATTGTACACAAATAATAATAAAAGTTAATTTCATGAAATATAACATATTAGATGCAATTTATGCACGATGACGGACTTATCCCATGAAAGGATCTCTTTCAGTCAAACTCTGGGTAGTCGAAAGGAACTATATAACATGGTAGATTAAAGTGAAAAAACAAAAGAAAAAAATAATAATACAATAAAAATTGTGTACATTCGAATTACTAACTATAGCTATATACTATATATATATATATATATATATATATATATATATATATATATATATATACATATAAGTAACAATATTTTTACATACCGGTATCTTCAAATCCAGTAAAAGTGTTTCAACGATGTTTTTTATGTTACTGAAGTACACAGCTGGCGCGAGTGCAACGAATGCTATTGTTTTGTCATTATATTGTGGTTTTTCACTCAATGTAATGAAGAAGCTGGTGGTTCCCATGGAGTAACCCACGTACATAATCTTCGATAAACCGGTGACGTCTAAAATCTTATCTATCATCGCCGGTATATCATATACACCGTGTTCGTGAAAACTGAAATTATAGTTCAGGATGCAGAAAAAAATACGTTCAAATCGAGCTTTATATCTATTTGAAAGTTATTATTACCTGTATTCCCAAAATTTTGGGTTATTTCTTGTATAATTAATATGGCTAGTGTAAATGTTTCCTCTGAGATTTCCAAGCCACACGTCATAACCCTCATCCGCGAGGAGGTATGCTTAAGAAAATTTAACACATTAAAAAATTAAGTTCTTTACATAACTATTTATTATCAGAATTCGTTGAATGATTTTTAAATTTAAAAATGTAATGAATGGTATACCTAAACTCCTCTCCGGTCCCATGATGACGAAGTCTCCACTACTACCCAGTAGACCGCTGACTATCAGCACTGCCTTCTTTCTCTTTAAACTCGGGCTTATCCTCCTGGCGATCCTTCTTCCAGCAGGGATTCTATGCATCTGCAGGTTATACCCGTCGTCTGTTGTGACCCTGTGCTTCTCAACTGGATAGCCAGCTGACGCTATCAGCTGAGGCTGGAAATAATTATTATCATTTCAGATTTTAGTAAATAGTAGCTCAGTGAGCACTGATTTTATTAGTTTTTAGTAGCAGTCATCTTTCTGGAAAGTAATCAAAATTTCTTATATATATGTCGCAATCGAGTCCATCGGAACACAAAGCGCCATCTATTGACGCTTGATGGAGTTAGTGTTCAACTTCAGGCCGTACAAATTTCACTCAAAACGAGCGAAAAAAGAAAACATGTGTCAAAGTGATTAAAAAAAAATAGTGATTTTACTTTCACTGTTGGTGATCGGCTTGAATGAATATTAAAACTATCCCGTGTTCCCACAGAGATTACTATAATAATTAATATTATGTGCAATAAATTATTTGTACTTGATTATACCTTATACATTATAAAACTGTTTCTTTGAGTCAACATAACCTACTAGACGACTACAATAGAACTAATATGAGTAAACAATAATGAGTGACGAATATATACCTCCCCGTGTCAAATATATATATATATATATATATATATAATATATTACATGATGTCTTTTTACACATTTACACCACATAATTAATAGGATAGGATACATACATACCATACGAGACAAATATATATATATATATATATTCACATAAATATATAAAAAATATATTTATTTTATATCGCCAAAATAGACTACTAAATAAATAAAGAAGGAAACAATGAACTTAAATTTTAGTATTTGGCAACTTACTTAAAGCCCGGCAAATATTTTGAAGTGTTTGAATAACTCATTTGATATTTTCTAAGTGCCTATAAATTATGATATACTGGTCAAAGTGGTCGCACTTAACGAACAAAATGCGACTTTAAAATCTTGCCTAATTCCAAGAAAAGGTCCAAACTATACGGCCTATAGTTCTCTCAAAATATTTTATTATAAAAAAGTTACTTATATTCCAGCCCATGTTTCAGACTATTAATTTATTTTAACGGCAAAAAACGTTATCTTTTATCAAAACATCTTGGTCACGACTGCGACGGAGATAACATATTTTTATTTTATTTGTGCCATTCTTCATATTTAATTAGCATTTATTTTTTATTAAAAAAAAAATCTGACGTCACAAGAACATAATTTAATTATAAATTTAGAAAAAAAAAAAAAAACACAAACATCGAAATTTACAACCCATAAGTCTTTTGTGTTATGAATATAAATGCCCACTAAGTCCTGTTTTGTTACATATCAATAAGGAAATACGATATTAAAATAGTATCATCAAAGCGGTTTATGAATGATAAATAACAAATCATACACACGAGTAATTTAATCATTTAAATCTCAAACTCCCCAATATTTACGTCAAAAAATAATTTACATTCTAAATAACCCGTTCTATTACGAACTCATAAATAATTCGTAACTAATAAAACCTCTTTGTTTCGTTAAAAAAAAAAACAACTTAATTTGATATAATAATATCGTATAAATTATCATAACTTTAACGTTCAAATAAATGACTAGATAATAAACTTGTACAAAGTTGGTTTACTGCACCGGTAGTGAGTTGTTAATATTTATTGCCCTTAATGATATCAACTTATTTGTTAGCAGACGACCCACTATGAACTCTTATAGAAATAATACAATAAACTTCGAATCGTCCTAAAAGTAATATTACTGCTGCGGCTGTGTATCCACCTCATAGTATATCGGTAGCTACACGTTGAATATTTTACACCATAAAAGGTTTTATCCGTTTTGTTAAGTTAGTTGTCAGATGAAGACAGGAAAACCAATTAATAACAGAAAATGAATCAATATATTAATTGCTAAATTGCATTGACATTGTAATTTATAAGCAATGTAAAACAAAGGAAATGCAATGCCATTGATCATTAGATGTTTTATTTTGAATTAAATCTTTCCTCACAGACATTAGTCCGTGCATTTAGGTTAAATTTAGGATAAGTAAGTTCAGGTTAAAGTTTTTGTTCCATAAGGTTAACAATATATAAATACACATATATATACAAAAATACATAGACATTACATACATAGATTTATCATCCTTGTGATATAATAAACTTACGACGACGCGAAATTGTCATGATTTATAATATGTAAATATTTCTATATAATTGATTTGAATATTTTTTAAATGCAATGGAAACACAGAAGCACTTAGAATTTAATTGTGAGTGTGCGTGTGTGCGCGTGTGTGCGCGTGTGTGTGTGTGTGTGTGTGTGTGAGAGTGTGTGCTAAATAATATTTAGCACACATCTTCAGAACTAAATACGTCTAGAAGGCTATTTTTTTTATAACAATTCAAGAACACATTTCAGAAAAAAAATATATTATTTTTATTAATGTATACGAATTGCCTGCAGCTATCATATAATAACATATCATATGATAGATTTTGCAAGGTGATTATAGATGTAACTTTTTCCTGTAGCTTCGGTCTCTGAAAATAGTGGCACCGATATATTTTTAATATTGTAATTCATCGAGTACATCTAGTAAGAGTGTTGACGTTACGAAACGTTGATAGTTTTCGAGGAAGTTAAGTGTTAACATATTGCATTTTGTAGACCAATAGACCACCCTGACTACAAGACCAATTTAACAAATAACATTTTTTTATAACTAAAGCTTAATTAAAATTAGACTCACGCGTTTCGGTTTTGTATTCAGAGCGTCTTTATTATTTCCTATATCATCATCATTCAAGCAGCGAGAATTGTAACAAACAATAACAATTGCCTACTCGATATTATTATGTAAAATGTGTCGTGTGGACGAATTTAAATGTGTCATTTTTTACGCATTATGACTAGGTTATATTATATATATACATATGTTATAGTATTTGAACATGTCTAACCTTAAAAGGTTTGATGTTATTCTTAACATGTTTTTTTTTATCTTGAGGTGACGTTTTTTTTTTTTAATTTTAATGGCTCGAAGGACCAAAAAAAATTTTTTTACATACCTACATAAATCGATTCACGGTGAACAATAATACAAAGATCTAATAACTAGTCATTGTTACATTGTCTTGGATTATATTTATATAATGCTACACAAATTACTATACTGGATCTGATCTGATGATCTTACTTTAATGGATCTGATCTGATGAACTTATCCAAGTGTGTTTTTATTTCTTATACTATCTTAAGGATTCTTTCGCGTATATTTTGTTACATTTTGATTTGAATGCGATTAATTTGTCACTTTCTTGTTTTATTAGATACTTCAGACAAAACACACTTACTGCATTTTATATTTTGCTGACACTGAGACTAATAATAAAATAGATTTTAACATTCTTCTTTATCCATTTTATATATTTTTCCGTATAACTTAAAAACTTTATAACGCATTATTTTTATTTTCATTCTCTTTCTGTTAGTCCCATTTTCTATCACAAATCTCATCTCTCTCAATCTCATACAATAAGCCTGAGATATCGCGACCCCAAATAATTGCAATAAGGTGATGAACTGATGATGTAAATTATAACTATACTGTCATCATAATAAAGTAGATAATTTATTCATTTTTATCGATCTTATCGATAAATTTTACTATAAAAACAAACCCTAAACACAAATAATGCCTATTCCATAGCGTTTTATATGTGAAATTATGATGTTCCTACTCTTGTAGGAAATAAATCTCATACATACAAACATTTATATATAACATATTTGTATGATATATATATATATATATATATATATTTGCAATAGTAAGGATATCGGAAGTCATTTTAATCGGTTCAACCCAAGGTTAATGTTGCCGTAAGATTTGAATGCCAATTTGTAATTTTTATAGTTCTGGCAATAAATTATATATCTTGTTCATATCACAATAAAAAAAATAAACATGTTTTTTTTTCTATTCATCGGTGTATCGTACGTTTAATCGACAAATTATCTAATATCAATAATAATAAAGCTATGTTTCCTCATACTATTTTCCTTTTAAATCTGAACTAAAAAAATATTGTTATATATAATTTTAATACTATATTCTAAAATTAAGCATACTGTTGTAATGGAAGCGCTGTGGGTAGTTTTTAAAAAAGGATCAAGAACTCTCTCTTCGTCTACATTAATGCGTAAAACTTGAAGCAAAGAATCAAATAGATATTTCATGTACTATATATAATTATACAGAGATATAGTTATATAATTATACAGAGATACATATAATTATACAGAGATACAGTTATATAATAATACAGAGATACATATAATTATACAGAGATACAGTTATATACCTAAGTATATGTAACTTAGTATATAAAGGTTTTAAATTACATTATATGGAGACGAAGGGTTCTTGATCGTTTATTTAATTCCCACGCGAAATGTTAGTCCACCACAGCAGTTATAATCCTATATATAATATAACTTTGTATGTCTGTATGATATATTATGTCTGTATGTCTGTCTTATTATATATAATAACGATGTTCCGGCGTTCCGTCTAGGGCATGTGTCAGGAAGTACATTATCAATTATATACTTAGAAATTATGACGTCATCAATCTTCAGAAGAAATATATATAAAGTAATTAATATATTATGTATAAAAATATTTCTGAAAAACCGTACTCTCTCAATGATATTAAGCGTTTGACCGATTTTATTATGCGAAATAAATCTTTAAAAAGTATAGCCTAAAATCTAGATCACAATTTTTGTACCTAAAGACTAAAATTAACTCTGCATTGAGTTTGTGGAAAGCCTTGTGAGGTTGATTTAAATCTGAGATTGTAGATGGATTATTAATTTCAATTATGAAATATATAAAAGCTTCCGTTTAAATTAATCATACACATAGATTTACATATTTATTTACTTTTAAAATATTACCCTTTACCGTGTTAATTCAAAATAGAGCATCAAAATTTACACATTTATTGAAATTCTTAAAAATATATATATAAATAAACCTTAAGATAAGAATACGATAATAGCCATTGTTTTATATATTATTCTTGATACTTTTTCGTTATTTCAAACTAACTAATAAATTTAGATAAAAAACTACTGGCGATTTTTGAGAAAACACTTCTCAGTACTAGAACATATATTACATACTTTATTTAAAAAAATATATATTTATTCTTTTATTGAATACATTTTTAAATAACTTTTTTTATTAAATTATATATCTTTCTGTATTTAAAAGTAAAATTCTTATTTTATAAGTTATATATATATTTTATATTATATTATATTATATATATATATATATATATATATATATATATATATATATATATATATAATATATATCAAAAAGGAAAAATGTATCTTGAAAAAAATATCGCCATAAACTATTTATTATTTAAAAATAATAATTTAAAGATTGATGATGAAAAATTCTATTTCTATCATACATAGAAATATATTTATATATACATATATTTTAGTAAAACATATTATTTTGTTAAATTTTAAGGAATCACACTTAGAATGACAATATTTTTTAAAATAACTTTTTTGTAATTACACGTTTTATTTTCAATATTTCGAAGACATAAATAGAATAATTTATATACTTCCGTTATATTTTTTAAATTTAAAATTAACTTTACAATGAAATAAATATGATATTGAAAATAACTTCCTGTCGTAATCTACTCTTATATTTTAGATAAATAAAATATTTTATGTCGCCATGAAACAAGCAACTATTACATTTCCTTATAAATTCGAAAATAATGTTAAATAATGCTTATTGAAACAAATGAATATATATTATTTATATAAATTAATAAATTAATAATTTTATACTTGCATTTATGCAATTTGCATTTATTTTATTTTAAACGATTTTATAATTAAATAATAGCGATATTGATAGAAACAATACGTAGTTAAACGGTTTATAATTGATTGGGTTTTTTTTTAATAATTTTTTGTCAATATACTTTAAAATTCAGTTGCTAGTTCTAATTTCAAAATTTATAGTTCATAAATATTAAAAAAATATTTAAATAAAAACTTACCACAGTTTTACGTGCGTGCTCCCTTATTCCTTGCTGCTCACTTGTAATTACACTAAGGCACATCATACAGAATATTTTTATATATAAATTCATTATGATTATTTCATAAATAAATTAATAAATGTAAAACCTTTTTTGGTTATATAAATTTGCGCGCCAAAGCGTCCGTGCGGAATGTCGCATTCGGTGTGTCCTGGTACATTTATTCCGTGTCTCTTCACGCACGGCTCGTGACGTAGTCGGCGTATTGTTTTTTGTCATTCTTTCCGTGATCCTGAATTATAACGATAATATATTACAGTGGTGGCTTTGTTATATACACTTGATTAAAACAATAATGGTCTGTTTTTTTTATAAAAATGTTTGGAAACAAGTACCACAGTGATGTATAGTGTTTCCTTATAATTAATAATATAAGTTACCTAGCAGGTTTTTCAGAAGCAAAGGAGAATTCCGCTGGTTTTTTTATTTACATAAAATATTTCTAAGTTGCCAGTTCTTCCTTATGAAACGAAAATGTTTATACTTGATTTCTAAAAACGAGGTTCCGTAAGAAGGTTCGTCTTAAATTGAATATATATCTATAAAGAATAACCTTAATAAAAAGATTAAAACGCTTGGAAACCAATATTGTGGCAGAAAATATTTTTGTTTTTTATTTTAATTTAACATTTTTTTTAACCTTTTAAAGCTTTGTAAACGAAAGGCACAACAAAACTACTCATTAATACTCTTTAAAAATAAAATGTTAATAATAAATAAAGTATTAATTTTCTAAACGAAACTGTGTTTTATCTTTTATTTTGACAGGGCGCGCTTTGTTTGTTTTTAATTTTTCTATCTGTTCCACAGCAATATATTTCCCCCCATTAAATTTAGATTTATTATTTTTGATATTCATTTAAAATAGAAATACAAACAGTAATTTGTATTTTATAATTTCACTATAATTTCGACCTTGACAATGAATAATAATAGATCATTTTGTTTGTCATACTGTGTCGTAAATAATACGCTGCTTATTCTGCGATGATTATATCTCATCTGATTATCAATTTCCTATTGTTGTTTATATTTAATATGTTTATATTATAATACATATTTATACTTTTTATCAAATTGAAATAAAATAAAACGACTCTGTGTGTAGTATTTATAAACAAATATTTGTTTTCAACATTAGGTGGTCTCCAAAGAAGCTAACATGTCTCCAGGTGCCCTACAGCAGGATGAAGAGCGCACTGAGCTCCTGGGATCCCTCACCACCCAGCAGCAGCAGCGGACCAGCGCTAGAGTCATCAAAAAACTAAGACTGGAACCGCAAACAGATAAACGAGGTATTCTGAATTCTCGACATTACGATTCCCAACCAAACCCGACAGGACACGACGATACACGACAGGACACGATGACACGACAGGACACGACGACAATCGATAGGACATAAGGACAAAGATATTTATTCATAATCGTATATCATATTGGTGTAAAAGGAGATTTCCTTTAAAATTGGAATATCCATCTTATTAGAATGAATTCTATGAGTGTACATAATAATTGCCGTAATATTAAAATTTATCATATAATAGTAATTATTTTCTTATCATTTAATTGTGATTTTAATGTTAAGATAATATTTATGTTAATATTAATCTATTTTAATTTATTCTGACAGAAATACATAATGTATAATCTTACTTTATAAATAATTGCAATGCTTATACAATTCATAAAAAAACAAAAGTAAATTAAACGTTTAATTAAAAAACAATAAATAAGAACAACTTTTCGACAAGGTGAAGGTAGCTGAAATGGCAAAGACCAGTGTTGTTCATTTGAGGACATAGGTTCAAGTTAAATGTACTTTAGCAACTTGGACGTTGTTGACTTAAGATATATAGATTAAATTTATAAATTAATATATAGAATAAGATTTATAAAATGTATGTATAATTGGACAAGGGCAGAACCGGAACCTGGGACTTCTGGGATACCGGCCCTTCTCACTGCCAATTGAACTACCGTGTCGATACCAGCCTCCATGAATCACTCTCTATGTAACGGACGGAATCTATTAGGCTTCGAAAATTCTAATCAATGTACCTAACTTTGCTAAACATATATTTATATATATTCCAAAGTATATTCATATATACTGCAAAGTTATTTATATATAAGCTTGACATGTTTGTTTATAGACAATTCCAATCATATAGATTATTTGGTCAGATGTTACAGAATGCGAGACTCCGAACAAAGCAGACGAGAAGGATCCTCTGAAGTTTCCAACGGTGAAGCAACGGATGCCCAAAGCGTTGTGGTCCGCTGATGAAAAGAGCCTGTTCTTTGAAGCTTTGAACGAATATGGGAAGGATTTTGATGCGATCACGTCATACATTTGCGTGAAGATGAAGAAGAAGGGAATGCTGGATGGAAACTTAAAAACGAAGACTCAAGTCAGTCATTTTTATTACAGGACCTGGCACAAATTGTCCAAACACGTACATTTTGATGAGAGTGAGTTTTTTTAAAATTTTTATTTAATATGTATCCAATACAGTTAGTTTATGATGTCTTGTTTATTTTACATTAGTTTTATATTGTTCTTCGATTTAGTTCATTAATATTGTTTATTGTTTATATATATATATATATATATTGGTGGTAGTATAAATTATATATATATTTTTAATTGTAATTTCTATAATATAAAGTATCAACTAGTTTTAGCACACACATATACATTAGTGTGTTTTCTTTTTATATAATTTTTTAAAGATGTAGCGAGCAACCATCCTACAATTGCATGTTAAGTTAGCCTTTAATTGGGGTATACATTGTAACTTATATAAATTGTTTTTTTTTTTTTTTTGAAGGAATGTTATTCATTGTATATCACGTTGGCTTCCTATTCAATAAATAAATAAACATTTTTTAGATGTTAAAAAGGTAGCGCAAGAGCTTTACGCTCTGATCAACTATGGTGAGTTAAGACGGAAGCTGGTGTCCGTGAATGAAAAGATTTGCGCTCGGTTGGGGGAGATGGTTCGCGGGGGGTCGATCGCGGTCCGGACCAAAGGCAAGACGATCCGCGTTCGGACCCCCATGTGTCGGGCTCTGAGACGACTCAATCAAATAACTGGTGAGTTATACTTTTTTTTATAAAATTCCCCTGATTTAGGAGGGAGGTGGGGGGTGAATATGAGGTTAGGAAGGTAGTCCAATATTGATGTGTTCAAAAGCTTTCCCCACTATTACATATGTAAATAATAGTACAGGATCCATGGTACCCTTTTCATCGTTTATTACTATCAAGCTGATTTTTCGTAGATAGCTTCCTTCTGACTAGACGCCCAAGATTTTTCCTTACAGTAATGTTGGTAAATGGTAGCCAATAGGGATAGCAAGGATAAAATATGTTGATTTCACGAATTTTAAAAATTTATTACTAACCGAAAGTTTCTTTGTTAATTATCGAGATAATCATCTAAATAACGTGGAAGAATATTTGTCCTTAAAATGTATTTCGCATGTTTTAATTTGACTATATTATATTACATTTAACTATTTATTGAATGTTTAAACGAATGACAACTTAACTAACATCGACGACCTTGCCTTCCCGTTTACAAAATTGTGGCAAATTTTGAAACTTTAGTTAAATAGTTACAAATAAAAAAGTTTTTTGAATTAGGTTTAGTTACATTAGCGTCTCGAAAAGTCGAACGCTCTAATATTGACGATGTTGATGTTGATTGACATTGAAAGAAATAATCTTCGTACGCTTTTTTTTAAACCTCATTAAAAAACTATTGGCTCCATTTAAAGAGCTTCTTAAATGAATTACAATTATTATTTAATTACAAGTTAACGTGATAAAATCTCCATTGTGTTTTCATCACAATTACGCGTCATAATAATTGTCGTGAGGAACCTAAAGCGCCTGTTTCATTACACAATCTAAGCGCCACTATCTCAATTAGCGTACATCGCAACGCATTTTGAAATGGCTGTTTGTGAGTTAGTGCTTCCTTCTGATTGGTGGAGGCACTTACTCGATATTTTTCAAGGTCAAATAGTGTCACTTAAATTATAGAATGTAATGGGTGCTTAATTAATATAGTTAATTACGTCTACGTTGATTTATCTTAGCTTTTCTGATTTATGTTCCCGAGCTATGAAATAATAATAAAAAATTGTTTTCTTATACAGTAAGTGTTCATGAAAAACAAGACGCTAACGATAGCTATAACGTTGATGGCATCAAGATAAACGTTTTTTTATAGTTTCTGAGTACTATCTAAGGAGCTGTAATATGATTGTGTTACAAATATAATCTAATATGTAATGCAAGATTAAACTATACATCGAAATAGCTTGCAATCAAATTGAGCTAATTGTACTTAAGAAATAAAACACAAATATCTTTGGTAATCATATACAATATCGTCATTATGATGCATCCAAAAATATCAAACACTCGCCCTTCTCTTAGAGCGTGCGTACGGAGCCCGCGTGTGTGCCCGCGCACACGTGGCGCTGCGTGCGCGGGACGCGGGTGCGTGGTCGCGCGTGCAGGCCGCGGCTCACAACCCGCGCGCGGAAGTCGCACTCGCGCTGCGCACGCGCCTCTCCGGGCTGCTGCGAGCGCTCGAGCGACGTTGGAAGAGCGTATCCTTTCAAAGAGTCCAGAACCATTTGTCGATTCTTGTATCTGGTTACGAAGCCAAGCCTGGATCTGACGTTTCTTGGACGCAATATCTGATTATTTGAAATATTACTTTGTCCTTGAGGGGATAGGTCACTAGTTAAAAATCTTCTAGAGTACATATTATATATTAAGTATTTATAAAATTATAATAAGTGCAAGCAAGTGTCGTACTCTAGCATATTGTGATATATAACTTTATTTATTGAAAGCACAGCAGAGCTAAAGGCTGCGTCTTTAAGTTGCTTCTTCTTCTACATCTAAAAATGAAGGTTTTATGAGTTTCCTGAGTGTGAAAACATTCAGACAAATCACAAAGCGTTTATGGAAAACGGTATTGACGTGAAGACTGACAATAAGACGGACGACTACGCGCCGCGATTCTGTGAAAATGGTAACCTTGATGGACATCTCAATTTTGAAACCGATCGAACTATAATAAAAGGTAATTTATTTATATTTTATTGTTCTTCTACATTTTATTATGTCATATACAATCCGATCGATGATAATTTTAGTGAGTATAGGGGTGTGTAAAAAAAATATATTCAGAATCATGCTCTTTTATTAAAGATAGTTATTTTTTCGAGATACATTTAAATATGTTCCATCATCTGAAATGTATTTCAGTTTGTACAGCGTCGGGACGGTCTCCCAGAGATCGGTTCAAATCCCGGCTCAAAAAGATATATTTTTAACATGAAAAATATATCTGTTAAATATTAAATAACTTACCATGACTATTCACGTTAATAGGCATTATCAAAGGTTATATTTGTGCTTAATTATTGCCTATATATGAATCCTATATAAGTCGTCAATCTCATGTGACCCTCTAAATAAAACTCGGCTCTCAGAGTCATCCTTTTACATGTACCTCTTTCGTCACATAATCATCACTCCTTAGTGCCATATCCTGCCCAAGTGACATACAATCTTTAGTTCTTTATCAATGGGATCAGATTCCTCTGCCCCTTATATACAGTCGTTACTCCCACGTGTCCTACGTAACCTATCAGCCAGTCCCACGTGTCCCTAAGTGCGAGCCCAGTGGTGAAGCCGTTTCGTGTCCGTTAGAGCGCGTGTCTCTGCACGCGGGCCCGCGGGCGGATGCGGAAGTGCGTCTACCCGCGCTGCGGCCGCGCGAACCACTCGCCAGCCAGAAGATATGCTTCGCCTCGTATCTCGAGAGGATGGGCGCTCTGAGGGGACAGGACGGTCGGTGTCTTTGCTTCATATTACATATGCCAAGACGCACCCGCACGGTACGAAGTCGCATCGTGTCGCAGTACGGTAACGAGTCGTGTTGTCGTAATCTTCACAGACGTCTTATCTTGCGAGTGTGTTTGGTTACTAAATACCTGTATATAATATTTAAACTGAAAATTAAACTTGCAAGTTGTATCTCGTTCATAAATTTAATACTTTTACAAACGTATACGTAAGTATTCCGATGCATTTGTTAAATTAGCTTTGACAACTGTAACACCGATTGAAAAGAATAATATACTTTTATATCATATCGACAGTGAAAATCCGTACTCCAAAACGGCACAGGAAAGACAGCATCTCGGAAAAAGATAAGGAAGTTGACAAAAAAATCAAAATTGATGACTTAGATTCACATAAGCTTATGCATATCGACGAAACAGCTATTGATGGAATCGAACTCATGGCCCACTACAAGCACAACCAAGAGGACGAAGAGAAACCCAGTACTGAAGATGAGAAAGAATTAAGATCAGAAGAAACTGCAGAGGAAGAAGGTGACAGATATATACCAGAACGAGACAAAGATATGTCAGAGAGAGAAAAGGATATATCAGAGAGAGACAAAGATATGTCAGAGCGAGAAAAGGATAGTTTTTCGGAAATGGAAGATGATGAGAAGTACAATAAGAGTGACACGGATAATGAGAGTGACGGGAGAGACAAGCAGAAGGAGAGGAAGTTTAAGAACTTGAAGGTATTTAAATTGCCTGACTACATAATTGTAAATAAAGAACATTAAATAATATATTTAAAGAAGTCATACATAAATTATACAATTATTTACTCAAGATAAACAAAAAATCCAGAGTTTGATTTACTCCTCGGTACTTAATCAAACTAGATATATAAACTAAAATGAACGCAAATCATGAATCTAAATAACTCTGAGAGCATTTTTATATTAATTATTTAAATAATATCTCTTTTAATTGAATAATTAAATCATTCAGGTGAAGTTCCGCATCCGTCCAAAAAAGCGCGGTGGTAGCGTGTACACTCTAGTACTAGACGATGACAAGCACAAGGAAGACGAGCTAAAGGTATGTATAGGAGTTAGTAGGAGTAATAGGAGTCTGTGGCGGGAGTCACAGCAAAAGAAGAAAAGTAATAATAATAATACTAAATAAATCTTTATTTGCTCTCACAAACTTTCTGAAAATGAAGTACATGTATCAATTTCTTAACATTTATCATAGTTGAGAATGTGAGAGTCTGGTGTCCGTGATAGGAATAAACCCGTGGATCGTCAGTCTCTCGGTATCGGTATTTATAGCTAGCAGTTCCAGGAGTTCAGCCAGCGGCTAGCTGTTGAAGAGGCAATATATCTCAACTTTCTGTCCGTTTGTTACATTTGTATTGTAATTAATATTAAAAATTTAATTGAAATATCTTATGATACGCATTTGACGCACAAGGATCTGAATTCATATAATTTATTTATGAGGTTTTTTCTTTAAATTTATTATTCTATTATATAACCAAATATTATGTTAAAGATTAAAAAAACGAATTACGTTACACATTATTAGGGTTTTGTCTTAATGTCTTTATATGTCAGGTATTTGCTGACACATATCTAATGAACATTTCTACTTCAGGTAGATGAAAAGGAAGATAAAGACGAAGAATTAAAACCGGATATAGACGTGGATCTAGCGATGAGACAGATCCGGAAGGGCTGGAGTGTTTATGATGCTGGGGATCTTACAATAGGGGACCTGTACTTGATGGTAGGTCCTTATCGATATTTGTATAAACTTCTGTTATCAGCCCTAACAGATTTTACTGTGTCATTGGGATAGGGGGAGAATACTGGATGGTACTCGTAAAAGAGGGGGGTCTAAAAGAGCCTGCTAAAAATATTCCATAAAATGTTGAACATTGATGTCTTAAATGTAAAAATACTAATTAAGATATATATGTATTTATTATTGTTTCTCGATATGGATCAAATCCGGGGCAAGCTGCTTTTAAAGCAGTTATTTATATTATATATATGTATATTACTTTGATGATACAATTATAAATATAAATATTGAGTATATTCTTGCAAAAAATCAACATTCTAGTTTGGTGCTCGGTCTCGGCTCGAGCTGGACTACTGGTGGGCGGAACCTACGCCCCCACTACCACAGATAAAAACACAAAAACCAGAGACAAACAAGCCAGAAACGGACAAGATGGTAGATAAAAGAGAGAAAGGAAACAAGACGCCTGAGAAGGGAGACAGCTCGGTGGAAGATGAAAGAGAGAAGAGAGAGAGTGACACTGATATCTTCTCTCCTAAGAACACGTTCAGTCAAGACAGCAATGACGGGATGTCGGGCGATGAACGGAAAAGTTTGTACTTAGAATATAAATTATTTGTAATAATTATTATTATAAAGCCTAAATTATATATCAAGTAGTTTAGGTCACATTACTTAGTAGTAATTTCTGTAAAGTTACATCGAAAACGGTTCAGTCTTTTCAAATAAAACAAACAGATGATCAAAATTATAGACTTTTATTAGTATATAAGGAAATATTTTATCTCAAAGTGTAATTTAAGAAAATAATTTTCATATATACTTCAATATGCGCCTGTGTGAGGTGATCTATCCTGTTCCGTGTCCTCAGGTGAGCAGCTGTCGTCTCCCGACCACAAGTCCTCTGGAACACTGAACCTGGCGAGCAAACTCATCAATAGACCCATCACGACGAACACGAACAATGGCTTCTCGCTGGTTAGCGACCGGTAAGACCACGATCACTTGCCAAAAATATTGATCAAGAGCAACTTATCATAAAAAGAAAAAATATTTGAATTAATTAAACACATTACAGCCTTAACAAATATGCAGATAAGACTTTCTTGTCTGTCTCAACCCTTTCTTGTCTGTCTGTCTCTCTCAACTTATATCCCAAGCGTCTTCTGAAGTCCGTTAGAATAGAGTTAGAATAGAGCGTTAGAATGCTAAATTCCTTAACTTGATTATTCTTGAGTTTTGGGTTTGAATTCTGCTTGTGTTAGTAGTTTTTTTATTTTATATTTATATAAAAATATATCTGTATCTATTTTAGACTACGTCGTCTACTTGCGCTGGCCGGGAACCCACACTGCGGGCGGGGAGGCTGTGGTGCGGGACGCAGACAGGTGAGGGGGGAGAACCCACCCCCTTTGGAATTTTAATATAACATGTTGTAAAAAACCGATAAAACGATTTCATAAACAAATTTATACTTAAGTCTCTTTTGTATATACTGATGGTAAATTTTACAGATAAGAAGAATCTGGGGATTATATATGATATTTTTTATTGAACACCTATTAGAGTTATTTATAGGTTGATAAATGGCCCTTAACTGCATTGTGTGTAGGTGCAGAAGCCCCCCGCGTGCACGGCCCCGGGGCCTGAATCGCCTCCCGGTGCCTCCGGGGCTCCCGTTTTTAGGCATCCTACGCCCATCGCGCCTAAACCAGACACAGAGGTACCAACATCAAAATAATATCAACGTGGTAGATAGTTACTATTCTAATGATCTATTATAATTATTATATTTTTTGTATTATCCTTCGACATGTATCACAAGACAAACTGATTCATTTCATGGTTCGTTTCTTAGTTATTTCAATTTAAAATCTAAATACATAACCAGAATAATATAGGAACGAAAGTGGTATTTTAGAGAATTTTTAGATGCTTTATCTGACTCCAATTAAATTATTAACTAATAGTAGAAAACAATAAATACCCTATTATAACATAAAAAATTTTGCTGTGTATATATTCATTCGTTCCCAGCCCCACTCCGGCATGAGTCTGGAGGGTCTCCCAAAATGGCGTCGAGGGCGTCCCCCCAATGACCGTCGCGTGGTAGTACAGAGGCTGTTGCCGCTCATGCCCAAGCTGCCGACCCCCAATAGTCAGTACAAACCCTCATCATCCCTCAATGAAGATTCTCAGGCTCTTTTAAATCCCATATGGATAATTTAAATGAATTACACTAAACAAACGAAGAAATCAGAAGTTGGGCGTAATTTGGACGGACTAAATTAATCTATTTTTTTTTATTATATAACTATGTTCTTTTAACAGGTCTAATTCCGGTAAAGATGGTGTCCAACTCGCAGCCGGTACAGCCGCGGCTGGTTCCCAAGCCTCCGCCTGCCAGCACTTCAGAGTAAGATACTATTTTAATTAGCTAATAGTTTTAAGTATACTGTGACCCGATAGCCCAGTTGTTAAAGGGACGGGCAATTGATCGGGTAGTAGTCCGTGCCTTTGGAACTTCATGAATATAAAACAAATCATATAATTATATATAATTGAACGTGTATTTCTGAATGTAAATGATTTGTTTTTAATTTTAAAAAATACCCCAGAGAATAATCCATATGTAGTGGAAAATTTCAAAATCACCACAATAGGAGAAAAAAATACACCCAAGATCGGAGCAACAAACCTTGAATCACAAATAATTCCTGTATAAGAATTTTATGCATTTGTTATGAAGACTGTAGTCTATTTGTTATAAAATACTATTAAATTATATTTTCCAGCCTCTCCATGTACTATGTACTAAGCGAGTCCAACGGTCAGTTCTTCTTCCACGACGGAGAGCGGCGGGTACCCATCACGGTGCGGCCGGAGCCAGCGACGCACGAAGCTGGTACGTACTGCTGCACTATGTGTGCTCTCGATACTTGATAAAAATAACGATTTAAAGATTTGGATTATGTAGATTCAGATTCAAATCTAGATTCTATTAAAAATTATAATGTATAAAAATTATATTTTATGCAGAGGGATCAAAGACAGACGAAGAAGATTCAAAAGACACAAAGAACATAAAGATCGTTAAAGTAGAATCTGTCGCCGAGACGAGCGCGGAGAAGGAACCGAACAACGAACGCACACCGAAAACTGAGATAGCACCGAAGACCGAACACAATGATATCTCAAGTTAGATTATTTCTATTAACACTATAATAACAATATATTAAATTTCACCATTTTTTATATACATATATTAAATAAACTTCGTCAACCTACGCAGGCGTATATCAATCTCTAAAGTATGGTAAACTATACATACTTTAAGAAAAGCATTCATTTTCAATACCTAACGAAATGAAATAAATGAATTGTTGAATTAAGAATGGAATATCTTCCATCTCTGTCCCGCAGGTTTTCTCCCATCGGACTCGCTGTCTTTGTCTCCCTCCCGCCTGCTGCGCGGCGCGGAAGGTGATTGGCTCGACGCTCACGACTTCTCGCTCAGTAGTTTTTTGAGCCACCTGGAGAAGGCTCACCAGGAACTACCCGTGAGTATACACTGATAGCAATTGCAGCTGCATCTCTTACAACAAAGTTCTCCGTGTCCTACATCCTCTTTAGCCCGCCCTGTTCTTCAAGCAGTTTCTCATTTATTTTAATTTTTTTTATCAATTTGAACATTAGATCAAATATATAAAAATATATATATAAGCGTGGTTTTCTTTGTTTATTTTGAAAAAAAATTACACTTAGAAAGCTACCAACAATAAAAATGTAACGGTAGTCATAAAGTGTCATAATCTGATCAGGTGGATTCCCACCTCCAGTCCTTGATGGCGGAGACCAGTGTGGACTACGTCGCCAAATTCGCTGACCTAGCTGCCGAGGTGGATGAACAGGATCTGAGCGACGACCTGCCTTGATAGCACTATATACCCCAGAATTATTGTGCTTTTTAAAATTATGGTGTTATGTACCATAGGTACTGTATTGAAATCTTGTTTTAAGGTATTATATAAGCATTATTTGTTATGATCAGATGTAAATAAAATTGTATATGAATGTCGTTTTACTGTATATTTTGAAACTTCCATTAATAAAAATCTAAGTTGTTTCATTTATCAAAAACTTCATTAACTACAGTGAATATTACTACTTGGCACAGTTCATGCAGGAACTCTTTATAACTCAGAAAAACACAAACTACACAAACTACACAAACACACTAACTAACACAAACAAACGTTCTTTGTGTCATTCCAGGGTTGAATATTAAGTAGATGGCGCGCCAAAGAAACGGGTTCCCCCGAGAGAGAGTGTGCTGGCTCTTATATTATTTAGAATTAATACCAAAGACTAACCCATCCTACCGAATATGGTTCCCCCGAAAGAGAGTGTGCTAGCTCTTATATTATTTAGAATTAATACCAAAGACTAACCCATCCTACCGAATATGGTTCCCCCGAAAGAGAGTGTGCTGGCTCTTATATTATTTAGAATTAATACCAAAGACTAACCTATCCTACCGAATATGGTTCCCCCGAGAGAGAGTGTGCTGGCTCTTATATTATTTAGAATTAATACCAAAGACTAACCCATCCTACCGAATATGGTTCCCCCGAAAGAGAGTGTGCTGGCTCTTATATTATTTAGAATTAATACCAAAGACTAACCTATCCTACCGAATATGGTTCCCCCGAGAGAGAGTGTGCTGGCTCTTATATTATTTAGAATTAATACCAAAGACTAACCCATCCTACCGAATATGGTTCCCCCGAAAGAGAGTGTGCTGGCTCTTATATTATTTAGAATTAATACCAAAGACTAACCTATCCTACCGAATATGGTTCCCCCGAGAGAGAGTGTGCTGGCTCTTATATTATTTAGAATTAATACCAAAGACTAACCCATCCTACCGAATATGGTTCCCCCGAAAGAGAGTGTGCTGGCTCTTATATTATTTAGAATTAATACCAAAGACTAACCCATCCTACCGAATATGGTTCCCCCGAAAGAGAGTGTGCTGGCTCTTATATTATTTAGAATTAATACCAAAGACTAACCTATCCTACCGAATATGGTTCCCCCGAGAGAGAGTGTGCTGGCTCTTATATTATTTAGAATTAATACCAAAGACTAACCTATCCTACCGAATATGGTTCCCCCGAGAGAGAGTGTGCTGGCTCTTATATTATTTAGAATTAATACCAAAGACTAACCCATCCTACCGAATATGGTTCCCCCGAAAGAGAGTGTGCTGGCTCTTATATTATTTAGAATTAATACCAAAGACTAACCCATCCTACCGAATATGGTTCCCCCGAGAGAGTGTGCTGGCTCTTATATTATTTAGAATTAATACCAAAGACTAACCCATCCTACCGAATATAGTTCCCCCGAGAGAGAGTGTGCTGGCTCTTATATTATTTAGAATTAATATCAAAGACTAACCAATCCTACCAAATATCCGGCACACCCTCTTTCCTGAAGATTTAGCCAAGGCAAAATACCTTGGCATTATTCTCGACCGTGCTTTTAAAACACTTTTCCGGAAAACTTTTAAAACACTTTTCCTGAAATCTTTTCAAATACTTTCTGAACACAAAAATTAATATCGGTACCCGCAACAAGATACTGACATGTATGACAGGCAGCACGGGTACTCGCACTCGGCTACTTAGCAACGGAGTACGCTAGACTTCTCTGGAATAATTTGACCTATGGGTTACTGGCCAAGCAGAAGTGGCGTTAATTAGACTTGCCAACTAATCATGGGCTGCCTGAAGTCAACTCCAACCGACAAGCTTCATCTGCTTGCCGACATAACACCACCAACAGCGCGAAGAGAAGCGGCTACTGCTACTGAACACTGGAAACGAACAAGGGATTCCTATCCGATACACAACCACATTCCATTGGATCGGCGGCTAGTCTCAAAAACTTTTACGACAAATACGCCTCTTGAACCACTTACTAATGCAACGCCAACTGAACTGAAACTCAAACGATGAAAAGACTTCATGGAGTCGTCGGATACAGACGAGAAGATTGGAGTTTGGGGTAACCCCTGAATCGACTAGGTAATGGTGTTATAGATACATTTTGCACATGCAGCCAGTAGAACCAAATGTTTCGTGTCGATGTGGAACTGCGGAGACAACGTTGCACTTTAAACCTGCCCCAATGCTCTACAATGCAGCTTGTGAGTAATGCTAGGGGTGATCTCTAGTGCGACATTAAATGATGTAGGTCATTGAAAAATCAATATCGCGGACACAACAAGATTGTGGTCCAGACAAATCAATATGAAATAGTGTACCTTGGTAATCGCATCACTTCACAATGAAAAGCAGCTGGACCAACATTTTTTTTTTCTTACTAAAATACTAACCAGTAAAAAGATATGTATGCATATTTTTTTTTAATTCAAGAATATCTCAAATCAATGTTAGTATTATGAAGTCTTCATATTAAGTTCATTTTTTTTTATATAATATAGAATTTTTGGTTTCGATACAACTGCGGTCACGTTGGCTGTTTGTCTATAGCATTATCTGTTTACCATGCAATACGTTTACATACTAAAAGTGTCGATTATAATTTTAGAGTTACCATTTAATAAAAATAACGGAAAATAAAGGTACTTTATGTTAAGTTTAAAATAATAAGACAGGTACTTATAATTAATTTTAAAATTATCATATTAATTATATAAAAACGGTTATTTCGATGAAGATATTATTAAAATATATTTTGTTAATCATATTGGGTAACTCGAGAATCCCAGTTTTGTTATATTATGGAGACCGTAAACTATCAGTTGGCAGCAAATTTTAGTTGACGTCATACTTATTATTTGACTTTTGAAACGTCAGAGGACAAGATAATAATTGTCATAATTCATAACATTAAAAAGGTTATCTTTTAATCTAGGCTTTACATATGGATGAAAAATGAGAAGATAAATTATGCCAATAATGTAAAAAGCAAATTTTTATATATTCTTCAATCCTCAAACTTTCCTTTTTAAGTTTATCCTTTTAAGTTATTAACAGTATTATAAATATTATCAACATGATATTAGAACTTATCACGTAAGTATTTTTGAAAAAATATGTTTTTAGAGTAGCGTATTCAATAACTTATTATAAATATGCTTTTAAATGTCTATTATTTTTAAGTGCATAACTTGTTTCTTTAAGTTTTAAATGTTCTAAATACGTCTTACAAAACCATATCTTTATATAATAAAACGTAATCTTTTAAAAATATCTAAGTTAAGTTTTCTTGCAGTCTAGTGGTAATATTGCCCATGATATTTATCGGAGTGATATTATTGGGCGCGTTCGTGATAGTGCCATGTGCGTTTATATTCGCTTCATGGTACATGAGGATTAAGGAGAGGAAGCTGCAGAGAAGGAAGAAAGATGGTGCAAATGTGGCCTTCTTCCACCCGTATTGTAATGCAGGTGGTGGTGGTGAGAGAGTGCTCTGGGTGGCTATAAAGGCTTTGCTGCTAAGGTAAGAATCATAAGCTATTTTCATACTACATAGTTGCATTGAGTTGTTATAAATTTGGCAAATGTCACTCCTCATTTGGTCTGTAACTACTCAACAATATTGATTCTGTACATATCCTTCCTCCAAAAGGCTAGAATGATAATGGGTTCAAATTGTCATCAGGTATCCAGATACAAATATTTACATCTACACAGTAGAAACAGCGGAAGCAACTTCAATTTTAAACAAGGCCCAAAATCAATTCAATGTTAAAGTTGAACCAGAAAGAATACATTTTATCCGACTGAACATGGAGAAAGCAATACAGGCTAAAAGCTATCCCTACTTTACATTATTATTGCAAAGCTTAGGCACCATGGTGCTTGGTATGGAAGCATTTATGAAGTTTAATCCAGGTAATACAGTATTTCTTTCATTTTATCTATTTATTTTTCACAAGTTTAGTAACAGGACAAAATGTAGAAATTAATATTGAATTTAATAGAAACAGTCTTCTTATTTTATACACATAGTAAGCCATTTTTACAGTCAGCTCATAAATCTTCAATAAACTGTCAGGAGTTTATATGATTATGATTTAGTAAATGAACTGATTAAATGAAATTGTGTTAATATAACTACTAAAATATGGTTATTATTGCCAGGGGACTTAGTTTCAAAGTTAGTCAGCAATTTATTTCAAGTTAACATGCATTCCATTTTTGAATTGTCACCCTCTTACCTCAGCGATTACCCTCTTCTCCAAATACTGAATGAATGCTAAAGCCCCATTACATTATCTGATGAATGAGATATGAAGGTTCAATTAGGTCACATCACATTTAAAATTCTAAATAATGAAAGTTCAGAAACCTTTTCTTATAATTAAAAAATTAAGTTACATCTGATATGTTGCAGATATTTACATAGACACAACTGGTTGTGCATTCACCTACCCCATTTTCCGCTACCTGGCCCAGTGTCCTGTAGGCTCATATACGCACTACCCCACAATAACTTCAGCTATGATGAGAAGAGTCAAGCACCGACTTATCGCATACAACAACAGCAGTGTGATTGCCAGAAATCCTCTGCTGACGTGGTGCAAGCTACTTTACTATAAGGTTTTTGGATGGGTGAGTGATATAATCAGTATAAAAAAAAATATATTAATGCTTTAAACATAGGATTAAAGCATCAATATTCTTTTTTTTTACATAAAATATTAATTGATATATTTTTTTTTTCTTTCAGCTGTATGGCATGGTTGGCCGCTGTTCTGATATTGTGATGGTGAATGGCTCCTGGACAGAAGAGCACATCAATGAGCTGTGGGACTGTCCACTGACTACACATCGAGTGTACCCGCCCTGTGAGGTATGTTTTATATAGATACCTATTAATAATTTATGGGAATTATTTCCGTCAACCGTCTCATAAGGGTATAGTTGCTTGGCTGTAGTTAACATCAGAATATAGTTTTCACACCAGGATCCCAGTATAAACTGATTCAAAATTTAAAGTTGTAGTTTTTTTATTCTAGGTGACCGAACTAAAGAAGCTACGTTCCCTGGTGAAGGACTCTGATCCTATCAGGATCCTGTCTGTGGCGCAATTCAGGCCCGAGAAGGACCATCCCTTGATGCTGCAAGCCATGTACGAGTTGAGGAATTTGCTTATCAAGAACGAGATACTATGGAATAAGGTGCGTTTTGTAGTAAAATTGTATTTTAGGGGTTGTATTGTTTCGTTGTTTACTTTTTTTTAATGTTTATATTTTGAGACTTATAGGGAACTTTAAATAATTAGATTATATTCAACAGATTAAACTTGTGCTAGTGGGTTCCTGTCGCAATGCAGAGGACGAAGAGCGCGTGAAGAACCTAAAAGACCTCGCAAAGCACTTGGCCATTGAGGACAACGTGCAGTTCCTCGTGAACGCGTCATACAGTCAATTACTCACACTGTACCAGAACTGCAGCCTCGCCCTACACGCCATGTGGAACGAGCATTTTGGGATTAGTGAGTTGATAAAAACGATTTCCTTAAAAGGATTCTGGACCATGGTCCCAATAATAATGTATTATTAATAATTTCAATAACCACAAAATAAAATTTGAAATCGCTCTAAATCATTAAGAATCTACATCTATTTTTCAAACATTGTCTAGGTGTAGTGGAGTGCATGGCGGCTGGTCTGATCACCATTGCGCATAAATCTGGAGGCCCGTTAGCAGACATAATTGAGACAGCCCAGGGCTCCCGTACCGGCTTCCTGGCGGCCGAGGCCGATGAGTACGCTCGGGCCATACTTGAAGTTATAGCCCTACCTGGGGATGATAAGAGGAGGATTGTAGAAGCTGCACGGTATGAGACCTTTATAATTTAAAACAGCTTCATGGTATGAGACCTTTATAATTAAAAACAGCTGCATGAAACTACCTACTTATAATAATAATGCATTTGCAGAGCATCTGTGGACCGCTTCTCGGAGAAGGAGTTCGAAAAATCTTTTTTGAGAGCAGCAGAGCCTTTGATGAGGTTAGATTAGGTAGAATACACATTTCCATTAATTTTAAGCAGTAATGAATAACAATAAATTTTACCAAAGTTATGAATATCTTTTATTTCTTATTATAACATAACATAAAATAAAATTATACATAGAATATTTATAAATACAACAACCTCTGACACTGACTGTTTTGGAATAACATTATTAAATTTCATACAAAATCAAATCTATTACATACATATATAATAATAATATGTAATATTTAATATAAAAAAATAATATTTTTTTTGTGTCAGTGACAAAATGTGGTATAAGTAAAAAGGAAGGTTTCTTAAATTCAGCTATGTTGTGTAACTTCCCACTCGATCTCTTGGAATTATTCGCAGTTCAGATCCGTGCTTTAAAAAAACATTACCTAAAAAAAACATACTATAATTAATAATAGTGAGAGCAATTAAATTATTTCAAATCTCTAACATAACATTTTTAATATTTTTCATCATAAAGAAAATATAATTCCTACTACCATGTTACCTAGTTTACTTGGTTTACTTTTTTTAAACGAAAATATAGGTTTTCTTTTCAAATTAGTAAAAAAATAATATTTTAGGCAAATTCAGGTAAAAAAAGTACACCTTTTTTTTCAAGTATATTTGTTGTAGCCATAAAATTATATTATTTTCTAAATAATTAACGTCTAATCAATTAATATCAATATTAAAATGAAAAATAAATAAGGACAGGCATTTCACCCTCTAGGAAACTGTCTTGTCACTCTATTTGTCAGTCTACATTAAAAATTATTTTATATCAAATTATGGATGCTATTCTGTTATACTTCACTGCAGGAGCGTCAAGTCATAGCCAACACAAAAAAGTGCAACAGTTGAATTAACGCTAATAATATAGAACTTTTCAAAACAATATTGTGTTGTAATATTTAGTACTTGTGACTAAAATCTAGTAAGAAACTATCCTGGCTGGAAATTGGAGACAAATATTTTAAATTGTAAAGTAGTAGTTATTTCATATTATACAACCAATGAACTCTTTTATAAATTTAATTTAAACTTACCTGCAGTTTGTTGAGGGTTGATGCCAATACCATCATCAGTGATTATGGCACTGGTGGCAGGGTCCACACGGAACTCTTCCGCTGCAAATTTCAAGACTGCAGTGAAGGGTGTTGCTTCTGGGACACTAAGTCTGTGAGTTAAATTAAGTAGTAGAAAGAAATTGAGAATTCAAAACAGTCTGGCCAGTAAATACATTAATAAAGAAATAAAATATACATAGATCAATATATTTATTTTGTAAAAAAAAAAAACTTATGTCATAATAATAAATTATTCCAAAATATTTCATCTACATTTCGAAAATAAATGTTATTGTAAATATACATTTTTACAAATTCATTTTTGCAAAATAATTTTACAATAGCTTTCAACTCGGAATGCGTAATTTCAAAATAAAAATTATCCATGGACATGTTATTTTGAATTATTTGACAACTCATTATCAAGGTTTTTATTATCAAGTTAAAAAGATTACTATGCTCTAAGCAAAATTGTATTAGAGTTGTCTCTTCTGTTTTGAAGAGACACTTCCAAAATGTCCTCATCTCAAGCTTTGTACTTGACATGACACTAGAGAATCCTTCAACAATAGTATTGACAGCCAAATGATATTTAGTTTCTCTATTTAGTGTACTCAACACTAATAAATCCACTATATCTTGGGTACAATCTTTAACTAACATATCTTGAACTGTACTTGCTTTATTTAAACTATATGTAAGTTCAGTTAATAAAAAAATACTTTTAAATTCCAATAAAACTTCTTTCTTTAATTCAGTTGATAAACTCTTTAAAAGAATATCCTGGGAAGCCGCTTCTAACATAAATTCAGAAATGTTGGTTTCAAGTTCTCTTTCAGAAAATAGATCAACAAACAATTGAAATGCACAATCCATCATGCTAAGATCACAGGATGATATTACAATTTTCTTTAAAATATATTTGGGCGGATCAGCAAAACACTGTTTAAAAAACAGATTTGAAGAACGTTGCTGGTTCTGTGCAGTCACTGCTGATAGAAAGTCTTTGGTAAGAGATTTTTCATTTAACCTCTCTAAACATTTTTTTAAATGTTCTGCTACTTTAAACGCATTCAATATCTCTTCGTGTGTTGTAGATTTATTAGGCCAACACGGTAACTGACAAATATTAATGTAGTCTTGAAAAAAATCTAAATAGTTTCGTATTATTGTATCCATTTCGAAAATGTAACTTCAATACAGAACCCAAGAATCAGCATCTGGTAAACAAAAGGAATCAAAGCTTTAATTGCGAGTATTCTTGTACGACATTTAGATATATGAAATAAATTCCACGTTGAAGTTACACCAAAATGATAATGTAAAACTTTTAGCTTACACTTTGAAAGGTAGTTTTGGGTCCGAAGTCAAAGTAATCTTGAAGGTAACTTTTGACCTAAAACAATAATAAAATTAAGATAAACGAAATGGTTCTTATTATAATATATTAAATAAGAAAAGTAACTTACATATTGAAAAGTAATAAATCGTACAACTTGTCAAAGAACTTCTCGCTACAGTGGTGACTGGTGACAGCTGACAAGTAACCATATATATTATAGTTTATAGTACTCTGTGCAGTGCAAAGCAGCAAACCTGTAATTAAAAATGTAAGTTACCATTTAACAATTGGGAATAAATAATAGCGTAGACGAAAAATGCTAGAGACGAAAAATAATTGCTAGCGTGGCATAGAATTATTGTGAAAGGGTTTAACTTTTAAAAAAATGTACCCTACTTCAGAACTTTAATACAAGAAACTTAAAACTTAAAAGTGCACTTACTGAACAAATCGATTTAAATCTTTGTATACTTATACGTTACTAGATGAACCCCGTATGTTTCGTTTTTGTAAATAGAAGATATATTATGCATAATATAAAAGCCTAACTGTAGGCAGGAGTCGGTAGCTTGAAAAAAATAGCTTCACCGTGGTACTAATCCATTCTCAAAAGACAATATTTTAAGTTGGATTTGAAAATTGTAGGAGAGTACCATTCTTCTCTATGTGTTTTAACTACTTTTTTCTTCCCTTTCTGTTCTGCATATTTTGTCAACGTATGTTATGTCAACATATCATCTTGCAGATAAGATAATAGTTTCTCTTTCTCTATCTCTATCTATATATAAACTGATATGAAACTAAGATTTTAACAATTTTAAGAGAGTGAAAAAAACCATTTATTCTAAAAGCATTTTTTCATTTATATTTATTGATTTGAATCAAGTAAAAAAAAATATTACATTTAATTTAATTTAAATTTAATTTTAAAGTCTAATAAATGCAAAAAAAACATACTTCTAGTAGTATATGAAACTTTTTTAAATTATATAATAATTTAGACAAATTTCAAGACATTTTGTTTTATACTACGTACCTAGAATTTTATTTTGCCATGTTATTTAATTATTATATAATTTCTATACCTATTCCTATCAACCTAAATTCAACTTTGACAATAAGTTCACAATTATTGTTAATTGTCATGCCTAATTTGTCAAATTGTCATTTTCTATTGTTGTTATCATTATCACACAGACGTCAGCGTCAGGCATTACTAAGAGAATACTACGTTGTTATTATTAGCTACTCCCAGTACTATAGTTAGCCTTAAGACTATCTTATTTAGGTAATGAGACCAAAAAAGGATAAAGATGTAACTACCATATAATTTGTATCATGTCTTTCTTATACTTGGTACGACATAGAAGAAATATTTAAAAATTCAGCTTCAGGGCATAGCACGAATTTTTTTGACTATATAATATTTTACGTTAAAACGAAGTGAAAATGTTGCTAAAGAGGAACGTTCTTGAAAATGTTACAATAGTATCATGCAGCGGATCCATTATTTGCATAGTTCTTAATTATATATCCAATATTTCACCCATTACAGGAATTTGGTTTATAATTTTTATCCTATTCGTATTTGTCTTGTCACTGTTCGGTAGTTTCAAGTTTATTCAGTGGTTACTCAGTTTAAATAAACCTATTAAGTATGATATTACAAAACTCACAGAGAAGTACCCATTTATGTCATTATTTTCTGAACTTCTACCAAAGTTTGAAAGAAAAATTGAATATGAACCTAAGGAGTATGATACAAATGAGTTAAGTGTTATCACTACTGTGCTTGAGAAAAAGTTAGTATCATCATGGTATGTCCCATATATTTCAGAAGAGATTGGATTTCCTTTTGCTAGCAAACAAATGTTAGATCAAATGATTGCTAAAGCTTTTCAGGTATGATAATTAATCAGTTCTTTAAAACAGTAAGCCTATTTAAATTAAAATCAAATATAGTTATTTAATATAATTAATATAATAAACATAGGATTAAAGTAAGTCTGTTATTAACTTATTATTTTAATTCATATAACCAAATTTGGCCAGCTAAATTAAATGAATTGAATTCAAACTTTTTAATATTTTTTCAATGAATAAATTTACATACTATATTGAATTTTTTTATAAATTAATGTGTAAAATAATAATGTCTTTTAGATTTGTAATAAAATAGACAACAAAGATGTTTTTGTGGATTTTTGTGCTATAATGACAAGCCATTTGAAAGAATACAAAAAAGCAGTAAAGAGACATGAAACCTCACCTAAGGAATCCATAGAAGATCTATTCAAGATGACCCATCCTATTTCAAATAGCAAGAATTTGAATGCCTCTGTAGATCATTGTACAAGTATAGTGAGGATTATTCTTAAGGAGCTTGTCCCTTGGGAACTTTGGGACACACCCTACTCAGAACTTCTTGTAAGAATTATGGGCAAAAAATTAGACAGCTTTATAGAAAACACAGTTGCTAATCCCGTGTGGCTCAATGATAGATTGTTAACTTTGCTTACCAAAGAAAAGGAGACTATTGATGCAAAAACACAAAATATTGAGAACAAAACTACCAAAGAAACAATTATTGAGAATCCTAATGAAATGGTTGAAGAAACAAAGCTCAAATCAGTTAATGATGTAGTAAAAAAGAGTGTGGTAATACAAAAGGTAGATGAAAAGAAGGAAGCTAAAAAGGAAGTACTAGAGGTACAGCGACAGGAGCCAATTGAGATGAAACCTGTGTTGAGACAGAGGAGGGGGAGACAGGGCAGAAATGAGGTCAAGATATATGACAGAATTATAGAGGGTATGTGGATATAGTTGGGGGAAAAGGAGGGATTTTAGTTTGTTAACTTTATATTTAGATACCAAATTGTAATATATTAATGATTACTTTCAATCACCTTTTTACTTGTGGATTTTTTTAATTTTTAAAAGAAGTTCTTGAAGAAGAAAGCTATTACAGTAGAGTTGTTCTCATAGGTAGTGTTAAGACCTGGGAGACTGATATGGACCTGCAGTGCATAAGCGTAGGTCAGGACCTGCTGGCCAGTCTGGACGGGATGACCTTGAGTCGACTGTGGGGTCAAGAAGATACTGAGCACAGTCCTAACCTTCGGGCTCCCTCTCCACAACCTTTATGGTTTGGTTAGTGTTTATTGAATTTAACATTTCATGTTTTTGATTATTTTGTGTTTTTTTAAACTTTTTACTATAATAAATCTAAGTAGCATCATGAAATCTTGGATGAAAATAAAATTCAATATTGGTTCAAACTTCCAAATAGAACATTTCAGGAAGATTAAACATTAGAGATTTGAAGATTATACTATTTAGAGTTATAACATTTTTGGTTTATATATGTGTATTAAGGTTCATAATTAAAAAACGAATAAAGAAATAATAATATATATGAATTCTGCAATATACATAATAAGAACCCACAGGCGAGGAAGACACTATGGAATTAGACCTGGAGTTGGGGAGGGAGTGTAAGAAGGAGTCCAGCCCGAAGCCGGCGGAACTGCTGCGTGACCTACAGTGCTCCGTGCACTCCGCCAAGGCGCGGATAGGAGACCTGCAGGTCCCGTACATAGATGTGACCCGCAAGCCCTGCAGTGTATGTCTCTCGCACGACTGTCGCCTTATTCACCGCTTTACTAACACATAGCATGGAATAACACTCTTATTTACTTATAAGGCACGGTGACATTTGTTACATTTTTTATATGAGCTGCAATTTAATACACATTTTTTTTTAGTTTTGTCCAATTTTGACGTAAAGAATCATTACCTTTATAGGTGTGACGTCATCATTGTTTTTATTTTAGTCAAAATTATATCAGTGAGAATAAAATTCTAGAGATTATTGTTTGGATTTGAAAAGGTTTTTTTTTCACTTGATAGAAAGGTTTTAGAAAAATACTACGACCCAAAGATATAGTATTAGAAAGTGTGTTTAAAATTGCAACTACAAGTTGACTGGATTCTAACAATCATTTCGTAGTCAATGCGGACAGAGTCGCTGGGCACAGCTAGTATAAATATCAAAATGAAGACATTTTACACTTATCTTATACTTTTAATTTTATACTGTCATTGTGTCTATTGTAACATATTTTTAACAATTTTTAAATATACTGGCACTGAACACATTACATTTTGTAGATGACCTAATTAGAACTCATTACAAGGACATTGTATGGATATGATATGATATGATGTGATGTGATGTGATGTGATGTGATGTGATGTGATGTGACGTGACGTGACGTGATATGATATGATATTCCATTCCATTCCATCCATTCATTCTATTTTATTCTTTATTGTCCTAAAATTGAAACAAATCACAAAAAAATAAATAAACAACAACAAACAAAATAAAAAGATAGTATACTGTATTGTATTTCTTATATCAAATAACATTGTATATGTAGTAATCATAAATTTTATTATTTATTAAAATATAATACATAATATTGGGTCAGCCATTTTGTTATAAATTTGGACACTGGAGCGGTAATGTAAGTAATTTCTCAATCTAGTTTCACGAAGCATGTCTGTATGTTACGTTCCGTTACAGCTCACGAACACAGATTAGTTTGTTGGGTTTTTGTGTATTGCACTTATCACAATACTTTATATGTTTATATACAGAGTGTCCTATAACTCAATTTAAGCCAGGATTAATGGCTTAACCATGAATTAAACGACATCCTGTATAGTATATGTCTATTTATGTGTATCACAAAACAATTATGAACCTTTCTTTATCCTAAAGAAATAAATGTATAACCAGTACTCCATATGCTAAGTTTCTCTGCTGTTTATTGACTAGAATGCATGACCCGTAATAATAAATAATAAAAATAGTGTATTTTAACTTGGACAGTATGGGGAAACTATAGAAATTATATTGGAACCGTTTATTTTTATTATTATTTTTTCTATAAATTCTATAAATTATTTATTTATATTTTTGGTTAAAAATAAATGAATAACAGATTTGTTTTACGAATAAAAATGACTAATTCTCTCCATGGATCCACTTACCCATACTGTCAAAGCAATAAATGCTGTTTTTTTAAACCTGTCTAGAGGGTAAATAAAAACTATTGTTTAGGATGAAGCTGCGGGGATGATGGAAGGTCTTTTGGATAAAGGGATAGCTGGAATCAAGAAGGGTCTTCGCTTTACTGGTCTCAGTGATGATTCACAGGTTCGTTAGATCTAACCTCTTCAAAAGTATCTTAGACCTGGGCTCAATATAAAAAATATATTATAGGAAAAACAGGATAAATCTCCAGCCCATAAAACTAGTGAGGTATCGCCAGATCGGCACAGACCAAGACAGGAAGTCATGGAGGCTCAGGAGGCGTATATATCCATGGATACACAGAAAGGTACATCACATAACATCCAGTCAGAGAAGTACATCTATTTAAATGATTGAAATCATCTTTAAACATGTTAATACATGTTTCTCGTAAGCTTATTAAAATTTTAAATAAACCGACAAGGGCGCGGATACGAACCCGCGAACTCCGGGTAACCGTCTCGTCACTCAATCAATCGAGTTACCGTATTTATAATAATTATTTATTCTACAGAAGACGGTGAGTCTTTATCTCATCCGCTCGTCAAACAACAGAGAATAATTTCGCAAGACAGTGATGTGAGTGAGCTTTGAAAATAGTATTAAAACCCGTTAAAATTAAATAAATATCTAAACATGCCGTATAAACAAATAGTTAATAAATGTTACTTATTTCATAACGTATAACGAACATATATACAGTTCTAAATGTATGTCCTCAGCTTCCCGGACGTGATCGTTCCCCCGCTTTTCCTTCTCTCCCCGCGTCCCCCGAGCCACAGTACGAGGAGGCGGCAGACTTGTCCGCCTCCATCGCCAAGCTGCGCTCGCTGCTGCAGCACGCGCCCCCGCGGTACTGCACTCAACATTAACACACATACATACATACACAGGGTGATGGATTTCATGAGTGCCTCCCCCCAGGGCAGAGGAGGTGTGGTGGGAGGGTGCAGAGGAGACCCGTGGGAGGCCGGCGCGGAGTTCCACCAGGCCCCCCGACCCCGCCGCATTGGCCGGTGGGTTCCTGCAACGTGTCTAGAAAGACATTGTTCTTGGCTCGATCCACGACCAATTGTGGAGGTTTTATGTAATAATAGGATTGTAATACAATAGTATATATAAAATATAATTTCAGATGAGTACGATATGAACTTGGAGAGAAACGCCTCTCCCGGACAGACCGGGAACAACATGCAGAGACTCGACAAGTAAGCGTTACTTAGTATTGAAACGGGGTATATGCAGTAATAAATACTTTCAGAGAAAAAAATATTTTAATCGATCTTAATCTGTATCTCGCACCCTTCGCAGACTGTTCCAGCGGACGGTGACAGGTGTATTCAATTCGATAAAGACGGCGGTGGGGGCGGAGGGCGAGGGCCCCGGGGACGCTGAGGGCGCTCGAGGGGAGCTCCGCGACTGGACGTACGTGTGCACGTCCGCCGAGCTCGGCGTGAGTATTACCGACAGATAACAGACAAATACGTCGCTTCCGTATGTACGAGCGCCCGCCACGCCCGCAGGTGAGCGGGGCGGCGGCGCGCCTGGCGGGCTCCCGCCGCGCGCTGTGGCACGTGGACGCAGCCCTCGACCCCTTGCGACACCTGCGCAGCTCTCAGCAGCCGCAACCACTCGACCTGGGTAAGCTGTGACCTGGTGGTCACAGAACGTGGAACTTTTTTTCTTTGGAGTGTACAAGCCTATTATAACTTAGAAAAGAGGATCAATAATAAATGTTCGCTTATCCCATACGAAAACTTTATAATTTTCGGACACGAGTGAATTCGAACCCGCGAGTTCAGTAATTCCTTGCTACCGTTCCGGCCACTGAGCTATCGCGTCCCTGTTTGTGTAATGTGTGTATGTCGCAGAGGAGTGGCTGTGTGCGTGCGGGTCGCGCTGGGCGGCGGCGGGGTCACTGGCCGGGGAGCTCGGCCTCTGCTCCTCACACCTCGCCTTCCGGCTGGCTACCGTGCTGTTTGCGGGTCAGTATATATATTATAATCTACAGTTTTATTTCATTCGTTTTGTGTTTTGTTGGATATTTTTTACATACTAAAATCTATTATTGGGGGAATGAAACACCTCTAAGCTATCCAACTAAGTTTCCATAAGTTATCTTACGAATTACTCATTCGATTTCGACTTGTGCAGAACTTCTTTATAACAGTTCAATGTCATCATAAAAAAATAATAAAACGGTTTGTACATTCATATTTGTAAATGAATGTATATATGAATATTTTTCTTTTTATAATAAAATTAATAAATCATGTACAGATGTAGCAGAGTCCCTGATATGTTCGTGGTTGGATGAGTGCACGAGCTGGTTGAAGAAGCAGGTGTTCGTGTACTTCGAGCAGCTGTCTGAGGCCAAAGACTCTGAAGCCGAGACAAAGTTACGAGAATTTGATATAGAGGAGACGTGCAGGATTGTCGGCGAATACATTCCGGGTGAGTGAAATTATGTTTCATTAATTTAATCGAGTTCATTATTTTTATATTAGATTAATTTAATCACGTTCATTTCTGAAACTAGCGATCGGATTTGAAAATTTGTATACGATACAATATTGATTAGAGTCTGCCTACATAACATCTTAGTACGATGCTTTTAACTAGTATTAGATATATAGGAGGGAATTAGCCGTTACGGCTAACCGTCCCAGCGACGGCTAGTGTATCTGGCTGGTAAGGTAACAGTGTGCGTTGTCAGAGTGTGCGTGTTGTTGTCGCGCGCTGTCGTGTCGTCGGCGCGCACGTGACTTGGCGCACCGCGGCCTCGACGCACTCGCCGCCAGGTACCACGCGGCCGCCATGGAGCACTAGCCGACACCCAACTCACATACTTCAATGTTTATTTTAATTTTATTGAACTGTAAAACCTTTTCTTCTGACTTTAAAGCATTTTTATTTACCCGCCTTTTTTTACTTCTCATGTCAACTGTCATTTTTTTTTTTATCCCGAAAGTTGAATGTTTTTTTTATGTATATTTCTAGTGAACGCAAGAAGGTTTTTTTTTATTTATACACTCCTGTCATTATTCGTTTGAGTGTTTGGAATCTTTTTAAAATGTTTCGTAATTATATTGTTGAATCTCTTCTACTGTATCTGTAATATTAAGCTACTGTCACTGCTTCTTCCAAACGATGCGTTCTTTGCCGTATACTTGTACCTCATTTAGTTTTCTGAATGTTTGATGAATGTAATAGGAATATTAATTAAAATTCTCTTGACTTTCATCGTTATTTGAATCATTATTTTTAAGTAATATTATGATTGATCTCAAACTGCTTTACGTTCCAATATTGTAAATAAAGCCAAAATAAAGATACATTTACCATACACCGTACATGTTTTATTTCGATAAAAAAATATAAACATTACATTATATCACAGAGTTTGCATCAATTTTCTCACCCTCATATATTCAAATCTTAAAAACTATAAAAAAATATTCAAGTAATATTTTATAATCTTGTGACAAATACCAATCAGTGGAGTAAAGTTTATTGTTTTACGTATATTTTTATTAAGGATTTCGATTATTTTATAGTTAATTATTCTGTTTGTCTTCAAACCCAAACAAACAAACAGAATAATTAATAATAAAAAAGTGTTGATACAAACATTTAAAGGAACTTCTAAAGTTATTTGAAAGATTTGAGTAAAAAGGAAGCTGTAAAACAGTATTCAGTTCGCTTATATTATTTTAACATTAAATGTATATGAAAAAAATATATATTTCTTTATAAACCTATATTTATGCAAGAGACCAAATATTTTAGATCTTTATTTGGCTACGGGCACATATCACAACGCGGTGACGGAGTCTTGTTCTTCGCTGTTCCGTCGTCGTCTCATCCTTGGATCGTCTTCTAAATCTACGATACTTGTCTTATCGGTAAAGCTTAGGAACATCTGGAAATAAATATGCGTTAAGGACAAACATGATTATTGGACACTTAGTGGATTTTAATATTGGTTATATTAAAATTGAACTGCTGGAAAAAGGAAGTTCAGTAGAAATGTCAGTACCTGATCGAGCGAACTTTGGTTGACGGTGTAATCGTCGATATCACAACTCCTCTGTAGCTCAGACATGAGCCGGAAGATGTCGCTCAACTTCAATAGCGACTCCTTACCGTCCACTGATAATAGAGAAATGAAGACATATGAAAATATGAATGAAGTTGTATGGATTCAATGAGATAATGTACTCGATTATTCAATAGGTGCGATTTTACTAAAAGATGCACGCGTTTTATTGAGAAATGTATACCTAGTCCAATGGGTTTTAAATGTATTACTAGTTTCGGACAAGCTAGCTTAGCAAATGAGTTTAACTTTTAACATGAAAAAAGAGCATAATTTAAAAGCTTGATCAAGTTTAAAGTGAAGAGGTGTGAATGGTGGCGGTACCAATATTGTGAAGCGGCAGTAGGAAGTGCAGCGCGGTGGGGAGCAGCACGCGCAGCACAGCGCGGGGGGCTGAGGCCTGCACGCGGCGCCACGCGCTCGCAGCGGAGCCCCGCACGCGACACGACACGACATACCCGCCGCCAAAGCTACAAATTTATTCATACCATGTCGTAAAGTTTACAGTTATTTTTTTTTTCGAAAAGGTTATAAATTGAATATAAACGTTCGATCAAATTGAAAATAAATGCCTATCGGCAAATTAGAGACATATGTGTGTACCGTCGCAGACAGTGCTGCAGCGGAGCGACCGCGCACAGTTCTCCCGCGCGCATCAGCGCTACGCGGCGCGCCAGGCGGCGGGCGTCGTCCAGTGCGTGCGTCGACAGCAGGGCGGCGCGCCCGGGCTCGCACGACGCTCGCACGGCGCGCCACACGCACGCACGGGACAGCGGGTCCATACCACTGTGGGGAAGAGCAATTATTGGACGTAAAAATTAAATTAAATTCGAAAACAAATATACATGATAGCGAAGCTAAGCTGGAAAGGAGTTCCTGTCGGGCATTGTTGTATCTTCCTGGATAATCTGCTTGATGGGCGATGCGTTATACAAATTCGAAGTTGACGAAGTGTCGTAATTTATATGAAACACAGTAATATAGGCACCTGGTGGGCTCGTCCAGTAGCAGTAGCGGTGCCCGTGCGGCGGCCGCCAGCGCGGTGCACAGCTTTCTGCGCATGCCGCCACTCAGAGCTCCCGCGCGTTTCGCGCTGTGTGCTCGTAGTTCGAAGGCGGCCATAGCGCGCGCCACCACCTGCGGAACCAATATGGTTATTATGGTGAGCAGCACAAATCGCCATTGCGGGACTACTATCCGGACGACGATGGCACAACGTGTTTTTATTAAAAGAGCAGTCTTTTGTCCCTCAATCGTGTGAAATCACACGATTCTTTAGGCAACGATTCTTTGAATGATTATATTTGGTAGTTTTTCAATTTCAATCCAAATTATTCCATTCACTGGAACGGAGAGACGTTAACGTGTTTGGCGTCGGAGTGACAATAGGCGCGGGTTAAGATATCCCTTTTGAAGGTATTTACTATTGGACTGTTTAAAAACGTTTACATTATATTTGTGAGCGTGGTATTATGCCTAAAAAATGACGAGTGACCGTCCCCACCCTACTTTAAGTTTTTATCGTTTACCGGAACTGAGAATAACTTAAAGTCTAAAACAAAAGACAAGTCATAATAAGATATTTAAAAAAAGAGACAATGTCAAAAATGGGAAATTCGACTATTTTGAAAAATGTATGAATTAATAAATTTTATACGGGAGTAATGCAACAAGATTACCTTTTTTGGATTGTCTATGCCACGCAGTCGACAATATATTTCAAGTGTCTCATTTACCGTGAGTAACGGATCGACGGCGTCACTTTGTGGGCAATAACCTACAAGCAAAGAAAAATATTTTAACTAAAGATTTTATTCTATAAAAAACAAGATTTCCTGATAAAATACTAATTACTCCTATGTTTAGATAACTCACTGATAAGTCCTTGGCAAAGATCCCGACGGGTAACCCTTCGTCCCTGCAGGTATAGTTCTCCGGAAGTGGGTCTCAGCTCTCCAGTCAGGATAGAGAAGGTCGTGGACTTACCTGCACCGTTCTCTCCCAACAATACTGTGCACTGGAATAGTAATTTATAAACATATTTTTTTTAAATAAAAAATCACACAAATGTTAGAACGTATTATGCATTTTCAGTCTGTTACTTGCATCTTTAAAATTTAAAATATGATATACGAAATAGTAGTGAAGTCACATCTTTATATGTAATGTAATCCAATAAGCAAGAAAAACCGAGGAGTGAGCCACGTATCGTCACGACATTATATATTATAAAAAAAATATACATAATTTGATAGACATGTCTTTTTGCCTCCTACCTGTCCGGGCGGCAGGCCGAGTGTGAGTCCCTTTAGCGCTACGTGTGTTCCGTAGCGGCGCCGCAAACGCAGGGCGGCAACCACATCCGCGGACTCCGCAGCCCGGGGCTTTGCCATACCCTCCGTGTCTACGAACCCTGTCAATTGTTTTTAATATATTAAAACTAATCATCATTTGTCGTGTCACGAACAGCGATGAACGGAGAAAGAAGGCTTTCCATTGTGGGATAGTGATAATTAGTTTTCTTATTTTAAAAATAATGTAAGGATGTGTAAAATTTGTTTAAAAAATCTACGGAACTATAAAGGCAGTGATTTCTTACCGGCGTTGATGTTGCCCACCGTGCGCAGCGTCACAGGAGCCAACGCGCACATCACCCGCGCCGCCTCGTCCGCAACGCCCGTCTCCGCTGCGGAGCACCCGCCACTCCACCCGTTCGTTAGCTCCTCCTCCGTCTCGTCCGGCTCGCCACGGAGTCTACGCGGTTGAGAGAATTGAAACAAACTTCTTAACTTCTTCCTAGAACTTCAGTGATGGTTTCATAATAATTTCTAATTTAGAAAATAATAACCTATTCATATTTAGTCACCTCGTTGAATCAGTTGTTAAAGTGGGACAGTTGTTGAAAGGTTAAACCCTGATAGGTTTCGAAATTCGGTATATGTGATGTCTTTATTTTAACACCGTCCTGTGAGACAGTAAGCTCACATTATCACATCGCGAAAAAAATATTGCCATTGAAAACTGGATTCATACAGTGTTCGTCTACTGAACCCTTAGGGGGACACGGTGAAGAAGGTTGAAGTATCTTACTTGTCCAGCACGGCTTCAAAGCAGTGATACTCGATGATCAGGTTGGTGACGTGGAATGCCGTCCCCACCGCCAGCAGGTAGCCGTAGTGCAGGAACACCACGTCCGTACGCAGCGGGTCGCGGTACGTGTCCATGCCGAACTGACTTAGCACCTGGGGATGGAGACACGCTCTTATTTGTGTTCATCGGGTAATGGAGGACAGTTAATGATTTAATAAACATGGCCATAAAAACTAAAACAATTAATATATTTTTTTCCTTGTTTGCTTGTTTGTTTGTATTCAAGTCATTATCTCTTAAGGTCAAGATGCCAACCTGCGCCTGTATGGTGTTTTTGGCAATTTCTAAGAGTCCGTCCCCCAGTGCAAACTGCGGACTCAGGAGCAGTAACTTGTGCAGTACGTAACGAGCGTGATCTGTCGCCTGAGAACAAATACATTTTTTCGATATATTAATACAAAATTCAAGTCGCAGCAAAAGTTATGCATTTTGCCGTATTGTGAAATGTTAATATAAGCACTTTGATACCCACATCTGAGTTCGAGATGATGTCTAGGATAAGCAACAGTGCAATGCCGACGAGCCCCGCGAAGGCGTTGCCGCAGAACAGCAGCATGGTGGCCAAACTAGGATCCCGGAACAACTTCTCAAAGACGCTAACCAGGCCGGAACATGCATAGCTAGAATTTGAAGTTTAACATGTTAAAGGTGTCAATATCATTTCTGATATAAAATATATTTAAATTATATTTTATAGAGTGGCGCTTACCCGTAAAGTAAAATGAGGATACATATAGCGGGTAGGTTGTTCCTCGCCACAAACACTGGGAAGTGGAATATCTCGAGGATGATCGCCGTGATCACCATATTGATGCCGATAACCTGACAGGATAAGTGATTTTTTTAATTTTATCATATTGTTGGTTTTTGTTTATACAAAAATATTTCCATATTTCTTTTATTATAAGTATAAGGCCCTCCATAAGTAATCGCAGTGATTAAAGAATGGGTCGGAAATCGAGCTGTAGCCCAATTTATAACACATTGAAAACAAAAAGCTTATTGGGCAGGCGCGTGCCGGTGGTCGCGGTCATTTCTTACCATCATGTCCCACAGCAGCTGCAGCGCGGCTAAAAGCGCGGGCGGCGTACCGCACAGCAGCTGCAGCCGCTTCTGTCGGCCGACGCGCGCCGCTACCGCCAGCGCTGCGCCGCCCGCCCCCACCAGGCTGTACGCGATCAGCAACATGCTAGAGATGCCTGCGTCTGCGATGTGCTGGTACCTGCGACCGAACACGCATTAAACACGAAACTTGCAGGTTACATGATCAGGTGGGACGACAATTTACGAGATTGCTACTTCGAATCTAGACGTATATCCCACGACATGGATTTTCACTTAGTTTATATGAGAGATTTTATTGAAATTATTCCTTTTAAAATTTATCATTATCTCTGAATGTCAAGTTACAAATACAACGTACACGTTGTCCTTGTTGAGTTGTTCCGTCGATATCTTCAGCGGATGCGTGTAAACGGTGATGCTGGCGGCCGGGTCGCCGGTGATGGTCTTCAGGATGGCGGAGTTGAGTGCGTTGATGTAAACTGGCAGCGCGTGGTGACCCTTGTTGTTGTACCACGCGATCAAGTGGGTCAGGTTGTTGCGTAGGGTTGCCGTGAAGCCACCGTAACTGGCAGGGTAAGATAATTATTGTTAGAACAATCATCATATTTATTAATTCTTCTTCGTTTATATTTCCTCTGATACTCGTAATTAGTAAATAATTATAATAAAATTGTTACCGTTTTTCGATGTAAACTTGTTGCGAGTCGACCAGCCAATTGTTGAGCGTTGTAACATCAGACAACAGCATCGTTTCCGGTAAATCCCACTGACGATCTGTCTGTATGTCGCAGCTTTGGATCGCATCAACGCATTTGCATGAGGGGGAGTCCTGGAACAATGTGTTGATATTAGGAAATTTACAAAGTTAAATAATTTGGAATTGGTGTTTTTTTTTTTTACTATGTTTACCTCACTGGTCCAATTTCTGCTTTTTCTTTCAAATTGTAACATATCTAGGACATTGCGGCTAAACGATGGGTCGATATTTTTTGAGTATATAGACGGCTGCTTTCTAAAATCAAATAATTTTGAAGGAATGTTTAAATAGCTTGATGGTTTATTATACTTAGACGATCTTACTTATTAAAGATACTCACATCAAAAAGCGGGTAGAAGGTTCATAGAGCTGTGGCTCCAGCGCAAGGGACACTTCGGTGTCTGCTGGGGGTCGGATGCTGGAAAACGCCATCGCCGTCGCAAGGAACAACGACGGCAGCACTATAAGGATCAACACCAGCCACCTGTGGATTAGTTTTATGTGTTTATGGTTTCTATAAACTGAAATTAAAAAGTGCATCACTGAAATTATTAATGTAAAATAATATTAACAATCTTATAAACAAATAAGGTGGTCTAGAATATTGAATAAAAAATATAATGAATGTCTCACTTGTTCCTGATATAGTGCAGATATCGTGCATACATGAGGGCACAGAATTGCTGGCATAGAGTGCCCTTCAAGGGCCCCACGAGGTTCACTAATGGGGTCATATCTTCCTTGCTGCTACCGGAGACACTCGTGGACGACTCCGGAAGGGAGAGAACATCTATAATTTAAGATTAAGCTGTGAAAAAAATATCCTTCACAACACCACTTTATGGCTGATGCTGTTCAGCACCACGCGCTCTGCTCCCTTCCATCGCCTGCACTCACCACATTCTACAGCCTGTGGCTCGGCGTCAGCTCGTCGGCAGAGGTCGTAGAACACCTGCTCTAGGCTACTGCAGTCCAGCGTTATCTGTCGCCGCTCAGCCCCCGGCGCGCTCTCTAACGCGTCACACGCGCCTTGAAGGCTGTAGAGTACAGATTATAAAAAAATATATAAGCACTGTTTAAAAAAATATATATAAATATATATAGCCATGTGAAGCTTATTTAAATTTTAATAAATATGGAATGAAAAATAAACCGATACGGGCAGGGATTCAAACTTGCGACCTCAAGAAAACCGTCCTAAAGTAGGAAGCCGTACCACGGGACGGGACAGGACGGTTCACACTATATAGATGATGTCTGTTAAAGTGATTATTATTTCATGCAGAGAGTGTTGGTATTTTTGTTACAATTTTGAAAGCTTACTCATTACTAACTCCGTTGGCGTCGTAAAAAGGCAGATTGATTTCCACTTCAGAATCATTAACATCGACCAAGTTCGCATTTTTAATCACATTCCTTACAATCGCCAACAGATCCTTAGTTTTCTCTTCTATCCCCACCTCTTCCGATTCATTTTCGTGAATTCTAGTTTCGGGGTATGTGACTGTTAATTTGTAGCCAGTACCAAGGGTTCGTTTGATTTCTATTGGAGAGCCTGTGGTGTGGATTTGGCCCTGGAAAATAGTCATCGTTGAAATGTTGGTTTCACGGATAATATATGTTGTAATGTCTATGTTTGTTGTATTATCTACCTTGTGCATTATGATGATCTGGTCACTGAGCAGTTCTGCTTCATCGAGATGGTGCGTTGTCATCAAAATGGTTCTATTCTCACGAAGCTTCATTATCATGGACCAGATATCTCTATTACAAGAATGACCCAAGGTTTAATGATAAAACTAATTGGCTACCAAAAATAAAATGAAGCACGTCTTAGACTATATTTAGTAAGTAAACTAAAGAACTTGTCTGTGATAGTTAAACCAAATAATTTTATACCGATTCATGTTTACAATTGTCTTAGAAATATATATTCAAGAAAAGTTAAGCAGTTGTGCCTCACCGCCTAGCAGCAGGATCGACGCCTGCGGTGGGCTCATCCAGCGACACGAGCGCCGGGCGCCCCACGAAGGCCAGCGCCACGCACAGACGTCGCCTCGTGCCACCCGACAGCTGCGACACCGGCTGATCGCACACCGGACCCAGCGACAGCACCGACAGCATGCTGCAGGTAACAGACCACCTCCATATTAAGCTATACTGACTTATATCCTGCCAAAACCTATTCCGAAACGCATGATAAACATTCATATCTACCAGCACCTAACATGGCACAAGACTCACAGAACATAGTTTTAACATCTACCGATCCAATGTGTACAGGCATAGCATAAATGTGCTAGCACAGATACTAAAATATGATTTTGCATTACCTACAGGCTACAGGCATACTTTATGTAACGCACAAGATTAAAAATGTTTTTATATGATAAAAAAAAAAAGAGTTTTCATATGATAAAAAATAATTTTTATTCAAATATTTGGAGGTTCTAAAAATGGTTGTTCCTCTGGGCTTCAAACACGATTCTATTATAGTATAGCAATCTTACCTTTCAACCTCGTCCTTCACGTGTGTGAGCGCCCGACCACTCTTGAGCTGGGCGTACAGCTGCACGTGCTCTCGGGCCGATAGCTGCTCGAACAGCACGTCGTGTTGCGGACATACACCGAGGCGGGCGCCTCCAGCCTCGCCATCTGTTCGTACGATAACGTGCCCCTTTGTCGGCTTAAGCATGCCGGTTAGAATTTTTCTGAAATGACGATAAACATAGGTAAACCTTATTATTTTCCTTTTTATGTGCTAGAGTTGATATTTTCTTTATGAAATACTTGTACTTTTGTTGACTACGAATGATGGTCACAGTGGAGTCACTTGTGTTTTTTCCAAGTTATTCGATTGCGTGATTATTTCAGTAAAACATTTCGGGACTCCAAGAAAACAAGAAATTACTTGGGCTTGAATTAAAAACCCTAAATGAAAAATACACAATAATGTGGTTCTAAAGCTTACGCACTTAATTAATGAAAAGAAAATAATAACATTTCGTTACAGGTCAAAAAACGGCCAAATGTGGGTCAGAAATCAGAATAGAGTACGCACTGTTAAGTAGCGTTAAGAATATTAGTGTTGATGTCTTAAGAAACGAATTACCGCTAATTCTGCAATTGTTATTAATTTGAATATCACAAGGAAGGGCGCTTGGACCTACCTACCTGCTTAACTGGCAACATGCTCAGATGATTTGAGTTTGATTAGATTTATAGAAGGTTAAAAAAAGCAATTGCCACAGGTAAGATTTTTGGAGAAACAGAATAAAGTTTGTTTCTTTGGAAATTCATTATTATATTGTACGCGACTCACATGAGCGTGGTCTTGCCCGCCCCGTTGTGTCCCAGCAGAGTGGTGATCTGTCCCCGGTGGAGCTCCATGCACACGCCGTCCAGCGCCCGCGCACCCGCGTTGTACGCCTTGGTCACGTTGACAATGCTCACCCCGGCCTTCTCGTCCGAGGCTTGCATGACTGTGATGTTCTTCGTAGTTTTGATACCTGCTCTCGACAAAATATTCTTTGACTAAAGCTCTCTTTGGAAAATACACTGCAAATATTTTTGTATTAAAAACTAAGCTTACCAAAGAATTTGTCCAGCACTAAACCCACAATCAGATATAATATTCCGTCGGCTACCACCATGAGTCCGGCGATGCCAATGCTCATGTCTGTGGAGCCCTCTGGCGTGTCCCACACCTGGGCCCAGCCCGCGCCCGTTCCCATTGCCTCTAGGCGTGTTATAAACAAGAAGCCATAGCAAAGGGACGACGACATCGACAGGCTCTGAATATTATTTTTAAAGGTTTAAACAAAAAAATATACATATATTTTTATTTGACCATCTCACAAACAAATAACATCTCTAAATAAGAAGTGTAACGATGACGTTTATTATTTTTCAAATTTATTTGTATGAGACTTACAACAAATATTTTAAGAGAGCTAGTCATGACCGCCTCCAGTGACAGAATGAGTACGAAGGGCATGAAGCTGAGCAGATAGGCCAGCCCTGACACCACAGCGGCCGAACCCGCAACAGTGAACATCTTTGATATCATGTAACTAGAGGAGGAAGAGGATGATACATGATAAATGACTCTCAATACTGTATGTGTGATATTTACATATATTACTCGCAACCTGTATTAAGGGCCTGGTTGAAAGCCATGTAATTTACATACTACATAAGTTTACTTAAGTACCAGAACGTGAGCACGGAAAAGCAGTACACCAGCAGCAGTGTCATCACCAGGCTTGGTTCAGTGCGTGGCAGCACGCGGCCGCCACAGAGCACGCCGCACACGCAACACATCGTCACCACCAGCTCCAGGAACGACGACACGAACCACGATAGTGTGTGGCAACGTAGGTCCACCCCCATTACGGACATTAACTGTTAAAGGAACAGTTTTTTCGAATATTGTGAAAAAGGTCCTCATAGCCTTACGAATTCAAGCTTATTATGACTACGAATATGTATCAAATTTGGTAAATATTACGTAAATATATAATGAAAAAATTAGAACACTGTGTGTGTACATTGAGCCTGCACCTTTAGGAATGCCATCTCGTTCATGTACCTGGCGATCTTTATGTAGTATGTTTTAATATTTACAATGTAATCAAATAATAAGTAGGTATTACCATAGTATTCCCGGTTTCCTTGTCTTTCACGATGAACCTAACAGCTGAGCACACGCTGAACAGAAGCGAGAAGAAGAACGCCACAATGAGGGATTGAGATTCGTACACGGACGTTTGGAAACTAGAAAAAAAAACTTTTACATATGAAATGTCTTTAATTGCATACAGTTTGTTTTAATCGATATTTCAATATTATTATTTAAAATATTCATCACACGAGTAATACGTGTGAATTCGACCACATCTGCTTCAGAGGACCAATTCAAGAGGATTATGTGATATTGTTAATAATTTGCTGAATTTTTGAGCACTTACAAGTCTTTCTTGTAACAAGGATATGGCATTTGCTGCGTGTATATAGCCCAGTCGGTTTTCTCTATGATTTCTCTCTTTTGGATATTACCGACATTTTCCGTAGACAGCTCTATGATAGCCTTGTCTATGACGTCCTGTACTTGAACAAAGCCTCGGAAGTATCTCATGTTCTCTAAGAAACTGCTTTCTGGTCCCGGAGTCCAGAAACTAAAGGCATACAATTCGTATTACTAACATAGAATAAATATAAATTATGTTGACTCCAGTATAAAAAAAATATATTTTTATTTTGAAAATGAAATATGTAATAAACAAAATGTTATACTCACTAGTTTTTTAATCTTTTTGTAGTCGGTGCGTTTTCAATGTCCATTCGTATTTTGTACGAGATGTTCGAAGGAAAATGGTTCGATTCTATTACATCCATAAATACGAGCCCTGTTTAAAAAATATACATCGGTATATTGTACAGAAATCTTTAAAAAATATATTAAGAAATAAGAAAGTTAGAGAGTTGAAGATCGAATCACATTAGAGAAGACTCATCAAATGTTTATCGATCGAAAGTGAATTATGGTGTCTCACCGGCAGAGAACTCATTGATCATAGTGAGTCTGGCAGCCTCCAGCACCAGGTCGTGTTCGGAGGCCGCGGCGGTGAAGCGCTGCGTCGACACGCAGCGGAGCAACGACGACGAGCTTGACAGAAGCGAGCCCAGCGACTAGAGGACGGAGGGGTACTTGTCATTCACTTGAACCCTTCATTTCACCTCGCAAGGGATCAGTGGAATTTCTAATGAAAAGGACCACATACCTCGACATCCCCAAGCTGATCGAAGATCTGATCGACGTCCACATCTGGTGCTGACAGGTTTCCGATGAGGCTCTCCCTCAGTTCCTGGAACCTTGGCATCGTGACCAAATTCTGTAATGCCTTGAGTCCGTCGCGGTGGGTGGTAAGGTTTCGCAGATGAGGGAATGAGGAGGAAAACTCGTGTACCATATTTATCAGCCGCATCATAGGAGAGAATGTCGCGTTTGCCTTTGAGAAAAATATTTTTTTATTTTTTAAAACAAAACAGAAGAAAAACTCACAACTTAATTTATTGCCACAAAAAGGGCCACCTTCTCAATGATCCTGGAGATTGTGGGACTTTGTGGCGTGTACAGGATCTTGCCCATTACCAGTGGTTTCACAAAACTCCATAAAATTTTGCCACCCTCCATGCGAACGATGTCTTTGTACAAAGAGCGGCAATACTCCGCTGTGAAACAAAACGGACATTATGAGGTTACTTATACTATGACTTTTTATTTATGAGATAATCATTTAATTGCAGGTCATAACAAACGTATAAAAATCAAAAAACGAACATGGATCACTTAAAAAATGTAAGTAATTATAAAATGAGAAATTAATTATATTTTTCTCGAATCAGACTTGTATCCGCGATTATTGGGAGTCCTTTACCGTCACTTACTCAACTGCGCTATCTAATTGTGAACAAAGCTAAGAAATTTATCGGTAATTTAAAAAAAAATGGTTCATTTCTCGAAAACAAACATTACTCACTGGGCAAAGCATCCAGCTGTTTCTGGTCGTACCCTGTCTTTTGATCCGGGGCCCTGGCCACCGAGCGGTAGAGGCGCCCGAGCTGGGCCTGCATTGGAGTCCCGCACATCATGTTGCCAGCCTCTGAGAAGAAGGCTGGCGCTGGAATGATACGTGCTTTAGATTTTGGTTGATGTGAATTTAGGAATATTTTGCATTAGTCATGAAAATTTATCACCAATAGTTTACAAACATACATCCTAACACTTCACTAACAGATCCAGTCTTTAAGCGCGCTATAAGTGGTTCGTTTGCCAAAGTGTTTCCAATTTTTTCGAAACTTTCCCGCATCTCAGGCAAATATGCGCCGATATCGTTTAACTTAGACAATACGTCATCTCCTTCCCACTGTGTTAGGTTGGATGCTTTGAAGAGTTGAGATAGAAGTTCTGTTTTTACCTGTAACAAACAATATGTTTTAAGATTAGCACTTATTTTTATTGCTTTTAGTTTCGTATTGAGTAGAGACATTTACGATTCAATTCATATTTATTCTTGATAGCGATGAAATTGAAAATCCAATAGAATCAAAAAAGAGTACCAAAAATTAAAACTTACAATTTTAAGAATTTCAGGATAATTGACATTCTCGATAAGCACAAGCAAGATTTTTTTTGCCAGGTCATCCTCGACGTCACAGAACTGTTCCACGACAGCACCCAGGACGTCGTCCCGGGATACTGGCTCCAAGGCTCCCGGAGACAGCACCAGCGCCATGGTGTCTATGTCACATAGGAAGTCCCGAATAGTCCCTCTGTGGGTCAGCACCTTGGAACATCGTTAAAAAAATGTCTGGTTAAACATAAACTCTGATTTATATTGATTTGGTATTTTGTTTCAAAAAATGTTTCATATAGGTTTTTTTTTTAATGAAATATTTCATAGCTATTAGTGATACTCCTTTAGAAGTAATTACTTCAAATTAGCATGTCATTGTAAATGTTGTATTTTAGATAATATCACAATTTTGCAAAGTTTAATGCTTTAATCCACTGTCTACTAACTACATAAACTAAATTAAATACTTACAGATTCAATCCCTATCTGTCCGGCTCGTATCCTAGGCACCGCCATGGACCAAAAGTTAGTATTGTTGATTCCCAGCGCGTTGAGGGAGGATTCGATTCGATAAGAGTTAGGGAAGAAGTCGGACACACTCACTGGAGGCATAGGTAGAACTTATATTAGGAACAGTTCGATTTAGGGTTGTAAAAAATATTTCTAATTTTCTGATTAATGACGTTTGTTTTATTATTTATTATCTATTTATATATATAAAAGAAAAAAAGTTACTCTCCATTAATTTTTATTCATTAGTTCTTTGGCTAAGTTTTATACTTCTACGTATATATTTATATATTAGTAACAATTATTACTTTTGTAACCCTTTTGTATGAGGAACGTCTTGAATTGTCTCAGTATTTTGAGTCCGTGAGTGACAGCCGTGACGTCAAACTCCAAAGCTGTTCCGTGAAGTAGCGGTTCCAGCTGCTTCACCATTCCCAGCACGCTAAATAGTTACGTATTGTTTTTTTTACAAAATCCGAACTCATGTTAGTAAATTGTTTATTTAAAAATCTATATAGAAACAAAGAAATACTTTTAAACATATATTTATTAGGAAGCCTATGGACACCTATTTAGAAATTCGTTTATTTTGATAAAAGTTGCAATGTGTACTCCAATAAAAGGCTAACTTAATTTGCAATTGTAGGAGTGACGTTCTATACATTTTTTAAAATATACTCACGTATAAAATACTTTTGTAAATAAGAAACTCTATAGTTACAAATATAGTTGGTATTTTGTCTGAAAGAAGCTAGATTTAGTTATATTTATATAATAAAAGTTTATTATACAATAATAACAAATATGAAGTTACAAGAAAACTTATATAGCCGTACTTGTACTCCAAAGGGTCCATGAAGTCATCCCGCAATAGTGTCAGCAAAGCATCCAATAATGGTACCATTTTTCCCTCCCTTATCCCCGCTATATCTATCTCGCTCACTCCCCCCACAACTCCCGCGAGATGTTCCACAAAGTCTTCCATGTGCTGGACTATATTGGTTATGAAGGTAAACTTCCAGAATTCAGATTTTTGTTTGGTCAGCAACTACACGAAAAGGTTTGGGCGATTGTTAAAGTAACTTGGTATAGGATTTTAGTATAATATGTAACTTATAATTATTTTAAATAAGGTAAATAACTTCTCACAACCAACATATAGTAAAATAATGTGTGGTTGTTTACCAGTTCGAATAATATATTTGCATCGAACTTTGTGGTTCGGAAAGCAAAAGAAATACAACTCATAAATAAATTTATTAAACAATCTTATAATCTTATAATGTTACCATTAAAAGAGTTAAAAGTTAAAGATATTTTTTAATACTTGATGATTTTAATACTCACATTCTCTCGGACAAGTGTCTTGTTAATGTGACTGTTTAGAGTTGACATGATTTTATCACATTCATAGTTCCTACAGATGTCATCCCAAGAAATATCTTTTACAAATACTGTATCTCTTGATAACTTTCCGTCTTTAATCTGAAACCAATAATAATATTAGTAAGACTTATTGAAGGAAAATACATTAAAAATAAACACCTCAAACATACCAAAAATAAGTCTACATCAGCATTTTCAATTGCTTGTACCAATTTCTTATTTTTAACAACCTCCGTAATTTTATTACTAAATGTTTTTTCATTTACATATTTTGCTAGAGTATCGTTTGCGTGTAGTTTGTGGGCGACGTGTATGTATATTTGTTTGAAGTACGATAACTCCGTGATGCCAGGTATTTCTTGTAAATGAGGCAGCATTGCTCTTATGAGTTTTGCAGTTCGTGATAGAACTTTTGCAAATCTGAAAAAAATACGTTTATAGATATCACACGCCACTATAGATACATATAGATCGTGAAAATAATCATTAAATAATATATTTAAACTTTATTTTACCCTCCAATAAAAATAAAACTTCCCGAAATAACTATAAATCTAGCTTAATAAAATTGAATATGTTCATTAAACATGTATTTCATTTGTCTAAAAATGTACAAATGCCCAAAATAAGTTAAAATTTAATCTTACAAGGCCGCATTCCCAAACATATTTCTGGTGACATTCTTGGCCAAACATTGGAACAGCTTGGTACCGTTGGTACTAACGTCGTCTAGCAGGTGCAGCTTCACTTTATCCAGCAGCTCGTTCATTGACTTGTTAAGCTCGTACTTGGTGTAATTGCGAGTCGATATCAGCTGTGGAATAAACATTAGGTTGAAGATGGACGTAAAAAAAGTAATAACGGCATATTAATCAAATTATAATATAAAACATATTTTTAAATATCTCTTTTATAATACAATTTGAAAAACTTCATACACTTAAAATAATATTTTTTATACGAGACGGTTTATAATATTAATTAATTTTAATGTAGACCATCTTTTAATAGTAAATTTAGGAAGTGGGATATTTCATTAATTCCTACCTCAGTGATGGCCATATCCCAGTGAAAGTTACTCCTGAGAGCTCCATGTATTTCGTCCAACTTCATAGCGTCGAGTGCACACAATAGCGAGTCGTACTCCTGCCGCTTGTAGAGCTGCAGGTCCAGCTGCTTAAGCCAGCTTGTGAGCGGCGAGCATAGAATGCACTGGCTAGATGGCGTACACATTTACAATAAGATAAGCGTGTGATAAGAGGTTGTGGATAATAAATCGGTTGAAATAAAGAACTGGCCTCAATTACCGAGACTACTCTTACCTATTATTTAAAAATAAAGTACCCGCGTCGACAACGTTACCGAGGATTCCGAACGAAATCTTGATCAAGGATTCCGTGGACAAGAGATTTATTGCCACAGACCTAAATCTGCTTAACTTCTCCGCGGTGATCCATAGAGGTCGAGACGGAGATTTCGGTCCATCTCGGATTTGTTCTAATTTTGATTCAGTACTGGACATATCCGAGTATAACGCACTGTAGTCTATTTCAGTCGATATTTTGAGATCCTCATCGAGATCCTGTAAAAGTGTCAAAATATTTTACAATGGTATTCTTTTTGTTAAGATTATAAAAGATAATTTACTAAATCGGGCATTGCGCTTCTGACCTGCGAAACAAAGAGAAGCGGCGGCAGCTCCCGCAAAAGAAGCGTTCGATTCCCGAAGCACGCGTGCGCCAGAAGTGAGGATAGAGCCCCAGAGCCGTCGGGCGCATACTCTGAGAGCGACACGCGGCACAACGCTGCCGTGCTGTTCACGTTCACGTCTCGTAACAGCTTCACTAGCTAACATGTGAACAGTTTCATGATGCAGTAGTAAACATAGTTATTTCCTTTGCTTCCTTTCCTTTCAATACAAATTCAATGAAATCTAAATTAAATTACCGCCAACGATGACTCTTATCAGATGAATGTAAATCACACGAATCTGTGCGTAATTTTTACAGAGAGTTAGATTGATGATTAGATTTACATTCATGCTTACATGTATTTTATCCAAATGTGTAAGTATATCTTCAGAAATGACAAAAACTTGTTCTACTGTATCGAAGAAATCACGGGCTTGCGGTCCATTGTACAGCTGTCTCAGTTCCCCCCACCAGTTATCTCCAGAGAGGAAGCTCAGTATGATGTCGTAGTGTTTCAAGTTACTTTGAAGATATTTCAGGTAGACTGGTATGCCGAGATCGTAGGCGTATTTGATTGACCTTTTTAGTGAATCAACAAGCGCCTTCCTAAAATGTAATACGTTGTTACGTTTTTGTTTGGTATTTTATAGTATAACAAATGTTTCAAACAAACCTTTTATTGAAGAACACTGATATATCATCAACGGCACCATCTTCCATAACTCCAACGACTTTCATCAAACTGTTTCTCGCTGCATCAAAATCTTCATCAATCGCAGTTTGCAAAGCTCCGTACAGTGATTTGTACCGCTTTGCACACATTTGAGCCTTAACTCTATCCAACTCTACCAGGATATCCTTTGATTTATCTTTATTGTTCAATCTATTACATGTGTTAGTTAACGCTTCAACCATTTTGTATTTTGTATCATTAGTCCATAGAACATCTGTTATCAAATCGAAATGAAATGCGATTACTTCAGAGGGTCGTCGCTTGAAGGCTTTTTTTATGATTGCTACTTCTGATTCCAAGGTTTTTGCATCTTCTGAATCAGACGTGTTTAAAGTATTCAAAGCAGTTGTTAGTTTGTTTATCACAGTAACGACTCTAGTCAAGTAAACCATTGATGTGTATTGTTTTTTGCTATTTTCAGTAAACCTCCTATAACTTGGTTCAGACTCTTTTAATCTGTAATTCAAAACTGTATCAACTGCATGAACCAAGTTTTCTCTGAGTTTGCTTATTTTGGTATCTTCAGTTAAACTGATTTCTGTGTGTCGAGTTTTGTTTAATATTGTTGTAAGTTCGTTAAAATTTGTGTAAGCCTTCTCAAATTCACTCGTTAGATTTGAAACTTCCATTGAGAAAAAGAGATATTGCTGAAACGAATGATATATTTTTATTGATAACTAAACAATGTTATTCGACACGATATCGTTTCGAGTTTAATCGATTTGAATTTGAATATTATATGTATTATTTTTACAGTTAGTAGGTATATAGGTATTATTTTTACAATCAGGCTTATTCATATAAAGAAGTGCTTATTTCCATAAACGTGGTATTATAATAGGCCCTCCTGACACTTTCCTTTGACTAACATACATGATAACTGGTGTTCATTCAAAGTGGAAAGCTTATAATAAATACATAAGAATGTAACTTATTAACATACAGGCTTAGTGAATAGATCAATGATAGAATTGTCTCCTCGTGGCATGGACACCCAGTACAGAAGAGACGGACAAAGAAGGGCACGCGCCGCTGCGGTGAGGGCGGGGGCTCCAGAAGCGGCGGGGGCCAGAGCGCCCACTAACTCCTCGCAATCCCAGAACTGGGTCTCGGACGCACGACGTACCTTTACATATTAGGAAGTTGATTTGGTGGCTTAATTTTTTTAAGTAATTATGAAGTCAGTAGTTTTACTTACTTTACTCATAAATCCGTAGTCAAAATATGAATTAATCAAGATTTGTAGGAAATCTGGTAGCTTATCATATAGCATATACAATCCAGTATTTCTCGTGAACCCGAGCTTCTGCAGGGCTGTGGCATTTTGCTCTTAAAATAAAAATATTATATTTAATTTAAAAGAAAACATAACATAGTCCATTAGTTAGAAATAAGAAAACATTACATCATTTTACATTTGGTTCAAATTCAAAATATATTAAGATATTAAAAATGACAAAACCACCACGGCTTTACGAACCATTGCATTCCTTTAAATAAGTAGAGAGGTCTTCAGTAACATTTTGAAGGGCTACAGACAGAAACTTCAGAGTGTTCTTCCAAATAGCTCTTCCGAGAGTTTTACAGTTATCGTCAATGACTTGACCTCTATAAGCTTGTGAGCAGTTCAGATAGTCTTTCCATAGTACGTTGAGTGAAACAGTATCTTGTATAGACGATGTGTTAATGGAGTTCAGTACTGTGTCAACTTTTGATAAGAATTTTCTAGAATAGGTAAATCAACATTACATACATATGAAAAACAATATAATTATAAAACTATTATATCTTGGGACGTACATTAAAGTTTGGTTTTTAATGGTGTTATTAAATGCATCAATAGAATATCTTATTGCAGATGCAAAGGTCGGAGATCCGTCCTCCGATTCTTCGAACGCTTTGTTGAACAGTTCGTTGACGATGTCCAAGTCCTTGACGAGTGAATCAAATGTCGCAGAGAACTTAAGGAAGATATTTTTGGGTAATTCTGTCGTGTTCCGATTTTCTGGCTAAAATTTGAGGATTGTTCTTACATTAATATCTATTTTTTATTCCTTAATATTTTTTTTGTTTACATGAGAATTGTAAATTATTAAATCATAAAAGGTTTTTTTTTAATATATCTTGTAAACTTCGAAACATATTTATTTCTATGTATGTACTTAAAGATTTGGACATATATACTATGTATAACACCATGTATACACATAGAAAAAACTATTCTACTAGACATACATAGACGCTCTTCTCCTCCAAGTATGTCCTCCACTCCGTCTGGAGTTCGGGCTCCAAGCACATCAGTTTCTCCATTGCTTGTACTGTCTGTACGGAGGATGAAGACAGCTTTAGCGCGGTGGTGATTGAGACACAAGGCCAGGGTGTGGCGGCGTTGAGAAGAGAGAGGATGGGCTGGATCTGAGTAAAAGCGAAATATTATTTTTAATGGATGAGAAGCGAACCAACAACCCCACTTTTCACCACTTTAGTAGTAAATCACTGACAGATGAGTTTTAATGTTATTTTTATTGTACATTACATCAGTATCGTCTCGTATGATAAGGTCCACAGCATCAATAATGAGACGTGGAGACCCTAGCACCAGGGCTCTTAGTGCATTAGCACCTGGGATGGGCTTAGAGTCGTTCCTCGATTTGTCTGTTGATAAATAATTATATCATTGATTGTTTCTTTGTGATAAATTTATTAATAAAAAAGGGGAAAAATATAACAATCAATCTAAAAGAATTCTTATAATAATAATAAATAAGCTAAATCAAGATGTGAAGCTATATACCTAACTATTAGAGAACTGATTTTCGATTCTATGTAGCTATAACCCTAATAGTTCAATATTTATTCCTATTTTTAAGGACAGCTTGTTGATCAGCGGAAGCTGCATTGAAAGAGTGTAAGATGATTTGGAAGAAATATGCAAAGATCACCTGCAATAACCTTCAAGACATCATCAACGATATTTATGGGTCCAACGGCGGAATTGAACCTTAGTTTAAGTTCTCTCCAAATGGGACTAGAAATGTCGAAGCTGCCATAGTCTAGGAAGTCTAGCAGACGGAATCCTAGCTTTATACTGAAAAATAATGTTGAGATTGTTTAATTTAACTTTAAAAATACTGTATTTCGCAGTATTATTATTTTCCTACCTTAAATGTATAGCTCTGTTTAGATTTCTGAAATTAAACCAGAACTCTTTGGTCTCTTCTATTTCTTTCGTTACTTTCTTTTGCAACGTTTCGTTCATTCCGAATGTTTTATCAAATAAGTAAGTATAGTCGTCGTATAATTTTGCATACAACTTATTGAGGTCGGTAATAAGTTGAGTCCAATTGACTTCATCCAAAACAGAGTGCTCTGATGTTTTTATTGTGGTAATCTACAATTATTTTTACAAAACAATCTATATTATTACTGCTTAAAAAAAAATAGGCTTTTCTTTAATGTTCTTACCATTTTTCCTATAATCGAGTCTTTTGTCAAACCTTCTTCAATGGCAAGTGTCAAATTACATAAAACAGAAACAAGCTTTTCTTTATTAATATTGAAAGGAAAATTAAGATAAACGCCTGCGTTATCTGCTCCGTTACAAAGTACATCCACACATGGTGTGGACAATAGTTGGTATGTCTGGAAATAATTGTATATTTGTTAACGAGTAAGTATACAAATATTTGATTAGTTTAGTTAAAGCCAACTGTATTATATTTGACTTGGTTTAAGTCATTTTCTTATACTTAAACTTTCGTGAACCATGACTATTATATTTATATTTACCCGGCTTTATTCACGCCGCGAGTCCGCCACCAAAGAGCTCATGAATAAGAACCCCGAATGGGTCCTAAACTAATCGGGCACATTTCAATTTAATTTCTGCGTGAATTCAGCTGGGTAAATATAAATATAAATATAATTGGTTTAAGTCACCTAAAATGAATACTTGCCCACAAGTACCAACCTTATCTTCGTCGACAGCTGTAGCCAGTAGAGTCTGCACTATATCCGGGTACAATTTCTTGGCCATAACCTGTAACTCCCGGGGTGCTACATCCAACTGCCGGTTCATGGCGTCAACCATAAGGGCCATATCCTTCAGGAAGGGAGAAATCTTGTATTCCAGAAGAGGGTTCTGGCGCACCACCTCTTTTGCTAATGCACCGTGGACTGTTATGCTATGAACATTTTTGATAGTTAGATGGAGAAGTATATTTCAGATTATTTTTAGTTAAGCAATTCATTTAACATTTTTGTAATGTTGCAGTTTATATAAGATACCTAAATAGTTACTTAATAAAACTATTGAAGATCGTAAAAAGATCTAATGTGAAGAACGACGAGGACAATCCATTTCGGGATTATACTACAATAGAAATTGATTTATTATAGGTGTGATTAAACTATGTAGTTATGTAATACTCACAGCATATGTTTTCCCAAATGCTCTTTGCTTTTGAAAACTTTTAACAGCTCAGAATTTTGGGAAATATTAAATGCTGTAGCCCAATTAACGTGGACTCTTTCCTGATCGTCCATATTTTTTACAGTCCTTATAAAGCTTTTGAGAATGTCAATATCTTTATCTATACTGTATAACTGATCGCTGATATCCTTGCCGATAGTTTTTAATACAAAAAGGGACGCCATACTGTTGATCTGAAAAAGTTCAAATGTAAAAAAATGTATATGTATATGTAAATTGTTACATAAACACATATAAAGTTGTATAAAATTATACTTACATTTTCTTTTACATCATAAATACCAAAAGAAGAGACAAAGTCATTAACATAACTCCTCCACACGTCGTTACAAAGCTGACTCTTCAGTTTATCTGCTTCATCATTAGATAGTAAGAAAATACTCTTTATTCCATTTTTATCACAAAAAATTCGTCCAGGGTCATTAAGTTTTGAAGTTAGTATCTGACCAAAAATACATCTGTATTAGTATAACAGTAGTATAAGGTTCTTGTTATGAAATATTAAACAACAGAAAAGTAGTATAATGTCTCAATAATAACACTTACCTGAGTTCTTTCGGCATCAGCTAAAGCTTCCAAACCCCTCCCAACTACATTAGGAGGTAGACTCAAGAGTAGTTTAACGCCCTTGGGGTTGCGTAAGGACACATTGTAGGCCACACTCTCAATATCGGCGTTAATTTTAATCACTTTTTGACTGCCTTCCACCAATTTTGATAAAAGTGTCGAATAAAATAATATGTCCTGTTTTTGATTGTCCGGCAACCATTTGAATACGAAATTTACGATACGCGATAATCTGAAAAAAATATAATAAAAAAAAAATGCACAAAAATATCTTTTGAGTAATAGTTAGCCATTTGTATTTGAAATATAAAGATACTCACATATTAAAAAAGCTATCAATTACATCTTTGGAACTAGTTTCACTGACAGCTTCTACAATCTTTTTATAGTTTTGTTTCATCTTGTCAAATCCCATCATAGTACTTATACTAGAGACAGCCGTTTCCGTACTGTCTGAGTTATCATCACTCATAAGGAACTTATGTAAATATTGAGATCCAAGTACTGCAGTGTCAATAATTTCTTTGATAGATTTAAATGAATCTGTCTCTCCAAACGTCGGTTCAAAAAGATCTATCACTTTTGTAAGCCTAAAACGAGAACGTAAGAAGAGCTTATAATAAATTAACTACTTAAATACCGCTTAGTGAATGTCTTACATAATTATAATTATAACTTATTATTCTTTGTGTATTTTTTTATGAAAATCGTGTTCAAATAATGGTCTCAAAGGGGACAAACTTACATTGTCATTTTAACATAGCTGAATTCATCCTCTGTAGCCAGTTCTTGGGGTAGGAAGCTCCCCGATGCCATCATCCGGAATATCGCACTCACCATATCTCCAAGCTTTGCGAAGCTGGTGTCGCCAGAAAGCTTAGAGTACATGTCCCCTAACTAAAAAATAATTTAACTTATGTCTTGTTGTTTTGTTAAAATATATTAATATATTAGCTTTTTGAGATTGTTATAAATAATATAAATACTAACCATTTTAACGTATTTTCCTAAATCAACTTTTAGAATTAAATCGATGACTAGATTTTCAACGTCTTTTTTGGACAAGGCACATAATTTTTCTACAAAAAGTTTCAGATGCTCCGTGTTATTAATTTTTATAATGTTTGCCACGGAGTCTATTTTACATCTGTCTATGTCTCCTTTAAATATCTGAAAGTATTATAACTTATAAATTAATTGGATAAAGAATATGTAAAAATAGATAAAAAATAGTTCACTTTTATTGAGAAAGAAAACTATCAAATTGCTAGATGACTTACACCATTGAGTCCAATCTCTGCTGTCAGTATACTATCAGAAACATCGTCAGAAACATCGAGCTGCTTCGATAAATAACGTTTAGCTCGTTTAGGATTTTTAAATAAATCGATAACGTGTAACCCGTGTCCTAAAGAAATACATTTATAATAAATAATTTAATACATCCTAATAACTTTATATGTATATACAAAAACATATTTTTTGCAGTAAAACGGGCGATAATCAATTAAATCAGATGGTTGTCAAATAAATTTAGGACTGGTAACTTGAAATAAGGTATATATAAGAGTTTATGCTCACTTGTGAAATTTAGTAGCACAGGGTTGTCGGCAACATTGGCTAGGGTGGATAGCAAGCGGGCTGCGTGCAGCACGGTGCTAGGCGCGACTGGCGTGTTTGCGCCGCCCAGGAGCGGAGTCAGCTCGCGTTTTAGTTTGCTAAAGCTGAAAAAGAGGGGAAAAGAAGACATATATTAATATATTTTTGGTGTTTTTTTTTACTTGATTAAACTAATTATTTCGGGACGCTTCTTACCTAGATCTTTCATAAGCAGGTATCTCTTCAAACTTGTCAAATTCTGTGCATTCATTGTTAACATTGCATATAAAAGATTGCAGAAAGTCAAGCATTCCGGCGCTGGGCAACGCTCGCGCTGCGAACTGACCTGCGTACGGAATATAATTTAAAAAATAAACTCTTTTTTTTTAAGTTTCTTCCTTTAATGTACTTACATGTGGGATAGTCTATATTGTCTATATTGATTCTTACTGCATACAGACACATCATCACCATGGTGGCCCATACCACCCCTGATAGGGTTATCTGTAACAAAAAATCTTTATTAAAATTCGAAACACTTAATTGCATATATGCAATAATTATAATATATAATATAAGCCACTGTAAATGTTGTTCTTTTTCAATGCGCGTTCATACGATACGATGTATATACCAAATGACATTCAGATTTGCACCTTTATTTTTTTAAGTTTGTAAAACATATTTAATAGCAATATTCTCAATGTTTAAACGTACCGGTTTCCGTTTTCGTATGAGGTAGTCCTTCCACAGCAGCAGCCGAACCTGCAGGCCTGCCGCCATGATAAGGTCGCTTCAGACGACACCATGACTGGTGATAATAAATAACTCATTACAGTTCTATAATCAAAATACTCCACGAACAGATTTATAAAAAAAAACGGTCAAAGTTTCCGCTGTGTCAAATATTTTTTTTTCAAAATTGTAGCACAATTACGTTACTGTTAGTGGTTAGTGACCCTGGCTACTGAATCAAAGTTTGTAAACTCTATTCCCACAGGACTGTGCGAGATCCACAAATCGCGGTTTCTAGTCTGGGTGTGTATCCGTAATTTATTTTGTGCAGCCCTCTGCGACATAACCTTTTCTCTTTTATGGTTTTAAAAAGTTTTTTAGTGTAAAGTTTGTAAGTTGGTATAACATCTCCATCATCATAAGGCCACTGCAGATGCTCGACGCTTTATTTTATTTATCTCAAAGAAAATTATTCTTGATTGTCCTTTTATTACCGACCGACACATCGATATTTGTTATTAGATGATATTATGTATATAGTCGTTATGTAAGACAATTACCTTAATTCGGGTACGCAATTGATGTTCGTGTCATTTCAGTAATGATAGGTCACAGTTCAAATCCAGGAAATGACAAGAGAAACATGTCATACTGGATGGCTAGGTGGTTATTATCTGAAGGACTTTCATGAAGCGAGACAGCATGATTGAGAACGAGTCAGTAGTTAGTTACGGTAAGTAAACTTAATTTACATCAAAGAATCGTAAAAACGAAGAGATAATATAAAAAAAATCGAAAAAAAATAACAAGTCGTACGTGCAATATACCTAATATCTCGAGAAATATTACATGTCAATGACCTTGAGTATTCATTATTGCACCGGTAAGAAAGGTAGGCTTTTAAAGATGTTTTTTTTTTTATCCTGAGGATTGGCGGTAATATATATTTTTAAATAAATTTAATTGGAAGGCTAGATAAAACTGCGTGTAAGAATGAATTAATTTATAATAATAATATATATACAATTTATAATCCGAATATATATATTTAGGAGATCCCTTTTTGAACTCATCACGATATCTCTGGATTTATAAGGCCGATTGACTTGAAATTTGGTAGGAACATTCCTCTATACCAATAGAGGTCAGCTAAGAACGAATTTTACCTAACTCCACCCGCAAGGCGAGTTTGCGGGCTATAAAAAAACTGCACATTTACAAACTATATCTCTTATAGATACAAAACTCGGCCAGAGTATACTTTTTGGTATGTTGGAAGTTACAAAATTTTTTTTTCATCAAATTCTACCCTCAAAGGGGTAAAAATAAAAAAAAAATCTTTCCATCTTAAGCTCCTATGACGGTATATATTGGCCAGATTATTCTTTTTGGGATGTTTAAACTTACTTAAAATTTATTTCATGATATTTCACCCCTATATGACTGTGCGGGGGCGATACAAATTAACAAAAAATTTATCTTCCTATATATAGCTCTAATGTTTATATAAGTATTGTTTGGCATTTTCGTTTTGTCATGGAGAGGTTAGCTTAGAAAGGATTTTATGAAATTGCGGGGGCGTTAAATTAAAAAGCACGTTTTACGTTACCGTTTACGTTAACTATAGCTCCTATAGGTGCAAAAATTGGTGAGGATATTCTCCCTGGTATGATAGAAATTATAAAACAAACTACTTTTTTAACAAAGCGCCATCTATTGGATACTTACTCAATCGAGTCAACAGTTTTTTATTTTTATTTTGTTTTCACACAAAAACTACATGAACGATTTCAAAAATTCGTATTACATTTAAAAGTAAAATAGGGATGCTTAATAAAAATAAAATAATTTTACCCAAGGTTGGATAAAATTAATCAGAAAAAAATTGTCATCGCGTGCGCTGCGGAAAATATGGATGAAAACAAAAAAAAATGTTCTATAGTATTATAGAACGTATCAATATCTGCTAAAAAGTCCGCAATACCATATGTTCAACTTCTGCAGTTACGCCACTATAACTATTTTTTACCTCTTAAAACTTAATAAAAGTGCCGACAGTAATGAAACCATATTATTCAAAAATCTCTGTATTAATTCTTATCCTATTATTGGCCTGTCACGACGTTTGACGTCGATATCTTTACATTATAATATTGTTTGCTGGAGGAATAAAGTAACTTATCCCAATCTAAAAATATCTTAACCAATATTGAGAAATAACTTTCACGTTGGATCTAAGCTATTATAAGCCTTGAAAAAAAATAAAGATGGAGAATGGATAAAGAAGTTTCTTATAATCTCTGTGTTCTTAAGTCCTCGCGGACGAAGTCGCGGGCAACAGCTAGTTAATAATATAAACTAAATTTCAATGCATTTGAAACATTCTGTTAAAATAAAACCGGTAAAAATAATTATACGTGAGTTAAATTCGTTTAATTGTTATATTTAAATAATCAAGTATAATTATATTGTATTTTAAAATGTTTTTGACGACTAGTTTGGTATCTTGTATTCAATAAGAAATATAGAATATTATATATATATTATTATATATAATTATTAAGAATTATAGACCTCTCTAACAAGATATACTAATATACTAATATTAGTATATTTTGTTGTACATTCTTAAATTGGTTAACATTGTAATAAAATGCATCATCTGTTATAAAGACGGAATTATGTTGATGTAAATTACTTTTTAATTAAAACAATAAAACCAATAACAACTTTATTGGATGATTCTTAAAAATCTTTAATTTCATTTTAATTTCTTTTGACAGTTGATGGGATTCCCCGCTGTTAGGTAGACTAAAAACTGACGGCCATTTCGTTATCCAGTTTAACTAGCGTACTAATATCGGATTGTGAAAAGGCTAGTGGAGAAAATTTATTTTTTTGGGTCAAATAGTGCCGCTTAAATTGGATAATGAAATGGGCCCATAAGTCTCATCGCAATAAGATATCACGGGACGGTTTTTGCAAATTTTAGTGTCTCGACCATACAAATATTTGCCCTATTAGAGAAAGAAAACTATCTTTCTTAATTTTTCCATCCCAATAAAATTACTGCTTACTATCCACTACTAGTTATAGACCAATTTGGTTAGATAAACTATCCACCTTTAGAAGATCGGATATCCTACTATCTATCTATCTCTTTAATATCTTGTCATATCATGCCTTTGGAACACTTGGTTTATTTGGGATTTGCCTGGTTGGAACATTGTGAAGTATTTTTTTTATGTTGCTGCTAGAAGTTTTGAAAAACATATTTGAGACACGGAATTATGTTTTTTTTAAAGGTCTTCTAGTCAATTTTTTTTTTAAATACTAGATAATATTCGTTTCGAAATAAATATGTAATATTCGCAAAAGTCAATACAATGCAATGTTCTGAGACTTTTAATTTTATAAATTTGTTGTATTTAAAAAAAATATGGTAGAGTTTTGGCAATCGACTGTTTGAAAAAACGTGTTGTTTGAAAATCATATTCTTTGAGTAATGCTGAACGCACAATTTTGATATTTTTTTGGTGAATTAAATTATTGTTCATAAAAAATATGCTATAAAATTTCAATGTTCAAAAATGCCGCAGAATTCATTTACTCCACCTTTAAATCTCTCAATACCTCTGACGTCACACGCCAGTGACATATGAAATTAGCACAAAGTTACCTTTGAACAGGTAGTTTTTAATTTATAATGGTTCATGAATGTAATACGTCTCAACATGTTGATAGACAATTTCAAACATGGCTAAGCATGTTTGTACATAATTTCAAGTAAGTTTACTTTTTACTGGACTTGCGCTTTATGATATATTCAATCTCAATTTTATTATTAATTAGCTATGGATAATAACAAATGCGTACGTGTTAAGTGTCAATTCTGGATGTACAAATAGACACGGTCGATCCGGTTCTTTAAGCGGAGTGGGAGAACTAACGCTTTCGAGGGTCAAGATGCCGTGTGGAAGACGAAAGTGACTTATCATTGGAAGATACACCTAAGTTCCGTTAAAAAAAAACACAGACCTGAATCGTATTCAGGTCTGAAGCATACCAAGATTGAAAAATAAACTTTTAAAATATCCAGCATAATACGAATCAGGTCTGTGTTTTTATTACCTGTCGTGTCCACTGAATTATCTAAATGATGATAATATATCATCACGGTAATTTATTCTCGCCTTTTACAATCTCTTAATGATCATTTGAAGACGCAGACGTTTTTTATGTAAATGTAGATATAAAATTATTACTTACTTATATTTTAAAACAAAGAATGATTTAATGCGTCAGAATCATCATTGTCGTCAGCAGACATTCGAATTGAATACAGAGTTTTGTTCATTCCATCTTCTGGTGCAGTATCATAATTATTTAAAGAAATTATATACCTAATAACTGGTACGTTAATAATAAAATATATGCACAGATAACAATATTCAGAGAAGTGCCTTCCACATATGAAAAGCAACTCACCGCTCTGCTCCTGTTGATGTGGAGATAGAGATGTTCTCACAAAACAACCCTACCAAGTGTAATACCTTAATTCAAACGGTAGAATTGGTCGAACACCAACCTATTATTAAAAATGTAATTTAAATTTAAACAAATATACACAGGGGAAGTACAATATAAAAATACATTATGAAATAAAAACTGAATTGCGTCAAAGTTTAAGCATCAACACTTACAAATTATTGTTGATATAAAATATTTATTAATTTTCTCAAAATTGTTTGTCTAACATCGTGTTTGTTGAGTAATCGATGGCTTCAATGTGACAACGTTTGATAAACAACCCAAAACAGTATTGCGTAAGTTTATAAAACAGTGGATGATTAATGGCCGGTGTGTTGGTCTGGTGGTTAGTGACCCTGGTTTTTGAACCAAAGGTTGTGGGTTAAATTAACAAATTGGACCAATCTTGGGTGGATCCCATATTGTTTGCAAAGTCAAGGTGTTGCTGGGATTACTTATGCGCCCATTTAAATATACAATCTAGGCGACACTATCTCAACCAGCGTACATCTCATCGCATAGTGAAATGGCTGTTAGTGAGTTAGTGCTTCTCTCTGATTGGTGGAGCCGCCTTCTCACTATTTTTAAGGTAAAATAATGCCACTTAAATTGTATAATGGAATGGGTGCATTTTTCTCAATTACATCAAATGATTTAAACAAATAATTGGTATTTGTTTCTTAATGATTATAGGTTAGCTTTTTCAGTTATGTAAAAGCGAAAGGTGTTTTATTTATTAGATGGCGTACTTGTATTTTTGTCAAAACCTTTATACAATTTTTAAATAATATGTATAAAACAGATTTATAGACAACTCTAACAATACATCAAACATATTTTTTATCTCTTTTCACGAAGTAAACTCTTAAATATGTATAAAATGTTTGTTTAAATCATGTATTAAGGAATTATTCCCGAGAATTTGGCTGTCATATCCAATCAAATCCCACAACTATACAGGAGGTCCTGTCCAATACAGGATTATGTTTGAAGGCTTAGTTTCTGATTCTTATTGTATTCATTTCAAGACGATGTAAGAGCTGCATATATAAAAAATAAATAAGTAATTGTTGTTTGTTCGACTTATAATAAGAGCAGTAGTTTAATAAGCCAACTTGTGAATGACTTTGAAATAAATAGTAAATACCAGTCTTTTAATTTAAAATAATGTGCAATTTTTGTATATTTCCGAGGTAGCCTAAAAAATATAAATAAACTATAAATTAAACAGCTTATTTTTAACGATGTGTCGAGGATAAAGGTCTGTCACATAAAAATATAGGATTCATTATACATTCCAAGAAAGGCAATTTATTAAAATACTTATGTCAATATATTATATTTAATCAAGTGAAATCTTATATTAAAAACTAAAATTAAGTAATAGTGGATATATTGCCATCCATATTATAATTACTAGTTTGTTTGCATCCTTGTTCCACATATTCGCCAAATAACGAACTACATTTTACTTGAAAGGTCGAGGGAACATAGGTGGCGTTCATTCTGAAACATCTTTATCGATGAGAATTCACGGAAACAAAATCAGTATTAAATTAAAATATAGTTAACAATAGACTGCTGTCGCATCAAAAGGTATTATAAGTATTGTTAGAGTTAGCAAATTCATTATAGTAGCCTGTTTGTTTAGCGTTAGAGGGTAGTGAGTTCGATTCTTTAGGACAATTACTTGTCTAAAAGACAACTATTACTTTTATATTGTAATCATTTGAGTAGTTCTTCTGGCCAGTAGCTGTTTAAGCACTAAGCAGTTTGTAAAACGTGACTGTATTTTATATTTCGTAAATACGTGATATTATTTAAATAGTCGTGATAGCATACAGCGCGTGTGACAATGTTTTGTTACTTTGTATGAAATTGAAATTGAACATCAAGTTCAATGTTCAAATGCATTATAAGTAGATTTTAGTATAGTTTTTTCCTTAGGTACACCATTTTTCTAAGTAGTTCATTTTTCACTGAGCGAATGCAATTGGGTCGAAACGAGGCGAAAGAGATTTTTAATTTGTATATATATGGGTATATATGTACTCCCGTAGAGATTGTCTTTCTCAACAAATTTTGATGATACTTTTTAATATATGAAACTTTAAATTGGTGTTCTATAATTGCCGACACTCCGATAGTAACGTTAAGGAACAATATAGGGCCCATGATGCAACCCCAAAACACAAAACTTTGAATACTTTTGTCGTTCTTTATGTTAAGCATCTTTGATGACTTTAAGGGTCGCGTGTCAATTATATGCATCCATTACGTATCAATTATACGCTTCGCATCCGGTGTACAGCACGACTAAATATTGTTTCAAGTAATGTACCATAATCACGTCCACTGAAGATAAATATGACATTCATGCGTGTTGTTATTAAACCAGGATTCGTCAAAATCGGAGTTTCTACTACATTGTTAATGAGGCTGATGAATTTATTTTTATTTGAACCCATCTCTAGAACTGTAGATGATGGATTTAATGTAATATTTTTAGATTAGAAAGTCCAGTTCTCGAGGAAGTGTCGGCTTTTATAATATCACAATACGATCCCTACAATTAGTAAAATAAATTATAATTTGGAGGTAAAAAACGAAGCAAAACGAAATAATCCATAGCTTACTTCAATGCACTACTAGTGTATGCTTTTTTTGAGAAGTGTACTCGGAATTTTAAAAATTAATAAAAAACTAAATAATGATAATTTTAAACTTCAAACTGATGAAGTAAATTAAACAAGTAATGACAGATTCCAGCTGTGATAATATTTTGATAAAACCCACATAAATTATATAATAGTGACCTTTCTAACGAGCGGAAATTAAAACAACCATGTTGAAAACGTTAATTCGATAGTAACCTTACATTTCCGATTTACTGAATTGTTAGCGGCCTACAAATCTGAATGGCGTACCATGGCTTATACGATAATTGATTCCTATAATTCAAGGTTTGTTATTGTTAGATCTTTTATGATTTTTGATATACATACATAGATTAAATAATGTTACCAATTGAATCTACTTTGTGCGTTCACCTCCTTTTGCAAACTTAGACTTTTTTATTTTACATCCTGTTTTGATTCTACCGGGATATCTATATTTCTGCCTCTTTTTCACAGCCTCTCTCGACGGAGCGGATCAGTTTAAAGAAGTTCCCCAATTTTTAAAAGTGCAAACTCCACATACCACCAAATACCATATAAAATTTCTACAGTAGAAGCTTCATGAACCTCCTAGTTACTATTGATTCGTAGGAGATCAGTGCATCCCAGCATTTCTCACTATCACCTTCGCAGTCACCACGCTCAGGAGTAAAAGTCTACCGCCTACCATCACTACCAGTAATCTATGCTGTGACGTATCAAATTATCCCTTAATCTGGGGAGGACTGACTCCTGAGGGGTTAGTTAAGACATCGTACATCTTCCCTAACTTAATAAACATACCTAAATGAAGTCAAGAAACAAATATAACCATTCTTACAATAAATCTAAACTTTCTTATGTAAGTACATATATAAATAAAAAGGAGCTGGTTTAAGGTTCCTACTACTTGTGTGTTCATTTTCTTTTAATGGTTCTCTCTAACATAGAATTAACAATTATATGTTTAGATATTATAAGCATTTGAAGTGTGAAACTATATCAAGTATCAAGAGATTGACGAGCAAAATATAAAAAAATAAATAATGGTGCTAATTACGTAAGAAAAAGTTATATATAACGTAACCCACATACAACATACCGAGCAAAACATAGAACACTCAGTTTTTGAAGTCGGTTACGAGTACAAATTGGATTATTTTCACTATTGACACAAATAAGAGAATATTAGGGCCAATTACATGGAAGGGCTAATTACTAACACATTACGTGTTACTGTTATCTAGTACTTTAATGGAAGTTTAATGAGACCTGGTACATCTTAATTATACAGCTTCCTCATATTTTGAAGGTAACTTCTTTTAAAACATTGCATTGATAAGGTCTTCCGCTTCGCATTTGCATAACTTAAATGACGAATGGTTATTTTTGAATGTTGTTAAATGTACAATTACTAATTATATTTTTTTTAAATGTATAATTTTTAATTATACATTTTTTTAATGTCTAATTTGGAGGGCACTTCACATTACTTATAAACAATATTGTTTTTAAAATTTGTAAAGGATAAGTTTATATTATGAATATGATGTTTTTTTACTGTTAAAATGTATCGATACAAACTATACATATAAAAGCTAATTGTATGGGTGTCTATAGAGGTTCTCATCAAATTTGTGTTACAACATTGGAATGTTTAAATAACATTTCTCGGAAGCGACAAGAAATGGCGTCGTACCATGCAAAGTGTCAACATTATTGGAAATTTAAAAATACGTCTGTTTGTTATACTCATCTTCTATAAACTTGTGATTTAATCATATATGTAAAAGTATGCCAATTTCAGCAATTGTACAAACATCTGTTTTTTATTAACACAACATATTTTATTAACTAAATTTATCTTATAATTAACAAAAAGGTTTTTAATCAAAAAGGTGATATATCGTTTTAATTATTACATACAAAAATACATCCCACCCAATTATTCTACATGTTAAGTGCAATTTAAACGACTCGTAAAACTTAACTTCCAAGTTAAGTAAATAAAAAACACAACGCAATTACCAACTAGCAAGATAATTACGTTTTTCCTGTTATTATAATAATACCATGATTGACGATATATAACATCAATTCTTATTAGAGTTACTCAGTACCTTTATGATTTTGACGTTCCGAAACGGGTTTTGATTGTACGAAACAGTCACGAAATTAGTTCTTGTTTGTGATAGTTAACTATTTACAAACTAGAACTTATTTGTGACTGCTCGAAAACTATCAACGTTTCGTTCTGTCAAAACCCGTACTAGGGGCACATATTAGGAAAGTTTAATCTACATTATAGTAATGGCGTCGTTAATTATTCTGGTGTTCTTTTTAATACCACGCTTTACTTGAATTCTAATTCGACCATATCCATTATGACTGTGATTTGAAAAAATAGCACTCTGAAAAATGACAATTTTATAAGTTAGAAGACTGAAGAGTATTTATAGAGTTTCTTATAGTTTATTTTTCTTAGACTTTTTAGAACCGTGCAACTAGATTCTGACGTTTAATAAGTTCGTTGTATGCTTATTGAAATAATAAACTTTGACTTATTTTCTTAGATCCCTTACGGACACGACTGTATATTAAATTCAATTAATTAATTAATCATCAATGATTTTATAACACGTTCTTAAGATTAAAATCAATGATGAATGTTCTTCTGACCTCTATTATATAATTTACTTTTGTTCTAGCCACAGCCGCGACAAAGACAACTAAATTACTTGAATAAATAAACGGTCTCATCGCATGCAGTTGTGGCCATCAGAATATAATCACTGACAATCAACTTAATAATAAAACAATATTGTATTTTATATTTATATTCAATAGTTATTGGATACTAATCTAATCATAAAAAAGAAAAATACTTGTCATGTCATTAATGACATTTGAGTACAGAGTATCGAAACATTGGAACAGAAAAGGCGTTTTTTTTTTTTAATTTTATTTTAAATGGGGCATGAAGCTATATATATAATTCCTTAAAATATGTAGATATTCTGGTGATTTTTTTGTCAACATTATCATAGTAAAATTATTATATAATATTATTTCTAATAACTCAACATTATCATATAATATTATTTCTAATAGATAGGGATCCGGGATTCTTCAATTTGAAGAAGTATTCAAAAAGTTTCGCCAGACTGCTGTCCAGTAAATATAGATTAGTAATTTAAAATAGAAGAAATTAAGCGAGCTTGTTAGACTTTTTAATGATATTATTAAACTGCCTTTGTTTCTATTAAGTGATAAAAATGACAGGTTTTTTTTTTGTACCAACAGCAAACATTTTTACACGTTATGCAAGTGACGTCATGTTTTTGAATTAAAATAAGAAAAACAAAGGCCAAAATGACTCCCTCCAAAAATGTACAAACCAGTTGTACGGAGTTTAATATTAGGACAATGATTGCCAATTTACCGAAGAACTAAAAATAACTCTAAAAGAATTCCTGACGGTTAATTTTGTTTCATACAGACTTATAGTTATCGTGTTTCTCAGTAAATATCAAACTGAGCCTGTATTCACATAAATTGTTTTATTTCTGCAGTTTTAAATTTTTATCTTTTTTTCTAAAATTTCATACAGACTTATAGTTAGCGTGTTTCTCAGTAAATATCAAACTGAGCCTGTATTCACATAAATTGTTTTATTTCTGCAGTTTTAAAGTTTTATTTTTTTTTCTAAAATTTCATACAGACTTATAGTTAGCGTGTTTCTCAGTAAATATCAAACTGAGCCTGTATTCACGTAAATTGTTTTATTTCTGCAGTTTTAAAGTTTTATTTTTTTTTCTAAAATTTCATACAGACTTATAGTTAGCGTGTTTCTCAGTAAATATCAAACTGAGCCTGTATTCACGTAAATTGTTTTATTCCTGCAGTTTTAAAGTTTTATGTTTTATTCTAAAATCAAGATGTGTTAAGATTCAAATATTTTTAATTTAACATTTAATTTTATATATACTGTTTATGATGTTATTGGCCCTTTAGAGATAGACGATGATGAATAATTCATACATTTAAATTTATAATTTGTTGAACTCTAAGTTCAAAATATCTACAGAGGTTGGTTAATGGAATTTCATTAATCAAATAAAATAGCATTTAACTTTAAACCTCTTATAAATTATTTAAAACTAAACTAACTTTGACATGTCACTAAAACTTAAGCCATATATATTTCAGAAAAAGGTGTCAAAACGTTAGTGCAAGTGTATCAAGATACGATTCTTGAGATGATTAAGCCTCCAAACCTAGTCCATAACCAAGAATGGTCCTTTGAGCAATAATCACCCCTGTTCATAAAGCTCCATCCACCCAAGCGTGGTTTGGAACGTTTCAGACTTCATCAGAACTATTTAAAGCTGAAAATAGTCTAAAGAGTAATCTTTATCCGCTGGATTATGATCTATGGCCATCTTTAAAAGTACGGCTTACTATAAACGTAATTTATTTTCTCTAAAAAAAATCTAAAAATATAAAAAAAAATCCCATGGCGACAGTGTCTATTCCTATTGATAACTGACATACTTTAACGTTTAAAGGACTGCATTAAAACCAATGAAGATCATTTATAACGAGCTTAATATATTTTTATAATATTTATTAATATATAAACTACACACATTATGTTACAAAAATCTTCTACGTAATAGAAAAATTAATATGTATTACTTGTAACATTATTTATGGCAAGACTATGTATTTTGTAACCAAAAGGTTCAAAACTTAGCTTCGAATCTCGGGCAAGGAATGAATGATTAATTAAATGATTTTAAAGAAATATTTGAAACGAATAACGGCATGCCGAAACACACATTACCACATCATGGGTGTTGGAGAGAAAATGGCGGCAAATGGGTGCACAATTAAATGCAGCCATCATCAAATGTAATCACGATAATCTTATAACATTATGAAACACCTGAATATGTTAATTAATTCCTAAAATAGGAATAGAATGGTAATTATATAAAAAACAATACTGTCTGATGGCACGACGAGATGAACAAGGCCGGTAGTTAACATTACGTTGCCAAGTTTTATTTCATATCAAGCTATTTTTTGTTCCGCTTACGTACTAGGGTTATTTCATGTAGAAGGTTTTCGGTTTCTTTTAATGTGTTTTTGTTTCATTTGAATGTAATATTGATGTTGTAATTTGAAGTACATATATATTACCTATAGAATAATTTTATTCATTCAATAAAGTACATAAGCACAATTACCAGCTGAATAATGTTAATAAAGTACATGAACAGTTAATTCCAAGTAAATAATAAAATATTTGATCGGGCAATAAATGCTTTATAAAATAACTTTACTTTGATTATTTACTATATACTTTTAATGGTATTATTCTTAGTATACCCGTTTCATTAGATTACGATAATATATTATTTGTATGCAAAACCTAAGAATGTTGGTTTTAATCGAATGAAATGTCCTTGTAAAGTTAATTTATTTATTATTAAATATTATTATTTATTTAACCAAAATTATTCACAACTTTTGCCTTTTTGCAGATTAATTAAGTTACCTCAATAATCCTAAAAGTATCCTAATATATCAAATTAATTCCTCTATATTATAAACAGATGTGTTTGTTCGCTTGTTTATCACATCGCAACGGGCAATAAATGTTATATCTTTGGGGCCAGTTGTAAATCGACATGTTATTTTTTTTATAAATGTATGCAAAAACTATAACCAAATACAATTAACGAACGAAACTGGAGGTAAATACTAAATACATATTACTTTATAAGTGTAATATTCCGAATAATATATCATATTGATTTCATTAACACAGATTGTTTGTCAGTGTCAAATATTTTTTGGCTTTATTTGTCCTTTGCCCAATTTCTCATAAATTTGCATTTAGAATTTATGTTGCTTAAAATTATATATTTTATTTATTTTCTTATTTTATAAAATGAATAGACTATATCATTAAAATACTATTAAGAATTAAAACACCACAAAATTCAATTAAAATCAGTTTACTATCTACGTTTATATCAAACTTGTAATTAAATATTCTATTAACTTTATATCTCCGAGGTTTCAAATGCTTTGCAGGACTTACAATTCTTTCGAGTTGATTTCCTTACAAAAAATATATGTTACTCAATAATAGATATACAATCCGAGATTACAATTAATTATAGATAGTTTTCTACAAACTTGATGTACAGGTTATTGGAACCGTTACGAAGAAACCAATATAAATTTAAGGAAATATTAAAAAAAAAAAAGTAATAAAAAAATAAAATAAAAAATTGGATCAAGATTGATCGTTTTGACTACACTAACTTGTGACATATAAACTAGAACACTATCACGCAATTATGAAATCACCGGCTTTATTTTTTCCACAAACAACAAGATCAGTGAATGCAAAATGGCGACATTTCCACACAAAACACCTCATTGATGGGAATTGCATGTATTACGACAGAGAGAAACAGCGATATCTTGTATCTCACATGCGATCCATTCTCTTCTCCGTTGTCCTACAGGGCTTGGTACAGATTTATAAAAGCAGAGCGCTTAGCTTGTTTTTATATTTACAAAAATCTTTATACGGTTAAAAACTTGGTACAGGTCGAATACAAAATGTTATTGAGGTCTTATATGAAATATATTGTTAATGTTTGAGATTATCTACATATCTTAAGCCATGAACTTATTAAAATTTTAAATAAATATAGGAATTAAAAGTAAAAATGAACGGAAGTCCAGGGATCGCAAATTCGAATTCAGTCTGTATCGATAAATTTATTCGTCCATGCAATCTATTTTTATTTTTAATATTGTTAAATTTTGCAGAGAAACTATCTTCTATCGTAAATATTTAATTATGGCATTACGTCTTTTATTTTATAACAACCTATTTTGTCAATATACTTCTTGGATGCAAAATTTAGTGTTGTAACTAAGGGAAGGGAAGATGTATGATTTACTATCAATTCCTTGAGAGCCTTTCAGCTTCACTCATTCTCACGGTACAAGGATAACCATTCCTTTCCAATCTTGATGTAAAACAAAGCCTCGTTTGAATATTAATAGTCTAGATATTCCATGAACGGGCTTTGTATATAACTTATGTGTATTCATCTGTCAAATTTAAACTAAATCTGGAGTTTATTCATCGTTGCCAATGCTTGTTCATGCATTAAAGTGTTTATTTTGTTTCTTTCTGTCTCTGCTGTTAGCCCTACTGGTTATTACAGGATCTCCGGAGGAAAAAAATCAGGGAGAAAAAAAATGGGGTAAAAATTTCTGCGGGGGAAAAAACCCCTTGCATAATCAAATAAAAATATATACATATTGGTCTTATTCAGAACTTCTATGTATATGTTTATGTAAGTCATAAAAATATCCAGTCTCACCAGGTAATAATAGGAGGTAATTATAATAGTACCTCCTGTACTATTAATGGCCTCATTTTATTATAATATCTTAGCCACTTTATCTTAACTGGTGTACATCGCATCGCGTAGTGATTTCTCTAGAAAAGCGCTAACTCACTAACATTCATTTGACAGTTAGTGAGTTAGCGCTTCTCTTCGATTGGTGATTATTATTATATGTGACTATGATATTTTACATAAACAAACATACAAATTAAGTGTTATAGTATATTAACTATATGTTTGTTATTCGTTGAATGATAACAATGGATAGTTTGAGACTAAAACAAAAGGTAAGCCAAGTTAGTATTTAATAAAACAGATTGCTTTATTTGGAAAATACTCAGTCTTAATAACAGACATTCAAACTAAATACATGTCAGTAATACGATAAATACAAAACTATATACCTTTTTGAAAGCTTATATTTTCTAGACTTGAATAAATTTTTGATATTATTGTCCCGCTTCCAATAACCGAGTCAAACCAATTTTGTACCAATTTTTGTTAATTGATCGAATATTATAATGTCAGAAATTTGTGCTGTATAGAATTAATGTAATTTGCTAAGTTAGCTTAATTTACCTACTCGAACATACCTATTTTGTGCACCTAAGCATATATAATGAATATGTAAGTATATGCGTTGAAGATATTTTAAAAAATTTTTAGGGACTGTATCAAAGCCATTAGACGTATTTATACAGTCTGTTTCGTAAGATGATTCGAAAACTACTAGATAGATTTTGATGAAATTTGGTTCACTCATAGCATAGTCAGCATAAAAGCTTTTTACTCTGGAATTATTTTTCTTTTTAACATAAACATACGTGAAAACAATCTAGGATGTCTTTCACTCCGGTTAACTGTTTCATTTTCACGTGAAAACACATAAAAGCATGGATTTTTAATTAAATAATAAAGTTTAAAGTGATGAAAAATTTTGAGTCTGAGAAGAGAGGGCACACGAATTTGATAGCATATATTTATAGTATTTAATATATTCATATATACTGATGCATAAATAAATAAATAATGCAGACAAAATGAGAAATGTGCTTAAGAAAACATTAATATTAAACAAATAATTTGAAACAGTAATAAGTTAATTTTTGAGAAATAACCTTGGGATTATTTTTGAACTTCAAAACGCACAAGGATATAGGAAACTAGGATATAGTTTTTCTTACGGAAGGATGGGTGTTAGAAATTGGGGCTGCACATTTACTTTTCAGAGGTCCTAAGATAGGGCTACTCTACCCCAGGCTCCAGCCAATTGGAATGCAATTTTACTGCGGTTAAATAGAAACGTGAATTATTAATTATAATTCAGATATAAGCATTATTTTTCAGATATATAAGGTTATGCGGGTGTTAGTTACCTCTTGTGAAAGAAATGTAGTATTACCCGTATACAGACCAGGTATGTTGGTATGTCACTAAAATACTCGAGATATATATCGATATTTTATACAAAATATGAGGTGATAATAGATAAATTTCAACTAGTGCTCATATCATCAACAAATAAATTAGCTTTAGTATTATATATATAAGGCAAATAATTGTTCTTTTTATTTCGCAAACAAATGATATTAAAGAACTATAATAATTAGTTCTTTAATTATTCATTTATTCTTTATTGTCCGAAAATAATTGTACAATAAGCGGACTTAATGCTATAAAGCATTCTAACTGTCAACCCGAAGAAAAATCCAATTAAAAAAAAAAAGGCAATAAGGCAGTATTACTTAAAAAGCTAACATTACAAAATACTTAGACTAATTATAAAAAAAAAATATAAGAGATACGCAATAAATAAGAATATTACATGATTTGTGTCATCGTCACAAGTATGTGAGAATTATTTCATAGTGTGTTTGTGGAATAAAATAAATAGACTTTAAATTTGCCATATATATATATGTCAGCCATGTTATTAATACAAAAGTATAAAATGTATATACTTATATTGATAAATACCCGTCTCTAGGCTATCGGTATCCTAGACGCCGCAGGTAGAATATAGTCAAGCGTCAACTTAGTTTAGCGTAAAAAACAAAAATCGTATCCTACTCGTATGACATTACTTTCGGTTTACAAACATAGGTTAGAATTTTATAAATAGTCTTAATATATGTCACCGCCGTCCAAAAAAAAACGATTGTATATACTCGTAGAATGTTAGATTCATCAAGCCGGGTAACGACACGGTGGTTCAATTGTAAGAGCGACGGAACGGTACTATAGGGTCGCAGGTTCAATTCCTGTCCGTGTCAATGAATATTTTATGTTTATTTATTTTTATTAATACTAAAATTATACAATAAGCATAATATGGAAGTAGGTTTATTCACAGGTAACATATTATACAATTTAAATTATCGAGGCCAAGTTCTTTTCTAAGATTTTTTTTAGTGTTAAATCTTATTTGTGTCACAATCCAATCAAAGTATTTGCTGATCGATTCACAAGTAAATTTTGCAACGTCTGAAGATGCTGTACATGCAACATAAATGTTGAATCATCTCAGTCAATGTTTGTCTTGGTTATGTAACGTGTTCAAATATAATGGTTGTAGGAATATCAAATAGAAATAACAATACTTAGAAAAAATGTCTTTTGTCTTTCATGGATTACATTTTTTATAGACATTTAACAGTTACTTTGTATCTAGATTAAAGATTTGAAATGTACGTTAAATTTATGGGCCCATTTCATTATTTAACGTAGAATATTTGACTCGTAAATATAGTGAGAATAAGTCTCCATCAATTTGATCAAAGTACTAGCTTACTAGCAGCCTTTTCACAATCCGATATTAGTACGCTAGGTGACCTAGCTTAAATTGGATATTGAAATGGCTACTTAAATATAAAATTAGGATAACTATTGGTTTGGTAAATCCTGCTTTCAAGGATATAAAATTATACTTACATAACAAATAGATAGACTTAGAATATGGATGTGACCTGGCTCTGATAATCTCATATTGACATTGATAATTTTATCTTTTTACATTAAATCAATTTATTATTCATTTTATTTATTTATTACTTATAATCTTATATTTCCTATAACTAACTTTTACTTAAGCCTTAGCCACAATTACCGCAAAAACTTGTTGTGACGTTAGGAGTCTAGACAACAGATATTATAGCATCTAGATTGGAATTAATATTCAAACCTGATTTTATTTATAAGTCATTAAAGTAATATACGTACATATTAATAGTTTCTATGAATCTATTAAACTTTGGAATTATTGTATCTATAATAATAAAGTTTAACATGTATTGCTTTCAACAATGTTAAAAATATAATAAGTTTTCTATAAAAGTTTGGTAGAGATGTGTATTACGTATAGTTAAAATATAAGCTGTTTAAATACAGCTGGACCGGTTTTGATAAAGTTACAGCAACACGACCCACATTCGTTGACACTGAGATGAAATGCTTTTTTCGCAATTTGTGATAAGTACAGACCTTGATAAATACATAATTTTTTATAATAGTTGTTAGGTTGCATTTATTATAGCAACTAAATCGATTCGAATCTGTGATTAAATCTTCTTAGTGATTACATAAGAATCACTTAAAAGCTTCACCCTTAAAAAAAACAACAACTGCTTATTCAAAAAGCTTATACCTACTAACTGCTTATTCAAAAAGGTTATACTAAATGATTACACATAACAACTTTCTATATATTGATGTAAACTTCATAACCCTTTGAAAAAAAAACAAATAATTCTTTTATAAAGAGGTTACATATACATATTTCAAATTGATATATTTTTTATTAGTTAATCCCAAGTTCGACGTCGATTTACCAACCTACATGATAGTTAAATTATGAAAGTATGGAAAGTAACTTGGGTACTGTGTGAACACTTGTTTGATTACACAGCTTATATCTGACCGGTAGCCATTTAGAGATTTGAGTCGATTACAGCGAGAGGCAGGTCATGGCCGTAACACAGCTTATGTCATATTTAAACTCAAGTTTAACCAATACGTAGTTAGGAATAATTTATACTATTAGTTAATTTATTTAATTTTATACAATTTACAAACGTTGTGAAGGTTTTTATAAAATTATCAAATTAATTAAACAATGTTAAAGCCAGATAAAATATGATATTTATCTGGGAAAACCACAACACATACACAAAAAATAGCTAAGTAATAACGATAAGCTGACGTAGTTCTTTGGAAATGAAAAAAACTAAGGAAAAAGCGTAAGCCGTCATTCGAAATAGCACGAAACAATTTTCGCTTTGTAGGTATCATTAACTAGATTTTTTTTTTATTTTATCCGGAAGATGTTTAATAATTTATTGATTGTGAATATTATTAACATTTATTGAACTTTTAAAACGAATTTAAAATACATTAGGTACCAGTATAATACAAACTTTAATTAACGTATTTTTTTTTTTAATTTGTTTGACAAATTCTCCAACAAGTTTGTATAACAGCCGAAAATCCATATAAGAAGACTTTTAAACAACTTTGCAGAGTATTGGGGATGCCTTCTACAAAAACATGGTTAACGCGGGTTTCTAATTCTATTCTTCCTTTCATGATCAGAACTGTTCAGGCCTATCACGAACCCTAACAGCCATATTACACTAATGTTGATATTTATAAAATGCTTTTTATATCAGTTGTTGCAGTGTTGACAGAAAGCATTCATTATTTTGCGTCACTAAGCAGGAATTGTCTCATTTCTATATTGCAAGAAAACTTCTTAAAACTCTGATACATCTTAAGAGTTCATTGTAGGCCTGCAGAACTAATATTCCTAGCATTTTATAATAAAGCGTAGTGCAGATGTAATGCATCTTGAGCTATCTCGATAAAACAGGTAAAACCTAGTGCTAAGTAGTTAGATGATTCGCGTATTCAGTTCTAACGCAATAACAAATTTGCGGTGACCTCTAACTTATTATTTAAATGCGGAAAAACTCCACTGCCATAATGATAAGTATAGGAAGGCAGGCGCCATCTTGGATTATTATAAATTGCGTGTTATGATTTAAAATAATCCAGGTTCATAGATCACGAGTTCCTTAGTTAAACACTACTTTATCTCTCTCTCTTTCTCTCAAAAGATTAAAAAATTAGAATAAGGAGATCTCTCTCTTCTACTTAAAATTAAGTGGTAACCAGTAATGAAGCTTGGATCTAGATAAATCTAGTTATAGATTTGTTTTAAACTATTAAATAGTATTACATAAATTATTTTAAAAATAAACCCTAAATAAATTATTAGAAGTTTAAAACTGCCTAACAGAAAAAAAATATATACATTACATTATAATAAATATTTCATAACAATTGATCAATGCTCACCACAAAAACTTAAGCCATAGTTCACGTGATAGCTACACAATCGAATATGGGCGCCTATTATGCCTTTACTTCCCACAAGTAAGGCCATTGACACATTATATATACATAACATATTAAAAAAATTATAGTAAAAGTTATTAATTTATTTGTATAATTTAAAATACAACTAAAATTATTATATAATAATTTAATATGTATTACTAAAATTATTAAATTGTATTATCTAGTTAACAAATTTTATATATATGACCTCAACCTTTCCAAATGAAAATTAACATTTTTATCCACTGACATAAATCTACCGTTGCTTTTTGTTATAATCAGATGTTACTTGTTGGAAATTCCAGATAGGTTATTAATTATGTGTAATATAATATATCATTATTAAGCAATTATAATATAAGGCACTATAGTTAGCGTAGTGTATTATAATACCAATTGTATTATTTATACTATTTTATTTAACTATTACCTGTTTCGTATTATTACAGGAAATCAGGTAAATCTTAATTCTATCGTAATTAGATGTTTGAATGTATTATTCCTTTGCCTTGTATATTTTTATATATTTTTATTTTTACGTGTTTTATTATAGCTTCTTTTACGTTATATTATTCTTTTTTTATGATAAATGCTAAAGCTTTTGTTTTATCAAAATATAAATTCTCCTTAATTCTAGTTGATATATATTTTTTGTGGTTTTTAGGTTTTTAAGTGCGTAAAATAAAATAAAGAATAAAAAGATGAATAAATAACAAGGTAGGCCAAAGGCTACTTGCATAAGATCTTAAAATAATATTAAAGTAAAAAAATAAATTGTATCGAAAAAAGCTATCTGTTTACTTTTAAAAAATGTAAAAATGTTTCAGTTCCGATATGAAAATACCATTAAATTTATTTAAAAAAAATATTGAACATAAAAGTCAATATAGGCTTTATGTAAAAAAAAAAAAACTTACAACAACAATCTTCCGTTTAAAAAAATGTGATATCACTTCACAGATCACAATATAATACAAAAATAATATAATACAAAATCAAAACTCGCGATTTTCTTACAATTTGCGCAACGAACGATACGTCTTACCGTTATAAAAGCAAAATTCAAACTGCTCATTATTCCTTCACCGTTGATTACCGCCTACCGGCTGGCTGAATGCACTGCTTGACGTACAATTGACAATGACAAATGACAATTAATCTGTCAATTATTAGTTGACAGGTAGCAATTTGAGTTATAAAACAAATTTAACACGGTATTGTTCTTCTTTGACTTTGAACAAGGTTTTTGAACATTTTGTGATGTATGAAATGTAACCTTAGACTATAATGGCTGTGGCAGTGGTTTGTTAAGTTGGCAAGGATATGTGGTGGTCTTATTGTTTTTAGTCTTACCTTTGAATTGTATTTATAGTTTTGTAATTGTATTTGTAGTTGTTCATAAACCTAATGTGCTAGAAAATTATTAAAAAATATATGTAAATGTATACATTAGTTATGTATTATACAAATGGTTTTTGTTTTGGTTTTCTTTTAATAATATTTTAAAATGATATGATAACACAAGAAAGCAAATCTTTATGATGTAAATAAATAAATCATAAAATTTAACACTTCAGCGATAATGTCTCGTAAATGTGACATATCGCTCAAAGGTGACAGGTTAGCATAAAACTTTAATAAAACTTATTTTACAGCAGTTTTTTTACTTTTATCAACAAACGTCTTCCACGTTCTTCCAAGTTATTGTTCAATACTATTTTACATTGTGCCACAATGCTTTCGTACTTCCATCCCTTTTTATGTATTAAAAACAAGTTTTTATGACTTTTAAGTAATCTTTCTTACAAATTATTGTTATAAATTATACTAAAAAAATCTTATGCTTTATTTTTGAATCGACGCAAAATGCATATAAATTTTGGACTTGCATAAAAAAAGAGTATATCTGGAAGTTTTAATGTATATATACTTTCTTCGCAAAGATATTTAAAATTAAATTTTTCTGCTTGCTTAGAAAAAACATATGATATTTTCGTGTATTCCGCTGTGTATTAGCTAAGGAAGGCAAATATCATAAAATCAAAATTAAGTATACATTTTCATACCAAAGATAACATGATTTATTAATTATTAGGCCTTCCCATAGAATTAATTGCTATGGTTCTAGTTGTTTGTAAATTGCTCATTTTATATTGACTTTTGTTAAACAGTCATCACAGTAAAGAAACACCCGGCTGAGTTTGTTGTGTGGTTCTTCTCAGACCAGGGCGCGTTTGGAACCCTCGTAGTTTGAATATTAAGTTTAGAGGTGTCCTTGCAGAAGGGTTTACTTCTATAAGTATGGTATCCAAAATAGGCCTTCCTGACACCTCCATTTGACGTACGCAAGTGATCACTGGTAATGATTGAAAGTGGAAAAGATATATATAAATAAATAAATATTTGAATAACTCATGTATAATATATAAGGATAAGCGCTAAAAAGATCAGTTTCATTTGAGAAGAACAATGATCAAGATGACGCAACCTGACTTTGAGAGTTGAGATTCCTGATAAGATCTAACAAGTCTCGCAAGTAACTTGTTCCATGCAGATGTATAATCACAAATGTAGTCATTATTTAAATGAAGTTGTCTGAAGTTTTATAAATTATGCTCGAAAAAAGCAAGAATATCATAAAGACTAAACTAGGACTGTACTAGTAACAGTTTTGATAGTACGAAACGTTGATAGTTTTCGAACAGTCACGAGACGAGTTCTCTGGTGTGATTGGTTTACTACAAACAAGCGAATCACAGCTTCGTCGTCCAAACTCGTACGATATAATAGCTAAAGTTCTTAACTAATATTCAAAGACATTCGGACGAAAGGTCGGTTATTGTCTCTGCCTTTTCCTATGAATATATGCAGAGTTTAAAATAAAACCACCACCGCCAACTAAACATAATTTATGTTCCGCCATTATGAAGCGAGGATAGGATTAATTTCGTAAACTCCATCTTCACTTGACTAAAGATTTATAACAATTGAAATTATAGTAACATTATTGTTCGTCGGTGGTTGATTGATTCATGATTTAAAATAATATTTCACGACGATTTCTGTTTCTAAATAACAATGCATGTTTGATAGCCTCAAATATTATAAATATCTCCTTATTGTTTTATAAAATATACAATGTTAAAGATGTAAGATTGAAGAGTTGGTAAGATTGATAACAAATTCCAAACAGCCAATAAGTGTTAGAATATTTTTTGTTGAACATTTACATCTATAATTCAAATTTTTCGTGTTTTCAATTATAATTCGATGCTAGAATGGCGCATCGGTAATTCCTTTGTTTTATATAAGTGTATAAAAAATTATATATAAAAATTGCAAACTATTGAAATAATTATTAAAATAAAAAAAATAATTAGTATTTACTTCCCTAAAATATTCTTGAATATTATTACACGGTAATTTGAAACTCATTCAATGTGACCATGACTTATGATTCTCGTTTTTGTCTTAATTTTTAAATTACTTACCGAACGTAGAATATATAAGACAATTTATTTATCTCGGATCATTTCATTTTTCATCCAGATGACAACTCAACATGATTGAGACAACAATACTTTTGTTTCACTCACCCAAGACTAAGACGATTAATTTTACGATAAAACAAACAATTTTAACGCAAACGTTCTTAATAATATCTATTTATAGAAGATTTTTAAAGGCACTAACGCCAAGGCAATATGAAAAAAAAAATACGGAATACTTATTTGAACACGTGGTCTTAGCATATTTACGCGCACTCATTAGAGGTTTTAAAATTTAATAACTGTTTATTGTAATAAATTATGAGAAATATGTATAAAAACTATTCAATGTTGATATTTTTTTCAGTTTCTTATACAAGGTTATTAAATTATAAGTATAGTGTAATTAGTTATATTATGTTGATTGTATCTTTTAAAGTTCAAGATCAACTCGATATATGTTTGTCTTTTTTTTTCTGTATATTTCATCGGCGCTTTCGTGATGTCTTTAAGGCAAAAAGAGAGGGAGGGAGAGAGACAAATCGTTGGATTTTAGTGAGTAAAAAAATGGTAAAAAAATGCTTTCAAATCAAGATCATCAAATAATCAGAAAAGAAAAACAAAGAGTTAGTAACAAATATGACGATAGTTCGAGAAATATCACGAACAAAAAAGAAAATAAAAAATAGTCGTAATAAAATAAAACCTTAATGACCATATTAAAAAATACCAAGAAGTAAAAATATGTTCCAAATGTTCCAAATTGGTTGACCAGTCAGCGTATGTTGGACAGAATGTTTTCAACGCTTGTATTCTGTCGTGGCCAGTTTTGGAGCTACGTTCCATGTAATGGAGAGAAAGAAAAATATTTATATGTAAGATAGATTGTATGTATGTATGTATGTATTGTATAAAATAATTATCTCGATTTATCATAATAAACTATGCAGCATGATGTTACTATAAGACCACAGACAAACTATATTACGAAACCTGATCTTCCTTGTGGCAAAATATATCATAGTTTATTATAATTAAATCATAGTTTAATAGATATATTTTTTTAAAAAAGAAGAGATAATATTATGTTTGTCCATTTTATATTATATCACCTTTTCCTACTTATTTATTTTCAAGGTTGTCTTTGGCACAGTGTATCTAGAAATTAAATACACGATTTCAAATTGTATAGTTCCATATTTAGCCAATATGATGCCATGAATGTTATATATAGTTCCGTATATATAAGTGTTTTCCAGGAAAATAGGTTCTGTAAAGAAAGTTTAAAAAAAAACGGCCATGAGAGTAGTCCACGTAGATGGAGTCGCGGGTAACAGCAAGTATAATATATTAATAGAATTTATAATAACATGTTTTTGTTCGCAACTTGTTAATATTAGTATATTAATCCAACTGGTTTTTTCATTGAACCATGCGTCCGCACAGCCCAGCCCTGACCTACCGTATTCAGATGGACATATTGTCGTAGATCACATCAGCTGACCTGCCATGAACTCTAAAATTATAATAGTTTTATAAAGTTTTATTATATAATTACTTTGATTCGTACCAGGAGCTCTATTAAATAATATTATTTTATTCCTGCTTAGTGAAGTAAGAGGATGAATGCTTTTTTAAATGTCAAAAACACTTCTTATCGAAACATTAAAGTAGTATTACTATTACGAATTCGAAAGTAAGACGTTTAGAAGATATGACGGAATACATGAATAATTATAAACTCATGAGGGGATAGACGAACACACTACAATATGCTTAAATCATAAATCGTCTTTTTCACTTTTTGCTACTGCTTCGCTAATATTAACAATAGTTGCTTATAACATTTGCTTCTGAGTAAAAATATCTATTATCTAATACTTACTTATTATGTAAGAGATAAAAGGTCATAAAAGTAAATGTATAGCTACGTCAGATTTACTACGGTAGTAAATTTAGCATGTGTTTTATTTCTCAAGAACGAAAGTTACCAAATTACTTAACAAATTGAAAAATTTGAATTCACTTGTTAAAACAAAAAATTATGTCATTTATTACCAACTAACCAAATATGGAATATTAGCAATCTGTCAGAGAAGACATTTTCTTTTGACAATACTGACGGCCTCATATATTTTTTTATTTTTAAAGGAAAGTTTAAATATAAAACTGAATGGTTATAATTTTACAATTACGAAATTCCAATTGGAACTTTTTATAGTTGTTATTCAGGGAATTGTCATCATAATAGAGGTTAAAGAGACTTTTAAACAAGAAAAATAATAGTTTAAAAAACTAAAATAACACGCTTTTATTGCTAATCGAACTAAAAACTAGAAAATAATTTTTAATGACAAAGAATCTAATATTACAGTAGTAGAAGATCGAACAATTAATCATAGTGAATCGCCTCAATATAAAATTATAATAAATTTAAGTTATTAACAGAATAACTCAATTCAGAGTAAAAAGCGTGGGGTGCTTAATATTTCAAATATTACAATCATTTTATTGGCAACTATCTATGAGAGGATAGTTATGAATCACAGTAAAATGCACCCCACGCTTTTTACTCTGAATTGAATCTTTTTAACATGCTTTTATTAGCTTGGGTTGTATGTATGTATGTATGTATGTATGTATGTATCGACTGCCACTCACAAGATTCTACTATAAAACTACGAGTATAAACTAAGAGCTCGTAATTTATATGACTACAAAACTGAAGATATCAATTTTTTTATCCATCTATAATTAAGTAAATGCATGGCGTTTAATTATGAAATGAAAAGTTATGAAATGTGACATGTATATTGCGTCGGCTAACTCTTACACTAACAGATAAAATGAGAGGTCGTTGAATGTTCTTATGTTTGAATGAATGTCGTAAAGTGTAGTGCTTCCACACGTATTAAAATCTAGATTTGTAGCAGACTTTTTCAGTTAACCTATCAGACTGCTCTACTGTTGTTGGATGGTTGGTTGGCGGATTATATTATAATATACTAGATTTGATGAATAAATACTAATATGTTTTCCTTGAAAAGTATCAATTACATAGCAAACAAAGATTGCTTTACAAAGACCAACATTGGTCTCACATAAAATTGTACACAAAATATGGATATTATTTCAAATACGTAAATATTTATTTATGGTACAGTCTATTATCCCCGTATTTGCGATTATTTAATTAACGTGTTAAGTTGGTTTCCGTTGTTTTATAATTAAATGTATGAAATATATTATTTAGACCATTGTGAAGCTGAAATATGAATTTAATTCTCTACCTTGACCCACTAATATACAGATCCTACATTGAATTGACAGTTGTTATCAGTGTTATCAGTGATAGCAGGTATCGTGGTATGATTCACTTGTCTGGCCGGAGGGGCGTTTACTGTTAGTATTGTTTGAAAAATTAAACTTGAAACAGATGGTAAAAACTGCTTTTTTAAGTTTTAAACAGTGATATTTTCAACTTAATTCTAGAAAATTCAGTGCTTAAAACAAATTATTAGGAAAATTAAGATAAAAGTGCGACAAGACAGTGGTTTTGAAATATTGTTGTATCAGATGTGTGGAAAAACGTGTAAAAATTGGTTCCAAAATGAGTATTAAGAGAATTGACGCAGACGTTGATGACCGGAGAGTCAAAGATAATCCTTGCTACTTCTGCAATGAAATGTTTGAGATGGGAAAATTACAGGTAGATAAACAATTGAATAAGATGAGGTTAAATCGATTATAAAATATGTTTATTATTACATTGTTATATTAATAATTATTATTATAACATTGTAATATTAATTATTAATATTATTACATTGTATTAACAGGATTGTATAGAAACGAAGTCAATGGAGTTTTTGGTAGCCTTGTTGGAACTGATATTTGGAATTCCTTTCAAACCGCGGAACTGCTTTGTCATTTATATATCAAAATATCTATTTATATTGGTGCTTCCTTAAAATAAGAAACTATGAATTTAGCTTTTAAAAAAAAGTAAATCACTATTTTGGATTGTCTCCCAGGTTCATACAATAGTTTATTTAGCTTTATAATGTCATTACATCCTATTGTTAAACGTATACATTTAAGGTTGCAATAAATATGTATGAGAGACGCAAAAACTTAGTAATGTTTATATTAAAAATATATATATAACAGTTACACAACTGAACACTGAATCCGATTAGAATCTGAGAAATTACGAACTGAAGTAAATGTAGTACTTATATACATATATGCTTACGTACTGGATCCGAGTTTGGTAACCCGATATCTGATGAACGATTTTTTTTCGGATTCGGTTCGGATCCGGTGTGTAAGGGCTATTATTTTATATCGTGTTATCGGTACTCGAGATAGTATAAAGGAATGCACGAATGATCTTATCGAGCTGCCGTATTATATATATTCTATGTCCAAATCTAATGTTTACTTTAATTTACCTTAGAATTAGCAGATAAAATATAGGTAGGTATATTTATTTTCATCAAGTTTTATTGCCGGATCTACTTAAATACACATATCATCAAACCTACCATGAACTCTTATAGCAATATTACAATAATCTTACTTTCGAATTCATTCTAAACATAACATTACTGCAATAACGTTTGGAGAAGTTTTGTTGACGTCATACTATTTTTTTTTTAGTTTGTAAATAGTTTTAGTAGTTCATGGTTTACACTGGTGTGTTTTAAAAGTACGAAATATCATGTTTATAAGTTGGCTGCTCTCCTAAAACTATTTTATTTAATTATTTGATATTTGTTGCCCAAACAGTATGCGCAATAGGCGGGCAATAAGCGGATTGAATTATTAGTCTACATTGTGCTTATATTTTAAAATAATATATTATATGTAGTTATAATATTTAATAAGTTTTTTATATTCTTTTATTTTGTAGTGGTGCTGTTAATACAAATTAACGTTATTATATATTTGTCAAGTAACAAATCAATGCAAGTCTGTCATAGTTGATTAATTTTTTTTTAAATATATATATTTTTATCTAAGTTAGGAAACTTAGTGATAGTTTTATCACGTTTGAAATAATGGACAATTGTAACAAATTGTTCTACAGAACCATTTGAAGCAATGTGGCAGCATATTAGAGCAGTGCCCGCTACGCTGCGGCGCTTGGATACAACGGAAACACAAAGAGACACACGTCACAGACTGCCCGCAGATGGAAAAAGTGAGAGATATACTATAATCTAATAGAAGAAGAAATAAATGTTATGTAGATACTTAAATATACAATATAGCAAAATAGGTTGCACTCCCCGTCCGGTTATAAATATAATCAGCATGATTTTTCGTATCGATAGTTAGAAATATCACTAAAATTTTATATTCAAATTCAAAGGAACCAATAGTTTAGGAATGCATAGAAAATACACAACCAAACAAACTATCTTTAAAAGTGTGCAAGTTGGACATAACACCACCTAACCTAACCTCACCTAACCGCATACCCATTGGAGGGTTTTAAAATCTATTTCTTCCAGAGTCGTGAAATAGCATCTCCCAGTCATGTTCGTGTGTCAGATCCAGTTCCTCCCCCACCCTCCAACCACACGTGGACACCACAAACCTTACCCTTGGAGCAATGCGTCACTTACCTCGAGAAGGAAATCACTGCTATCAAGTAAATATAAACATGTTCCGATTTCTGTTGAACTCTAGTGATGTTCGTTTTCTTTTATATTTTTATCAAGTTTGTATCCAAATTGAATTGCCCAGGTTAGTTTTAACAGAAGAGTCCAACTATCGCGACATCCAATCAACCGAAATAGAGACACTTCGCTCCAAGCTGGTGTTGGTGGAAGAACGCGCCCAGCACTTCCTCTCTACCCTGGTCTCTCTACGAGCTGCCGTCGATGACGAAGCAGAGAGGTCAGCTAATTGGGCTGCGCAGTTCAAACATGACGTCTCCAACGTGCAACTTGCCTTACAGGTGCTTACTACTTATTAAATACTTCAGACCTTGATATTTTAATGTAATAGTATTTCTTGTAACTATGGAATTATATCTTTAAAATTATTTTCATATTAATGTACAGTCAGAGCCACTGTCTGTGGAATTTTATTAATTGGGTTATTGTATAAAACCTGATAAAAATGGTAGTTAGCATGCAGTAAACTATCTTATTAATGGGATTTCCTTCTTTTCGTTGTTTTATTATTCAATTGCCATAAAATATAGACAGCGTTAAAAGTAATAGTTTTGAAAAAATGCTTATTATTGATGAACGCAATAGATGCTTATAATGAACGGGCCTGTCCGTTTCTCCAGGAGCTGCAGAGCCAGCAGATGAACACCGTCATGAGGCTGGAAAGCGCCATCAACAGCCTCGTGCATGAGCAGCGGGAGAGGGAACTGCTTGAGCAGGCACTGACGCAGCATGACCAAAGGATACGGTCATTTCAGGGCTTGGGTGAGGGCATAGCATGACCTAAGGCAGCCGATCATTCGTAGCACTAATAAAAATACATAACTGTGATATGTTTGTAATTAATTTACTTTAAAATTTATTATTTTCGGTTGACATTAAATATTTCATACATAATTGTATGAAATATTTAATGTCAACCAAAAAGATCGTTAATACGATCTCAGGTATTTTAAGATAAAGACTAAACAATTTATTTTTATAATAAACTCTAGTACCAAGTACTTTTATTGTACATATACGAAATAAAATCGTAACTTATAATATCATTCTGCAAAATATATCGGTATAACTTTTATAAGTTAAAACAAGACTTAGTCAAAAAAATAATTGGTTCAGAGGAAATGGTGACCTACCTGAAGCAGACAATAGAAGAGTTGCAGGAATACAATGCGGGGAACCGTGCAGAGTTGGCCAGCGAGCTGGTGGGAGGGCGCCCGGTAAGTTGTCATACATGTTGGCCCAAGGTGGCCGAGTATAGGCCAGTGAAAATGATTTTACCATTATTGGTTTACATCGTTGATGTATTAGTACTGCAATCCGAAAATATATTCATAAAATAATAATAATATTACCTTGCAATTGGATAATCCATATTAATATGTATTCGACGTTTTAATTATTTACAGGCAATAGATCGTCTAGCCGTTTTAGAAGTAGCCACAGCAGACGCCCGGGCTGAAACATCAGAGTACGCCATGAAGATGGACATGGTTTCCAGAGACCTCAGGGCTTTGACCAAGTCCTACCACAAGTTGAGGAATGAGCTGGTCGACTTCCAAACAAGGATCAGCTTGGATAACCCTCAGTTTGGAGGGGATGACGGTTGTTACAACTTTTACCATATTATCTCGTCACAGTAAATATAATTAATACTATCCATAAACGTACTATGATATCTATTTTGAAGGTCATCTAATATGGAGAATAGATAATTTTGAGTCACGGATGAAAGAGGCTAAGGAGAAAGATGCAGTTCTTACGAGTCCTCTGTTCCGTACCAGCAAGTATGGTTATACTTTGAAGGTATTACTAGACCTTGATCCGTGTTGAAGTTGGAGATTCATCATCATAAAAATAAATGGTAAATTACCATAAAATTCCAGGCTGAGGTGAATCTGAACGGCATCGGCAAGTGGAAGGGTCGCAATATCACGAGCACAGTGCGCCTCACGAGCGGGCCCTACGACGCGTTGCTGGACTGGCCTTGCGACCTCTCCATCAACATAGTGCTGAGAGACCAGCCCGCTAACAGGAGCCAGGTCAGCCACGTAAAAAGATAACGTTTTCCTGGATAACTGCTCTGGATGCTAGTATAAGTAGCCTCTTCTTTATGCTATATCTGCTATTTGTAAAATTAAAAACATTCGTTTGATGGAGACAATAAAAGTAAAAGTGAATATCATACATCAAACAGGGCCTCTACAATTTATAGTTATAAGATACCTATAAAGTTTCCAGTTTCTGCTACGATTTTCACTGCGGCTCTCCAGTTCAGTTTTTATTTTTGCAGCGTAAGTGCGGCCTGTACACAATGGTTGTTACAAATGTATGGAAGGGTACAGAAAAAAAACTGGCTGTGGTAAACGCCTGTGTTTTACTCTGACAGAACCCAAAAAATTACTAATTTTTCTTCTGTTTCTTGTATTTAATACCCACTAATGAACAACAAGTATAATAATAATATTTTAAACTATCTCTAAGCAAACAAACCTTTGGGACTTATTCACCCTGAACAAGTTATGTTATGTTTTTTTTAAATATATAATTATAGCATGCCATGTTCGTCAACACGGAGATGGTAATGCTGACGGAATTCCATAAGTCGTAAATTCGAGTTTGCGTGTGGATTAATATATAAAATTAAACTGACTGCGTAGTTATAAACTTTTAATTTTTAGTTTAAATATGATTAATTATTAATATTTATACCATAGACAACATATTTATATAAGCTGGGTATTGATGTTGAATATGATGTCTTATTCGGATGAAGTAAAATCAACTGACGTGTGGAAGTAAAAGTTTTTTTTTAAATTATAATGGCAGAGGCATGTTTTTAAAAGAGCATGTATAAGACTGCAGTTTTCATATATTTATTTTTTTCATATATATACACATGATTTTCTTATATTTTAGCGCACTAAATACTCTTGCAATAATATTTTTACCTATATTTTACAACTTATGTTACCCAAGAAAGTTAGCAACCGTCAATGTTAGCGTATGTTAATTTTATGTAAATTATTGATTACTACGAGATAGTCATATAAGTTATTACATAATAATAATGTAACTTCTATAAAAAGAGGTGATACCATGTGAAATATATTGATTTATACTCCATTGAAAAATGGCCGCTATTTGTTTATGGACAGAGCATTTTGAACCCCTTGATGCTTTATTAGAAGATATGTTCCGACTGGGTCCAGGAACAGACTCCAGGGCAGACAGTTTTTTACTGTGGTGTAATTATAAATCATACTTGCTTATTAAAATAAAATAATACATTCAGTAATTACTGTTAGCTGAAATAGATATAATCTTTAAAACATATAGCTAATGATAATAATTCAAAGCAAAAAGAAACGTCTTATCGCTAAGACGTTTTTTACTTCATAAGTAGTTTATTATAATGTTGCGAAGTGGTCTATTGTTTGTACTTTTTGTGAACTTCCGTTGCACTTGAAGAATTGAACTAAAAAAATCTAAGTTATTCTGTTTTTTATTTTAGTTTTCACCATAATAAGACTATATATTCAATTATATTATGAAAATATTTTAATTTTTGGAAAATTTGTGCTCGATTTGAATATGGAAAAGCTCTTTTACAGGTCTCCACTTCGCTTATCTTTCACTCAAATCAATACACACCAGTGTATATATATAGATATATTATGTTTTTAAAATATAATATATATCCATCAATACGTCATAATATATCAAAATAGTTTCGATTACAGTTTGTTTATCTCAGATAATCTATTATAATATAAATAAATAAGCCTGTTATAAGTTATAAAAAATAGTAAACGTGTTTCGGAAGGCCGCACTGCCGATGCGATAAACGTAACACAATTTTTGTGTTCGAATTCGGTGCCGTTCTCGAGTGCGGCTTGAGTGTTGGTCGTGTTAAAGTCGCAGTAATGGATAGTAACTGTATAACGAGCCCGCAGCCGTAGCGGTTGTTTCGAAATATTTGCCAAAGCTAACACCAATTTAATTTTCAGGCGAACGACATTGTAAAATCTTTGGAATTGCGTCGGAAGTCCTCTTCAAAACGACACGACTACGACCACTCGGGCGACGATAAGACAAAGTCAACAGAGTCTTTGGACCTCAACGTCATACAAATGAAACGTCAATACATCTTCATACCTCACACCAGTCTCGATAAATTTGAGTACATCAAAAATGATGTTATGTTTTTGGAGTTTGTTGTACATCAGTAATAACTTAGGCTAGGGTCATTGTACACGACCACTAAACAAGCTCCGCTTGTGTAAAACTATACAAAATTTTCTGTATAGTTTTAGTTAACTTTTGTTTAATTTGTGTAAAATATTTGAAAATCCATTCTCACTCTTTTATCGCTGCGAGCACCTTATAAGCCACTCTTTCATCGCTTCAAGCACCTTCTAAGTCGATCCATGCTTAAAACTGCAATATTTTAAAGCGCACTTATATCGCTGCAAGCGCTGTAAGAACTTTCTAAGTCGATACATGTTTAGAACTGCTTTATTTCAAATCGCACTTATAACGCTGCAAGCGCTGTAAGAAATTTCTAAGCCGATACATGTTTAAAACTGCTCTATTTTAAAGCGCATTTGTATCGCTGCTAGCGCTGTAAGAACTGATCTATTTTAAAGTTGTCATGTATCGCTAGATGTCAATGTCATTAAGTGCAAGGAGCGAGTACATATATGTACGAGAGCGAGTATATGTACGAGAATATAATATTGTAAACTTTATACATACAAAGGACATCCATGACAAACATTGACTTATCAAAATAAAAAATATATGAAATTATATCCCACCATTTATAAATATTTTTGTTCATTGTTATATTACGTTTTATTAATAAAATTAAACTTTAGAGTTGTTTTATTTTTTATTATCACACCGATACAAGAAACGCACACATATATATTATGTAGTCTTATATATTATTCACAACATATTAGTTGACACATACACTACATGTTTTGTTTTTACACATACATTAGAGCTGACCAGTATTATATAACTGATTTATTATACATATTTTAAATTGACAATTATACAAAATAAACAACAAAATTAAGCAATTTCCGTCTTTAAAGCTTATTTTGGAAGACATAGAAAAGTATGAAAAGTGTAAAGTAAAAATAGCTTTTTATATTATCGTCAATTATTCAAAATTATTATTTTTACGTTATTATGGAAAAATCCCTGATAATATATTCGTAGTCCGTTCGAGAACCGCGAGATATACACTTATAGTACATATGCTTACAGCGTGCGTGGTACAGATAGTTATAGCTTCGGTACATTCACTTATAGTGCGTTAGGTACAGACACTTAGTGTCTCTGGTACATGTGTACCATACCAAAGTGAACATTATAATCATAAGTAAAATCATTTATAGTAAACATTTTACGGACACTTGTCCTGGTACAGACGCTTTAGTGCCCGATACCGACAGGCATATTGTAGGAAGAAATACAGACTCACTATATTGGTATAGAAGTATATTAGTACACATAATACCGATATAGACTTACAGTACCGGTACAGAAATTTATTTTGATCATAGTTCAGACTGAAAGAACTTATGCCGGCGCTTATACAATATATATAGAGCAGTACTGTACAGTTCCAGTATACACTTTTAGTACCGTTACGATCACTTATAAGTAAATTTCAGTTTAGACATTTACAGTAGTGCCCGGTAGGTCCCAAGCAGGGCTTCCTCCTCGGCCAGGGCTCCGCTGAGATACTCGTCATCCTCAGAACGAATCGACGTCTGTAGGCGACGCAGAGCACTCTCACGGTCTTTCTTCCTGGTAATGGTTAGTAAAGATTTTTTTTTTATTAATATTCTAAGCGATCTAACATATACCTCTTATTTATGTTTTAATTTATTGCTTACTTTTTTAGCTTTGATGCTTTCTTTTGTTTCTTCCGAGTGACCCCCGCACTGGTTGACGGGTTTGAAGGGTCACCTTTAAGGAAATAACAAACATCACAATTATTTTATTAAATAATACCAATTTTTTAAAGTTTAAACCTTCAAGTAATATAAGCTTACTTATTATATTTAACATTTGTAAAATTATTTTCTTTAATAACAACCTAGGTCGTCCATTAATCACGTGATGTTTTTTAGCAGTTTTTAAAAAAAACGTAGTGATAGTAGTGTCGCCGCGTGTACTCACAGGAGGCGGCGCCCTGCAGCAGTAGCTCGACGGCGCGCGGGGCGTTGTTCCTGGCCAGGCGCAGCGCCTCGCCGGCCTGCTCCGCCGGGTAGCCCATTGCTTGCAGCTGGGGAGGGGTACGGCTAAAATACACGCTGTATGTCACGATACAGCGTGTATTTTTTTTATAAGATGTTGTGTTAATTAAAATTCATTAACATTACTCCGACCGTAGACAAGAATAATATTGATACACAAATAAATTTTCTGAAATGTTGCTGAAAGCAAATTCCATCTGATTTCACGCTCTATACTAGTTTTTTATTTAATATAAGGATATACCTCAGCGACCAGTTTGTTGTCGGGTTCCGGTAGAGATTCGTCGGAGCTAGGAGTCGCGTCATCTGAGTCACTCTCTACTAACTAGAACAAAAATAATGTGTTTAGGTTGAAAAATAAGTTTCTAAGTCCAATTATAAGGAAAAGTATCTCAATTCCTCTAAAAAAATACACGCTTGTGTTAAATAGAAGAGCTCACCATCTCAGGGTGTTCCTGGATGAGCCTCACAGCATCAGCGACACTATTGTTGGAATTCCTGAGCGCTACTAGCACCAATTGCCGAGGGTAGCCCATTCCTTGGAGAGCCTGGACCAGTTGAGGGTTCACCGACGAACCATCCAGACACATGCCAAGAGATGCTTCTTGTCTAGAATAATGTGTACATGAAGATATTACATGTTTATTTATATATATTTAAATATAAAATTTATGAAAATGTATCAGATTAAACTCGTATTATGTAAAAATAGAAAGGTGCTCCTAACTAGTACCACACCTCTCCTGTCGATGCTTCTCTCTCTCAGCGTCCCTCTCCCTCTTCTTCTCCTCCAGGTATGCGTGTGCTCTGTCTCTGTCTCCGGCGGCGGCGCGCAGCCCTGTCCGCGCCTGTCCGCGGGACCAGCCAAGCTCCGTCAGGGCCTCCACTGACGACTCGTCCACCTGGGACAGACACGGCAAACCTTTAATAGGGCTAAAAAGAAAAGAAGGCGCTAGGGGCAGATTATCCCCTGACGGAAGACGGTACCGTCATCCATGGACATTTGCAGACACAGATATTGCAAATGTGTTGTTACCCTTCAGGAATATGAAGCGCTGGAGACTGATGAAAGACAATATAAGGTACTTACCTTTATGAATTTGAGCTCATTTTCAGCTTTCTCCAGCAAAGCCCTTGCTTCCTCTCGCTTGTTCTGATGATACGCCACAATACCTTGTAGCAAGTAGAGTCGCATGAAGAGAACTCTCTCGTTTGCTGAAAATAATGTTAATGATTTTGTAATTTCTTTATACATTTATTACCGAATTAAGAAACGTTGTTATAATTGGATGTATAGAGTACACTACTGCAAAGCCAGTGGGGGTAAATTTAATGTTTGTTTGTTTGTGTCTATGAATTCTCTTACCAATTACTTTCCAAGGAACTACACTAGATGATTTCAATAATTATTTATTTATAGCCGAATAAAATTAACCATTGGTCCCCTTGAGAGCGATCAGTCTCTGCTGATGGTCCCCATAGGTGAGGCGGAAGGCGGTCTCAGCCCGAGCGAGACGTGCGCCCGCGTCGGCCGCCGACGACAGACTGCGGAGACACAGGTAGCACCAGGATATATCAAGCTGCAGCACCGCTATGTTGTCCACACTGCTGAGGAGCGATGACCTGCACTCACTGCGGGTACGGAGAGTTCATTACTCATCATATACACCGAGATGGTCTGTACCCACTGGGGGAGGATATATTACTGATTAACACATATTGAAGACAAACAGAAATTCTTAATTGTAAAGAAATAATATATTTTGTTCTTTATTACCACCTACCAACAACTAATTAGTTATATCATTAATTTAAAATAAGCATATTCACAATTTTTTTAAAATATAATTGTGGCATTCTTTGGTATAGCTCGTCAATAAAGAAGTAATCTACATGTACATGTACAATCATATAATAGTCCTAATAGTTACCTGAACTGTTTATCAGCTTCTAGAAACAGGACCAATGCAAGTGAGTAGTCCTGCTTCCTGGCTGCAGCCCGACCTCTCTCATGTAGAGCCAAACCCACAAGCAGTGAACGGCGTTCGGCTGCTGGCAGCTTCACTGTTTTCCCTGATTGGTCTTCTAACTAGAATATAGAGAATTTTTCATCACTTAAATAGACAAAATGATTAAACAGAGTATACATGAATAGAGTTGTGTAATATTGTATACAATTAAAAATTATGGAATAAAGTTAAAATGATAAGAAATTAAAAAATAAATGTTGGGTAAAAAAATAAAAAAGCAGTTGGGTATATGTTCTTGTAAATACCGTAATATTGTACTATTGATACTAGATAACTGATAAACGTATTTATATAAATAAATACATGTTAAACATTTAACAACACGCAGACCCTAAGAAAATACTTTCATAAAATCTATGATCAGCACAAGAGATGAAGTAAAAACCATTTTGACAATCCATTGTCATGTTTGCCATGTTATGTTATATTATATATTCTAATAACAATGAATATTTACTAGCGTTTATTATACATGCAATATTTATGTTCAAAATAATTACTAAATATATATTTATATACCTTCATGTACTCTTCATCATCAGCTAAATCATCAACATATTCCGATAGCAGAGTGGCATCATCCAATGTCGATTTCATTTCTTTGTACATCTTGTCTTCCTTCTTTACTTGCTCTGGGGCTTCTAAATATATTTATAATTCAAACAATTAACTTTGAACTTCTAGCAATAGTTCTGATTTATAAAGTTAAAATTAGTCACATTTTTCACTCAATATGTGCTTTGTAATCAAAATATTTTTCTTACCAGCCATAACTAAAGCCATGAGCTGTGCACCATTCTTAATCCCCTGATCCTCGAGAGTTGGGGTGGATCTTATCAGTTTTCCATTGTGTATTAACTTCAACCTAAAAATATAAATATATGTAAAAAACCTTGAATTACTTAACCATCAGAAAACAATGTAGCAGTTTGATATATTAAGCCATAGTACTCTCTGTGCTTGTCCACTAAGGCAGGCAGTGTGTCCCTAGTAGTAGAATAAGTATAAGCTGATAGCTTAAAAGATAAAATTATAAAACTACTTAAATATATTTAATATTTTGAGTTGAATTTAGATTTTGTTAACTTTTTTGTAATTTATGATCGGACAACCAGAATAAGATCAGATATTCAGCTATTTGTTTCATATGTATATAAATTTTGTAGGTGTATCACATTCTATTCTATCAAATCTCACACAATACTTAATCATATGCCAAGATTGAACAATTTGCCCCTGAGCTATTGCATTAGTCAGTTTTTGTGATGTTTAGGTTTTTGTTTGTAAGACTTCACAAAACTGTTTTCTTGGTCTTTGACAGTAGATAATACAAAATATTCATGCACCTTTTTGTTATTCACATTTCTTGCAACATACTTTTGTAATGCAGTCAATATTAGTATTTCACAACAGTTAGTTACTCAGATCACGAAAAACAGACCTATTTGTGTCAACTTCAAGCAAATTCGCAACAGCTTCAATGAATTCATCACCCATGATATCCAGACGTTTCATAATCTTCAACATCCTGGGCTTCTCTCCCTTCAGAGTGGCTTTAACTCTGAGGGTGGCACATCCTGTTTCCTTGAATTCATTATTTGCTTTTGACCGTTCTATTGAATGTAATTGGAGTTCAGACAATGCTTGCATAATAGTTGTTTCATCTTGGTTGAGTTCCTGGGCATATCTCTTAGAGAGGTCCTTTAAAGTATATAAGAATTATAAATTAGTTTTGTATAGTTCTTTCTCTTTATGTTAATCTAGTTGGAACAATTACTATTACTGTTTGTGTTACTGTTAATGTTTGAATTAATTTCATTTCCAAAAAAAAAAATTCTTACAGGTGTGCATAAAACAACTACTTTAATCTTGTCTATATACTCAAATGGTTAACCTTTAGATTACCGATACAATGACAAACAAAAGAATAACATAAACAAACCTTAAGACTTTGAGAATACTCCTCATTTTCAGATATATAAGGAGACTCCCACAACTTGATCTTGTTTTCATTGAGTTTGGCTCTTAATTTTATTAATAAATCCTCGTGCTCTAGACTTATATCCATTTCGTTGTTCCTTCGATTAGTGATTTGCAATTATTTAGGCCAAAAATACCTTCGACTCAACTACTGCGATTCACATCAGACACTAGACAGTGACAGATGTGTCAGTATTTTTTTGACATTTGGCATTGTTCAAAGTTTGCCTGCCCACAAATCTAAACCATAACACTCCGTGTTGTAAAATTTACCAAGTTCCCTGGGCCATCCATTTGGTGATATCAGGGAAGTCCCAAATTCCTCCGGTCAATAAAAGTTGTGATATCGGAATGGGCCAAGCTCATTCGGCCCCATGAAAGTCGTGATATCAGAGTGGCCCAAACTCTATGTTTTTTTTACTACGTGTTATGTGACTCTTATCACTTAAATTAAAGATTATTTGCTTTAAGCTTCAAATATAATTGGCAAAAAGAATTCGAAGGTATATTAAGGATCTAAACACACGATTGTTTTTTGTGGTAATAAGTAGACTGATGCATTTGTATTACTCGTATTTTCACATATGATACATGACCTTTAAGGTCTTTATTGAGGTAGGATGTATTTTCTTTAAATTTTTTATTTGTATAGTAGTATGATATGTATGATGACACAATATGGTACATTGGCAAGTGTAAGAAGTAGTTACAACATTGCAAAGACATAAATGTTTGAAAATATTTATAAACATGTACAGTTATGCTAAAAATATATTTTTTTAAAGATTTCTTTACTCATATATAAATATAGACATTTTGGCAATGATCGTGTTATACCTACGGTAGGTGGATCATCCTCTATATACTGTCCTTTAGAACACAGAAGTTCGTTAGTTGCTTTCTTAATTAAAAAAAATACTTTGACGTGTTGTTGAAAATTTGTTAAACAATATACATTGCTTCATAAAGAGTCGCGTAACAGGTACCTAATTGTGTTTGTTTCTCGGATTTATATTGTGTATTTCACTATTCTTCATAAAAGTATTCATTGGTATGAATGTATTAAGATTTTAGAAAATATACTGACCGCCGACCGTGAGTACATGGATTTGCCTAAACTTATTATATTAAATGTAGAGAATCTCTACGGTCCAGATTGTAAATTTACAGATATATTAGAGTTTGAAATTGATGCTGAAAGAAAAATTAGCAAAACCCATGTTTCGTTATCTGTTCTCGATTCTGAAAATATCCAATAATTGTCATTTTCCTCCAATAGATATTTAGTATGCAATGTAAGTTTTAAATCCTTATCCCAAAAAAAAACAACGTGATGATAAAATACGGTATTAAAGAAATAATGATTTACTACACCTTACTTTACCTTACTTATCCTTACCTACAGACCTACTAACTATTCTACAAAAAAAACATATAATGCGATAAACGCCCTTAAATTATATCGTTACGATATTCCTAATATTACTTAATAGTTAATTAATCAGTTTTATGAGTCATTTCTTACGTAAAGACGTAACGTAGCAACGATCTATGTCAGTCGGATGTAACAATGACATAAAATGTTTATGCGTATATTTAATTGTCGAAATTACACTATTTGGCGTTAAACATAGCGAATAGGAGTCTCCACCGATCAAAGCGAAGCAGCAACTCACTCTAAATCACTTACAGACATTTCGCAATGTGATGTTAGTACGCTAGTCGAGATAGTGTCGTTTAAATGCTATGAGCCATTACTGGGACATGGGGTATTAAAACCTTTGTTGGCGAGTAATCAAACACTCACGAAAGTTTTGAAAAGAATTTGAGAAAGAATTGATTATATTTAATAAAGAAACATTAATTTGATTATTGCTTATTCATCAATAAAAATACAATAAAAAACATAATATCATTATTATTAAAATTTTAAATTTATGTTACCTATTTATAAACCAATAACTTTTTTATCGTCAATAAAATATTCGTATGAAACAATATTAAAGCGTTTGTTTCATTACAATTTCTAACAGTAATGGCGGATTTACTGTTGATAGCCAGTAAGTAAATATGATTGAACATAAAACATTATCTTTCAACTAGATTTCAACTAACATTGTATTATTATTTTGAAGCACTCTGCTTTACCTTAGACGCTTCACACGGATACATCCTCCTCACGGCCAACATGGAGGACGTCCAAGCGCTTGCCAAGCAATTGGCCGATTCGCCAGTTGTCAGCCAACTAAACAAAATATGGCGACGAGCTTCTAGCCAATTTCGAAAAGAATTCAATTCAAGAAGACAGGGTACAGAGGTTGCCAAAGGTAAGGGATAATGAAATACACCGGACGATACCTCATTTGTAATAATCTGCAATTGGAATTGTAAATGTATTTTCTTTGCTCAAATAAAGGTTCTAACAAACATTAGGAACTATCATACAATCAGATACGAAAGCATTTTGTTTGTCACAAAATTATTTTTAAAGGTCAAATCGTATGTTTAGATCGTATAATGAAATGAGGCATTGAATGTTAGAACTCTTTTGGATTAAAAAAATATATAAAATGAATAAGTTTTCTAAACACTTTTGTGAGTTTCTAATTTCATTAAAAAATAGGTAACTTTGTTTTCTCATTTACATTTCATTTATAGAGAAATCTCTTGTACATACACCTAAGTAGATAAAAAGGTAATCTCCTAAAAGCTTCGAAAAAGGCAAACCCGTAACCGAATTAAATTAAAAGAAAGTCTCTAAGAAAAATAACAAACTTTAAAACCAAATATCTCAAAGTCTGTTACAAGTTAAAATCTTGTTTGAATCTAATGTATCTATAAATTTATTTATTTTGACCAGATAAAAAGTATTTTTTTTAATCAAAGTTAACGTATTTATTTTTTTAAGAGATAACAGTTGATCTAGTGTATGTTATAATATAATATAATATATATACGTAAAAATATATTTTCTTCAGGCAAAGAAAATACGGATGCTGAAGTGGACCGTCGAACCAAAAGCATAGTTAAAGATCTGGTTGCTCTCGGAAAGAGTTCTGGCTACCTTCGACCAATGAAACTGGCCCTGGACGCTATATAAATAAAAATAAATAAAAATATAATATTAAATATCATTATTTTATTTTAATTACGGACAAGGTTTTATGAAATGTTTTTTTGCATTGTTTTCTATAAAAACAATATTTTATGTATAAGCAGACGAATAATACTTAAATCTTTTTTACAGAACAAAGTGAATCTAGACACATTAGTTTTTTAAATTTTAAATTTGTCTTTCAAATTAGGTAGAACGTACAAGGATATAAAAAGGAAATGTTTAATAACAATTAATAACAAAAAGGTTAAAAAAACATAAAAAAATTACCTCCATGGAGGTTTTGCTTTGCTTCCATTCAAATAATTATTGAATTGTTTATGTAGGTTTTATATTTATTTTTAGTGTAGATGCACTCGAACGTAACTGTCTATCATAGACAAACTCTCATAGACAATAGGCATACCTAAAAAAAACTGTATTTACTAGTTTTACTGCCAAAATGTAGATAGATATGACCTATTTTGATAAGAACACTGGTACAGGTGATACCAACCTAAACTGACAAACAATTTAATAATTTTGTTTTATAAGGTCAGGTTTACATTACATTTACTTGCTTTTTTTAAAATATATATCATAAAATAAACCTATTCTATTAGACGAGGACATTACCGCTTTAAATAAAACAAATTGTGTAAAATTTTACGTCAAATACCGTTGTGATTTTTAATTTCTGAACGCTTTTAAAAATTTACCTATAATATGTATATTGAGCAATGTATTATTCAGAACTGTAATTGGTTAACGGAGCATTTCAGTCTCGAAAACTCGAAAGGTTCATATTAAATTACACTTTTATAAAATTAAAGATGTCAAGTAGGTAGCGAGCACCATGCCTGTAACGACCCAGTACACACTTATAAAAAAGTCAGTTAATAATAGAAAGAAATAAATATTGAATTACCTACTTGCTATTATTTTTGAATTTGTAACAAAATGTTACCATTTTATTGGTGATATGGCACGGTACATAATTATATATTTAAACTTTCCTGAACCATGACTATTATATTTATATTTATACTGTTTTCACGTGGAATTATATCGGAATGGGCACAGTATATAAATATAATATATAATTATAGTAGCTAGTGGTTTTGTATCAATCAAATCTGATGCTTATGTACTGGTTTATCTAATTGGAATGATTATACGAAATACAGTCGACATGAGCGAGATTAGGGATGGGCGATTGTTGGGTAAAAACAATCGAATTAATCGATTTTTTTCCTGCACATTCGATTGTCGATTAAATTCACCGCCATGACTATTCGAATAACTATCGACGTACTATTATTTTGATAACTAATTTCCATCCGCTATATATACATATGTGGGAAATAATATATAAATAATTAATCTTGCGGTGTCTCCTCTTCTAAGATTACAGTTTATGCCTAATTATTATAAATGAGATTATATGTCCCATTAAATTAATAGCTCTGACACGAGGCGCCACGCAGATATATTATTCACTTACGTACAATGTTATGTGGTTGATTTAATATTATTATAAAAACTGTCGTAATAAAACATATTGAATTATATCGTACCTAGTATAAACATAATGGATTCTGTGTCATATATTAAACATAGAAAACTCATACATGCAATATTACTAACTGCGTCCGTATTGAAATATTTTCATATTACGAGGATCAATATTACACTTTTATATTGAGCTACGTGTTAAAGGTATTGCATTTACTGCGTTAGAAGCCTTTGATAAACGTTCGTTCAGAAGACATTGTATGCCTTTACTTTTAAATTCAGCAACTGCCTTACACGCCATCTCACAACTCGAACCATTTAGAAACTAGAAATTGTAGATAAATCTTTAATTTATACAAAGACAATAACTAAAAAACTAATAAAAAGCTTATTTTTTTTTAATTATAAACAGCTCCGTTATTTGGGCGGGAATACATTTAATTTCCTGATAACTATAGATAATATAATTTCCCCAATATAAATCAAGTTTAAAAGTGTGCAGTAAAATGAACAAATTTATGTTTTTAAATTATCGCGACCTGTATACATTTCAAACTAATATCGGGTCTGTTTTGAGATAAAAAAAAATTAAAGGTATAAATATCGGTATGATTGAGTCATGCCGTGACCACCGGCGACATTCCGCCAAAAAGTCTAGAAATGAAAAGGTATTTCATCTTTAATTTTTTTAATTCAAAATAGACACGATATTAGTTTAAAAAATTAAAAAGTTCTATTCAGAGCCAAGTGACGTAATATTTAAAAAGCATCTTGAATAACCTTTTTCGAGTAAAACTGCTTTAAATATAACATGAGTTATTTCAGCAGCTGCATCTACTTGAAATATTTCACATTTCTGATATGAATTAACTATTGAAAAGATTTTGCGACTAAGATTTTATTGTATACTTTTGAATGACATTTCTCGTATGTTTAAAATGTTACTCTTAGACATACTATTCTGACATTTTTTTAATGTAATGTAATGTAATTGACGATTCAAAAGTGCATGTAAATGCCTACTTGAATAAACATATTTTTTAATTTATTTTTGATTTTAGAATATAATATGGGCACTAAAGTGACCTTTTATGAACACTATTTCTCATAATGTAGACTTAGATGTAAGTACATAAACCTGAGATAAAAAGATAGCTAACCCCTTTAAAAGTAAAATACATACCTACTTACTATTTGTATATAACTGTATGATATTATATTAAGTTAATATATAATGATAAAGTATCTTTTCCAGTAATGAATACTAAACAACTAGAATGAACTAAGTCTTCCTTTTTTTTATATTTAAGTTCCAGATTTGATGAAAGAAAAAATTAAATTGAACTGGTTTATCTCTTAAAAGAGATCTCTACCAGCCGTGAGAGTGACTAAGAGGATTTTACTTTTAAAGATGCTGGAAATATGGAGTATTCATATGAAAAATTATGTTGTTACATACAACATATTTTTTTTTATTGAGTCTCTTAATAAATTTGCATCATTGTATTAAAAGAAGCTTTATTCAAAGCAACTTTATATAAAGAGGTAGCTAATAATATAAATAACAGCAGGCTAATGCCATAATTGCAGTACAGATTATTTAAGCACAAATTATTGCTAAAGATACAGATACAGCCAACAGATTAACTAAGAATTATATATATATTGTCATTTTATATGTTCACAGACTAAATATATTAAAAGAAGCAGCTGTTCATTATGCAAACGAAAAGGTAAGACAAGACAAACTTTTTAAGAATTTACTTTCACTTTTGTTCTATAAAACTTTTGCCAAGCTCAGTTTTAATTATTCGGGTTTCGAAAGTAATTTTTCCGATATCGTTTCTAAAATAATAATAACTAAACGCTTTAGAATGTTTTTTTTTACAATCAGCATTTAAAGTTAGTTGAGGTCAGTTCAATGTAATGTTAACGTATGACTGGTGAAGCGAGGATGACAGGTTGATTTCCCAGTGATAGGGTCGGTTTAAATGGAAAAATTATATGTGTCATCCAAAGATTATCCGAATCCGAGAGTGCCTGTCCAGTCTTAAATTTTATACTCGACTGAGTCATTTGAACTGGCTAGGAAGAAGACAGGAGCAAGGCATAAGGAGAAAAACCGTTGGGTTTTGAGTTTTTAGGTAGAGCACTGGATGTTGCCACTGCACCAATTTTCCAAACAACAAAGAAAGAGCTTATATGTTAGCCCTGGGATTATAAAGAAAATAAAGTAACATATTATAATATTGTATAAATCAATAACTCTAAGCGAGCTTGGGATAGATATGTGGTACTCACACATACTAAAACTGGACGGCTACCACCATCAGAGTGGGATGGCATGTGATGCCAGCGCATTGAACCACGACGCCCCGATGGAACCACCTTGACGAATCACAGCAATTAGCATCATCTTTTGATCTTCATAAATTTAATTTCAATTAAAAAAAAAATGAATTTTAAATACAAATTCATGTTACTGAACAAGACATTTCGAAATAATAAAAGCTGAAGTCTCTTTTAATTGCATGAAGCCGCTTTTCTCAAAGGAGTGTCATTCGGGAATTGATTACGTCGCTGGTTCAGACAAACACTGATTAGTTTAAAAATAGCATGACGTTTGATATATCAAAGGCCCTTGATAACCAAACATGTCTTTTATAATTGTTATTTTAGAGTGAAGTCGCTGTTGCGGAAATTGTTTTTGTCTCTTAATTATTCGCTTAAATTAAATGTTATAAATGATAGAAAAATAAAAAAAATAGAAAAATATGAACCGTTTATGGATTACGCATTTTATTTTAATCAGTGTCAAGTTTCCGTGTTGCAGTAGAAATTAAACATTTTTTTTATCAAGATATAAATAAAATATAAAGAGCTCATTACATTATAAATATAAAGTAGTTTGCATATCATTTGAGAGATTTGTGGTAACCCTTTTGTCTTACAATGATTAAAATAGACTTTTGTATTCAGGTATACGACCGTTTATAACTTTACTGGTTCTCCTGCTTTAAATTCGTCAAGACTTCTTGAACTGAACAAATACTGCATATATATCACAATGTTTACAATTTACTTCTACACTGACAAAATATCTACAATATGCAAAAAATGCATTTACATACTGATATTATAATTATTCATTTTTCTTATCAATTAAAGGCACGTGTAAAAGTCGTTAGAAACGTTAGAGCAGTCTTTGTTGACTACCTAGTATTTAAAATTCTCTGTTAAATTGCAGCAACTGTTAATTGGATTCCAAAGTCACGACAGGCACGTGAAGTGATAGACAAGTGACAACTGCGCAACTGAAACACGCGACAAGTTTCGAAGTTGACTAACAGAATTGCACTAAGGATTTACATTTAGCGTATTCTCTGAATCATTACGTATTCAATCAGAATAATAAAAACAAATTTATAACAATGCTAATTTTTTTTTAATTAACCCTTGTCATGATCTAGATTTTGTTACTGAAGTATTATCAGGTAAAACACGCAATGAATAGTGAATGATACGAATCTTTTTACAAGTAACATCATAAATAAAATCGGTTCTAAGGATATCCCAGAACAAATTCGTATTTATTCTTACTCAGTATATAGATCATACAGCGTTAAGTGTATCTATGAATATAGAGGGTAAATGTGTGACAGTTTAGATATGGTTCGTTTTTTTTAGAAAATATAGCACGATGTCTAGGTTTTATAAGACCATATAACGTTACGATTGAATTTCGATTAGACGGCATCCTTACGTCGGTCACGATCGAGTGTGATAGCAAACCCGTGATAGCCCACTAAAGCTATGGTGTTTAGTTTTAGACCTTTGGTTTTTGTAGGCAGCCTTGAGTGACGTCTTTGTCTTCGTGAGTGCCACTTAAGCGTCCCGCTATCAGGTTTTTGGTCTGGAAATATCCATAAAAGTTTTACCAGCGCTAAAAACAGGATATTCTTATGTCCATAATATACCGAGACGAATAGTTCGCTTTCATTGGACGAATTCACGATATATATCTGTAAAGTCACGAAGTAAAGTATTATACATATTGTTAGATGAGATTCCTAGTAAACTTATTTTAAATTGATGGTTGGAAACCTAGGCAATTAAACAAAGTGTAATGTTATAGTTAAATTAGAAATATAATAAAACTGTTGCAAGATATATATAAGTAATTAAATGGTTAGAACGTTGCCTCTGCTTTAGTTTTTCAATGTAATAAAAAAATATACGTCATACCATTAATTTGACGACAATACGGAAAATCACTTATATTTTTACAACGTATTTACCTATGTATGTGTATTTACATTAAAATTTAGAATATATTTCTTAGTTGTAAACAAATTAGTTTTTTAAGCATTTAACGTGTTATTAATACTTGATGATTTTATCTGTATTATTAACAATTATACATTGTATTGACGTCCAGCTATTGGCCGCATAACTTAAGCACTTGTTTACAAAACTTATAGGAATCAAATCGCATCACTGACGTTGACAAAAGCTTTCACTGACATTGACAGAAGCTTAACTAGATATGCGTATGTATGCGTGTAGCCGCAGGAATAATATGCAAATGAAACAATTTTGATAGTTGAATTTATATATTTTTTATAACTATAATTATTTATATATGTCGTAGTAAGCCGGTCCGGTGTCTTTTAAAAACTATCATTATCTATTTTCCTTGATATTTTGGTGTTCCATAATAGAAATAAACCAATACAGTAAACTCAAACTTTATTTTAAGTAAAGTAATTTTACACAGTTGTTATCCGAATGAACAGTAACAAACGAATCGACCGTTTCCCTTCCTTGTGCCTCGCTTTTAAACACAGCATAGTCGAAGGAGTAGGGCAAATATCACTAATCACTTGTTTACAAAGTTTGAAACACCTGCACGATGACTCGCCGATTTCATTACTCGTACAATTCGTTGTTGCGCCGATACGGCCATTCTGACCGGCGGTGCGCGCTCTGCACCAGCCGTGTTCTTGAAAGTCCCTGGGTTATTGGTCGATATGCTGGGGTTCTTCCGCCGATACGGCCATCTAAAAGGCGGTGCATACTCTGCACCTACCTGTTTTATAAATTTCGTACTCTGAAAGCAAATGAAACATTTTCTTTTGAGTAGGCATCTGTGAGCAATACAGCCCTTTCAAATAGTGTTAAATCAGTAGACAATGACATCTCTCGTGCACTGTCTTGTAAATATAGGAATATTTTTTAAACGCTTATAACTGTAACTCGTAATGACTAGGTTATTGCTTTTTCAAATAGTGTTAAATCAGTAGACAATGACACCTCTCGTGCACTGTCTTGTAAATATAGGAAGATTTTGTGAGCACTACTAACTGTAACTCGTAATGACTAGGTTATTAGTTGTTCTTTAAGGTTCTCGAAGATCTGTGGTAAGTACGTGTCTACCACGGCTCCACAAGGCGTCCCAACGGAATCTCAGGGTTCTCTTGTGGATACATCAAGGACCCGTGGTTAGCACTAGGGTAACACGTGGTTAGCTCAGAGGTACTACTCTCCAGATAATGGTGTGTACGTGTCTAGTTAAGGCTCCACAAGGCATCCCAATGGTATCTCAGGGTTCTCTTATGGATTCATCAAGGACCCATGGTAATAGCACAAGGGTATCACATAATTAGCTCAGAGGTACCACTCTTGTAGATACTAAGAGATCACAAGATCTTTGGCCTATGATTAACAATTAACAAAAGCGCAAGAATATTCCATTAGCAAAGTTAGCAGAATTGTTTGTTTTGAATATTTGCGTCAATACAATTAAGATAATAAATTGAAATGGGTTGTAAGTGTGGGTAGCTATGAATTTTTGTTTGGAGATAACGACGGATGAATAAGATTAATTGTTTGTTAATCGTTTGACAATTGTTTGTTACTTGTTTGGTAATTGTTTATTCGTTAAATCCATGTTTTAAAATTTCTCGCCCATTAATTACCTTGTACTTTAAATAATTATTGGAAAGTATGGACAATAAAATCTGTAACTCTTAACGGGTGACTTAACGTCGCAAATAATTTATTCTAACACATTACGTAAGTCGTAACAAGAGAGCATACGGCAGCAGAATACAAATAAAAATATTACAACTCACCAGATAATAGCAATCACCTGTGAATACCCACGATGTGATAGTTGTCGACATGTAGCAGGTATGCCATTGCCTCCGCTGCTAAGGACCGAAGTCGCACCGCCTACGCCTCCGTTAGTACGACGACCACTCCAGGGAATATAATAAGGATTAATATTTTGTCACTAGCTCTGTCATTGGCTGAGCATGATATTTTTTTTTTAATAAATTCTGACCGAAAGTCGGAGTTTGAAATATTATCTTTCTCGCATTATCAATCAAGACAGTCACCTCAATAGTGGAAATTCGTATATTTTTTTTTAAATTCTGACTTGTACCAACTTTCAGAATTTTTTGGATATATATTTATAAGTGTCATTCATTTTCTGTGACCGTCTTAGAAAAGGAACCATATACGTATATAAAACATTTAAAATAGACCTAGGTTTTAAAATATGATTGGGTCTTGCGTAAATGGTATAACGCAACATTCTGGGCGATAACAGTTTAAATCTAGTTTGTCTCCATTTTTGGATAGTGATTTATCACTGATAATATAATTTTGTGCTTATTATATCCAGTACCTTTACTATTTGCTAATAATTCCATTATTATTATAAAATCTGGCCATTCCGATAGACTCATAAAAATTGACTATAATTGTAGTGTATTTGTGGTTTTGTTTTTATGAAGTATCATTAAATCATTGAGAAATGTCTCCTGGATCTTTTATTTTATCTTCCCCTTTTATGATTTAGGTAGCACGATTAAAACAAATATATTATTAATATATATTCTTCATATTAGTTTGGGCTTAATGAAATATATGCTAAGTTGTTTATAAACTGTGCACTTCACGGGCTTTCGATGGTGGTTAGCCAAAATACAGACATGATAGGATATAATTTCTACGGTAATGGTAAACCACAGCAGTACGGTTTACCAAATTGTTCTGGGGATATTCTACCAATATAAATAAGAGGCTTAAAGCGTGAAATGGAGAAATATAATATTTATTACACAGCATTCACTTGAACAATTTGGCAAAAAAACATGGCGTTTATAAGTTGACAGGAGAAGAGAGCGCGAAACGAACGTCTTGAAAACAAAATTTAAAGTAATATGTTTTTACTTCTTGTAAAAACATATTACTTTAAATTTTGTTTTTTTTTTCTCTTCCTCTATTACTATTGTTGTTTTATGTTGAGTGTAATAAATTATTTTACTGCCACAATTACTATTTTATTAATATATCCTTTTTAGCGATAAATTTAAGAACTAATTGTTAGGACGCATTAGATAAAACCGTTGACAGGCAAAATAAATATTGTCTATAAAATTATTATATAATGTTTAAGCAAATATATATTCCTCATGGATATACTAGTAAAATATAAAATATTTTTTTATGTGTTATTTTTTTTTAATATGTAAAAGTTTTTTTTAAATATGTAAATAATTTAATATACCTATAATATTAATTATTTATTTCTGTTAATCCAGAATAACCTCTAACATATTATACATATTATATAATTAAAACATTAATTTTTTGTCTTCAAATTTAAATAAATATTTGTATATATTACATTTGCTTGTATCTTTATTATATTTGTCATTATATATACTATAATAGAATATAAATCTGTAAGTCGTATTGTATTATAAAAATATATGTGTATCTATTTCTGACATCTCAAATGTTTTTTTCATCTATTTTGTTAGCATTATTAATATTCTAATATTTTTTCTATAAAAACTGCATGAAAAAAATTTAGAAGTCGTTATAGATATCACCCAAAACTGGTAGACTTGCTGATTATTTGAAGCAGGGCTTTTGTTTGTTTCAATATTTCGGGACATAATGGAAACGTGTTCAGATAAAGTTCAATCAGGACCGTCTTCTCCCGACGTCAGACAATTGGTCTCATTCTATTGTTTCTATTGACACTGATGGTCTTCGTCAGTGACGGAACTTGGAATTTTGATTATCAAAAGAGGTGGGAGGGGAGAGAGAGATGTGTAGAGAGAGAGAGACAGAGAGAACGAGATGTGTAAAGCTGCGTATTCGCGATACATTTCTATTACTCTTAAACACAATTAATCAAATACAATGCCTTCAGTAGCTCAATTGGTAGACCGGCGGGAATTTTTCCCAAAGGTTGCGGGTTCGAATCCTCCCTGTACCAATGCATTTTCATTTTAATTATATTTAAAATTTAAATAAGCTCAATATTGCTAAAATATTTATATATTCAAAAAATAATAATATATTTTTTAAAAGCAATCTTAAAATAGTAGTTTAAATTCGAGAGTTAAATACAATATAACTACAATAATATCTTTAATGTAATTTTTACTAGTTGTGAAAAGCTAAAAATTCACTAAATTTATTATTTTACTGGCGAAAAAAGTTAGTTTCGTCGGAAATGATTCTCCGAGGGACAAATTATTCCACTTTGGAATTTGTTTGTTTTACACTAGAACTACAAATAGCCAGTTAATGGAATGCTTTTATTATTTGAATTATTCTATATTAAAAAAAAATCTGTTTAAGAAATATTATCATTTATAACCTCATGACAAATAAAGCTACCGGAGATGTTGAAAATTTGAATGGTATGTTTATATGTAAAGTTATTTTTTTATTGTATTAGCCAAAGCAACGACAATATTAGAAACGCAATGGGTTTAGTATATGTCTGTCGGCCTTATTTGTCAATTAAGGCGTAAATTAGTTAATCCATAGTTCTAATGATATTTATTTATTTATTTATATCTTATTCTCTTTTTATCAATATCAGTAATCACTTGTGTACATCAAATGACAGTGTCCGAAGGGGCCATTTTTATGCCGTACTTATCGAAATAAGCCCTTCTATATAGACACTGCAACTCAAAAAAGAAAACTAGAAAACCAAAAAAGAACCACACAAAAAACATTTTTTTTGTTAAAAACAATCTCATATCCACAATTACATCAAAGTTATATAATTTATTGAATGTCCACAAAAAATTATTACTATATTATAACTTAAATATAAATTTACAATTTAATTAAAGATAATTATAATTTGAGTATAACAAATACAAAATGAACATGTCTAAAGATAATTTATAACTAATAACCAATTGTCAAAACCCGTCTGAACATGTTAAATGGTTCATTGCGTTTGTGGCATTTTGACATAAATTTACAACTTTCCTTATATTTTCTAACTATAACAGATTATAAATACGTTTATAAAATTTATGTGTAAAATATAAATGCTGACTGAGCTTGAATTCAATAACACAAAGTTATTACTTTTAAAAAGGTTACATATCTGAACGAAGAAGGTCTGAAAAGAAATATCTAGTTACGACATGTCGTAGGATTGTAATACATTCGATAAAAAAGAACTCGACGACGGGACTCTTATTATACGATTTATATTAAAATGCTAAATGCTCGCTAGTTGCTTATTGTAAAAATGTATTTATATATAGTAATACAATTTAACAATCTCGGTCCAACACCCCTAGTATTATGAGTTTTGATATTATGTAACGTTGATAGTTTTTGAATGAACGAAACGAGTTCTTGGTTGTGATTGGCTTAATACAAATCATAGCCAAATAACGACCAATCACAGCCAAGAACTTGTTTCGTGCCTTCTTGGAAACTATGGTAGGCACTGGTGTTTGCGAAAAGCATTGACGAGTTTGGATCTGCTTTTTGATATACCTAATAATAAATTTGAATCAAATTCGGTTTAAAAAAAATTAAGATTTTTAAATAAAATGCTTGCATTATTATCCACTTCGACAGCTGAGGGCAATGGCTTTGATTTAGTTTTCTCATTACTGCATTTATATAGGTACTTCGTTTAAAACAATTGACTCTTGATATTCAATTAGAAAAAGCAATCAGTGTAGGCGGGCCATTCAGATTTATTATTCATAAAATTTATCTCGACATAAAGATAACCAAATAGCCTAACCTAAAATATACCCGAATTTATTCAGCGTCCAATTTATTTATGAATAGTCTCAAAAGCATGAGTTCCTTTTGAAACTTACTATGAATAACGTGTTTTAAGAATATTATCTTATTTAATAAGAATATAAAAATTAAACATATATTTTTTTTAATATTTTTTTTATTCGCAAAATATTTTTTTTATTTACATAAAACTCATTTTTTACATCAATAATATATAATATAATTATTTTATTAATCTGTATTATTAAAAGCAGAAATTGTTTACTTTTTCTTCGAAAATAACGCTACCAGAAGAGTATTCAATTACACTACATACTCCGGTATACAGCAGCTAACATTGTTAATTTCCAGCGGTTATATGATTAGATCATTTTAGTATTAGAAACTTTTTTTTCAGCATAAAGCTGGACAATTTTCATCTTTCCGTTCATGTTAGATGGTTCTTCTTCCCTCGTATATTATTAGTTTGATACATACAAATACATTAAAGGATTAAAAGATAACTGTTTTCTATAACACTATAATTTCACGATATTTAAATGTACCATTTTTAAAAAATAACCATATTTACAACCTATAGAGGACTTTTTGTCCGAATAGACATCTAAACTTTTGAGTTACGGAATTAAGGACTCTTGTCGACCATTATAAAAATGTCAGTCATATATATATATATATAATATTCAGTCCGGGAGTAAGTTACAACCAGCTCGGAACGCTGCTCTGCTGAGAAGAGCTGGCCAGACACTCAACAGTTGCTCAATAAAATAAAATATTATGATAAATATGACTTATGAGTATATTAGAGCCATAAATATATAGTTTTAAACTAAGATATTGGATTTATATCGAGATAAAAATTGAAGGTTTATTTAACCTGGTTTATTTTACGACGTGTCGGCAGAATTTTACCAGCTGTGGTCACGGGATGACTGCTGTCAGCTCAGCGTCTTTTCGTGAGACGAAAAAGAAGAAAGAAGAGTCGGGTAAACTACCCTCGATTGTTTATTTTTTATTCTTATAAAGATCGGAATTGAGGGTATTTAGACAAATTACACACTGACTTTTTAAATCACAATATAAGGCTCAAGTGCGTTAAGTACATTTTATCTAAAAAAAAAAAATACAAATAAAACTGATGCAATCACAAACTGTAAATTGCGATGTGGTTGTTTTAAAAATATACTAAATGAAGTTTCGGAAAGCTATAACAAAATGTTGGTCACCATTTCTGTATCCAAAGCTTCATCAAAAGTCGGCTAAAATAAACATATTTTTAAAATGGAAAGTAAAAGCCAGTTACGTTCTTTACATTTATAATTAAATATATTTTTTGCTTGAAATTACATTTGTTTTGTATAGCCGTAAACAAAAACATTCGTTAACACTTACAGCTGTATTTACGATGACTTTTCGGAATTTTCCCCACTAGTTAAAATTCATGAGCTGCAAGGCTGACGGTACTGCGGAGTGTGTAACGTACACACTGCGGAGAGATAATTAAAGTGAAAATGTATGAAATATTATTCAAATGAAGGTCTTAAATTCGTTAAACTCGTCGTTAAATTTACATAGATATATTTGACTCTCCGAGTGCTGGCTGAAAGAATATGAACATCTGCCTATTTAAAAAAAATAGAAATTGTTTTACACATATAACTACCGCATCTAGAATTAGGGTGTCGTAATTTACATCAGAGATTCAACTCTAGTCAATGTAGTGTAGTGTATAGAGTGATATTTTGTATAATCAACATTCAAATATGCCACATAAAAGATAGGAAGTCGATCTTCGTGGAAGCCTTGAGACTTTAGCCTCGAGATGAGTCAAAACATCAAAACAGCAATACGCGTTACAGCAGTGTAGAAAAACATTAGTTACACTAGTTAATAAGAGGCTACATCCATGAAAATGTTTTAAATGTATATGTATAATAAATATAATTTATTAACAATTTAAGCTTTATATTAATTACATATTTAATAATATATACTAATAATAATAAAAAAATAAATAAAAAAAAACCCCTTGCAAAGTACTCGCTAACATAGTTTTTAAGATTCCTACAAATATTCTCTTCTGTAATGCATACTGTTAAAATATCCGTGGGTAATAATTATAATACAAAATATAAATATAAATATATATATACACATAGTGTTAGAATATAAAGTAAAACAAATGTACTCAAACAAATGATTACACAATTTTAACAAGGTTACATCTATCAACGAGATCAACTTATACGAAATTACAAGTTCAATGTAAGCTCACTAATTAATTATACGACGCCTCATAATTCACAAGTACTTCACTTCACTTATATCAACCGTTCCGAACGCCTAACCAAAAGAAGAGAGCGTGCCACCATATTTTTTTCTTTTTTTTTTGTTTAGTGACTATTGCTGCTGGCCCTGCGGCCTCGACAGCTACACCGGAGGTGGTGGGCAGGGTACGGGCCGTACCCTCCGAGTGCCATCCGCCATGCTTGCCATTTTATAGCTAGATAACGTAACAGCATGGCGTCATTGTGACACTTGGTGATAAGTGTTGCCAACAATAGGTATACATGACAACTGCCCTGTCGCAAAGTTAAACGATGAAACCTGTAAGGGAGGATGGTAGAATATATAGGAAGGTAGATGGAAGGTAGATGAAACCTATCGTCCACCTTCTCAAGAGGACCTTAAAAGCTATAAAACAGAGTTTCACTGACGAAACAGACATTAATGTAAGACTTAAATTATTGGATTCTGCATATAAACTATAACTGTGAAAAAATGTCTACAAATCAGTCTATAGAATAGTTGGATTGTCTATAGGTTAATAAAAAAAAAGTTATATTTTTAAAACATAAATAATTAAATTGAACGCTAAATACAATTGAGTCTGTTTTGAATGAGGCTATTCCCTTATCTTTATGACGATAAAACTTTATGAATAATAAAAATGAATACTCCGCCTACACTGATTGCTTTTTTACTTGAGTAACGGGAGTTAATCTTTTTAAATAAAACCTTTGCAATTACTAACCTAGTCTGGCTATAAATACTGTTATAATAAAAAAAAAACAATATTACATTTGAATTTGGAAACTGGCATTTTTGTATGATTATATTCATTGAGTTTTCGGTGTTAAAATTTGTGATATTAAAATGGAGTGGGGTAATAAAGAAAACCAAATTGTTGTGATAATATCAATCAAATAAGCTTTTTCAATATAATAAATTAAAAAATAGGAATTTAATATTAAAACTTTCGTGAACCATGACTATTATATTTATATTTACCCGGCTGTATTCACGTAGAAAAGTCTACGTGAATTCTACGTGAAACAGCCGGGCAAATATAAATATAAGAATTTAATAAACGAAATGAATAACGTTATGTTACTTTTAAAATTTGCTAAGATTGCTTAAATAGTTATAAAAATGAGAATATGACTTTTTATTTTTTCCAAAGTTAACAAATCTGTCTCAATAGAACCAAGATGAAATAAAATAAAGGCTAGTTGCTAATAGTAGCCTAGAGTCACGTAAGATGAGTATTTAATATACTTGGATTTTATATATTTTTAATATCTATAAGATTACTGGAATATATTTTCAAAAATTTGCTTAAGTCTCTGTTTCATATTTACTTTTATAGTTAAGGATCGATGACGCAATAAAAGAGAGAATAAACTAGGCCTTTGTGTGTCGAAACTCAAAGCGTTCACTCTGTATACAATAGCGTTTGTCAAAGTATTTCAGTTCAGTTAACATTTTCAAAGACGTGCGGACTTAATTGAATTAACGAATCTATCCGTTAAAACCGATTATTAAATTTGGATGCTAAATGTTTCAAATCTACCAAAGATTTTTAAAATACATTATAAGCTTATACTAAGAATTTAATTATTATATATTATTATTATTAATGTATTTTAAATGAACATTTTATTTTATTAAATATGTTCTCGACCGGATTAATGTCAACCTTTCGTCTGTAGTTATCGTGTTTAGTTTTTGTATGATGAGTACTAGAGCGGGAAAACAAGACGCCCATCTCTCTCCTTCTTTTCCTACTTTTCTCACCTTTCTCGGCTTTTTAAATTGGCAGTATATGATTTTTAAGGTAAAATAAAACTAATATACTATACATAATACATAAATTGCATTGATCGTTTCTAACTAAAGTTTCATCGTGAAAAAGAATTTTGATTAAATTATAAATAAGTACGACTACATTTCCACTTCCCATCAGGAGGAATGTAGTTAAGCGGCAACTGAGTTTAAGTGTAAAAAAAAGTAATACTTGAGTGTTTATTATTAAATGAATATTATTAAAATTTAAACATCATTATATATCTATTATCTGTTATAAATTAATCTATGTATATTCTATTATCTATTATAAATCAATCTTATTTATTGGTTGTAATGGATTAAAAAAATCTGATAATTCGGAAGGTAACTGTTTTGAGTACTGCATATTTTAAGCTTTGAGTTGAAATGAAAATGCAAGCAATGATTTTTCAGGTTAATGAATGAAGAGTGGACATTTCTCTCGTTTATTAAAATGATCAAGATTTTAGAAATATTATTCGTTTGATTTACAAGTATATTTGCTACAATTTAGAGGATTTCTTCGTTAAGTTTTAATTTATTTATTATCTATATTTAGTCTATAAGAATTCATAGTTGAAGTAACTATTAATATATTACTTTTTCTTACTTATTATTTTAATGAAAAGGCTGAATTATATTTAAATAAGGAACACTGTTTCAGAATCACACTATATTGGCGTCATTGGTCGATTTCGGGATCTTTAAATGAAGGCATCTTGTTATTAATCTTAATAGGGTGAATAAGTGAAGACTGTTTTTTAAACGGTCAGGTTTATTCAATGTCATTTCTATATTTCTATATTTCTGTACAAATACCTGTTCTGTCAGCAAAATAATTGACACATATATTTTATTTATTATGTATATTAAAATGGCAGCAACGGTAAGAATACTTTGATAATCTTATTTATTTGTAAATACATATATTAAATCATACTGTGTGTTTGTTCATTTCATCCCCGCAAGTAACATGACATTGTAATGTAAATGGACTACTTCTAATGAGCTCTTGTATATATGTAATGCATTATTATTGATAACGAGTATTTACACTGGTGATATTTTTTTCATCGAAAACCCTGCTGGTAATATTATTAAAATAAAACTTCTGCCTTTTTTGTAATAAAGGAGCAATGAGATTCACGATAAAAGTAATTTAGTCGAACCTACATGCAGTGGGACGTCCCGTAATTGTAGCAAGCTCTCACGCCCCCATGCAATTTCGTCTCTCTGAGAATACAATTATGTAATAAAAAGGGTTTCAACAATTCTTTTGAAGAATAAATTTAACAAATAAACTAAATATCAGTGTAGTGTACAATGGAATGAAATATTTTATATCTTTCCATTCATTTTCTTAGCTTTATCTTATCTTATATTACTTTATTATCTCTCAATCCTGCTCTAATAGCAGCCCTCAACCTTCAGCTCATAAACAATACTAATATCATATAATAAAACATAATACATTAAAAAAATATATTAATTTAAATTATTAAAAGTATAACATTTGAAAAGCCAATAAATTCAAACTATCAAAATTGTTTCATGTAGCTATCTTTTCGCGACTATACATGCGTATGTGTGCGCAGTCAAGCTTTGTCAATGTAGTTATGTGATTTGCGACTTATCCGTTTCGTAAACGCCCCCTTAAAGTAAAATTTATAATGTTATATAATTATTGTGCAGAATAAAGATGTTTCTATGTGTGTGTGTCTAAACATTAAACTACATTCTACGTAATTCTAAACTACGTGTATACTAGGTCGCAATCCGAATGATTGAAATGCATATTAATTTATATTGAACACTTCAGCTGCGTCAGCACGATGGGAATATTCCATGAACGTGAATCCTATACTTATGAGCGGTAAAATGTTGCGAACTGGAGCGCTATAATGTAACATCACTTCTCGTTCGTAAAATATTATTCAGAAATGGTTATGTCGAATCACGAAAGCTAACACAATGTAAATGCTATAATACCGTCGTGGAGAAATATATTTTTAGAGGCTTGAGCAAATTAAGTCTTGTATACCAAAACCTTTTCTATTTAAATAGGATTTTTTTGTCGAAAAAATAGAAGAAATGTTATATTATGTAAATTCATGGTAATAAATTATCCATCACGAGTATGCTGACTCACTGGACATTCAGTGAATGTATCACTGAATGTCCAGGTAGTCAGAAAAATTGGAACTCTCTGATCTCAGTATCTGGAGCTCTGTAATAGTTACCACGGCCCTGGTATCTCTTCAGGTATTTTATGGCATTTTTAATGGAAGAGAAGGTTTTTAAAATTCCGTCGATGAGGCTGCTGCATTGAAGCCGTATACCTTCTCAAGCAAAATGTAGCTAGCAATATTTTGTCGAGTTGAAATTACAAACGAAAGTCTTACATATTTTAAATCTTAGAAAAAAGACATTAAATAAATGCAACGTTTTACAAAATATTTCGGTCTAAATTATATAAAAAAATAAACATAAAATATTACATAAGACATTTCTTCTATCTATTTCTATCGTCTTATAAAAATGCAAGGATCATCGTGCAATCGACTTTTAGTACAACATAATAAATTTATTCGTTAAATAAATTGTAAAGTTAAATATTAAAATATATTAATATTTATTGTTAAATATATAATAGGATTAATAAATTTATTAAACGAATCCTTCAAATTGTAGGATTCGTTAAATAAATTTATTTATCTTACAATTCGGAGGCTAAAGCCGATGAAGCCAATAATATGAATTAAAAAAAACTTAAAAAAAAACTTATCTAGGCGTATAAAATGATATATTCAATAAAAATAATAAGTCAACAGACAACATTTATGCAAAGGTATATTTACTTATAAAAAGTTAAGGTAAAAAAAAAACTAAAGTGTTATAAATTCTTATAAAAAATAAAGACTTGTAGAGGCAAAATTAAATAAAAAGTGTGAGCTAAAAGCTAAAAGGTAATTTTTAAAATGACGTTTAAGAGAATACCACAAAAGTGCTCATTTAAATTTTAGGGATAGATCATTCCGGAGACGGATAGCGCAGAGTCGAGTAAATGATCTTCGTAAGCTTTCTCTGGTAGTTTGAACATCGGCAACCCATAAAATAGCTCTGTTGTATATTCTAAACAGCAGCAAAATAATGTTAGTTGTTTATTAGGATCGGTGACGTGATAAAGGATAGAATAAACTAGGCCTTTGTGTGTCGAAACTCAAAGCGTTCACTCTGTATACAATAGCGTTTGTCGAAGTATTTCAGCTCAGTTAACATTTTCAAAGACGTGCGGACTTAATTGAATTAACGAATCTATCCGTTAAAACCGATTATTAAATTTGGGGGCTAAATGTTTCAAATCTGCCAAAGATTTCGAAAGTACTTTAGAAGCTTTTTCTAATTTGATTGACCTTAAATGCTGCTCTAAGAACCATTGTTGTATTCTAAGTTATCATTTTATTTTGGTAAATAAATTCTTTATCGGTGTATTGTCACCCTTTCACATGACATTTGTGTAAAGTAGTTACTTTTTGTATAATGAGTAAAAAGTTCTTTTCATCATTTTGGATGGATTATATTTATTTTTAAAACCGTTATCTTCGTTCTGAAAATATGTTTAAATATTGTATCGACTCCACGAAACTATGCTGAGCTTTAGTCGTTTTAAAACAAAGTGTTTATATTTGTATTTATTTAATAGTATAATATCATTTAACCTTATTGTTAATGGAGACAATATCTTTTTTCTTAACGTAAAAGCTTTAGGGTGCTTTGATTTCGTTCAGATAGGTTAAATACTTATAAAATAAATATTTACATAATTTAAAATATTTAACTGTCTTTTAATAATTTTCTGTTTTTCTATTCTTTTGAAGTAGATGGACCCAGAATATTGTAGTTTTATAAATTATTGTTGTGTATGGATTGAGCTACTGAAATGATATAGTTTTCAATTAAATACATTTATTTTCAGTAAAGTCTGAGTAAGTATAATTAGTATTAACTTATTTAATTAAGATTAAGAAAATTTATTTTCGCAGGTTTTATTTAGTTGAAATGATATGCACTTCTGATCCACGGAATATAATACGATAACACATTGTATGATAATTTTATTTAGTAAACTGTTTGATTATATAATAAATACTGATTGAAATGAACTTGCTGATTATAAGACTGTTTAATAAAAGATAAAAATTTAGGAAAGTTACTTACTTACGAAAGTTAAAACGAAAGTATATTTAATTTAAATAAATTTAACAATGAAAAATGAACCGATATGGGCAGAGATTCGAACCCGCGACATCTGGGAAACCGTCCCGCCGCTCTATTAATTGAGTTACCGTACTACTGCTAGACTAGACACTATACAAATTAGTATTTATATATATTTTTTGTTTAAACTAATATCCATACTTGTATATAAGAGATAAATGTTGGTACCTATGTAATTGTCAAGCTAATTTTACATTAAATACAATCGATACTAAGTTTTGAAACAAAATTTGTGCTTGTAATATTTGTCACGACTTTAATTGTTACGACAGCTATTAGACTAGTTTGTGTCAAAACTAATTCCACAACAATATTGATTTATGTATATTCTTTAACAATATTAATAACGTTCAATAAATTGCTAGAAAATAATTTTCTATTTCTTTAATATTACTCCAGTGTAAAAACGCATTAAAAATCTTTTCGTTAAGCAGTTATAGTTTTAATTTAAAGAATATGAATTCATATTAGAATGTTATATTTATTTTGTGTATGCGTCTTTTATAGTAATTAATATTCATATAAGTATATATTTATATATATATTATTGTACCGCCTCTTAACTCTCTGCAACTCTTTAAGGTTGACTGTCAGAGAATGCTATTTAGCATTAAGTCCGCCCATTGTATTGTGTGTTTGTACAATAAAGTTTGAAATAAAAATAAATAAAAAATTATTACGCTATTTGAAAAATGACTTGTTACTTATTTCACGGTTTTGGAAAATCGTCCCTTACGTACGTATTATTATACGGTTCAGTGACCGATGAAAAATCTTTTACATATTTATAGTACAGACTTTTTAGTGCAGTATTTAATTATACTGTTATTATTTATTTTTGTTTATTGTTATTTGATATATTTTTTATTTTTTTTCTAGTATTTTTTTTGTATTTTAATTAATATTAGTAGCATTCGTTTGTTTTTACCGAGTATGTTAAATGTCTTGGTGGATGAGCGGAGAACCCAGTAGTATTACTGGGTTATCCAGTTATATTGGTTAGTATTACGTCTTAAGCCCGTATGGGTAGTTAAGACTTTTTTTCATCATGTTTTTCATCATGTCATTACCTCAGTCAAAGTTTATTTTGACTGAGGTAATGACATGATTCGTGAGTATTGAAGAACGCTTTTAATACGTTACAGATTACAATCATATATATATATGTATCTTCAGGCTTTTTGAATAAAGATAAATGCAATTTTCTCCGTGTGTTTGGAAGTGGAACTAAAATGAAAACTTATGATACCTTTGCGTGCAAATTTAATAGCATTTGAATATTTAGTCTTGCTCTACATTTATCATAGTATTTTGTGTTTTTCAGTTCAGTGATTGAAAAAATAACTTGAAAGTATAAACACAGGGCACGTCTTTTATTAAAATAAATATACTCATATTTATCTTAACATATTTATTTCGTCCTTGTATTTCAAAATGGAAAATGAATATTATTTTTGTAAAAAGCCTTTCACTATCCCATTTTTGTGGTTGTTATTTATTTGTGGTTTATTTATTGTGTAAATTTTTAAAATGTTTTTAAGCTGTTCATGTATGAACGCTTAAATACATTTCTCAACTCAGCCTGAGTTATCAGTTAATAAACAAAATATAGTAAAAGGAATTTCTATTATAAAAACGTTTTCAAAGCCATTTAATCTTATATAATTACTTTGTTCAAAATGACAAAGTGAGTGCGTGAGTGAGATGACCGAGTGAAAGAGAATTTTAACAATAAAGACAATTGATTCAACCTCCATTTCAATTTAAAACTTGAATAATTTAAGTGAAGTGGAATCGATTTTTGTTTTATTTATCGATTAAATAACTTTTAGTTGAGATACAACCCGTGCGATGATAGAATGCGGAGTATAAACTTTGTCTATATTCCGGTCGGTTTATTTCCTATGAACGCCATTACAAGCTACCATTCAAATAATATCTAGATTTAGACTGTAAACTAGGTAAAGTTTGAACACAGATTGTAAAATTCCGATAAGTCAAGCCCCGATTTATTTAACTTGAATAATCCTTATAGATATGAATTGTGAATATTTCTGACTATCATCGAATTAATAAATTATTTATTAAATTTAATAAAAGTAAAAGAAAAACAAATTAAAAACAGTTAATCGAAAAGAGTTGATAAAAAAGAAATGTACAATTATTTTATAAGTAAATTGTTATTAATAATTTCAATTAGTAATTTTATATATTGTTAAGAATAAAATTGTCAGAAACTTTGTTTTTATAATTGGGTTAGTTAGTGCAAGCATTTCAATAAATCTTTGGCGAGCTGATCAATTATTTGTCACTGTCGGACTCGTAAAATTGAACTGAAATATACTACTAGAATGCAGCAATCAGTATTCGTTTTCGGTATTTGAGCATATGCAAGCAATGCAGCAATCAGTATTCGTTTTCGGTATTTGAGCATATGCAAGCAATGCAGCAATCAGTATTCGTTTTCGGTATTTGAGAATATGCAAGCAATGCAGCAATCAGTATTCATTTTCGGTATTTGAGCATATGCAAGCAATTCAGCAATCAGTATTCGTTTTCGGTATTTGAGCATATGCCTCAGTGGAAAATTACCAAATAATTACTCACTTAAAATCAACAATAATAACGAATCCTCAATTTTCTGCAAAAATTGTAATTCAATATCGATAACTCACAGGCAATGAATTGCCCGCACCTATAGTAAAAAGTTTGTTTGTAATTGGTTTACGTGAACGACATACAGCCGGCGAAACTGATACTCCGACATATTAAAGCTTTTTGTAAAGAATGAGTTGACAAAGACTTTTTCAAACATCATATATATACGATATTGAAATGTACCCGTTAATGCGTATTCAATTAAAATAAAATTCAATATAATAAAAAATGTTTGTTTAAAAAAATATATCACTAAGAAGTAACAGACAAATAAAATAAACCCGACAGAAATTAAGACTACATTGAGTTATATTATTTATTGAATTATGAATAATTATTCATCCTTGAAATACTTGGTATTTGCAAAAGAACTGTGTGAGAATAAATCGAGTGACAATTTATCGATACGAACAGTATATTAGTTCACTGTCACTTTCAATAAGAGAGCACTCGTATGAATAAGACTGTACCATATACAGTACTCGTATTATAGTATCGTAGGTTTTAAAGCAACAGCGTGTGTGGAAATTGTGCTGAAGCGCTTTCATGACATTTTATTATTTCAGATAAGGTACTAGTAGTTTTGATTTATTAACGTGAGCCACCCAATTTCTTAAATATAAAATAATGTATAGCTGTTTTAAGATTACTTAAATTTTAAATGAATAAAAAAATCGTTATGTGCAGGATTTAAATTAGTGACCTTTAACCTACCGTATCGCTTCATTTCTGTTTCTGTTCGCGTTTAATTTGCAATCCCTTAAATTTAATATATATATATATATATATATATATAGTCGTCCTCTAAATTGTATGAACCTAAAGGATAATTTAGTCACTCAATTGGTCTATTGTACAACTTGGCCTACAGGACAATTGAAATCGAAATTTTGATCCCAGAAGCCATTCTGCGAACCCTCGCATAATGGCTTCTGGGATGCGATGCGATAAATCTGGCACTAAGTTATATGTATCATTTGTACCAAAGGACTTCTGGGACCAAAATATCGGTATCAATGGCCCCATTGTACAAGTGAGATGAAATAATGGAAGATATCCCAGTACCATGGGACAATATTATAGGACTAAAATAGACTATTACGAATTTATTTCTCTTGATTGTTTTTTAAATCTAATTCATCACAATCTATTTACCATATATATATATATATATATATTATCTAATAACCATATAAACTAACACCATTTGATATTCCTTATGGGAAAACATAATATTTGTTTTGTTATACAAATAGAATATTTGTTTGTAAGCTTTGGCTTAAATTCATTAAAAGTTTACGATTTAATTAGCTCACAACTACATAGTTAGGAACAGTTAACTAGTTTTAACTGAAGGTAAACTAAACTGTGGTTTAAAATATCGTTAGTTTTTAATATAACAAATATACTCACCAACACAATTACTATAAACAAATACATTGTCTATGCTAGGTAAGCTTTTTATATTACTTTTTTGTATATTTAAAAATATACTGTTATGAGTTCAAAAGTGTTGCTAAGTTACAACATATTTATGACAGAGGATTAAGATTTGTACATTGCTTTATTGGCTGCGGTTTAGTTTAATTTAAGTTGGTTTTCATCTTAACGGACATTAGTAAAGATTGAATAAACCAATTTGTACGAATCAGAACTCGGGATTCGTCGATTCAATAGCTTCAATAGTTTTGTTTCGACAGTTAAAATTATTTCGCATAATCTATTTAAAATAAACTTATATAAATAATAAATTATATTGTAGTCGTATTTATAACATTAAACAATATTTACCAAAACTTTTTATCCCTGCAAGAAGTCAATATACACCATAGATTTTACGCCGGCCAATGAAATAAACCTATCATTTTAAGTACAACCAAGTGTTGGAAGTTGGTTCGAATATTTGGAATAAAGTAATTAATTCAGCGTTGACGAAATAGCGTCATATTATTTAGATAATTGTTTATAGTTGATAACATGCTTTAATCCGGTTGGAATTTATATTATTATTCCTCTTATTAAAAGAGTATTCAGAGAATTTCTTTTCCATCGACAAGGAAAGCTTCATGGACATATTTGGAAAGGAACCGTTTTCAAGAGATTCAGAAAGACCCATGTATGCATATTTTTACGATATCAAAGGGCTAACTGCCAAAATCTTTAGATTCAAAGATAAATCAAAATACAACGATAATACTATATAAAAAATTGTTAGTTACGGATAAAGTCTTTTCATATGTCAATGCATGTCTGTATATTTATTTATTTTTCTGATAATCCAACAGTTTCTATATGGAGGTTTTACATGGAATAATATAACAAAAAAAAAACAATATAGGTTGACACGGTTAGGGATTAATTATAAAATTTTACAAACTAGAATGCATATATGTAAGTGTTCTCAAAATAAAATAAAAAAAAAACAAATCAAGTGGAGACTCTAATTTCCAGCGTGTGTGTGTGTTTGTGTGTGTATGTGTGTTTCATTCTCACATCATCTAAATACTAGTAAGTTTAACGCAGGTCATTAATGCCTAACATCGATGTGTAACGAGTAAAGTAGTTCGGGAAGTTGAACATGGGTTGAAAATTGATAGCGCTATTGACATGTATTGAACTAAACTTAGTTAAAGTTATAAATTCTGCTTACTAACATTTCTAAACGGTTAATATATGGAAAATTGGTTTTGTTGCCTTGTAACGGGTAATAAAAGCTTTTTTGGAATGGTTTTCTTAATTTATAAATCTGATTAAAAATACATAAAAAATACTTTTTTCTGTGGATTATATAAGTTACTGAACTAAGTGTCACTTTAAAAAATAATTGAATGATTTTTTTTTCATTCTTAGTCAATTCAAAACTTATTACCTTGTTTATTATGTAGAAATAAAAGAAAAACATATTTTCTATTTATTTTGGATATTTACACAAGTTGCATTGAATAAAAAAGGAATTTGGCAACAAGGTCAGTTTAATGTCAATATTTTTTAATGATAATTTAAAATCGCGTATGGACTGACTTACGCGAGGAAAAAGGAAAATCATTAGACATTTTAACCTCTTACCTTACTTGACCGTAAACAGTTCGTACATATTTTAAATTATAAAAGTGACTCTGGCATACCAAAGGCTCCATCTTAGAACCATTACTCTTCTTAATATATATTAATAGTGAATTTGAACCTGTCAGGTCAATGACACTTGTCTTTAATATTTTGCACATTATATACAAGTTATAACACAAGCACAAAAGAACTTGTACATAATAAATAAATTGTGTCCATATCTTCATATATGCTTTTTAGAGCAAAGATTTTAAAAATCTTAGTTATACAACACTTCAATAACTGTATATTAAATAAGGTTGAAAAAGTAAAATATTTAGGTCTAGTTTTAGATGAACGTGCATGGGAATATCTCTACTGACTAAATAATGTCGAAATTGTCTTCACTTCACATTACAAAAGTTTCAAATTGTATCCCTCACAAGCTCCGGACCAGTATTTTGAAATTAATAGGAATTTGATGGTCAGCTGTTCAAACACATCTTAAAATACTGCAACGATCACAAAATAAACTAATAAAGGCACTATTACATTATAAATACCACCATGTAAATACCTATATAAAGAAACTAAACTGTAAACATACAAATATACAAATACAATCTAATTATAAAAAATCTCTAATAAGATACATTCCAATAAAACATTTACACTAAAGATTATTAAACATAACCTGTGAAAAAAAAACAAAAAGGTTTTGGCGGTCTCGGGCTAAAATCTATTGCAATAAAAATATAACGTGAGTGAGGATTCAATCTTATAAAATAATTTACCAGATGCCATTTTAACAAACTAAAATTATAAAGCTAACGTATTTGTACTTATCTTGAAATAATAATGATTTGATATTTATACATTTACTTTATTGGTTTATTAATTACATTTATACGATAAAAGTAATGCATGTATCAGCTTAATTGTTTTAATATCTGAATAAGTGAACCGTTTGTTCTTCATGAGGAAAAAAATCTTAAAACCTTACATTTTATTTTGAAATAAACTTTTTTTATTATTTTTATACGAGCATACTCCAAAATATATAATATAAATTACTGTTCTCTGTACTGTTTGGTTAATAAAGTGTTGTTTGTAAATAGTTTATAGAAATAAATACACAAACTATTAGTTCGGTTACAAATTAAATTACCAAACTGGACCACTACAACTTCCAGATACGTTCAAATCAAGTTTCAAAGGGCGCTTACAAAAGTGAAAATTATTAACTTTTCAACTAAAATATAGTTATTGTATAATTCTACAAATAATAGCGTTATATACATTTTATGCAGCTTATAAAAGTTAAAAGCATTAAATATTGCATTTCTTTGTACCAACAATCAAAATTATTTTATGATAAGATGAATGAAAAAAGTTATAGAGACGAAGCTTCTTAGCATTCCATGGATTCACCGTGCGGGTGCCGGGCCCATCGCGTTGCAGGGAGAGGAGCGCAAACAGCCCCTGGGACTTGCGACCCAAGTGTAGGTTTAAGGGGCCCCTTTAAAATGCGCATTCACGCTCACCTCAACTGGTTGCGCTCCTTTCCCTACCTAACCAAATTTGGAATGAACCTACTAATGCCGCCTTTGAAGTACGTTCTAGAAATGTACTGATGATAGTTCTAGAGAGGCCAAGATCTTTAAGTAGGTTATAGAGAGATTTCGCTGTTATACCTCTCGCTCCCACTTCTACCGCGTACAAATTAACTATATACCTATTCCTGGTCAGTTCGTTGGTCAGTTCGTAATACTTGTTTACTTTGATTGTGTGATCTTTGGGAATGTTAGTTTCCCACGGAACAGTAAGCTCCACAAGTATCACGCGCTTTAACTGTCTAGAGTACAGGAATATGTCCGGTCTGGATGACGAGACAACAATATCCTCAGGAATTCTATACTGTTTCTCATACGTATCCATCATTATAGTCCAATCGCGAGCCGCCTCTAAGATAGAGTGAGGCTTTTGTTTTGTTTTTTTAGACGAGCCTTCTTTAATGAACTCTATGAATCTTTTGGTGGTTGTTATACCCTTTTGCGCTCTAGCTACTGAAAGACTAACCGCTTCACGTATGATTTCCAATACTTTATCATGGCGCCGCGAGTATTGACCTTTTTCCAATAGCACCCTACACCCTACCAACAAGTGTTTAGCCGTTCCTACCGCCTCCCCACAGATATTGCAAGACTTTTCGGTAGCTTTACCCCATCTTACTAAATTACTTTGATCTGGGAGAGTCATTTGGAACGCATTTAGATAGAATTTTAATAAGGCTGGAGACCACTCATGAAGTAAGGTGCGCCACCTCAATGCTAATGGAATACAAAAGTCGCCTATGGTCACCCACTCATTTTGAATTTCTAGATTCATCGCGTGCACTCGATACTGATCGTTTTCATCTTGCCGAATAAAGGATTTTGTTAAGTCTATATCTCGAACTTTCCCGCTACATCCTAACCCTGCTTTATTTGTTTGAGCACCTATCATGAATTGTTTATGGAATTGAAGTCGTGACTCCAGCTCTGATGCATTTTTATCTTTTGGAAGAGATGTTACAATATCATCATGAGATTTTTCGATGATATGTCTTTTGGTAGCTCTTAGGTGTTTATAGAGCTCCGATGGTTTCTTTAATTTCATCCCAAAATTGTTTCGGTCTCTGAATAAAGTTGAAGAGTCCGCTGAATGCGCGAGCCCAAACCACGACTTCAATATCTTTATGACGTTTGCATCTAACTTAGACAAAAGGGTTTTATTAAGATCGTAAACTAGAAAAGGCCAATTTAGACGTGACGTTAGATAGTTGTCATATATCCAAGCTTTTTTGATATTACTGATTGGTTGATCGTTTACCTTCTTAAGATCATTTAAAAAGCTATCGACTATAATATCTAGAGATGGAGTGCGACCTTTGTAATCTATTTTTTTACCTAAAAATTTGAATGGGGCTGCTTCAGTAATTGTAGCAACACTTTGACCGCCTATTGAAAGACCCGGATTATAAGAGGTATATTTGGTGTCTCGTCTACCCAGACACAGACAGTGGCATTTACTGGGTTTTGTCCTCAGTCCTTCAGTCCACGTACAGAAATCCTCTACTTCATTTAAAAGTACCTGACATTGTTTGGGGTTACGTGTCAGTATAGCGAGATCGTCTGCAAATGCTAGTATGGATTCCGTGTATTTATTATTAAATTTAAACCGATAACCCCACTTTTTCTCATGACTTATTAATTTATCTATTAAAATGTTAATTACTATATTAAATATTATTGGAGAAATGCAACATCCTTGAAACAGACCTATATTATAGCTTAGCGGTCGGGAATGGTTTCCGCTAGAAGTTATTGAAAAATATAATTTTGAATAGTATGATGCAATTATGTCGACAACTAAAGTAGGAAAGTTATACCATCTCAATGCGAACATCATCAGTTCATGTCGTACCGACCCAAAGGCGTTCTCTAAGTCTATCCAACACACCGTAACTTGTCTTTCGCTCGTTCTGGCATCTTTAAGGCTTTCCGAAATTAATGTGTTGTGTTCCAGGCATCCAGAAATACCGGGCAAGAACCCTTTCTGGTGATTCGGCCTGAAATACTTATTTTTAATCATGAATTGCGTCATTTTATTTTGTAAAAAAGAGAAAAAGATCTTAGAAATTGTGTTAGTTAAAGCTATCGGTCTAGTGTCTTTCGGATTCGTGACACTGTCTTTTTTTGGGATGAGGACAAAAATGGCTTTTCCGAATGTTACCGGTATTTGCTTCCTTGACCAGATTTTATCGAATATATTTAAAAGTTTATTACGAACCGACGGACATTTTTTATACACTATGTAAGGAATACCATCAGGACCTGGTGCTGATTTAGTTGGCTTCTTTTTTATTATTCTATTAATTTCCTCCAAAGTTGGTGGGTTTGATTGAAAATCAATAGAAGGACTCTCAGGTCTTTGTTTGTTAGGATCCTTATATAGTATATGAGTTTTTGGTAGTTGATAAGTGCTTTTGTAGTGTTCGTAAATTTGCTCGTTGGTCAAGAGAAGCTTACCTTTTTCTTCTTTGAAAATGTTTTTTGAGTACTCGAAAGGATTTTTATCGAAATCTACTTCGTGTTTTGCCCGGTCAAAATTGTCAAGATTTTTTGATATTTGTTTTGATATACCTTGAATTAGTTTAAGAATTGACCTTAATGCCCTAGACAGTTGGTGACTAAGTTGATTATCGCCCATGGCTTTGGCCCTACGAAGTTTCCGTATTAACTCTCTTTTTTTCCTCCTCATTTTCAATTTAAAAGTATTTTCTTTATTTTTGTGAGCATAACGGTTTGGAGGTGGATAGTGCTCATTAAAGTAGTCGTATATGGTGTTTTGGAAAGTCTCTACCTGCGTGTCGAAATCCTGATTCGAGCTCGGGTGCTCTAACAGGGCCGCTATATTACGATCGTGTGCTTTCCAGGTCGTATGTTTGATATTGGGAATGCTAAGACGCGTCCTGATGGTAATGGACTCCTGGTTATTGTTGTTCAATGGCTCACCTTGAGATATATGAGGGTAAACTCTATCCGCAGTGAAAGCTGAAGATATTACCGACGGTTGCCGCACTTCAGCACCATTGTGTGATTTAAGGTGTTTAAGAAACCAGGCTCGTCTTTTGTATGTTTTCCCGCACGTAGGGCATTTCATTTCCGTTTTCGCGCCGTTTTCGCCGTTTTTATCAACCGGTGGACAGTTCTTCCGCCCCCCCTCTCGGACTGTCCCGGGGGTATTTTTCTTTATCGGACTTTTAGCTTGACGGAGTTCCCGGGCTTGGCTTGCTAGGCCATCGCCCTCGGCTGTCTTTCCAACAGTCAGCTGTCTTTCCAGCTGTCATCTGTCTTTCCAGAGTCAACTGTCTTTCCAGCGTCATCCCGTCTCTCCGGGCTGTCAATTTAAAATGAGACGAAGCTTCTTAGCATTCCATGGATTCACCGTGCGGGTGCCGGGCCCATCGCGTTGCAGGGAGAGGAGCGCAAACAGCCCCTGGGACTTGCGACCCAAGTGTAGGTTTAAGGGGCCCCTTTAAAATGCGCATTCACGCTCACCTCAACTGGTTGCGCTCCTTTCCCTACCTAACCAAATTTGGAATGAACCTACTAATGCCGCCTTTGAAGTACGTTCTAGAAATGTACTGATGATAGTTCTAGAGAGGCCAAGATCTTTAAGTAGGTTATAGAGAGATTTCGCTGTTATACCTCTCGCTCCCACTTCTACCGCGTACAAATTAACTATATACCTATTCCTGGTCAGTTCGTTGGTCAGTTCGTAATACTTGTTTACTTTGATTGTGTGATCTTTGGGAATGTTAGTTTCCCACGGAACAGTAAGCTCCACAAGTATCACGCGCTTTAACTGTCTAGAGTACAGGAATATGTCCGGTCTGGATGACGAGACAACAATATCCTCAGGAATTCTATACTGTCTCTCATACGTATCCATCATTATAGTCCAATCGCGAGCCGCCTCTAAGATAGAGTGAGGCTAATGAATAATTATATGTAAAGTTTATTATGTATGTTATATTGTGTAAGTGATATATATAATACTATTATGTCTGTGTGTACTTTATTTTATCTAATTATTTGTGCACAAAGTACAGTTTAATAAAATTTTCCTTTTAATTATAGGTTGTCTGTAATATATCACTTTTGGTGATACGGCCGCCTTCGTACGAAACGTTGTATATTCCTTTCATTTGTTGTTTTCTTTATTGAATATTTTGTGTGCAATAAAAAGTTATAAATAAAGTTAATAAAATAAACATTATCATATAAGATACTGTATACGGTGTTACAAGGTCGCATTATATTTCGTAAACCTCATTACATACATAAAATATTGCGACAACTAGTATTAGTAAATTCTTCAAAAAAATAATGAAGTAAATAATCAAAAACCATTTTTATTTCGATATTTTTTAAAAAGAATTTGGAACACCATCCTTTGATGAATTATAAGCCCTTCCTCGTGTAAGAAAAGAATTATATTTAGACGATTTAATATCTTTCTTCTATATAAAATAATAATGAAAGTTATTTTCATCTGTATTTTTTTTAATGAAGTGATTTGTGTGTTGATATCGATATCGTTAAGTGGTGGTTTTATTAAAATAATAATTTATTAATTCATACTGGTTTTATTGACAATTATATTCAACAGCGCAAGAGTATGAGAGTAAAAGGTATGTTCGTTTATCAGAAGTACCGCGGAATATATACAAATATGAAGCGATGCCGCGGTAACACTCAACTGAATGAATAATTGTAAATGTCCTAGTTGTTTTTTACTTTTAACTTTTTCAGATTATTTTTAATTTTAATATATTCTTTCATAATTGATCTTGTATAAAACATTAAAATAAAATCTTGCTTAATTTAAAATTTATCAACCACTTAATAGAAATTACGTACTTTATTATCATTTTAGACTTAAGTGTACAGTGTGGAGATAATATATTAAAATCCGAACCAAAGAAAAGTTTTAAAATATTTTCACTAGAGCTTAAAAATCAAAAGTTTCATATAAATTTCTAGCACATGCCGTTATGTGGAATGAATATAACGTGGAAGTACATGCTAGCTCAATAATATAATCATCAATAAAATCATGACACTCACTGACTCACTCACTCACTCACTCACACGCATTGAAATATTGTTATAGTTTTCTATTTTGGTAATTTCAATCAGTATATGTATACAATAAATATAAATACCATAAAAATCAATTCATTGTTTTGATCTTAAATCAGACTTCAATAAAAATGTATGTAATGGTAATAAAAATGACGATGATACAATGGACGTGTGGTCTAAGATAATTAAAAATATTATCTATATATATATATAATATAATTATCACCATGATTAGGCGCTTATTAATCATATCACCAATTTCACTGATTTTTTTTATCACACTTTATTAACAACATAATTTAGAAAATCCATTCCATCCAGAAATAATCCATTTTTATTCATTTTATTTCTAGGATTAAAGTAATTGATTCATTGAATCGGATATTGGTAAACATATAAAAAAAAACGAAAGGAGCTAAATTTTAAAGCATCAAAGTTAAAAGTAAAGTTAAATATTAAATCTGTCGCTAAGTTTCGATCTCAATGGAACGCAAATGTAATCTGTTTTTTTCCTACTTCGCATATTATTAGTTACGAGAGTCGTACGCATATGTACTGTAGTTAACGATGAGGCAGTAAAAGCCTCCTAAATGAAGCCCTGTTGTGTGCGGAAGCTCAAAGCGAATACTCTGCATACAATGGTGGGTGTCAAAATATTCAGTATAATGAAAATTTAAAAGGCGTGTGAAAACCAACGGAACACATCTGCTGTAAATATTTTTTATATACTATGCTTCCAAGTAAACTTATATATTTAAAATTATATACTTTGAAAATTTAAAATTGAAAAGATGCCACAAGCCACATTAATGTTTGAAAATATCTATAAGCACCTACAGCCATGTTAAGTTTATAAAATTTTCAATAAATATACAATAAATAACAAACTGAGCAGGGATTCGCACCCGTTGCCTTTTTATCATTCTTTATTTATTTTCAATTTAGTTGGTTTTGGTACTGTTGTTATTCCGCAAAAATGATAAATTGCAAATGCCTTTCCGCCATGAGGAATGACAAGGGATGGAGGAGACTGGGACACATGAGGAGACTAGGATAAAAGATCCGAGTAGTAAAATGAATACTTACTTTCCAAGGCAACTTCTATGTGTAACCCTAGAATTCTTAAGTGGCAGCTTTTGAAAAATGTTCACTATTTGCCTGCAGTCTCGACAGTAAACAAAAACATTAAGAAAGGAAATTGTGCCTTTTATGGAAGAATGCCTAGTCTATATCTATGTCATCCCCATTTTAGATAAAAGGCGGATCCAAGTCTTATTTTAGCCTCCTTATACTATAAAAAAAAGCAAAGGCAAAAGGCCGCAAACAATTTACAAGGGATAACTTAATTCTTATTTATATGTAAAATTTTCTTGTCTTTTATGTCTTATCTAAAATTAATTGGCGAACAAAATAATGTTACTTTGATTGATCCTCAAACAGAGTAAATCATTAATATAAATTGAAATAAAATAATTATAAGAACAAAAATCTCGCTCTCACAGTTAAAACTATTTAATTGATGGATGGATGGACGGTCTATGCATATATCTAATTTCATTATTCCGTCAAAAAACCCTTTTTAAATATACTTTATCAACTCACCCTTAATATACCACGCGCGTTACATATTTAGTACGCGGTTATTAAATTTCTTGGAATCGCAGGAAGAAAAGAAGGAAAAATCTGGTATTTCTAAAAGAGAGATTATAGAAATAATATATTAGATCTAAAGTATGGAGTTCATTATACTGTTCATATTGTTTTATATGACATATAATGTGTCGAATTTAATTTTTAAATTAAATCCGGTAATGTGTTAGTTACATTGTAAAATTTAAAAAATCTACTTGAAAAGAGAATATATAATATCTAATTATTAGAAATAAAATTTATACGTAAAGGAAGCCTTAAATTATGTAAATTACGTAAAATAAATTGCTCTTATCACCAAATGGTAGCTCTGCTGTGGTGAGTACCACGTCCTGGATGTTTGTTGCCGCGTGAAGACCCCCTTCGGAGTTGATGTGTCGAGTCATACGAAATAACTTTAAATTACTTTAATTGCATGGTCTTAGCATTTTCTGATCGTATGGAAGGTGTGACTTTTGTAAAGTTTCAAATTATATCTATGGAAATCTATTTATAGTAATCCTGTTATAGTAACTCCGATGAGATAGATGAGATATATTCAAATACCATATTTAATTAGCCAATTCACAATACGGCAGCGTTGTCGAGCTCCGCACCCTTTCCATGAACAGAATGGAGGCGTTGAAGATGTAGGCAGATATTATACTATTGACGTGTTTTTATTGTACATCCTTAACAGTTAATATAGCTTTTCAAAATTATTTAAATTATGTGAAATGAGAGCGAGTCACCATAGTAGAGCTGCGTACAATGCCGGTATGAAATGTCCGAACAATGTCCTCTATAAAAGTTCTCTTGTATATTTGTAAGGGCGTGCAGACAGCAGATAACAGCATGCAAATACATTTTTTCGAGAATATTTTTTAACTGTTTTTGTATTATAAATTGGCTTTTATATTATTCATAATGATAAAATGCCTTTTAAAAATCATTACGTTTTAAACTCTGATTGTTTTTAATAAGTATTTGTCTTTTATTTAGTATGGATTATAATTAAAATATATTATGGAAGTTTGATGAAAAAAAATTTAAAATTTCATTTCAAGTGTAATAAATTATCATATTAAAGCAAATTTAATGTCTTATATTTATAATTATTTCAATCAAGCTTTTCTAAAAATATGACAACTTCAAAAGATTTATTTTTTATTAAAATCTAATGAATATCATTTAAGAGTTAATATATTTTTTTTATTCATTTTTATTTTGGAAGCCGTGTAATAACAGTAAATAAATAAAGTAACATATTCGAATAACATAAGGAGATGCATGTCATAAGAGAAAAAATAAAATAAAATTAAATTAAAAACTGTAAAAAATAAATTAATCATTAACAAAAAACGGAAACTAGTTACAATTAAATTAATTAAAACATCAGATAATACAATAATGGAATAAAATATATTGATATAAATATAATCAAATCAATAAAATAATCAAATTATGCACAATAAAAATTCAATTCAACGATATATGTTTGACATTTCATTTAAATTTATTAAGAGAGAGATGAAAATATGTCTTCACTTCTCTCTTCTTGTCAACTTAATGTACTGGTCACAACCTCTAATAATAAATCAGTTTCTAGCATAATAAGTTCTAGTTGCATGTACGTCAAAAGTTACTCTACATGTAGAGTTATCACGTGGGCATTTAAAATTTAATTTGTAAACTAAATATGGTGAGTTAATTTCATGGTTTATAATATTATATGGCAGATCTTGATCTCGTTGAGCACACCGGTTAAAAGCCGACATAGATACCGTAAAAGTTATTTTATTGTCAGACGAGATTGCTGAAAGATTTTTAAGAACCGATCATGTGTGTGTGTGTGTCTACTATAGTACTACAGTAACTATTCTGTATTAAAAAATAATTATTATTTTTTAATACAGAATAGTTACTATTAGAAATAATAATAGATAACCAATACAAACAAACCCGAAATCTACGAAGTTTGTACAAAATGCATCAGTAGATCTATGTGATAAGATTATTATTTGAGGCGGAGTTAGAGTACGCAGATAATATCACTGGCAGCAGCCACTATTAAATTATTATTATTATTATATAATTATATCAGACATAGTCCATAACATATTAGTAAATATATTACAAAATAACCTTATATCGAGTGTTAGTTAAAAAAAACAAAAAATACAATACAACAAAAAATTAAATAAAATTTAAAGCAATTTAAAGCCTTCTGAGCACGGCCCTCGCTAGACAGCATGTAACATTACCCAGTGGCTCAGAAATGAGTCCCAGCGGTCTAATAAACGAACTGATACAAAAATGAAAAGTGCGTTGTAGTTCACAAAGCTTAATAATACTTATAATGTAAGTATTTTAAGCGTCACTTACAAGCGGCCCTCAATGTATTAGATCGAAAGAATATGAGGCGATTTTAAACTTAATTGCTTTTTTGATTCAAAATTCTTGTTTCTTCTGACAAACAAGAAAGGTCATATTTTATAGATGAAATGTATTTGTAAAGAATTTGAGAGTTATGTATTTATAATGAGGAATGATAGAACAGTTCTACCAATAGCATATATTGAAGCTATTATGCTAATAGTAACTATTCTGTATTAAAAAATAATTATTATTTTTTAATACAGAATAGTTACTATTAGAAATAATAATAGATAACCAATACAAACAAACCCGAAATCTACGAAGTTTGTACAAAATGCATCAGTAGATCTATGTGATAAGATTATTATTTGAGGCGGAGTTAGAGTACGCAGATAATATCACTGGCAGCAGCCACTATTAAATTATTATTATTATTATATAATTATATCAGACATAGTCCATAACATATTAGTAAATATATTACAAAATAACCTTATATCGAGTGTTAGTTAAAAAAAACAAAAAATACAATACAACAAAAAATTAAATAAAATTTAAAGCAATTTAAAGCCTTCTGAGCACGGCCCTCGCTAGACAGCATGTAACATTACCCAGTGGCTCAGAAATGAGTCCCAGCGGTCTAATAAACGAACTGATACAAAAATGAAAAGTGCGTTGTAGTTCACAAAGCTTACTAATACTTATAATGTAAGTATTTTAAGCGTCACTTACAAGCGGCCCTCAATGTATTAGATCGAAAGAATATGAGGCGATTTTAAACTTAATTGATTTTTGTTTCAAAATTCTTGTTTCTTCTGACTAACAAGAAAGGTCATATTTTATAGATGAAATGTATTTGTAAAGAATTTGAGAGTTATGTGTTTATAATGAGGAATGATAGAACAGTTCTACCAATAGCATATACTGAAGCTATTATGTTTGTTTGTCTGTCTTCTAAAATTATAAAAGTAAAGTGACTGACCGACCCGAAATTAGACATAATTAGGAACACGTTAATAATCTTATCAGCTTAGTATTAGAGCTTAGTATTTAGTATTATTTTTACGGGTTACCAATAGAGGGCACATCTTAAAAGTACAAAATAAATGTTCGGTAACTTTTGTTTAGCGTACATCGTAAATACGTTAACCACAGCGCGGGTACAAAAATGAATAGATTATTCGACTGGATTAAATACTAAAACTCGATTTTATATACAATCTTGAAATATAAAAAAAAAAAAACAAAACTAAACTAATATTAATATAAAAACTCCAAAATTAATTTGTTAGTTATACAATTAAATAAAATTGGAGTATCCGTTTGTAAAATAACCACTTTTTACTGCATGCATATGAGTGTTTATACGGTACATTTACCAAAATAACGAAACCGACGACAACGAATAAATAATGACCGAATAAGATGAATTAATAGACGTTATATTTAATTATGATACCGAAATAAATGATTCTACTGCGTCAGAGATGGGCCAGATGAATGTATGTTGCACTTACTGTAAAGCTTTACGATACGATACGATACGATATGCTTTATTGCACCACAAACAAATGGAATATATAAAAAACAATAACACATAAAAGATGAATTAGTACAAAAGGCGGCCTTATTGCTAAAGAGCAATCTCTTCCAGGCAACCTTTGGGTAGAGGACACGAAACATGAAGGTGGGTATTTAGGTACAGCACAGTACAGGATAATATAATATAATAGAGTGCTTTAGAGTGGAAATATGAGTGTGTGAGCTTTAGAGTGGAAATATGAGTCAAATGGAAGAGGAAAGGCAGTAGTTTTGTTGTTTTATCCCAAAAAATCGTACACTGAATTTTATATATAACGAAAAAGGTTCAATAAAACTAAGACGAAAAACTAAAAAATAATAAATAATTGAAATCAGAATGCAATAACGGCTTATACTTTGTTTTTGTTAAATTTCACTTGAACAAAGTCGCGGGCCCAGCTAGTATCTAAAATAATACAAACAATATTTTTCCACTATGCCGTTTAACGGAATATGAGACTTATTGCTTGTGAAGTAAGTTCACTTTTAAGTGAACGGTGTATGGCTGCATACATTTTAGTCTAACGGGAGCAATATTTGCCTTTAATATTTGCAAATCCTTCGTATACTTTCAAGAAATTGAATATGAATATAACAAAATTACACTCTATTTTTAGCCCGAGGATAAATAGTCAAAGATAAAATATCTTTATGAAAGAATATGTATTACATAAATCTATAAAGCGTCGTTTCCTTCTTCAAATGTATAGTTTTAACTGTGCAAGTATTCTTGTTTATCCCTCTCGTCTCATCGGAGCAACAGATTAAGAAATTGTTATTCGGGACAATAAGAGGACCTGGAAGTGACAAGATACCTTTAAAAATATATATTCCTCTAGGGATACAGTCAGAAAAGTCTTTAGTTCAGAATTTTCATTGAATATCTGAATAATAATATTAGATGCTTAATATTTTATAAACCAATTACCGGTAAATTATGAACAGAAAAGAAAAACAAAACATGTGTATATTATTTTATGAATACCAATTATACTACATAATAAAATACTCATTTGACGTAACGTAATAATAAGTAGTAGGTGACGTGTCAGGTCATCAGACGACGCTGATTCAGTGACCTGTTCTGAGCTCCTCGTCACGGTAATAAACTGTCGTGATCATTGTTTCGAGGATGACAAGGAGGACACCCTTGCGTAACATGATACCCACAAACAGGATGAAGTCGACAGTCAAAACTGAGTCAGTCAAAACTGAGGTTCCACGAAATAGGACTGAGTACGGATCCCTGTGAGACCCATGCTACGATTGCAAACCCTCCGGTTGCTACACACCGTCAGGGCTTTTATTAGAGAATTTTTACTACAGCTTGTAAGCGGTCTGACATCTCGCATTTGTCCTAGTCTCCTGCATCCTTCCTAATTCTTCATAGTGGCATTACACTTGCAGCTTACCACAATTGCTGATGACACAATTTATTATTAGGTACTTACGTAGTACGTAGTACGTAGTTACTTCGTACTTCCAATATCACCTTGGTATAAAACAGACTGAAACAGTTAGATTAAAATCTTAAATTTCAAAATTTGCTTACTGACTTGCGAATGACGCTTTGATCAAAAAAACTGTACTTGCGGTAGTTTAAAGCTGATTGTACGTATCGATGTACATTTTTTTAAATTGTATTTTATTGTGAAATTCCAAAAAAGGAATACCACAATTTCGCAACTGTGAAACTTTCTAGAATCTAGTACCTCTAGAAACTCTCTAGAATATAATTACTGTTTGCTATAATTAAACTAAAAATTAATTGCATTGCGCTGATAAATTTTCATCCATAAGTTTTAAGGAATAGTTAATCTATTAAAATCTTAAGTATCTGTTAAAGTAGTACAACCAACATGCTAAAAAGTGTTAATGTAACTGTAACTGATCGCTATGAACAGGAATTATATTATAGAAATTATAACCTGACCGCTACGAACAGGAATTATACTATAGAAATTACATCATACTTTTGTTCTATACGCTATATTTTCAATAATAATAATTTTAAAGTTTTCAAAATTATAATATAAATTATAATTTTGAAAACTTTATTGCACATCAAAATATTACAAAAGAAAATTAAAAGAATTTACATAAATACAAGAGTTTACATAATTACAAGAATTTACATAAATCTCGTGAAACGGTCGTGTTATCGCTTAGAGTAATCTCAGATGGGGCAGATGTTGTGTTGTCTTCAGACGTCTTTTTCAGGTCTTCGTCACTCCTTGTTATTATACGTTGAGTACACACTGATATAGAAAATTTGCTTAAATCAATTTAATTTATGGTGAATGTTCGTGGAGGTGAACTTCAACTCAAAATGAACTATTCCGGCAGCAATCTAAAACGGAATAGTGCAATGTGTAAAACTTCATCCATATTATGAAACGCGTAATATGCTTCCGCATTCAGTCCTAGTTTATTTTACCTTCATTTCTTCAGGGATAGTCGTACAAGGCGATTTATACAAAATAAATGATATTTACTTTTCAAATAATTGTATCGTGCACGTACAAGGTAAATGTTTGTTAGCACCTAAATTAGTAATTTAAAAAAAGCGGTCCGAGTCAGAAGTGTTAATAGCCTAAAGAACGAAAATGCTTCAATTAATGTTTTGGAGATTTCTATTTCCATCGTCTCAAACAGTCATCCCGCGAACGCGTTATGCTACGGACGTTGTTTGTAGCGGCGAAGAGCTACGACTAGCTACGAAGTTAGCGAATTCAAAACTCTACGACAATTATTTCTTATCAATATAACTGAAATAGTAATAATTTAAATGGAAAAAACATAAAAAAAATTATTGAATAACAAAGTTTTTTTTTGGGATTTCGTATTTTTTTGTGGATATCACTTTTAAAATTAAATCTTAACTTAAATTTTAAAGTTACAAAAAATCTAAAATAATTCATTATTTTTGCGGTTTAAAAAGAAATAATATTGTAAAAAGTTTTTATAATACAATAATTAATATAAAATGTAAATAAGAATCACAATGGAGGCATTCTTTCGGATAAATGAAACGTCAGACGATTTTTACACACGATGCACGAACATTAGTGTGTTTGATTGTAGCGAAGAAGAAATGCTATGGTGTTTGATGGGACCAAGAAGACTGCCATTATTACGAATCGTACCAATCAGTGTATTCCTCTTGATAATATTTCTCACTGGAGTCATTGGGAACGTGGCTGTGTGCGTGGTCATTGTACGACACCCCTCGATGCACACAGACACAAACTACTATCTCTTCAGTCTGGCTTTGTCTGATTTACTGCTTTTGTTGTTTGGTGAGTGTGTGTTAATTGTGTTATTTAGTATATATTTATTTCTATCGGCTAAAAATGATTTTTAACGCAGAAACTATCAATGTTTCCTAAGCTTTGAAACCTATAACAATGGTTTTTAAAGCTAATACAATTTTAAACACAGAAAAATTGAAAACTGTGAGAGCATAAAATATTTGATAAACTAAAATAATAATTATTAAACTTGTATTTCGTAAAGAAATTAAAGTTAAGAGCACACATTAAATAGAATGATTATTTTTAAAGTGATGGACGAATATACAGACGTAAACTCAAAAATATTTAACAATCTAATAACGTTATTTATAAATTTTTGGGCTTCTTATTACATATACGTCTAAATTTTTTTCTATTACAAGTATTTATAATTTGAATTTAATTTGAATGGCTTACTTATTTTTAGTTTACGTTATATAATATCTGTCAAAATATAAACGTTATTTCTTAGTTAAGAGTAATCTAATGATTGATAAATTGGCTTTTAAACTTTACTATGAAGCTATAATTAATTATCAGCGGGGTGTCTGATTTTAATCCTTTTACAAATAAGGATTTTTTAAATAACAACAACTTATTTCTTAGATATATTATTATTTATTATAAGATAACAAAAATCAGGCCATAGAACTATTAAGAAGTAGAATCATTAAGAAGACCATATAAAATATATGTCTAAAGGCCACTTCAGATGTCTAAATTTCTTTTAATTAATAAATATAAGTAAATAAAAGAAACAGATGTAGTACGGCCAAGTTAATATAGGGCGGAAGGGGATGGCTAGCGGTTACAAGAGCATATATGAAAGCTTCGCTTCAACACTCCATTATGCTTTAAACTTATATTAAGTACATAATGATGTTTAATTTATTGGTAAATCTTGCAAAAAATATAGTATATATATTTTATTATAAAATTCAAACAGATGTAAATTTATAATATGTATTCCAAGTAATGTTTGGTAATTTTTTGTGACAGCAATCTTTTCATCACAAAACGTTATGAGCAACTTTATTTTTATTATTTTTGCGGATGATTCCAGATGTGGATACATAGGAGAAGTAGTGTAGATTAATCGTGAAAAGAGAGAGATTTTTGAATGAATAATAATTGTTAAATTAAAATTGTTAAATGTAAAACTATTTCATTCATTCATTTCATAAAAATTGTTAAATGTAAAACTATTTCAATCAAAATAAAAAAGCATTACATACTAATTATTTTATCTACATACTAATTATTACTAATTATATTATATTTAGATAAAGTATCTCTTCTCATACTGCCATCATGCTACTATGAAAAATAATCAGAAAATAATATATTTATAACAGATAATCTAAAGACATTCTAAATCACACATTTCGAGTTAAAATAATAATTCGTCAGCAAAGAGATAAAGCCGATATAATTCTCTTAGTCGTTATGTAAATCCGTTCTATCTTCCAAATTAAAACGAATTGAAATTACTTTATGCTTTACGAAGAATACTATATTTTTTATTTGTAATAAAGCAATTAATTTCCTGATGGACAACGGAATGCTAAACACAAGTCACAGGTATGATAAAAAAAGGTGGTCTTTTGAGTTAAAGCTTGTAAGTCCTTTGTCTTCGACTTTTAGATTGTTTAAATTATTTTATGAATGATATGGGCATTTATTTTATATGTTTCGTGGTTTCTACAACGAAACCTGAAATATATTATAAACATTTATTATTAAAAAAACATTTAATATACAAAATTATGAAATATATATATGATAATGATATTTTAAACATTAATAGTATACAAAATATGTATATAATATGTGGCCAAATAAAATCTAAGAATTCAACAAAAATAATAAAAATGGAATAGTTATGGAATTTTGTCCCAGAATGAGAAGCAAGAATTTCGGTACAAAATGTTACTACACTGTTATTTAATATTGTGTGTTATTTCGTTTTAATAAGACAAAAAATGAATATTTTTGATGATTGAATGAACGTAAATTTTGGGTGTATTCCACTAGTCCCATGATGGTGGCTCAACTGATATTATGTCGACTTACTTGTCAGATAGGACAGTCATAACAGACACTTTGGTTTCAGAAGTCCCTTGGGACAATGGATAAATTTTGGACCCAGAAGTCTCATTACGCAATCGTATCGTTCCACGCATATTGAACGGGGCATAAATTGTATATAAAAGTTTATAGTTTACGATGTAAATTAAGAATTTATTTTAATAAATGACGGAAATCTTTTTTTTTAACTATCACTATCAATGTTTTATTAGTATTTTTTTCATATAGATAAATGAATATGAATATATCGACTCTAAACATATTTTTGATAATTTATTACAGACAAATAAGACTAGAAGATTTGAGAAAAAAATTACATTGAATATTTTGATTCAATCATCGTTCAAGATCATCCAATTTGGATGACGATTAAATATCATTTTATTTTGATTGTAGATTAAATTGAATTAAGCCATGTTTGATAAATCAAAGTGACGATGAAATCATTTTTTATCTTTTAAATTAAATTAATCCAATATATACTTTAAGTTTTTTGAAATCTATTGCGGGTGAACTTTCAAACGTGGCTACTATGACTGACGTTTTTATTCACTTTGGGTATAATAATATTATATGACAGCTAGTAAACATATTATCTATACTAATTTGATCATTCCATAGATATATTTATCAAAATTAATTGTATAAAATACAAAAAAAAATACAATATCTGGTTGATTCTATTTCTTATTACATAAATAAAATGTTCTTTTAAAAATAATTTACTTTAGTCTAAGAATAATAATTTAAGTGCACTGTTTCGCTGAATCTTTTTGTGGCAGGTCTCCCGAATGATCTTTCGGTCTACTGGCACCAATACCCGTACAGCCTTGGCGTTGTCTTCTGCAAGCTGAGAGCTCTTATCTCTGAAGCGTAAGTTATTATTATGACACATTTTACTTATTGGTATATATTATAAAATCGATCATACCTCATATTTATTATAAAAAATATATCTTTCTATAGTTATTTTAAGAATATTCTTAAATTATTTGGTTTCATTGATTTGATCAAAATATAATATTATCATAAAAAAATTGTTCCAAAATGTTGACCTTCCTAATACACAGTCGATATTATCGAGTAGTATTTGATAAAAAAAATGTTTGATTTAAATCAATTTAGTTGTATATTTTATTTTAATTAAACTATTTATTATATTAAACACATACATAAAAATATGAAGCAACAAAATTACTGTGAGTTGATCAAAACATTTATTTAGCCAAATATCGATGTTAAAATCCATTATTTTCAAAAAGCAATTAAATATATTTGCTTATGAGATGTTGTGGACTTTGTAATTGAATAATAGTTGTATGTTTTAATTGAATTATATTTGTTTTATGATGATATATTTAATAACAAAATCATATTCAGTTTTATACGTCACGATAGATTTATATAAATCAATTATGAAATAGGTGTCTAGTGAAATGCACGATTTTCACTTTATTTTAAACTTCTAAGTTTACTTTAAACTTCTAAGTCTATTCAAATAAAAAAATGTGGATAATTTATTCACTATTATGAAAAATAATTGTTTTTATGGTACTTAAGACGAGTAAAAAAGTAATAGTTTTCTTGCCTTTTCTCGTAGTGTTGTTGTTTGTGGCGTAGCACACTGTTTGTGGCGTAGCACACTGTCTTTGTAAGATGTAAAGAATTTTTCATGACGTAGAACTTTAAACTGAATAAGAAGTACTAACATTTAACATGTAACGATTGAGTTTTAGCGCTTTGTTAAACAAATCAATTATAGACAATGGATTTGGAATTTATTGAATTCATTTATGAATTGCATTTAGTGGAACTAGAGTATTTTTTTTGTAATTTAGTTTAATTCGTTCTCTTGTTGCTTTTGATCTTAATAACTGGACTGCAGTGCTCCGAATTTTTATTTTTATTGAACATTTGAAACTTTAATAATACTTCAACAATGTTTTTAAATATATTATCAACACTATAATATAATATATTATGTGAAGCAAACAAATTTCGAAAGAACACTCATTGAATTTTGGTCTATATTATAATATTAAAAAGTCTTACTAATCTAAAGAACTTAAATCTCTAAATGCTCAAAACCAAAATGAAAATAAAATGGTTTTATTATATTTTTTTTAATAAACAGTTCCAACAAAAGTACGAGTATTTCGATAAAACCCTTGAAATCTCCGGGAACTTTAATAATAAAATAATTTAAAAATGTCTTACTATTCGAAGGTTTATATAATTAAAATATTTATAATAATAAAAAATAAACCAGTTTTGAATGTACGAGTAGATTCCGATTCAGGCTCAATAATTAACGAGGTATTTTTCTCGCAGCGCGTCATACGTGTCGGTGATGACCATAGTGGCGTTCACGCTGGAGCGGTACCTGGCCATCTGCCACCCGCTGCACATCTACGCTGTGGCGGGGCTGCGGCGCGCGCTGCGGATCGTGCTGGCGCTTTGGGTGGTGTCGCTGCTCGCCGCCTCGCCCTTCGCGCACTATACCACTGTCAACTATTACGACTACCCTCCTAGTGAGTTACCTACACTTATAAAATCATTTTATACTACTGACTATCAAGGCACAGCCAAAATTACGGACACAAAAGCTGAAATTTGGAAAATATTTTCCAATTTACCAACAAAAACTTTCTGGAATTTGGATCTTTAAGTAAGAAAATAGGGGGTTTAATTTTTTTGCAAACAACCGAATAAAAAGAAAAATATATATTGATCCTGACGCTATTTGTAATTACTAAATTCCATAATAAACCTACAAACAGTAATATAACAAACGTATCATCATCAATCTACTGTAAAGAGTTTCATACAAATGAAGCTGGCTAGACAGTTAATTTAAACTGACATGAGATACTGAGCGAATCATTCACTAGAAAATGTTATTAAATATCAGGAAATGTTATAATATATATATCTAATTGGCGGTAATATATACCGTGAGTTTTATATAAAGATACCTTTATATCTTTCCATACGTACATACCACTCCGATTAACTTCATTTAAAAATCAATACAAAATAATATTTTTTTTGCGTTAAAGTATCAATTTCTAAATGCAAGTCCCTTAATTGTTTTTGCAGGAATATAAAAATGTATTCTATTTCTAGGTTAGTGGTTAAGTAATTCCTAAAACAAGAAATGTAACTTAAAATACATACACATCAGTCATATATTTTTTATTTTATGTTTATTTTCATATTATTGACGATGTCACTAAATTACAATAAAAACACTTGATACAGTTTATTTCAAGTGTTAGATTTATAATTTTTATTTTTATTAATTTTCATATTAAATGAGATATGTATGAAACTTTTAACAGAGCGATTGTCTCAACTTAAAATATAACAAGAGTATTATTTTTAATCATACGCATCATTAAAATGCGGTGAAAGTATAATATTACTAAATCTGAAATTAATTCAAGTTACAATAAAAATGGAATGCACATAAAAAGTTTTGATATTGTCTACGAAATTGATTAGGATTTTTTTCAGAAGGCGACAGTAAAGATAATAACAAATTCCCAGATAGCGGGTAGCACGGTAGCTCAATTGTCAGAGTGACAGGACAATATCTCTGAGTGACAGGTCCTGTCCGTGATTTTTTTTCCTTCATGACATCTTTTCTGTACCGCAATATTGGTAGCGTTCGTTAAAATTAAAAATAAATGTCACGTGGTAGCAGCGTTTAAAAAAAATGTAAAATTATTTTTTATTACAACGTTTTGTACCAATAAGGCCCAATTTTTATGTAAAATAAGTGGTATTGATTTAATATAAAATAGCTTACATTACAACAATCGAAATGTGATATCAAGTGGAATTATTATCCAAGTATTTATTTAAGAGTATATAGTAAGAGATTGGATAGCGGCTTAGTATTAAAAAGGTTAATTTTAGTGTTGTCATGCTTCCTATCAATACTAAAGTTTTCCCAACAGTTCACCTTGGTCTTTGTTTAGGAAGAGAGTGGAATACGTAGCAACGCCTTTTCCCATACAATCCTAGATGTGAAATTGCCAAAAAGAATAGATTAAGACATTTACATATATTTTACCAGCATCAGGCAATGCATCCTTGGAGTCAGCGTTCTGTGCGATGCTGGAACTACCATCATGGTATATTTGCGAGCTGAGCAGCTTTTTCTTTTTCCTTCTACCCGGGCTCGTCATCCTTTGTCTCTATATCAGGATGGGGCTACGGATTAGGTATGTTATGGGGTACGTACATATTAATTTTATTTGTAAACCAAACTTGTCTTTCTGGTAATTGTGAACAAATTGAAAATATTATTTTATTGTACGTAAATATATAGCCTTTAAATTACTTTATTCCTCGTGACAGATCAACTCACTCGCAATCTCCGGGCACTCCGGCTATGCTAAACGGAGTAAACGGCAGTGTACACTGCGAGGCGCGCCAAGCACAGTCCAGAAAGAATATTATCCGGATGCTAGGTGATTATACTGTTGTAAATGTTTTCCTTACTAATTCTTAGTTTTCCTTAATGATTTGTTCTCCTATAATTGATAATTACATTACGAATTCCGTACAAATTGGAGAATTCCGTTCCAGTATTGTACCTCCACCTTGCAGAAAACTATAGACTACTTTTGTATTGTTTTTCTATCAGTAAGGTGATCCATGGAGAAGTGTGGTACCAATAGCTTGGGAAGCACGTAGTGGTGTTGCCACAGATAGTTGGTCTGGTACGTTAACATGGTGATCTTGGAGGCGAAAGGGGTAACTATTCGCCGTCAATTACGAACAATTCACGTACGGTAGTAAAAATCAGCAGATTGGGGTGGATTGCATGAATTTTGAGCATCAAAAGAAAGCTCCATTTCAAATAGGGTGATCCCGATATTTGGGAATGTGTAAATGAGTGAGAAACAGACGTGACATTGGTTAGAAAGGAATGCTATATTCAAAGCCAACTTATGGCTTCTGGGGTCAGGAGAATATCATATTTTAATGACTCCACAATTCTGGAAAACTACTTTAGGCATATTTGCGAGCTTTGACCATTTTATACTGACGCTTATTACGGTAGTCATCTATCTAGAGGAAAAGGTCAAACTGTCATTTAAAAAAGTTGGTGCTCAATAAAGTAAAAAGATACTTCTCTTAGGAAACATTGCAACAATACAATACAATATAACGAAATGTATTTCAAAATTATATCAAATCTCTTCACTTAATAAATTAAATGAATGAATGAAATGAAAAATTTTAAAATTTTATTTTTATGTTGTAAGTTAATTTTAGTTTTTGGTGAGAATAGAAACAAAAAGACATCTCTATCAAAAGAAAGTAAAAAAATAGAAATATTGGAATTTAAAAATGTCAACTTATTCATGTGTTCCATATTTAAAATATTACGTATTTAATGTGGAGTATAGCGGCAGTGGTGATTGCGTTCTTCGTGTGCTGGGCGCCGTTCCACATCCAGCGGCTGTTCTTTATATACGGCAGCAGCGTGCGTCACTACCACACCATCAATGAGTATCTCTTCCTCGTCGCCGGATCCTTCTACTATATCTCCACCACTGTCAACCCTATCTTGTACAATATCATGAGCCGAAGGTATGTGGTCTTCTATCTCTTTGAGTATGTATATTTTATAATTCGAAACGAGCAGAGGAAACCGTTGTATGGTAAGTAGTGCCGTCGCCCACGACCATATGCAAATGTTAACTCGACGAATGGAGAGGAGGCGGAGCATTGACTCTCACTTAGCTGTAAAACCACTTCAAACCAGTTTTCTGTAAGAATATGATAAGGTTGAGTCGGCCTAGCCTGTAAGCCTAGCTGCAGTCAAATGAGACTCTAGGCTCTATTCCTTATTGTTTATTCATAAAATTGTATTTTTGTTTATAGATTGAAATATAATTTATTAGTTTTAATTGTTCACTAATTATTTAATAAATGTATATATATGCTTACATAAAATTATATTAAACCAAGCAATGACATTTATTATATACAGGTGTTATCGTATATAATATATCATTTTACAAAAAAGCGCTATTAGCAAAATACACTCACAGGATGTTATTTTAGAGACCCTTACAAATAATAACTTCAATATTATTATATCTCAGATACAGAATCGCGTTTAAAGAAACCATCTGCTGCCAGAAAGAGCACAAAAAGAAGAACAGATACCGCGAGCAGTCTAGCGTCCGGGAGACCACTGTCAACCACACCTCGGACGGGTCCCACCGAGTGCGGATCCGCTGCAGTAACCGCGAGAGTAGGAAACGCAGTGACCCTCGTGCCAGGAACTGCTGTAGTTCCGACAACAGCACTCTCTACAGCGACCGCTGGAAGGATTACAATAGACGAGAGACTGTTATTTGGAAGAAGAATAACAACGAGGCCACCCAGTTGATGATTAAGGATTGCAAATATGACTACGAACTGTAAAATAGAATATTAGGTGACCCGTCTGCTCGTTCGACTCTCTATCCCATAAAAAAATGTCTATATTGTGACTGCATGACTTATAATGTTTTTCTTAAATAAATCCTTTATATGATAAAAATAAATTATATAATTTCCGTCTTATTGTTGGAGTTAACTCGAAAAAGTTTTAATTTTCGGTCGGACTTTGTGGAAAAAAAAATAACATGATGTAGGGTTTGATGAGTATTGTGTAAAAACATTGTCGTTTTCTTATAAACTGGTAATTTTATTATTTAATTGTAATTTATCAGTCATACTGCATATATGTAACAATATTAAAATAAATGTATTTTTATACAGTTCTCGTTTTACTTCTTTTAATCAAACCACAACATGTATTATTATCAACATATGTAAAAATAAATTTAGTTGTTTAATTTTTTAAAGAATTGTATGCTTTACAAATTAAACATTAAAAAAAACTTCATATTTTTAGTATTTTTTACAAAATACATTTCGGAAAATAGTATATTTAGCTTTCTGTTGAAATAAAATATACAACTAGATCAACTGGTTTAAATGAAACAAATTCCAACCTCAAAGTTTATCAAAGAAATTCAATATTTTTTTGCATTTAATAACGTTTTTGATGTGGTTAATGCAGTATATTAAATAAAATCTCTTTGATCCTTAAATATGTAATGAGTACAAATGAGTTTTACAATGTTGTCATATTTTACGGTCTCAAGGGATATATTTTCAAAAACGGTATAATATTTACAAGCTATAGTAGCCATAATATTTACAAAGAAACAAACGTTGGAATGTTTGTTATCTGATAATATATTATCCCGAAACTTTAGTCCCAAACAACATACATAAAAGTTTATTTAATATCAACATACTACTAAAGATATATATTTCTCAACCAATTAAAACATATCTTACAAATACACTGAACCTTGTTTAAAATATTGTTGATAGATCGTATCTATGCATAGAATTGTATTTCCTTGATAATTTATTAATTTAATCAAAATACAATGAAAATTTGCAAGTACGTTTCACAATTATTTAAGAAAAAAATAATTGTTCCCAAATACATAAAACAAAGATATCAACAAAATATTAGTTAACAAAATATTATTTCTGTTAAAATAATGTAAAAAACTAAGATATGAAAAAGATTTAACGAAAAACGTTTTACTTGAGTTATAACTATCCTGAAATATATTTCCCTCTAAGGTTTAGAGAGGTGACTGTGTCTGGTGATAAATTTATAAAATCTTTAAATCTTTAAGAAGATTTAAAATTTCCGAAAGCGTGAATGAAATAAATTATACATGTATTTTATATTTTCAGTATGAAAGACAACTCACATAACAAAAAATATTACATGGTAAGACAGCACTTCATTATGGAGCTACGCGTCTCAAGCCATAAATTCTTAAATATATGGTGTTAATTAAATTATTGTTTTTAAGCTTGTAGGTACATAAAATATTTGAACATATTAATCAATTGTAAGCTTTATAAGGAAAGAAATAATGCAGATTTCAAACTAATACGTAAAAGAGCACACTAATCCTGACATCACTGTTGTCTAATGTTGACTGAACGTTTTTGTGAATCCTAAATATACGAGTTTATGCAAAAAATACTGGCCGATGAAATATTCTGTTTTTAAAATAAGAAAGCAAGGAGACTTTTACATTTAAAATATTAAACAATAAAAAAATCATTTTACACTGAATTTTCATTAAATTATTAAATCTTTTGACTGAAATACAGTATCAGATATTTCAACATATTTCAGCGACCTCGGTTAACAAGCTGAAGCCACAATATTTATTGGAAACCGAGTTTTATATCGAATTATATTATATTAAAATGGCTATCGGTATTCTTTTATTATTTGTATAAATATAATCATTTTTAGTTTACTCACAATCAAGGTCCATACCCCATTAGAAATGAAATTGCAAGCTTGTAAAGAAAAACTATTTCTTAGTAAATAAAAGTGGTTATAAACTTATATTTACAATTCATATTAATAATTGTTTTAGTTCACGTTATTATTCAAAGTATTTATTAAAGAACATATATTTTAATTATAAAACACGTATGTTTGTTTGTTGAAGCACAGATAACACGTGATTTCACGTGGTTGGTAAAGATGTATGTTCGTAGACGAAGAATGTTATGTATATTTCTGTTTCCTTGAAAGTTTGAAATCTCCACATAATTAAAAATAAAATTGATTTTCGTAATGATAGATAATTATTAGGAACGATATCGTGTATATACATATATAATAAGTATAGACTTAATGTACCCTCAGCCTTACATAGGAACAGTTTTAAATCTCTCCCGGATAGCGAGGAAGCGAGATTGTTACAAACAATTTATTAAGATAAAAAAATATAAATAAGATTCAGGAATTTCTGTATGTAGAAAATTTACTTTTTTTTCCTGTAAATTTAATTTAAATTGTATTATATTCCTTTTTGAATTTAACAGTTTAAATTAAAAATCATTAGGAAATATTGAAAAGATTCTATTTTGAAAACCAATGATCTGAAAAGTTTAAAATGAAAACGTATTCACAATTATTTATTTAGTTCAGGTTCATCTTTACCGCAGCATCGTTTCATACTCAAATATATTCTGCGGTGTATCTGATAAACAAACATGCCTTTTACATTTATGGTCAACGTTTAAATATAATTAAAAACAAAACCAATATAAAGTTATCAATATTAATTTTAATAAAACCTTCACTTGACGAATGCAACATCAATACAAAATGCTCTTTAAAATAAATATGGACATTTTTTTAAAATAATATTAACTAAATGTATTACCATAAATAGGTTTTTGATACTTTACGTTATTATTTAATTTAAGGTCTATAGTTTATTCGGCTATGTTCCCCTTTATGGAAGTGGCCAGTATCTTTGAAACTTTCTCGGCAAATATCGATTTTTCAAAGTATTATTGATTTTTAGAATAATTGAAACGATACGATGTGGTATTAATAAATTGTGATGAAATTTGCTATTTTAATTCTTGTATATATATTTCTTTTATTACACAGGACTAAGATGACGCTTGACTACATTTCACCTGATGGAAGGTAGTAACGTAGTCATAGACAGTAAGGCGCATCACTATTTGTCTATTCACTCTTCGCTTGAAGAACTATAAGTATAACTCTTTACATTTATGCCATTTACATATATCTAAACTTTTTTTTAATCTAAAAAAAAACATTTTTGAAATGTAACAAATAAATAAAAAAACTTTTGAGCTATATTAATTTCATTAATATGATAATGGTAGAGATAAAAGGGGTTAAAAGCAAAAAAATCTTTAATTTATAAATAAACTCTAAATATTGTATAAATATCTTTAATGGTTTTCGAATACGCTTTTATAAACCTTTTCTGACCCAAAATTATAATAATGTAAAAATATTCGTTTCACCGGATTTTGGCCATTCACGTGAACAAATTTATAACAATTTTTTTGGGGTAATTGCCTGCGACAAAATTGAGGATTCATTTTTTTAAAGGGTAATTTACTTAATATTTGTTTTGTTTTATTATTAAATTTTTCACCAACGTATCAATTGAACCTTGGAAAACTTATAAATATCTCTTTAAGTATTCGTGTTTATCTGCTTTTATATTTAAACTTTCGTGAACCATGACTATTATATTTATATTTACCCGGCTGTATTCACGTAGAGTTAAATCGGAATATGCCCGACTAGTTGTGATCCCATTCGAAGTTCTTATTCATGAGATCTCGTTCATGGCGGACTCGTAGCGTGAACTCAGTTGACAGTTCACGCTGCGAGTCCACCACGCTTATCTGGCTTACAAACGTTCCTGCCTGCATCTATTCCTATCGTGCCACAATACTCGTATATTTTTAAAATTTTCTAATTATGAATTCAACAAGTGCAACAATGACTAATCGGCTCCCTGAAGACTTCTGGTGACATTTTCACAGACCAATCCAATTTATCAAATAAAGTGACTCAATTTCATTTTATTCTTTATAATGTTTAAATTTACTAATTCATTATATTTATATCCATTGATTAATATAATTATAGTATTTGTCTTTATTTAAATAACAACTTGAATTAGCTAACTTTAACTTCAACTTATTTTTTTAAATTATTATTTCTAATTACTTTGATTTTGACTTTAGTTGACTTAAATAAGACGATTGTCAATACATTCTAAATTAATTTCTATCAAAGGTAAGTCAAGTAATACAAACCGGGAATTTACTTATCGGAAATTCTAAATTTGTATCAAAACCTTCAATTTGTTATTTGATGTTGTACTAAAAATATAATCTTAATTCTATGGAATAAGTTTTATTAGACCCTAAATGTATTTGAAAGGGTTTTGAAAGGCTTTCTAAAATCAACAAATTGGTTTTCAAAGGAATTAAATTATCTAATAAGATGTTTGAATTTTCTTGATAATACAGTAAGCTTTATAAAATTATACACCTCTTCCCAAAGGTTGCGTGTTCGAATCCTTGCCCATATTGGCTTATTTTTCACTCGGCTTATTATTTAAAATTTATTCGTAGTCCCAAGTCCCAAGGCGCTGAAAGGCGTAAATCTAAACTATGGTCTTTAATATACAACATCGGATGGTCCTTAAAAAGTTTTCGCGACGGTCTGGTTTTAAATGAGTTGCACGCATTACGTTAACATTAAAAAAAGAACCACACAATTTTTTTTCAAATATTCATTGTACAAATATGCTTTTCTATAAACATATATTTTTTGTGATTTTATATAAGAAAACAGAAACAAAAAGACAACCCCGCCAAAATCAAATAAAAAAAAATAAAAAATGTACAATGTAACATATTTATGAATTTTACTTCTAAATTAAAAATATATTGTGCTATATTTAATGTTGGGCAGCGCTGATTGCGTGCTTCGTGTGTTGGGTGCCGTTCCACATCCAGCGGTTGTTCTTTAACGCCATCAGCGACAATTTTCCTATATTTATCATCGCCTCCTTCTACAATAACTCTGCCTCTGTCAAAACATTTTGTACAATATCATGAGTCTCAGGTTACTGATCTTTTATCTTTTTAACCAGGTTCAGGACCAACCGTGGAATATTTGGTTTACTTTTCAATCCTCGGTGGGGCGTTGTTTGAGAATCTTAATAAGGGTTTCGTTGTTTATTATATATATATTTACGAAAAAAACATCGTCGTTGTCACCGTAGAGACTTTTTTTTTATTATCGAATTGTTATTAATCATGTACAATATTAAATGTACATTATTAAATCATGTAAAACATTAACAATATTAAATTAAATTAATTCCAAAATGTTAACTTTTTTCATGTTTAAGTTGAAGCTCAATATTTTTATTATACACACAGAAATAAATTAAATAATATTATTTTAAAACTACGGAATTTAATGCTTTTAAAAATATATATTTTTCCAAGTTATATATTAAAAAATTAGTCTATTTTCTTAGATATATTTGACTTTTTGTTAAAATAAAATAAATAATTGAAATATTTTTAAATTCAATTCTTAATGACATTAGTTTAAATATTTTTAAATACATTAAAAACAATGAATGTAGAGAAGTTGTTTAAATTATCGGAGGCTTTGAGGTTGATATTTTTATACTATTATGAAAATTGTACAAGCAACATTTTCTTTTTAAAATACGTATCAACTATTTTACTGAGTAGCGAGCCTATTTCCATTATCTCGAACGCGATAACTTTGACGGCCTCGGGACAAACCCTTTCGTTTTTTGGAGCCAAGCATTTCTATTTAAAATATAACTCTTTTCGCACGTATTTAAAAAAAATCTCAATCCAATTTGTTCACTAAAACGTGAAACGAACCTTATATGTAATTTTATGTGAAACGTCTATTGAAAGGCCTTAGGGATAAAATCGTCACTCCTAAAAACAAAATTACATTCACGTAGACATTTGGACATTCTAAATGCTTACGCGAATGAAACTGGAAGTATGATGTACTTAAAGACCTTGTTTATGGCCCTTATATGGAGTAATTCTTTAAATAATACTTATTTATTTATGGCATGACAGCCAGTCCTTTATGCCATAAATATACGTCACAAACATGTGTTATTGGCCAATAAGCAAGTGTTATTCCCAATATCTTTGTTTTTTTCAATTAAATTTTATGTAATTGGTAGTTTTGATAACTCGTGCTTATTAACGCAAACGTAAACGATTATGGGTGTCCGCAAGCATAACAAGGCTTACATGTTTTCAGACCAACAAGCAAGGCTTACATGTTTTTAGACCAACAAGCAAGGTTTACATGTTTTTAGACCATCAAGCAAAGCTTACATGTTTTTAGACCGTTTCATAGATCAATGCTTATCCTTGAAATGGTATTGAAAGGCAACCAGTATACTTGCTTCTACTCAATATGGCTATACGGCACGGTATGATAGTTAGATTTTAATATTTCATATTTACAGTTTTATTTACAACGTTGAATTATAAAAAGGTTTATATTTCGTTGAAATACATATACAAAACAATGGGGTATATTTGAACAAAAGTCTCTGAAAAAATTAAAATTTGTAATATATTTATTAGTTGATAGTCTCAATACTCCATGTGTTAATTGGCCATAATGTTACCCAAAGCAGAAACTTCATACGATCAAATAAGATTGCTGTCAAGATTTTTTAAATTTTATAAACTCAGTCAGCTTGAACTCTTATGGCAATATTACAATAATTAATGAACTCTTATAGCAATATTACAATAATCTTTCTTTGGAAAACATTATTAAAGTAATATTACTTCAATAGTGTTTTTATAAGAAGTTTTGATGACGTCATCATTAATCGTTCATTCTCTTACTATAGGAAACATTATTAACTCGTACCATGAAGTACTTATTGACATCTCAAATCTTAATGTTATATTGTTTTTATGTCAAATTTTAGCATTTAAAGAAAGTTACTAAAAACTTCGGACGTTCATTTAGTGCCTTAATATAAGTGTAGCTAGAATTCACATTATTCTATTTTAAAATGTTCAGATTATATTTAAAAAGTTCTGGCTGAATTACTTTAGTACCCCCAAATAAAAGAATAAACCTTTATTTTACCTCAGGAGTTTTTTTTAAATACTTTCACTGGTTTTTTTTTTTAATAATTTAAAGTATCCTAATAAGTTTCATCTTGATCTATGTTTGCAATTTGTTTTTTTTTTATTATAGTAAAATTGCGAAAGATGTTTTTTAATACAAATTTTATAGTTATCAAATTCTACTAGCAAAGAAAATAATTATACAAATATAAATGATACTTGATTTGCTCCAGCCTCCAAAAACATTAATGTCTGTTGAACGAGTGAACGCGTGAACGAAGGAACGTATTTCTATTTTTTTTATGTATACGATTGATTGACGCAATGGTCTGCAAATTATAGGGGCAATTATCAAATCACTGAAAGTCTCCATCTTAAAACCTTCACAGAAAAATCTGCTTAAAATACATAATAATAAAATGAGCAGATATATTAAAGCATTTTCTAACATCAGATTAGTTAACGTAGAAAATTAATTGTATATAAGTTGGTAGAGCGGAAATGAGCACCCCGGTCTACTGCATTGTTGCCAACATAAAAATTACACACTTCAAGGTGAGGGTTCCACTGTGCCAAGATTTTTAGCGGTATGTACACCTTTATAATACAAATTACAATGGAAATGGAATAATATATTTCTTTAGCTCTCTTTGCTATTTTTAGATTGCTGCAATATTATTATGACACTGTTTATAGTATACTTATATATACAGATAGATATCTCACTAGTAAAACACCACCAGTTATTAACCAAGCCAGTAAAATACCGTAGGAAAATTTTTCTATCAGGCGGCACGCCACATTTGCGACCAAATGCCTAGAGAGCGAGCTCGGGCACGTCAATCATGCCTTAGCTTAGCCAATTACCACTTTTTTTTACTACTTTCTAACCAAATATTATCAGTTGTCAGTTTCCTTCGCCTCAAATAATAAACTACTCACACACATTACATACACTTTTAAATACACAATTATATATTTATAGTTTGATTGTATTAGTAGTAATTTAAAGGTAGTTTTTGTTAATATTATTGTTTAACAAAAATATTAGAAGTAGTTATGGAACAAATATATCAACTCGTCTACCAACTCGTATTATAATAAAAAATAAGCCCTTTGAAGTGGTCTTCTTTTTATAAGAAGCTTAAATAAAATAATTATGAATATAAAGAGTTTATTTCACTTTCACAATTTGTAGCTTTAATAAGAATATTTTTTTAATTTAAAGTAAATTTGCGGAATTTGTTTTCATGTTCACTGTTTATTTTTTAATTAAAATTTTAAATAAGAAAAATGTACTATTAAAAACAATCAGAGCTTGAAAAATAGGGATTGTTCAAAGACTTATTATAAAAAAAATCATTATAAATAATATAAAAGCCTCAATAAACAGTATTCTCGAAATAAAAGTGTTTGGCTGCTGCTATCTAATTTTTGCATGCTTGAGTTATTTGAGTTATTTCAATAAGTACTAGAGAACAACTTATAAATTATTATTGTATCTATTAAATTTAGATATACGGCATTATATTTATTGGAAAATATATATTCTTTAAACTATTTTCTTTATTTACAAAACACAACAAGAATATTATATGCGTGTATGTGGCGCGTGTGTGGCGCTAATGCGACATGAATGCGCATTGTGTGCGGGGTGTATGCGAGGTGCGCGGGGTGCGTCCAGTGTGTGTGCGGCTTGTGTGCGGTGCATATGCGGTGCTTATGTGGCGCGAATGCGACATAAATGCGGGGTGTGTGCGAGGTATATGCTGCGCGTGTGCGGCGTGTGTGCAACGATCGCTGCCAGGCTGTTTCAAGAATTATTTAAAGTAATTCTATATAATGTTGTTATGTAATTGTCGATGATTTAAAAAAAATCATATGACAAGCCCGCTGAGTTTCTTTCGCCAGCTTTTCTCAGTAGCATTATTTTCAAAACTGGTGGTAGCTTTGACAGTGAAAAAATATTTTGTACCAAACTTACTTTTAATAAAGATTTTTATTTGTCATTTTATATATTTTTTAAATATTTCATAACATTTTAGTGCATAAATAAACTTTTAACTGGAATTTTTACGCATAAATACATGTATATAAATTTGTGCTTAATAAAAAATTGTTAAAAATCATAATATCACAATAAAATGCTGTGAATAGATATAACAGAATATAGAATATTGAGGGTCCCCGGCACACTATGTCTCCATCAGTGGTTCAGCCCGCTCATATAAAATATTTTTCTCTTTACGACAGCTGTAGATTTTTACTTACAAAATGAATCACAGCGCTAATACGCGCGCTGCTATAACTATGGCATGGACGATGGCAGATGGCCAGGTACCGTTCAAGCGTGAACGCCATTATTTAGCATCAAACACGTATGAAGCTCCTCGAGATAATATAAATTGTTAATTAAAAGTTATAAATTAATTCAAACTTACAAAATCTTCATTAAAAGTAATAAATTGATTAAACGTTACAAATTCTTAATAGTTGAAAATAAACTCGTAAGCGTTTGAAAACTTTTTTTCAGTTTTTAAGGTGACAGAAATTTCATATATTTTATTTAAAATTATAGATACAAATTGTGTAAAGTACAATATTATAAAATATAAATATTAAATAATTATAGTTCTTGAAGCAATTAAATTACATACAAGAATTTGTATACTGATCAGAGTGGCCTCTATATAATTCAAACTAACTCACCTTGAAAATGAAAATATATAGTTCTTCAGTATTTAATTCTATTATTAGAATATGTGAAAAAAAAGAAAAATGTCGTGAAATAGTTTATGAAAGGTATATTAGATGGGGACAAAATACATTTTTCTGGGGTTAGAAAGGCAATATTGGGCTTAGGAGATATAAAACCCAATATAATTTCAAATATCAGAACCAATTCTTTTGAGGGATCAAACTGAAATGTCATTGATAGTTCTATAATCCACCAATCATATGTTATTTTCATTACGTAGGAAAATAATATTTTTTGTTCCTTTATTTAAATGCCTAGGTATGCTGTTAAACTTTATATTTATTTTGCAAAACCAAGATGTTTATTAAAGTATTGTATAAAACTACGACACTCTAATTTGACAGTTGACACTCGACACAGATAAAGACAAACAGAGGCTCATTCCTGCCACAGGACATAATGATTTATTTGGCTATATTTAAAAATAAATACAAATTAACTGAAAATTTTAAAAAAGACACTTTGTAATTTCTAGCGACTCCTAATTCTGTTCTCATACCAAAAAGTTAAAAGCGTTAAATCGTATAAATAAATTAAAAAGAAACAAATCAGTTTAGATGTAGTATTCAGTAATATTGACTTCCGTATAAAACATACATGAATTGTCAATTAAAAAAAATTTGATCCTCTTATATTCCACTGGCTTTCAAGTCTTGCTAGTTTGTGATTAAGTACTCAAAAATGTAAAAGCGCCGGAAAATATTCGCTTAATAAATGTGTTTTATGTTTTTAGCAAATTAATTTTTACATACAATAGTGTATCTGCAAAATAAACACTGAAAGCTATTTTACTGAGTAAATTTAGTAGCGAGGGTTGAACCATTTGTAGAGAAACTCTAAAAGAAACTAATATTGTGTAGAAGATTATAGCATATTCTAGAATCTGTTCTAGAAAACTAAATCCACAATTAATGGATTTTATACATTGTAAGGTCATAGAAATTAATACATTTTTTTTTTGTAAATATTACGCCACCATAAGTACGCGGTAAATACATATTTAATAGCAGGCATTTACAGATTGTGTCCAATAAAATTATTTGTAATGTTAGTAATATGCAAAAATCATAATAAATTACTTTTAATTACCCATATATTAAAAAAAACCTATTTTTTATTAAATTAAATTATTCACTTTAAATTGAATCTACATGTCGATTGCTTTGCAACAATCGAGTTCACGGGAAAACGAAATTTAGGTGTTAAGTATATTTAATGTCCCAAACACACAGAATATTTTTAATGGAGTCAGACTGTATATTCACTTCATCTCACTTTAACTTTGAATCTATGGACTAAAATGTAGCAAAATAATCACTTACCCTATATACGCCTATCGGGTATACGGGTATCGGGTATACGGGTATCTATACGCGTATATAGGGTATATACGAGCACGATGACGGCATATTACGAGCTTACATTTAATATTGCGAGATGGTGGTTAATGTATTAGAGTATTAATATTGATTGGAGCAGATTGATAGCCCTCCACAATCTCTCAAGCCTGCAAAAAGGGAGGGTGTCACTCGTTGCATGGTTCCCTCTCCGTGGTATCTCCGTCGGGGCACCGTGGTTAAATGCGCAAGCGATTCCGTGGCGTCCTACTATGACGGCGGCGGCAACCGTCTGGTGATGGTTTAGTGCTGTGAAAGTCCCTCATAACCACCCCTCATCTTTCCCTGAATGTGGGGGGGGGGGGGTAGATAGTATTGGCTTCCACACGTTGAAAAAAGTTGTATATATTTAGCTTTGATGTGGTTTTTTCCGACTTACAGATATTATTTTTAGCCATTCACGTCTGGAGTCGTTGAGTTGAGTTGGACACAATCTTTTGAGTTGAGTTTGCGGAGCTGAATAATAAAGGGTAAAGATCATGTGAGGTTGAGTCCTAGATTCATCGATGTGTATATACACATGGAATATCAATTTCCAGACCAAATGGAAAAATTAACAGATGTTGCAGGTTCGAGTCCTACTCATGTTGACATTTTTTTATATATATATATATACAAAATTTAAAAAAGCTTAACACGACCACTTAGCTTAGAAGCTTAGAGAAAAAAGTTTTTTGGTATTTTACAGCCCAAACCAATTTTTATTTATTTATTTATTTATTTTTATTTTTCATTTAAAAATAATAATTGCAGATTTCAAAAGCACGACAACCATTTTTCAATATTTACTTACTAGAAAATATTTAAAAATGGTACGATGGAAATGGTGACGACGGTTCTTCACTTCATTTTTATATTTCTGAGCACTAGCTAGAAAATATTCCTTATCTCAACATGTGTAATATTTCATACTCAGTAGATTCTCAGTAACAAAGTTCACGGGATATTTGCAATAAAGATATAAATTTATCTAGAGAAACTTAATTCGCCTCCAGTAGAAATTTATCGTGAACATTGGAAAACGCATTGAAACCGTTACAGTTGATAATCATATGAATAGTTTAGCAAAGAAAAATACATTTCCTAGTGTGTCTGGAAGTGATATTGACACTAGAATAAATTTGCGTTTCGAACAGCGTTTCTACTAAATAGCATAAGAGTATTTATTTTTAGTGTAGAAATATTAATATTAGTGATTGAAAACTTTCAGTAAAATAAACGAAACTCTAAACGTTATATATTTCAAATAAATAAAGAAATGAAAATGAAAACTAAACCGATACGGACAGGGATGCGAACCCGTGACTTACCGTGATTTGGAAACATGCCGTCGGTCAACCAATTGAGCTACTGTATCGGTAAACGCCTCAGCGCATTTAGATTCTATAAATAATAGTCTTTATTGCGACGATAGTCACATTTATTAGGCTTCTTTAGAAAATTATATCTTCTAACAACTTCATATAATATTCTTTTATAGACTTACTCAATACAGGATACAGATACAGGACATACAGGAGGAGAGGAGAAGGAGGAGATACAGGAAGCCTAAGATATGACCTTTGAGTACATTACAGTTAAAGCTACGCATATTAGATGCCTATTGCGTTTTTTCGCCATTGCGCCAGACTAAGTCCTTAATTATTTTTATTTATTATTGTTCCAACACAATAAAAATATGTTACAATGGGCGGACTTAATGCTAAATAGCATTCTCTGACAGTCAACCTTAAAGAGTTGCAGAGAGTTAAGAGGCGGTACAATAAAGAAGGAAATTACAGAAATAATATAGATTTGGGGAAAGTATCATATCTCAACCCAGATTTATAGATAGGCTTGAATTTTTTCTAAAATAAATTGTTATAATATTAAATTAATGTACGAGTATACAAATGTTTGGTATTTACATTTACAAACTCGCTTCCGGGAGCTGGATATAAATTAGAACAAATGCAATGAAAGCTGAACAAAAGCAACTTAAATTGCCAAAAAATAATAATGTCACGCTTTAGTTATTTAAATTCATTTGTTTGTACGAGCATTAATCTCTAATATCCTCAATAAGCTTTATAAGTATATTTATTCAATTTGAGTTATTTATCGATAAATTGTCACATAAACCGAGTGAGTTATACTTCTAAAGATAAATATATATCTTGATGAAAAGAATCTTGTTACACTTTCTCCTTCTATTCAATCTTTCAAGATCAAAATCTTTCAGGATCCTTTTCATTAAGTCATCCCATTTATGATCTTGATAAAGTAAATAAATATAAACGAACATTTACTGAAAGTCATTTTTTATGTTGTAAGTTTTAAACATTGAAATAAAAAAACACCTATTTTTACGAGTCACAAAACTGTATAACATTATGTGATTAAATTTATCATTATTTAATAAGTGAGTTAATTTAAGTCAAGACTTACACAAGTCTATGAATTAAAAATTAATAAACATGAAAAAAAATTATAACTTTTTTCGTTGTGATTTTTATTGTATTGATATTTTGATTTGGGTTGATCTTGAATGTTGAATGTTTTTATTTATAACAATTCACTGTTTTAAAGTTCAAATACAACAAGTGAAGTGGAAAACCTATCATAATGCGTCAAGTTCTACAGTTGCTTGGTCGCAGTTTGGAGCGTAATTGTGTTCCTAGGAATTGAAAGTTTTATTATTTTCCTGAAACTTCAGAAAATAAACAAATTAAGGCCAAACAATATCAGGCTTCGAACTTCATTTCTATTCATATTTTCTAAGTAAAATAGAACAATTTTGATCTACAATGATACGCACCCTCAGCTGCAGAAGTGACCTGAGCAGGAGCTATTTTTGGATAAAATAAAAATCAGAAATAGATTTTGACAATCTGATGTTCAAATAATTTTGTCATTAATGAGACGCTCAATATACGTCGATGTTGCTTTTGGTGAGTTCCTGCACAAGATTGCAAGAAGAAAGAGGTCCTCGGCGTGCCATATCCGCTGATCGAATCTGAAGAGGAAGGATGGGAAACGTCATTCGCTTCCTTAAATGTTTGTAATGCCTTATTGGGATAGCAGGGTAAACCTTGTCACTTAACACAGGCTTGCGTAGATGCTCTCACTTTTTAGTTGCGATTTCGCAGTCACGGTGAGTATATACAGTGATTCCGAGGCGTCCAACTAAGTTGATGAGGTTGTGTGTGGGGTTTTAGGTGCTGTGTTCGCGTTGTCTATTACGGCGAATCCCATATAACCCTTACCTTTCCCTAGGCCGGTAAATTTATATGTACCCGGTTGTGTTCACGTAGAATTATACAGAAATTCCCGACAAGTTTCAAACCCATTCCGGGTTCTTATTCATGAGCTCTAAGCGTGGCGGACTCGCGGTGTGAACTCCGATACATTCCAATGTAATTCCACATTAATACAGCGGGATAAATATAAATATAATAGTCATGGTTCACGAAAGTTTACATATAAAAAAAGCATTTCACTCAGTTTGTCTTAAAGTGATATTGGAAATAAAATAATATTATGTATAAGAGAAGTGCACAAACTAAATAACATTTGAATAGTTCGCTATGCTCCGTTCATATCGCATTATTTATTCATAAGGTTACTTAGTTCAGAGATTGAAAAATGTACTTCGGTAAAATACAAGAGACGTCTTTTAACGTTATCTATTCGTTTTGTACATCTTTGGAATGTAGTTTGCTTTTTAAGCTTATTTTAGAGTCTGAAGTAAAACAGTCAATTACTGTTCGTTAATGCTGTTTAAAGTAAAAAAACGGATGCAACGATTTTGACCCCTCTAACGGGTCAATATCGTTGCACTTCCGTTGAATTCAAGGTAATTTTGTTGTTTGAAGATTTTTTCAAAACCATCTATACCTTTTAAACTTTTCTCCTACTTTGCAAATTGCCACCAGATGGCGTTGCAATATGTGTATTTGATATATAAGGATAAAATTTTAATATCAAAATGGTTAATCAAGTAACAGCCTACCTGTTACTTGATTAACCAATAGATAATTTTACAATGCATTTTTTTAAGGATGATTCTAATACAATTGACTATTTACCACTTTTGATTGCAGGTACTGAAACGAAAGAAAAAGTATGCTGCGTACGCGGCTTTTTCATCAATTGAAAAGGAATGTCAAAAATTGAGACTGAACGATTGACATATATCCGTTAGAACCATTAGAAGCTTAAATCTAATGAATATTATCAACTTATCAAACAAACAACGTGAGAAGATTGTCAATTTTGCCAGCCACTTACATAGGAAGGCCACGTCACATGCACAAATACGCGTAAGATGCGACGTCATATGTGAGACAATATGGCCGCCCAGACCTGTCACCTGTGTCACTTGTAACCTACAATAGACGAAAATCAACAAAAGATTGCTTAACAGCCAAATATCAGTCGATAGACAGGATATCATTTGAAGAGATTTATAACAAAAAAATAAAACCTCTTATAAATTTAATTATAAAACATGTTTGTATGACTAAGGTCGAATGTAGTCGGTTGAATGAAAAACGTGGCCACACTTACACAGTTTAGTTTGGTTAGTTGAAAAATCAGGTCAGATGAAATTGATTTTATAACTTCAGCGGAAGTCCTTGATTAAACAGTTGGTCCAAAATTGTATGCAAAAGTTATTCCAAAAAATAACGTGTTAGATTGACCATGCGGAGTTTTTAATATCGAGTCACCCATTTTTAATGACGATAATTGTTTAAAATACCAAGTGACCTGAATCTTGACACCATCTCAGAAATTTATAACATTTTGTACAAAAATATTATGTTGGATTTCCTTTTACTCAATATTGTAATTACAAACGTTTGTTCTCAAATGGCAAGTTGTTCTCCTAACGAGGACATGTTTACTTTACAATTTATTGTTCACGAACAAAAGTCTATTAACATATTAAGACCGAAATGACGGGTTTCTTAATGAAGACTGTTCAGTTTGTTAAATAATAAAGTGATTAATTTCATAAATCAACAAAAAGTATTTTGAGTAATTTAATTTTTAAATATTCTAATTGTTAGTAATATTTGTTTCTAGTAATTAAAAATTAGCAAACAAAATTATAAATCAAATAACTTCCAGATTTAAGGACGAACTAAGCTGTAAAGTAAAGATCAAACTTTAGATGAACCTTCTGAAAATATTTAACTATAAGAAAATTATAGTGTTATTTAGCTAATGTGCTAAGCTTACGTACTTAGCTCATTTACCCAGCTTATGTACTACGCTTATGTATTTAGCTTATTAACTAAGTTTATGTTCTTCGCTTATGTATTAAGATCCTAAGCATTCGGAATATTAGATAAATTTTTGTCTTTACGTATTGCTTGCACAAAAAAAGAATGAACAGGCGCAAGCGTTGTGTTTATCATTGTGTCATGTATTACATTCACTTAATTTTTAGTGATAAGTTATATAAGTAACTATTTATTATTTTTAAAATATTGTTAAATATTTTAAATGAATGTAGAATGAAAAAATAGACCGATACGGGTGGAGCTTCGTTTTTAGTAGGAATTTATTTTTCATTATATATTTATTTAAAAGCTTAACAATAATAAAAAATAGGCATATATATAACTTATCACACAAGTTCTGGAATCATAGACTAAAAATTAATATTTTTTTTATTCAAGTTATATTAGAGGATTCATGGATTATTTTTTTTTTGTCATATATTGTTAGATAAGTATGATATTTGAGGAAAGTCGATTTACAGTAGTACTGCGAAGTGTGTAATCAATTATTGTCCAATGAACACGTCGGCTATGAATTCAACCATTAATATGCAATGAAATATATGCATTAATGGTCAAAATACGTGTTTACATTTGCTGGTAAGAAAACCCGTGGTAAGAATACTTTGAATGTTTAGTTTTCAATAAGAATAACTTTGATTTAAATCTTTATTGATTAAGATTTGAAGATCGTAAAATATGTATTGAAATCTTTTTCATAAAAACACTTTTCAAAGGTTCAAAAAGCAAGGTACAACTTCATTTATACCAAGGAATTGAATGAGTTTGATACAGAAAAATAAATAATATTGTACATAAATAAAACACTGGAAATATATAGAATATAGACTAAACCTTAGAAAAAAATATTACAATATTTAATTTGTGTTTAAAGCAATAAGTTAAAGGTTTTTCTTAAAGTCCGATATCACTAATATGGCATAAAATTTACTGATTCTACATAAAATAATAAATGGATTTATAGACATATTCAAAATTAGATTATACTTATATATTTGTTTAAAAAAAAATAAAAAACGTGTTCGTGTGTCACCTCCGACGCATGACTAAAAGTTTAGTCCTAGAATTACGACTGTTTTGAAAGTTTAATATGAAAAGAGGATTTATTAAAATAACATGTTTATAAAAACAGCTCTATATATTACATTATAAATAACAATCAGTGTTTATTATGCTATTTAAGTTTTTCTTTTTTTTTAATAATGTAGGGAGGCAATGTTGTTGATATTTTAAGGAATGTTTTAGAAGTCAGTTCTTGGTGTTCTGAAAAAGTGAAAGTATATTTAAACAAAGTGCCATAAAAATAAAAAACGAATATGTATTGAAACAGTGTCTTAATTATAATCTAATTATAAATTATTAAAGTATTTCACATGATCATATTCATAAATAAATAGTGTAAATTATATTATGTAAATACAGATATTTATTTATTATCTAACGACCTAATCAATCTTATAAATGAAACATTATTTAATTTTTACCTTGTAACATACTAATGTTCTTTATGAAAATAATTCGTAATTGATTTACAGTTTTCTTTTCTCAGTTTAATATTTACTCTTCATACCTTAATTCGTTGTGAAACCAAAAATTACTTTCACGTAATTTTCAATTACGGCGAGTTGTTTTGTTTTCTTTGCCGTAAATTTAAACATAGAATATGTTTAAATTTACGAATAAACATAGAATATGTTTAAATTTACCCAGTTTACTCTGAAAGTTCGTAATTGACAATTAAAATGTATGAATCAATTACCTTCAAGAATAATGTACGCTACAAAACTTGTAAAATAAAATGAACATGTTTAAAGTTAAAACAGAGAGCCACTAAAAATAGTTTAAATCTTAGTTATTCACCATTTATTCTAAATATAAATACGTTTAATTAATAAAAATTTACCATGTATCTTTTACTCAAGAAATAAGTTTTAAATAATAGTTACAAAATTCAACATTGGTTTTAAAGAGCCTTAAAGAAAGTATGGTATCTACAACAATTATATATATTTATATTTATCCGGCTGTATTCACGTAGAAATAAAATAAAATTAATTAGACGCGCGGCGTGAACTGTTCACGCCGCGAGTCCGCCACGCTTAGAACTCATGAGTAAGAACCCGGCATGGGTTTAAAACTAGTCAGACACATTCCGATATAATTCCACCTGAATACAGCCGGGGAAATGTAACTATAATAGTCATGGTTCATGAAAGTTTAAATATAAAAACCGTTACATAAATACAAAATACTTGGTTATTAAAGAGAATAATCAATTATTCAACCGTGTAATGATTAGATAAGTATATGATGATTGATGACATAAGTGTTTGTATTTGACAATACACTTACGATGAAGATTGTTTTCTTCATCGTTCTTACTGTATTACAGTTAAGAGTAAGTTTTACACATTTGATTTTGAGGGTAGTTTTGTTATTTGCAAATATTCAATATTCTTTTATGTGTGTTTTTTTAGTCGGTGTTAAGCAACTGTGATGCGCGAGTAAGTTTTTTTTTTGTAGTTTTTTTAAGCATATTTAATATATTCCAGAATAATTAAGCGATCCATCAGTATATTTTCGAGATTTTATTTTGGATAGAAAATTTAAATATTATTAATAAAACATATTCTATTTGATTTGATAGTTTTATAAACTTATGTTATAAATAAATAAATAAAGAATTATTTTGTTATTTATATTATATTTTGTTTTTCCTTTCTCTTTTATGTCCTGCCTTTTCTTACTCCTAAACTATTAATTAATTCTAACTAACTCTCCTGTTCTAGTGTTCAGGGGCTAATTGCACTTCCGGGGTAAGGTTTGATTTCATTAGTTTTTATATAGAAGTTCAATAAAATCTTCTATGTACCATCTCAAACTATAAACTTTATATAGAAACGCAGACCTATTTATATAAATAAGATACAGGCTGCTTTTTATTTTGATTATATGATTTTTAATAGTTTTTTTTTGTTGTTATTTTTTTTATAGTTTTTTTTTCTTTTTATAGTTCTATTACGTTTGAATTAATATCATTAATATCAATTTTTGTTTAACAGTTGAGTGATACACATCAGTGTTACGCGCGAGTAAGTTATTGGGTGATTTTTAGTCATTTTAGTGACGCCATTAAAAACTGTAACGCCATTTTAAAAACAATGTTTCAGTGTTTCGACGAATCGTGTTCCGTTGCGGTATGTTTTATATAGATAAGTAGATTTTTTTATATTACTATAGGTATGATACAAGCTATTTCAAGTGACTTTGCAGATTTCATCTAAAATTTATCTAGAACTATTTTAGTATTTGAAGTATAACCTAAATCAATTCTGTGTAAGTGAGAAAACATTCCGGGGCACAAAGTATTATATATCATGATGAATGTAAGAGGTTTGTTTAAACTATAGGTCTGAATAACTTATTATTTTACCAAAATTTAATCAAAATCCGTTAAGTAATTCTAGCTTGATGCACGAACAAACAAACAAGTAGACGAAAAAAAATTTTATTTTGAGTAGGTACTCTGCACACGAAAAAAATATATTTTTTTAAATTATTATATATATAGTACGGATTTTGATTTAATACTGTTTTATTATATGTACTAATAACAACCTATTAATAAATATATATTTATGATTCAGTGCTTTGGCGACAACTGCACTGCCACGGTGAGTGTAAAGTTATTTGTTAATTGATTATCGTTAATCAATATTTAATGTAATATAAGCATTCTTTAAAATTATTTTTAAAAAAGTGCTATGCAATTTTAGTCTTTGTTTTATAAATTCACTTTCTTTTCGTAAAAGGAATGGTTTTTCGTGAAGTTTTTTTTTTTTATATTCTAGAATGTACAAACAGACAAACATCTTTCCTCAATCACGCTTAAATACGCCTAATAACTTTTCTATGATGACGACGAAGCTTTAAGCATTCGTTTTATGAAAACAACATGTATTTATTTGAAAATATCTATAAAAATATTTAGAAATGTTAAGCATACTTTAATTTATATAAATATAGAATGAAAAATAAATGAAGAAAGAAAACGGGACGGTTTTCCAGAGACCGCGGATTCGTATCTCTGCCCGTATTAATTATTTCCATTCTTTATTTATTTATATTAAGCACTTATCTACTTTGAAGATGACATTAATTTGAAAAAGATATATATATGTATATATATCTAAAATACTTTCTTATTCGGGGAATTTGATCATGATTATTTAATTCGTTCTTGCCTTGTATGAGCTCGTTGGGTATTTAAATATACGTTTCTTATCTACTATTTGTAGTACCACCATATATAACATTATTTATATTATAAAGATGTATTCTAAGATAATAACGTTTATTTTTTAAGAACTTTTAAAATACTTTGAGTGAAATTATAGTTATTTATGCAAAAACGTGTTCTTAGGAACCGTAATTCATTTTTATAATTTAACTTTAGTCATTATTATAAATATGTTTTTGATTTAAATGTGTTTATACACATATATACATATATATATGTGTATATATATATATATATATATATATATATATATATATATATATAGCCATCTACAGTACAGTACTATTTAATTGTTATGTAAAGCCAGCGGATAATAAATGCTATTTTTATAGACATATTTTATCTTTTCAGTGCATTGGATTGATGTGCAAAGCCGGAGTAAATATCATTTTATTATTTCCTATACTAACAAAAACTAATTTTTCTTCAGTTACGATCATATGTAATATAAACCAATTAAATTCATTTATTCGTTCATAATCATCTTCATCCGTTTTATCTCAATTTTCAATTCAAGCATTATCTACTTCTAATTAAACAATAAAAAAAATACCATTTTGCATTTTTTTCAGTGTGATGGCAGCGACTGTGTGTCAAACGTAAGTTCAAAAATATATATATAAAATTACAATGACATTAAATGTTTTATAACGATATTAAATAATTAATGTGAGTTTTATTTTGAAGCATTTTTTTTGACATATCTTTATATCTAGACAAGTATACAAAATAGTAATATTAAGTGGTAGAGTCTTTTTAGAGTTGATTGTAACTGGATCACATATCTTGTCTAGTAGCTCTTATAGCAATATTTCGGTGACCGAGAGAGCTGGAACTGAAGTCCTCCAAATTGCATCCTACTCCCCTCCACCAACCCGAGTTCCTCAAGGGTGGTAATGTTTCTGCAACCCTTTTGGTATTTTTTATATTTAAACTTTCTTGAACCATGACTATTATATTTATATTTACCAGACTGAATTCACGTTGAATTATATCGGAATATGTTGGAATCTTTTTGTGTTGTATATGGGCGGTGATTGCCATTTAGCGTTAGGTGGCTCGTCTGTTTGTTTGTCATTAAATAAACAATAATATATTGATTCTATATAATATGTTTTGAATTCGTAGTGCACTGGACTCGCTTGCGATGCTTGGGTGAGAAGATGTATACAATTATTTAGATTAATAGATTTTTTTATATTTACAAAGTTGAGGGTTTTTAATATAATTCTGATCATTTTCACTTTTTAATTTATAGTGTGTTTGTCATCTGGTTATTTATTTGTTTATGTGAATATATGTATGTATGCATATATGTATATATTTATATGTTTGTAATTAGGTATATGCATATAATTTGTATTGATTTTTTTAGTTTGTTTATGCATTTCAACACACCAACATTACGATTCCAGTATGCTTTTTCCTCCATGCAATTGGATGCCTGGAAGAGAGCTTTTAGCGATAAGGTCGCCAAAATTGTACCATTTTTTTCTGTTATTTTGTTTTATTTTTTGTAATTTTATACTCAGGGTGTACAATAAATAATATTTATTATTATTTATTATGATTATTAAATAAGAATTATATTTTCCAGTGCGCGGGTGACGGTTGTCAAAAGGCCATAATGCTATGGTAAGAAATAAAAACATCATCTGAAAATGTGTTTTTTTTATATTATACATACATATATACATTTTTAATAATAACGTCAATTCGTCCTAGCAGTGCGTCCTGAAGCTAGACAATGCGTTCTATTGGGGAAAGCAACGGCTGGTAGCATTTAAATCTATACTAAATGTAAACTATGCCTTGAATTCCAGGTCAATGCACATTTTCTCCTCACACTTAAAAGGTTAAAAACGTGTTCAAAAGTATCAACAATAAAGACAATGAATTAATTATAGAAAGTTGAAAAAAGTTACTGGTCGGTTAGAGAGCGGAGCTACGGCTGTATAAAAAAAAACATGAAAAAGCTCGAAACTATTACGACACACGTTTTACATTGTTTTTGTGTCCGAATTAAAAATATTTAAACACTTTATATAATATGTTATCACGAGAGTTTATGAATACCTTTAATTAGAAACAAGGAAATATTATATTGCTGCTTTTTATTACATTAAGTGCTGTGTGCCATCAAAACCTTTGAATGACTTTTAAATTATAACTGTTATTGTGTTAACATTTTAATTAATTGTCTGTTCTGGTCTGTCAGTCGGTTTGTTAACACTTAACCAAAGCTATATAAGAAAGCTATAATGTAAAAAAACTTAAGTGATAGCATGATTCAAACCAACCTCAAATTTGGGTATGAATTATATATGTACATAAAAACTTTTTTCATTAAGGCATATTAATATAAATAAAAGTATTAAGGACAGTGAAACTCTAAAAGAGGTTGCATTGGAATACAGCCTCTTTTATAATTTTACCAAACTCCTTAGTGAGCATAATATATAAAAGAGGTACATTGTTAAAATGGTTATTAATATCTGATGGTAAAAAATCATTAACAGTATTTTACCATTTATTTTAGTATAATTTAACAAGATAATAGTAAAAAAAATAATAAATATTCGGACATACCCGTACCAGTTTGATTACGATACAAACAATACACAATCAACAATAAAATAATGAATACACGTGATTTACATTTATCATATTTCAGCAGAGAGCAGAAATTGATTTCATGATTTCATAAATCGGTAACTCGCGTCCAAATATTGTTTATATTAAGACTCCGACATATTTCTTTGTGTACAAGATTATATCAGCAGTATTATATGTAGGAATATGTAACGTTTAAATGATTCTGAAGCAATACAATTATTTTGCTGAATTTGTTAAGACGCTGAATCTCTCTCAGACATATATCTGACATATTATCTAATTTTATCTGAAGTGGCTTTGTGCTCTGACACTTGATTTGAAAAATAACGTGAGAATTAAATAAAGCAGACTGCTTTATTAATTATGTAATAGCACATTCTTGTTTTCAGATTCAGTCTCAAAAAGCAATATTTTTTAGAATATAATAGAATATATATATGCAATATATTCCAATACAATTAACCTGATTGCACATGGAACATGGAAAATATATATTAAACTAAACTACATAACAAATATCAATTTATAAGATTGTTACCAAATATGAATTTATAAAAAGTTGATAAATATCCAAAAGAGACAAGTTACTTGTTAAATTAATATATTTATATTTTATAAGCTTAAAGATTTGTTCTAAAACTACAGAACTACAGTTAAGACTTAATTAAAACAGAACAATTAAAGTGTTAACATGATAAGAAATAAGTTTTCTTAAATTTCCAATAGCATGCATCTATATGTTAAAAAAAACTACTTTCCCATGACATTGTTTTACATTAAGAGAAAGCATTATGGTTTTATATGAAAAGTTTATAAAAAATAAATGACACGAAAGCTCCTTCATTCGCATTTGATTTTGATTTGATTTGATAATCGTAAGATAGAATAAAAATTTAATGACATACCAGCAAAAGCAAACGATAACACGTAAGCAAAATACCACATATTTGACAATTACTTAGCGTTCATTAAATATAATAATATTTATATAACTCCTAGAATTATCGTCAAGCTTTAGAAAACTAGTCCATAGTTTAGTTAGTAGTATATTATATTAACAAACAACATATATATCTAATCGAAAAATATATAAATTAAGTTTAAATATATATCTATTTATATAAGTTCGTTTTTTATTTTGTTTAAAAGTTGAACAAAAGCTCTCTTACGATATTTAACATCTGTTTTATGATTAATTGATTGATTGAATATTTTTTTAAAGCGACAAGAGCGGCACAATCGAGTCAAAGACTCTTTGAATTCAACTTAAACATCATTATTTTTAATAAATTCAATATAATTTCTGAACCTTCAGAAATGTTTGGAATAAAATATGGATGTAATATTGTTGGCTTATTTGTTCAATATACTTTTTAATAATAATATATTCATTTTGGTAAATATTTTATTGAATAATTAGGTATCGAATATAAATTTGTAGTCTTTCTCTTTTTTACATAGTAGATATTATAGAAGTATTTTAGCAAAAAAATATGTATCAGTGTATAAAAACTAAAGGTCAATTAGCAAAAAAAAATGTAATGATAATGCCACACCCGAAATAAATATTTGAAAATATCTTTAAACATGTATGTACTCGTATATATAAGCCAAATAAAGCTTGGAAAAATAAAATGAAAGGGGCAGGGAGGGATTCGAACGTCTCTGTGAATTGAACATTCTATATCATACTTTATGAACTTTTAGTTTTAGTTTGAAATCAGGTGCATTTTAAAGATGCATTTTTGAATCTATAACTATTTTTTATGTAAATTACACAATCAGCAAGATAATATACATCTTGCCTCAGGCAAGCAAAGAAAATACAAAATATGTAGTCATATGTTTTATACAAATAAAAAATGTAAAACTAACGCAAAAATATTTTTTACTCTCTGTTATCTTTTTAAACAAATAAAAAAAGTGGTTAAATAATATCTTTTAAACCAAAAAAAAACATACTTTTAATAAAACTATAATACTGTAAAAAATATACTTTTGATATCTATTTACCAAACTATTGAGAAGTATATGTCCAGATCGAAGTCTCAAAGCCATCACAACCTCCACTCTACTCTTCCTTCTCTCACCCTTTTGATATCTGTTTACGGAAATAAAAACTTTTTATACTAAGTATTACTACTCAAATAACAGTGAAAACGCCATATTTTCTAAGAAAACCTTTGAACTTACAGATAAAGCTGTAATTAATAAAGACAAAACTTCAATGTTGATTAAAAATACCGCAAACAATCTTACTAGCTTAAGACGTTCCTTCGCCTTCGTCACATTGACAGTTCTAATTAAAACGTTGACTCTGGGACTTAGAAAATTGTTTTCAGAGGATATTGCCTTACAACTTACTTTTGCTGGTAATGAACCTACCCTCCTACATATTTAAGTCTTATTTTGTCTTTGTTTTAGTTTTATTAGTAGTTGCAGCGTAGTCTTTATCTAAAAATCCCGTTAACTTTCACGTATGCAAAGGTTGTGGAGAGTCTCGGAGTTAAACCCATTACTTTTCTTTTAAAATATTATATTATTATATTTTTCGAGATAAGCAGGATTCCTCACTATCTTTCTCTCAAAGTAATAGTATTCTATAAAACTAAAAGCAAATATTTTTCACTAAAACTAAGGGTCCGTTTAAAGTTAAGCATCAGTAGAAATTAGTCAAATGATAATGTTTTTTAAATAAAAACGAAAGTTTCTCAAGGATGCCTGTTTTGCAATGCTATTTCTCTATTTATCAGTATTCATTAAGCCGATATAGATATTTTTTTATAAGACGGACATGATTAATTGCACAGTATTTAATTAGATTCATTACATTAAATATATATATATATATATATATATATATATATATATATATATATATAGTTTCAAAGCCCAAAATTTGAAAACTTTGAATGGTAGGCGGTTACTGAGTTCAAAAGTTTCAAAGTTCTGAAATCACAAAATTGTATCAAAATCCATTAAAATACTCACAAACATTTATTTACAAACTAACGAACAGATGAATAAACAAGCAGACAAAACAAATAAAACAATTTGTTTTGAGTGCAGTATGCTTTAACAATGAGCATTGAGCACGAAGCAATTATTTTTTGCAAAAATAATGTGTGTAAATATTTTGTCTAATATTTTATTGTTTGTATGAATAGATGACTAACAGATAATTTTGAATGATGATGAAGATATGACATGATAATGATAATGAATTTGATTGATATTTGTTAACGTCTGGAAGCTAAAAGCTACCCTCCCCCATCCAGTGGAAGCTGAGGGGTGGTTGTGTGGGACTCTCACACCACTAAACCAGACTAACCAGCTCCATCGGTGGTAGTCACCTCGAGAGGAGACCAGCGATTGAGACTCCAAAATAGGCAGAAAGCTAGTATGACTCAGCAGGTGCTCTGTTCCACCCACGTCTTTATATGAAACAAAACCCACTTATATTAAAATTGTCTGGCAAGAAATATAAACATCATAAATAATAAATCCTAGCGATCTTGGGAAAAGTTGTACGTTCCGATAATATATTTATTCGAATCCTTTGTGTCTGTCTGCTTGTTTTTGAATCACTGAATAAATGCTAAAGAATTTAAAATAAGGAAAATTACAGTTTTGTAAAGAATAAAATCAAGTTAAAATTTTGGTATTAATAGATCCAACGAGTAAAGGTTAAGTAATTAGCAAAAACCTTTTTCTTTTAAGACCATTAACGTAAATGGATACAAAGAACTCTACGAAACGATACATTTGTGTAATCTAGATTTAGTCCTAAATTTCAAATCAATTTTATATTATCTTCCATAATCATCAAAAATTATGAATTTATTATTCTTTAACTATCAATAATAAGCCTGTTATAATTCTTTGTGATAAAGTAAACCCAACTCTAGCGGTACAAAAATATTTAATGAATAAAATTAAATATATACATAAACTCCTTATTTTCCAACTAGAATGTAGTACATAATTTATATTATTGTAATATATAAAATATAATAACAACCATAACGAAATATCGACGTGAGGTTTAATTTAACACAATAAAAGATAAGGAATACTCTAATTGTCAATGAGTTACAAACATATAGACAGTCGAAATAATACAATAAGTATTTGATCTTACATACATACAAATATATATATATCTATATATATATATATATATATACTATAAATTTTGAGTCAATAACATCAGATTAGATTAAAAGTTAAAATTAATATTGTACGTCTGCAATAAGTTTAGTAAAGCTTTGAGTAATTAAGCTTTCTGTTAGATAAATTAAAGTTTGTGCTTCCATTGTGCTATTTGAGCTTCGTGATCAACTATAATTACTCGTACTTCTTAGAAGATTACTTGTTTAATTTTGTGTAGATTAATTACAAGCTTTTATTTAGTGTCATCTGTGCCGGTGTTTGTAATCAAATCTTTCAAACTAAATTACACCCACCAGTGTCGATTGAGCTGAAGTTTATCTTGTATTTAAATTACGCGTGACAATGCAAGCATATTAATTTAGTTTTATGGTCAGTCTAATATGGCCGCCGTTACAAAATGGCAACCCAATAACAACAAATAGAGCTTAACTTTTATAATACAAACTCAAACCCAAGATGGCCGCCAGTACAAAATGGTGGATCAGTTTAAATGCTCAAAATAACACATTACGAGCGTTGGTACAGCGGGCTACATAATCGAAAATCACAAAACTAAAGTTAAACTAAATTAAAAAAAAAACTTTTTAAATACAAGCTTTTATTATTCTAACTTATAAATTGCTCTATAATCTCGTTAGGCGTTTTATCAAACAATATTCACAAGAGACAAGATATTAATAATTAGATTTGTAAGATAAACTCGTATTTTTAAGACACTGCATAATTGATAGGTTGACGTGATAGAAAAATTTTTAATACAAAAAATACTCTAAACTGTCTGTAATTTTGGTTCTCTTATTATGATTTTAAGTATCCAGAATAAGATAAATATTAAATTAAGGCCCATATAAGGTTGTAATTTCTATTTTATCTACATAGTTTGAAAGGGTTCGTTTAGAACACTGAATATACTAACATTTAATTCAAACACCCTTTTGGCTTAAACTTTCCGATTTCGATTGCTTCTATTTTAACCTTAGATTTAGCTAACAGCTTTAATTCCTTAAAGGTCCATCTGTAAATCATGAAGGTAAATCTTAAATACAATACAGTTTTTAAATATGTAAGTGCTTTTATATTTTTCTTTTAAAACGATTACGCCATTTTTTATTTCACGTAATAGTAAAATTATTTCAGTCGGTGAATTTAAATTTATATTAAATCTATAAATCAATATTTTTATTTAATAAATTATATAAATTAAGTATGTTTGTGTATTGTCAATAGTTAAATCAATTATCGTTCTTATTAATATTGTCGCATTTCTTATAAAAAGAGAACGACGAATTATGTGAATAATGAGATAGAAGGAGGCAGAGTTGATGGAAAATCCAAAGCAAATGGAAAAGAAAAACATGTTTTGCGTATCCGACCTAAAATTAAAAAATGCATTTTTAATCGTTTTTTATTAAATATTGCATGTCTGATTTACTTTATATTTTACATTTATTTCACAAGTATAAACAGCTCATTTATTCAGCTGTATTTATAACTAATATATTCATATATTTAAACAATATTAACCATATATTTAAATATAATAAATAGGAAAATTACTGTCAACTAACTAAGAAATCAAATTAATGGCAAGAAGATATTTCAATATCGTAAAGGCAATATATTCTTTGGAAGTTGGAGCGCACCTGTTTTATTAAGAAATTGAACCAATTTCCTTACACTGAAATGAAGATAAGTTCTACGACCCGAGACATTCCCTGCCATACTTGAAGGATTCAAGCGTTTCATTGATTAATATTCTTAGTTTTTAAATTGTATTATTATTTCAATATATTTCAAAGAAATATAACATATATACAGTTCTTAATTAACATAGTGTAATATTTAGATATTATAATATGTTAATCATATTAGTATGATGAAGAGATTTTTTTAGTATTTTCAAGTCTATCGAGTGTCATCTCAATATAAATTTGTTTAATAATTTTTTATTATAATTATGTATTGAAAACCACATAATAATTAGTTTTTAAATTTTACCTATATTTATGTTTTTCGTTAAGACTAGTACAAAAAATGACTCAGCTTAATTATTTGTTAACCTTCATCTAACTCTATTTTGGAGAGTCGGTATTTATACTATCTGTAGTAAATAATAATTTAAATATAATTTTCTTTCTAGTGGCTGGTTTAAAAACGGTTTCCTTTTCCCGTAATGCTTCTCTAGTTTATAAAACACCGCTCAAGTGGTATCAGAGATTTCAAAAACTAATAAATATTTTGTGAAATAATTATTGTAATTTATAATTTATGGGTATAATCCAATTTACGAGGATTCTCAAGCAATTCAAAAAATATATTTGATTCCATTAAATTCCATTAATTATTCCATCTAATTTGATTCTATTTCATTTAATGAAGCTTTTTTTCAATTTTGAGAAAAGAATTTTAATCAATGTCTTTTAACAATAAAAATAATTGGATATTCTATGAATACCAGTTCAACTTGTTGTAGGTTTAAAAATGTTCTGTGCTAAATATATATATATATATATATTTAGCACAAAAACATAATACATATTTCAAATTCTTTGTGCGTTGATTTTCATCAATCATTAAATAATTACGGACATTTTTACTTTATTATAATACTAGCTGACCCGACAGACGTTGTCCTGTCTTAATTATGAATATTAAATTTCAATTGGTGTAATAAATAAAAATATATAGGTTATTTATAATATAATTCCAACAGATTCATCTGTATTAGATGATATTTTGCAGCTCACGTCCTGTCAATCTCGGCAACTGTCAAACGTCTGACAGTTATGACAGAAGCAATTAAGTTACATTAGAAAAGTTGAGATGGTCGTATATTATCTGGATTTTACAAATTTTTGGAGTTCTTATCCTTTTTCTTTTATAAAACCTTTTTCTATCAATAAAAAAAAAAAAAGAATTAGCGAATTCGGTTCTGTAGTTTATCGCGCACAAAGAAAACAATCTTTCATTATATTTATACAGATAAGAGGTTAGTGTTTAATGTTAATTACTTATCTCGTGGTTCCTTTTGTTTGTCAAACTTCCTTGTCAGTTCATTCACAAGGAGCCATCATTGTCGATAGGAACAACAGAACGAGAACTATTATCTGAAGTTGGGCGAAGATGGAGGTGATCGAACTTCACGTTTGCACGTTTCCATAACAAGGTAAATAATACAACAAAGCGATTAAAAACATATATAAATATATTTTTACACTTAAACTAAGTTGACGCTTGACTACATTCCACCTGATGAGTGGAAATGTAGTCGTAGGTGATAAAGCGCATCAACTTAGTAAAAGCCTATTCACTCTTGCCTTGAAGACCCACATTGTACTCAAATAAATATATACAAAATCTTACTGATGATGATGAAGATGTGAACTTCGTGAGTGGGTGAGTGAGTGAGTGGTACTTTAATGTAATATTTTTATAATTGATCCGTCCAAAACTTGAGAAAAAAAAAACAAGCAAATAATCTTCACAGTGTGTACGTCCTCAGGATTTGAATGGAATATAGTTAAGATTTGAATAACAAAACTAGTATTTAAAAAATATTTAACTAATGATTTTCTTATTAATATTATAACTTTGACAAACATCGTTTGATGTAAACATGGAATCTATAAACGCAAGCTAATTCACTGGACATGCGGGATCAATTTTGGCGGTTAAACAATGAGACCACTACATATCGTGTAAAAAAGGTTTATATATATATATATATATATATTAGCATGTATATAATACATTTTAAATAATAATACCAGCATCATCGGATGAAAGAAATAGGAACACAAAATTGGGGAAAATACAAGTTTGTCTTTATATATAACTTTACCTGTTATAATAACAAATCGTTGAAAATTATTATTTTTAAATGCGTATTAAAACGAACATACAAAACGAACAAAAAAATACACTTTATCCATAAACTTAATATTTTTACTTATATGTATTAATATGATTTATTATTAACCAACATAGAATATATAAAACTTACGTTTGAAAAATATATATTAGAATATTATGAAAATATAGAATTAGAATATGATGAAAATATAGAATTAGAATATGATGAAAATATAGAATTAGAATATGATGAAAATATATATTAGAATATGATGAAAATATACATAAGAATATGATGAAAATATATATTAGAATATGGTAAAAAAACGAGCAATAAATGTCTTAGGAAACTCAACACCTGTTTAATAAAATGATTGCTTAATATGATTTTCTTTGAAAGCGACAAGAACGACGAAATTGATTCAAAACCCTTTGAATTTTACTTAAATATAATTCTCTTCAGTAAAATACGATTTATTTTTTAAGCTTTCAGAAATATAAAGAGTGTATAAAGTATATTTGTGTTATTTCTTCAAAAATAATTTTCTTAAACATACATGCATATATAATTTATTTATTAGTATTCAATTAAATTACAAAAAAAATATAATTAAAAATTTGAATCTTTTTATTTTCAAAAAGCAAAGAAATTATAAGCATTTAAACAACAAGTATTTATATAAAAGGTATAATTTTAATATCATATATTTTTGCGGTAATTGACTTTCACTATAGCCTAAAAGCATGAAATCTACGAATCAATGGACACAGCGTTTGTTAAAATTTGAGTTGTAATTCACAGCGATCGGATAATATAGAATAGAAAAGGAATTTATGAGAAAACTTTATGACTATTATGAATTAATATGACTAAAGCCAATAATAGGCATATATTTTTTATAAGATATTCTGGCTACTGATTTTATAGAAAGAATTTTATCAGTTTGGCTGCGCCTTCATTCACATCCAAAAACTTACTTTAATTCCTTTTCTTATTTAAAAACGTTAAACGTTATGAAATATGACTTATATTCTCACTGTTTTCAGGAAGTAAGCTGATCCTACATTTTTATAAAAAAGTTATTTTTATGATATGTTATGTTTTTCTTTTTAAGGTAACTGTAGGAACTTTTGTGATTTTACCTCTACCTAATAATATATATAATTCAAGTATTTTTGAGCACTTATTCTGATGTAAAGTTTTAGCTCTTTTTTTGGATAAAATTTATCTCTAAGTAAACTAAAATACGCGTAACCCTTTTTCTCTGTCCAAAACAAACTAAATATGTTTTTTTCTAAAACTATAAAATTGAACTTCAGATTTCTCATGGGTAACAATACAAAAATATAAATATTCAAACATGGACAACATATTGTACCAACTTACAACCGCTATTTAACTTCCGTTGTTATTAAATTTAGCTTTATTCTAAAACAGAAAGCGGAAAAATATTTTCAATCTCTCCGCTATTTCTTACAAAAATCTATCATTATTCATCTTTTTTATTGCAAGATTTTTAAACTAACAATTAAAGCTGTAACAAATAAATATAATACCTTGATTATAAATACCATAAACAATCTCACTAGCTTAAGACATCCCTTCGTTTTTGTCATATTGACATTACCAACTAAGGATAAGACTCAAGAATTTAGTGAATAGTTTTTGGAGGATTAACGACCTATGTAGGAAGTTGATTATTTGGTTGCCTTTATCTTCGTGACCCACTTATTGTCAACAATGAAAAGGTTGCGGAATTAAACTCACTCCGTTTTTCTTAAAATAATCGAATATCTTCTAAGCCTTTTCTCATTATTTTTCCTGTAAGAACAAATATTGACGATATATAAAATATTTACATATCTATTATACAATGATTCCGAATATTTAGAGGATGATTCACCGTGGGCATGAAGCGATCGCTGCCAGGCTGTTTCGAGATTTATTTATAGTATTTCTATGTAATGTAATTATATAATTGACGATGATTTAAAAAAATCATATGACAAGCCCTCTGAGTTTCTTGCGCCAGCTCTTCTCGGGTCAGTGGCAATTAATTTTCCGAGCTGGTGGTAGCTTCGACAATGAAAAAATGTTTTATATAAAACTCACTATCAATAAAGATTTTTTATTTTGAGTCGTTAAAAACTGTAGAGAATCATCTAATAATATTATGAAATACACTTTAGTATCATCTGAAAAAAGAAAATGACAACTTACACTAGTTCGTGGGCGGCGGTGATCACTTAACACCTCTGATCCGCACGCTCGTTTGCCCTCTTATAACATATAATATATATATTATATACATTATATTTCTATGTAACTCGACACTCAGCTTCTACAGGTTTCCAAATTAACCACTATACAACATCATACATCACAAAAATGTCGTTTCTAGCTTTAGAGAAACAGTTTAATTATATATACCCTAATTCTATAAGATATAAATGTTAGGTTTTTTATTACAAATAAATTAAATACCTAATAACACTTTTGTTAAATACCTACTTCTTACCTGACATACAGGTAACTATGGTAAATTGAAAAATAGCTTTACCTAAGTCGAGAAATCGAGAAATCGAGTCGAGAAAGAGAAAGAGTCGAGAGAAAAAAGTAGTGAAAATGTTATTTTTAAGAGAAATAGTAGTATAATTTATATATACTACTATTCATTTTAAAAATACTACAATAATTAATATGTTTTTTTAATGTTTGTTCTTCAATGACGGAGAAACAGATCATATGATTTTTTTAAAATAGAGATAGAGACAGATTAAATAGAGCTATTGCTATTTACATAACATTAAAATTTGTTAAGACTTCATTACTAAAAGCTACTGGAGGCAGTAAGCCCGTTCGTATTAAGTTCGTAAGTAAGGCACTAATTAAAAAAGTCCAGTTGTTTCCCACAGAAAAACAGAGTGAGATTTTTTGACAATTTAGCTCCTTTGAATTAAACATACTACAAAATATTTAATAATGCCACATAATCTACAAATTTCCCACCTGATGGTAGCTCACTGACGGACTGATTGTACTGACATTTTTATAATGTAATAATTGACTATTCAAAAGTGCCACGAAATACCTAATTGGATAAAGATATTTTTGAATTTTGGATTTTGTGTATAGGTATGTATTGGTCTATAAAAAGTAACTAAGATGCAGATAAATATATAATAGATAAATATAGAATTTTTAAGAAATTTATATATATTTTTTATTTGTGTACAATAAAGAACAAACGAATAAACATAGATATATAAATATATATATATATATATATCTATATATATACATATATATATATGTATGTTAAATGAAACGTCATCTTTTATCTTTTCTTTATAAGATAGCTAACATTCAACTATGTTCAAAATATAGTTTAGTAATGGTACGAACAAAGGATAGATGGTTATGGAACCATCTATCCTTTGTTCGTAAAAAGTTCCCCCTTACTATTTTGAAAAGTTTTTGACTTAACAATTCCTTTTAACACCGGTCTTTAATTCGTTATGAAACGTGATATTTCTTTGAACCAATTTTCAATTACCGCCAGTCGTTTAAATTTCTTTTTAACTTTCATTTTAGCTTTGCCGTTTAACATGTATGTTTGCTTTTATTATTTAAACACTTTTAAATGACAATGTAAATGACAACTGAAATTTGAATGAATTACTTATTACTAAATGATTGTCAAGATTATGGATGCTACAAAAAAATAATGAAAGATAAGTGTTGACAAGTTAGAACAGACAGTCACTTAGAACCATACATGTAAGTGTTTAAATGTTAATGTAAGGAAAGTCTTAATGATAATTTATTAATCAATTACTTTCTGAATAATAATTCATTAATAATTTCCATTAAAAATATAAAAGTAGAAAAGTAATAGTATAAGTAATAGGTGACCTTTTCTTCGTAAACAAGTTATAAATAGTCAACAAAACTATAACTACACAACCGCAACCAACAGTAATTTTATTTAGACACCCTTTTACAGAAAACTTTTACCAAATTACTTTTTCGTTAGATCAGGTTAACAAATACATTTCCTTAAACTCTTACAAAGATTGATTTGTAAATAAAGAACAGTTAGTTACTTTAATAACGAACTATTTTTACTGTTAGCATATTGTTTTTAAAATCTAGGGAGGTATTATATGTTTGGGTTCTATCATTATTTAAAAAAAGTATCTCTTTTTTTAATATGTGTGAATTGACTGTCAGAATGATGACATGAGAATGAAAAAGAGTAGAGGCAGATTTGACGGAAGATAAAAGTTCATATAGATATTTTGTTTGTTAATTTTGACATCTTGCAGAATTGTCGCTTACTGTATAGTTCATTCTAATAACATGTCCTTGTTATGACCTAGGTTTGACTTACAGTTGAATACGACAAGATTGTAAATTTAATAATTAAATAAAACATATATTGTTACTTTTTTTCTATAAAGTTTAAGGTTTTATTACAAGTATTACGCACTGAACTGACCAGGAATAGGTATAAAGTTAATTTGTACACGGTAGAAGTGGGAGCGAGAGGTATAACAGCGAAATCTCTCTATAACCTACTTAAAGATCTTGGCCTCTTTAGAACTATCATCAGTACATTTCTAGAACGTACTTCAAAGGAGGCACTGGTAGGTTCATTCCAAATTAGGTTAGGTAGGGAGAGGAGCGCAACCAGTTGATGGTGAGCGTGAATGCGCATTTTAAAAGAGCCCCTTAAACCTACAGCTGGGTCGCAAGTCCCAGAAGTTGTTTGCACTCCTCTCCCTACAACGTGATGGGCCCGGCACCAGCACGGGATCAACGGAAAATATTATGCATCTATATATATTTTAATAACTTTACTATATTTCTGTAAAATAATAGCTCTACATACTTTTCTTAAATCTGTTGTAGAGACTCTTATTCCAATTTAGCATATACTATATAATATGATTTATAGTTATTGTTCAAATATCCATCTAGTTTTTTTTCAAAGAAGTGGCTAATACGAAAACTTTTAGAAGCACTTTCTATTAAAATGAAATACATATGTACAAAAATATGATTGAAAATGTATATAAAGGATAATTAAAGTTTGTTAATTGATTTCTTATTAATGGGGAAAACGCAGTGATTCCAAGTTGGGAGTTAAAAAGTCGAAGAGCGTTTCTCCGTTTTTTTTTACGTGTAGCTAAGTTGATGCTTGACTACATTCTACCTGATGGTAAATTTTATTTTAGCCCAGTTTCTTTATTTAATTACATGTGCCTTCAAAGTAACTTATATTTAATTATTATTGATTAATTATTTACCTAATTAAATGATAGCTTATATTATTTATAAGCGGTCTCCAGACAATATATATATATATATATATATATATTTATATATATATATACATATATATATATATATGTATGTTTATACTTATAATCTGGACATACATATATATATATATATATATGTATGTCCAGATTATAAGTATAAACATATTTTTCATAAAGCCTAGTATGGAAAAAGCTCTACTTTTTGTAAGCACAGCTTGTATTAGATTTTCTGTATATGTACTACCATATCTCCAAATGTAGTTTATTTCCTATAAGTTACTTCTCGGTAATTAGATTACGTGCGTCATTTTGTTTATACAGACTTTTACTAGAATTTCCATGTCGATTTCGTATGATGCTGATATTAAACATATTTTTTTTGTAATAAGAAATCTCTAATCATAACAAAATAACCTTAAATTGGTTTAATTATTGAATAATTGATATAAATAAACTAAGGTAAAAATCCGTTGAAAATATTCATAACCATTCAAAAGCCTTAATTCGCATTTTTTAAACATTGTGGTTAACATATACTTTTTAAAAAGCTTTTTAAATAAATCACAAAAAAAAATTACAAAAATTAATAATTGTACACTTATAACGATATAATTTGTTTTAATAAAATAAATTTATATTTAATGCTTAAAAACTTCCCTGTCTCTCATATGAGAGAAACGAAGAAATATATGTATAATCTAAAGGAAGAAATCATCTAAATAAAATTACTTATATTTATGAAGATTATTTGGAGAGGATTCGAAATGTCAGAATTGTGCCTGTATTGTTTGAAATATATTAATGTGATTCTATTACATTCAATGAAGCTCTTTGTTCTCTACGAAAAAAGGTATATCGTTTATATTTAGTTCAGGTCTTCACTCTATATAGTAATACTAAAAATGTACAATATATTTCAATATTCTATCTAGTTATATTTTATATAGTAATATAAAAATGTTAGTGTAATTCTTTAAATATTGTAGGTATAAATAAGTTGCATTATTGAATAATGTATGGTTAACATACATTATTCAATAACATGAGAATAAATAATATGTATACTGAAAAATAATTTACATGTATTTGGAGACCACAAGACATTTTTTTTCTATTTATCGTCTGGAATCTACAAAAAAAATTAATATAATAATTTCACTGACATCATGAAACCACGTAAGTTTATCCCAAGAATACATTTAACATTGATAATAATACAATTTATAAGATGTATTTCGATGTGATACCAAAAGATATTTTTGGAAATCCGATCTTATCAAATAAAGAAAGCTTTCATTCACTAACAATATTAAATTCTGAAACAAGGCGCTTTAATGAAATGGAACATGAGAGCAAGAAGTTAAAGCAGATTGAAATTCTGTGAAAGGGCTCCTTTCACATAAAAAATGTATTTTTGTTCATTTTTAAGTAAAATTGAAGATAAAGATAATAAATCACATTCTTTTAAAAAACTAATAATAATAATACGATGTTGAATATTGTGTTAATAAAAGTGTTGCTGATATTTTTTTAAATAAAGTTTATTTGAAAAAGTCATAACTTCCTTAAATAGAATAGCGAAATAAAACTTTTTATTCAATTATCATTTTGATTGATCAAATTCTCTTTGTTTTTGATTTCGTATAACTGTTTTTTTTGGCAATTAAATTGAATTTAACATCAATCATTATTTAATTTTATGCATTTTTAACGATAGAAAATTTTTAACGGAGAAATTTTGAAGAGTCTATTTAAATAAGGTCAGAGTAATAAATATCACATTTATAAGGAATAAGAGAAAAATAAATGACTTTAAAAGACGACTGCATTGTAAAATGGTTGCTTGGAAGAGATCGCTCTTTAGCGATAAGGCCGCCAAATTTGTAGCACTTTTTAATATTTGTTTTGTCTTAATATATTTCTTGGGTGTACAATAAAGCATATTTATTATTATTATTATTGTTAGTTAGTTTTGTTTGATCAACTGGCTGCATCACCGTTCTAATAGTAATCTTTTATTTCGGTAGCGTGGGGGGCTAGGTCATACTCCCTTCCTCCAATATGGTAAAAGGGGGTGATGGCCCTAGCGTAAAAGAGCTACTAGCGGTGACTGGTCGTGTTTTTGGTCATAGTTTTATTAAAGATAATCGTCGGCATTTTAAATTAATAAATTCATTATAATTATATAATTTAGTAATTATGAGGCCTTCTCATCTAATTGATTGTGATGGTTCCAGTTGTTTGTAAATTACTCACAACAATTTTCATTCCAGGGCACGTTAAGAACCCTCGTAATTTTCATCTTAAGTCGAGGAGTGTCCTTACAGAAGGGCTTATTTTGATTAGTGCGGTATTAAAATAGGCCCTACTGACACTTCCGCTTGACATACACAAGTGATCACTGGTATTGACTGAACGTGGAAAAGATATAATAATATAGATAGCCACAGCTTTCGCGAACCATGACTATTATATTTATATTTACCCGGCTGTATTCACGTAGAAATTAAATCGGAATGTGCCCGAATAGTTTCGAAACCGGGGTTCTTATTCATGAGTTCTAAGCGTGGAACTTGAGTTCGCGCCGCGAGTTCGTCTTTTACTATGTCGCTGATAAACAATAGTTTTTATTTTTCTGTCTTTCCATTTACGTTTATAAACAAAGGATTATTACTTTTTATATTTAAATTACAAATAAAAATTTAAATTTGAATGTACTTTATAATTATTATCAATAATTTTCACTGCTGTTTTGTATAATTTATTTTCATCCTTCAAAAACTAGAACTAACACATACTTTTAGTTCTAAAGTTCATTATTGCCTTAACATGATACAGTCTTAATTTTAATTAGCAGATTCGGATGTGTCTGTACTCATTAAAAGTTTATTTTAGTAGCTAGTTTGAAATACGAATTGTACTCATGTTTCTATGAATAACTAGAAAGTACGAGTTGAAATTATTTACAAATTTTGTTTTAATTTCTGTGGTTTAGACTACCTAGAGTTACCTAGGCTAGGCTAGACTATCTGTAGGCACTTGAGTGTAGTGAGGGCGGTGGCAGAAGTTTTTCCTATAGCGTGAAATGCATATTATAACTTAGTTTCACACAATTAGTCAGAAAAACGGACGCTCAAACACCCACTCCTCTCCTGTCATTATTAGTTTCCTTCCTCTATGCCATTTCAAAGGATGGGAATGAATTAAGGCCTATTTTGCGTATTATTATGTTTATCAGCAACATTTATCCTCAGGTGGACCGTTTGCTAGATTAATACATAAAAAACTTCATTTACTTTCGTTTCTGTAAAGAACTTCTTTTACTTTCGTTTCTGTCTTAATTTGATGTTTATTTTAATATTGAGACAAACTCTTTTTTCTATTTTTTTTAGTTCTAACTCTTCTTACTCTCCCTATTTTTCAAGAGACAAGATAAATAAAACGATAACGGATTATATAATCTATTATTTATTAAACAATAAGACCATTGATAAACGTGACTTTCCTTTTCAAAACGTGATAGGTACTTGAAGTGAAGTTATGATAGCCGATGATGAGCAATAGGCTGGGATTGGAGCTAGTATTCTGTCTTTAGTGGATTCACAACAACAAGACCGTGGATCATTTAATTCAATCCTTACTCGTGAAAGATTGTTTATATAATTATTTTTTTTATATTCTTTAAGTCCATTGCTTGGTAAACATCTGTTAAAACGCAAGGCATGAAACTGCTAGAAGAATTTCAGCGATAAAACTAAAGTTGTTTGTACAATGTCAATCTCTATAATATGATTTTTATATATTATGGGACTGTTATTTTTAACAGTGCCCGTTTGTATTCCAATAGAATCGATATCAATTTTAATGACAAAATATATTTTATTTTAATATCACAGCATCTCATATTAATCGTACCTACAATTGTTTATATTTTTATTGAATTTTAAGAAAAAAATAATAATAATTGAGATATACAAGTGAAATAATCTCAAAAGATATCTTAGTAAAATCGTCATGCGCGGATTAATCAGCATTCCGACTATAATGTTTAAACCTTATTAAAGTCAAAATTTAAATATAGGTGTCAAAACATAAATAAACATATCACATTAAGCAAAAAGGCGTGCTGTTAAGTCTTTTTAACTACGAAATATTTAATAAATATATTTTTATAGAAATATATATAATTATTTATATATATAAGTATGTGTATGTATATATATATATATAATTATTATATATATATATGTGTATTTGTATGTATGTGTATGTATGAATATGTATGTATATATAAGTTTCATAATATTTTATTTTACTATATTATATTATATTAACCTGCTCTGTACTGTACTGTACCTAAATACCCACTTTCATATTTTGTGTCCTCTACCCAAAGGTTGCCTGGAAAAGATTGCTCTTTAGCAATAAGGCCTTTTTTCTACTAGCTTATCTTTATGTGTTATTGTTTTTTTATATATTTTTTTTTGTTTGTTGTGGTACAATAAAGCATATCGTATAACAATTGGATTGAATTCTGCCATTATGAATTATTTAATTCTAAGCTTCCTCTTGGCTCTTTTACTTTCCTCGTGACTGACAAACTGAAACTTTACAAATTTCATATTTGCAACCTTCAAAGTTTGTCACCAATCATTTTATTATTTCGTATTGAAATAAAAACTAATCTTTTTTATGAAATTATGGCTTTATTCACAGTGATGTATGGGTATATTCTGAAAATTTCAAGTTACACCAAGCTAGTATATTTTTTTTTATTTTCCAATACTTGTGGAGTAGAGTAGAGAAAACGTGAAGAAGATTGGACATTGGCAAAAGGAGATTGGAAATTATCAATTTGACCCAAAACAACACAAAGATAATACATATTTTATCAACAAAAAAAACTAATTATAGTATTTTAGTATGTCACTGTGATAAAATATTGATGACACTGAATGGTAATACAAAAAAGTAGTTTCCATATAACCTCCTTGAAGACAAAATCCGTGTACATAATATATAACATTTGGAAAAAAGCATATAGCTTCATATAGCATTATTGTACAACGTTAAATATATTAAATGCAGCTGGAATGCTTTGTTCACGCCTCGTCGTAAAGTTAAGGAAATTACAAAGTTACACTGAAAAGTATTCATACACGTGTAATACTGTAAAAGTTATTTTATTTCAAAAGTAGCGACTATTCAACTTTCTAGTACATAGCATTACTCTCTTGTTCGTAAAAGTTTTGTTTGATTTTTTTATTACAAACGAATACAGGAACTTCAAAAATACCTGTTCAAATGAGGTGTTGTTTTGAAAATCTAGCCAACGATAGATATAACCAAGAAATATATCAAGAAATAAATAAAATAGTATTTCTAGATTGTTTTGGAATTTTCTTAAATAGTTAAAATTTTAGGTTAGAAAATGCTTTTTCAATGAATAATGACATATTTACCTCGTCAATTTTGCGCAAAAGAATAGCGTCTTCCTGGATATTTTACCTGTTGATTTTTAATATATTATTTAAACCAATTTATTAAATATTATATACATAATGTAGATACATATATATTCAAAATAATTTTAACCAAAGGAATATTCATCTATTTGTTTAGCTTTAGAATAAGAGACAATGAAAAGATCATATAAAATTATTGATAAATTAAAAAACAATTTTAAAAATTAACATATAATGAATATATAATAATTGACGATTCAAAATTATGTGTAAATAAATGCCTACATGAAAAAAATATTTTTAATATGATTAAATATTATACGTATTATTTTTATTTCTTTTACTTTTTATTAGTTTTAATTATATAAAACTTATAAACATAAACGTGTTACTTAAATTATCTCTGAATATATAAGTCCATTAAAACTTTATTAGTGCAAATCAAACAAGAAACTTCATATTCATGGAATGTAGACTATTGGCAGTTGAAGTATTGGAAATGACGTACCCGGGGGAATGATACATTAGTATTTATATTAGTACTGAAACTAATTGCTTGTGTGTAAACGGAATGTGATTTATATCTGACCTTGACTTGACGTTATTATGACTTTGTTAAAGGGTATCAATAAATAAATGATATAGAAAGTAATATGATTACGGCGTCCTTATGATTGTAGGTAGGGTAGGGCGGGTCTTCAAAGTCCATTTTGACTATTATATTTAATTAGATTTGGTTTTTTGATTTTGGTTTATTCTTATCGTATCAGAATATAAATATTTTTATTAATTAAGTCTAACTTTATTGAGCTTATAATAGTTTTATCACTAACCACATAATTTTTTTCAGTTTTTCCATAACCTATCTACAATATAGAAGATCGTGTACAGTCTAATGACTATACACGATACATTAAAGACTTTTTTTGTTGAGCCTTTTTAAAAAATATACTTTTAGATACATTTGGTATTAATATATGTTATTTTTGCCAAAGCACAATTACTGCTAACGAGGCAAGGAAGTTCTATACCTAGATTGTTAAATTTAATGAGGTTTTTCAAGCAACAACATATCTTGCTTTTCTTTTCTGAATGCTTCAATCTTTTAAAAAGGAAAATCTAGCCGGAAACATAATATTTAATTATATATTGTCATCTAAATTTGATTAAACTATTTTAAGTGCAAGATAAGTTTAATATTTTTTATCATAAATATATCTATCCATCTTCTATCACAGCTTTGTAAATGAAATATAATAAAATAAAGTTTTTATTTCATATAAATACAGTTAGGAAATGGGCAGTGAGACTTTTGAAACAGACCGCAAATTGGGTCTTAGTCAATACGTAATAAGTCTCTGGGGACTTCAGTTATTAGCGTGGTCACAGCTTAAAGACTTAAATTAACAAGCAAATTTAGTTATAAGATTCGTTTTAAATTTGAAAAACTTAACTTTTAAAAAATAAAGTCCTTCAAAAAAGCGCATTATTTCCCCAGAATTTTCGGTGAAATGAATAATAAAATCTTTAGAAACGTAAATCTTAAAACAAGGCCACCGTTTGTCACTGATGGTCCATCAATCTGCGAGGTCATGGGCAGTGACAAATGGGTGTAACTTCTCATTAACATTAACATATCAACGAGCGTCTTTATTCATTGTTGTATCAATATTTATCGAAACTAGACAATAATCAAATGGAATGTCATTTAACAGTCAAAAAACAGGTTTCTCCCCGTTTTAATCTCATATCTAATAAACTCTTTTATAAAAGTCACATTTTTTAAAATAGAAATATAAACGAAACTACAATTATTTTGTTTAAAAAAAAAGGTATTTAGTGTGGAATTCGACAGCAGTCATTTATTGATGGACGTAGCACACTCAGAAAGTTTTGAGAAAAAGTTTTTATGCCTGGACTGCTGGCGAGTTACAATTAATTTTTAAAATTCAATTAATTAAAAGTAAAAATAAGCTCGTTTTAAATATATTTTTTCCCTTTGAAATAAATTTGCGTCTGGAAAATTTTCGTGATTTTATGCGACTTAAAATTTTAAAAACTGATGAATCATTTAATCGATATCAATTAACTTTAATAAGTGTTAACTCAAAACTAATTTGTTACAGACAGACAGTAAAGGTGTTTTTTTTACAATAAAAGAAGGCCAAACGAGTCATACCATAATTTTACCTTATGGTATGGGTTGTTTGTCCTCACCACCGCACAGTGATCATCGCCAACAACTATCTCTTCGATCTTTTTATATTTAAACTTTCATGAACCATGAGTATTCTATTTATATTTACCAGACTGTATTCACGTGGAATTATATCGGAATGTGCCCGACTAGTTTCAAACCCATTCATGAGCTCTAAGCGTGGCGGACTCGCGGCGCGAATTCTTGCAATGGCATGAGCATGCAAAAAATCGTTTTCGGCTTTTAAAGAGGGTCTAGGCACTTTCTTCGAAAGCATCCATGTAGTATCAATCTGGAAACACTACCAAAGGAAGTCCGTTCCACGTCTTGTAGGTTCATGGTAGAAAGCTTCCTGAAACCGCAGTGTTGTAAAACATCAAGCCTCCAGGTGGTACGAATGACATTGTACCGGCTGGCGTATAGTACTATAATGGAAATCGGGGCAGGAATCAGTTCAAAAAGCTCCTCGGAATACTCTCCATTATAAATGCTGTAGAAGACGCAAAATGAATCATGTATCTGCAAGATGTATCTTTACGAGACTTATCCTTCCACTGTGGACTAGGTCTAGGTCTAGGACATCTCAAATGGCTTGACTGAACTTGACTTGAAAAAAATATTTTTTGTAGAGAATTTATAAACAGTATAATAACTTAAGAATATAAAAGCTTTGATTTCTCATAAATAACAGTGTACAATGAAATTTTCTATGAAATAAATAATCACTTAAAAATGTCAGCCAATTAGTGGTTCAAAGAAACACAATATAACTTCACATATAATTCACAATGCTTATTTAATTTAAAGCAACTTACAGACTAATAATTTTGTTATAGTTCCAACCAATTACTCGTTCAAAGAAACAGTAAGTGAACTCTCATACGTTCACAATACGTATTTAATTTAAAGCTATTTTTTAAATAACATCTCATTTAGAAATAGTATGATTTAGCATAAAGGTACTTACTATGTATATGTTTTTACATCTTGCTGTTATTTAAATATATATATATATATATATACATATATATATTTATGTAAACTTTACTGTTAAAAAAATGGGTACAATAGACCGACTACAAACACAACACTACTTTACAAAGCGATTATCTAGTTGTAGGAAAAATTATAAACATAGAAGACTAACAAAAGGGCGCTTAAACTAGATAAATAAAATTTATTAATACTTTATAATATACATGATGCCATAATATTAACAATTACAAACTAACAAATATGATATATATAGAAAAAATACAACTCATACATACAATTTACATATCTTACATATGTAGTTAATTCTGAATACTCAACACTTACATAGATATTTATGGATGAATTTCTTAAAAACCATCCTGTTTCGAGAACGACTTATGTGTTGACGGTACAAAGTGTACAAAAATAACCATGATTATTATATTATTACTTTACTTTATATAAATTTAAATCATATATATTACTGAATTCAAACTAAAACTAAGCAGTTACAACGCAGGAATGTTAGTTCAAATCTGCTATGATTTTCAAATACCAGAATAACGATCACAAAAAAAAAGATTTCATCACATCACATCACACATTTATAATTTTTTGCTGTAAAGCTAAAACTATATATATAAAATGATATAGATAAAACTTGATTACTGAAGAAAATAGCTTGGACAAAATGACAGTCATTTATTTTAAGGTTCCCTAATAAAAGCTTTATTAGATTCATTATTGCCAGAGAATGCTAACGTCAAGATAGTCTGTAAAACACTTATCAGATATCAACCTGTCGGTCTACAAATTAAGTGATTATGTTACCGAGTTATTGTTTTTATTATTATTTTTATGTTTAAAGCATTTTTTTAAACAACTGCAGAATCTGTTTGAAAAAATATGAAAGCTTCTTTTTTATGTTATGTTATAAGAGGGCAAACGAGCGAAAAGGCGACGATCTGATAGAAGCCAATATTACTGTTGGAACTTCAGCTTAGTTAACTCGTATCTGATCACGGGTTGAAGATTCCATTGACTTAGATACTAGCTACTTAAACTAAATACTAGCCCCTGGTTCTACTTGACTTTATAGGGGTACAGAATATGTATAGCCTTTAGACACGGTTAAAAAAAAACTACTTTCCAGTCAACGTTATAAATACGAGTTTCAAAATTAATGAACCAGAAATAAGTAGCACCAGTATTGCTATTTTATTAGAGTATAATATATTAAAATTCTGCCAGATGGATGGCTTCTAAGGGAAATTGTACATAAAGTTTCGAAGCTTATAGACACAAATTTCAGAACCCGTTAGTAATATTTTAATAACAAAAGCTTGAATTCTTTATTATAAATATGGATTTTAGAATAAAGAACTTATTTGTTGTATTTAGGTATCTACATATTCTATATTAACATAGAAAAGCTTACAATAAAGGATACCAAATAAATAAATTCAATATTACATTGATTTTATTTTTCGTTAAAAAAAATGGTTACTAATCTTGAAAATATACATTAGTTAATTATAACAAAAAAAAAACCTAACCGACGTATCCCGTGTTCAGCAAAAAATATGCTTCCTCAGTAAAATATGTTATGGGTGAACTTTTCATTCTGATAAATGAATATTCATAAAAGTAAAGTAATTGACTCTATCCCTATTACTATCGACATACAATATTTTTTTAATATTCTAAATTTTTAACCATAGTAATAAATAACAATGCAGATATATTAGTACAGGATCTCTGGTACACTTTTCATCGTTTATTACTATCAAGATGATTTTTCATGGGTAGCTTCCTTCTGACTAGACGCCCAAGTTCTTTCCTTACAGTAATGTTGGCAAATGGTAGCCAATAGGGATAGCAAGGATAAAATATGTTGATTTGACAAATTTTAAAAATGTATTACTTACCGAATTTTTCTTTGTTAATTATCGAGGTAATCATGTAAATAACGTGAAAAAATATTTGTCCTACAAAATATAAGGTTTTGTTATGGAGTCCCCCCTCTCCAACATGTATCATAAATGAAAAATAATTACTAACCAGCTGAATTTTTTTTCATTGGTTAGCTATAGCTAACATTTGCATAGCTTGCTACCCACATTGTCCTACAAATTGTCTGGTATGTCATCTTAGTCCGATGCTCAAAAGTTGTCAATATCGCAGGACTTTTGTTTTTATTACTAACTGTAGGACAAAGGTTATTATTAGATGATAGGTTAATATATTTATCGTCCGAATAACACAATGTCCTGCAGAAAAAAAGGTATATTTTATTAGTCTTACAACATTAGCAATTTTTGGGTATACAAAATGAAATATATTTATTATACATCATATCTATAAATATACATATATATATATATATATATGTACAACATAAAAATATTAATTTTCATCTGATTCATCAGATAAATCTTCATCATCGGTGGTAGCTCCAATCTCATCATCATCTTCCTAGTTCTATATTTGGAGCAGACGATAAAAATGTTGAAGGATCGATGACTTCAGCCGATTCAGACGCTGATGATGTTAAAGCTGGCGCAGTTCTATGTATGAGTAATTATTAAAACAAAAAATAGAAACTGTGTTTGAGAAACATACAAGTAAATAATGTTGACGTAAATATCAGCGAACATCAACGCGATTGAAAATTGTACTTACATTAAATTGATTAAGAATCATAACTATATAGTTATGATTCTTAATGAATTAATATAATATTAATTATTAATTAATTAAATATTAAATTTATAACGAATCAATTTAATATAGTTATATAAGAATATATATTTAAATCTTAAAGAAATGAAGTAAATATGAGACGAAGCTTCTTAGCATTCCATGGATTCACGGTGCAGGTGCCGGGCCCATCGCGTTGCAGGGAGAGGAGTGCAAACAGCTCCTGGGACTTGCGACCAAGGTGTAGGTTTAAGGGGCCCCTTTAAAATGCGCATTCACGCTCACCATCAACTGGTTGCGCTCCTCTCCCTACCTAACCAAATTTGGAATGAACCTACTAATGCCGCCTTTGAAGTACGTTCTAGAAATGTACTGATGATAGTTCTAGAGAGGCCAAGAATCTTTAAGTAGGTTATAGAGAGATTTCGCTGTTATACCTCTCGCTCCCACTTATACCGCGTACAAATTAACTATATACCTATTCCTGGTCAGTTCGTTGGTCAGTTCGTAATTTTTTTCTATGCAATATATTGAATATAAAATGCAATTGATAATTTAATTTACAGGCATTCTAGAAAACAATTGAGCATTTCCGATCGTAACCGAACTTTCCGACCGTTAATGGAGTAAATTGAAAACACGTGAAAAATTTACTGTTTTCAAAATTATATTTATAAATATATAAAAATATATAAATTTTTATCTATTTTCAATTATATTTATCATACATACTATATTTTTAAAGAAAATATGAAAAATATACTTTCTATAATTATTATTCAAAGAATACAACAAAACTTGCAGATTAATAAAACTCAATTTTTTCAGATAATTACATAAAAATATGAAATTACTAAATTATTTTTTTATTTATTAAAAAAAAATAATCGATGGCCTTACCTTTCGGAAGACAAATATTTAGATTTTACTCTAAATTCCTTGTAACAAGAGGAACGATAACTTATTGTTTTATCACTACAACTTTCAGGCAATACATCAGCACAATATTTGTGTTTATAATGCTTTCGCGCAGATAAAAGAGTCTTACAAGAAAGCCACAATCTCTATTAAATCTCTATTATTTTTTTTTATTTTTTTCTCTTTTTTCTTGAAAATTAGAGTTTTTAGATAATAAACTACACAAAAAACACTATATTATTATTTTGCAACACAGATTACTAGTCAAATTATTTTTCGAAAGACGAATAAAATACGAGATTGACTCAAAACAACTTTACGTGGATATGACGACATCAGCGTGAGCAAGCATAGGATACCTAGTCCATAGTAAACAATGCTGCGACTATGCGTTTGTGAGCAAGGATAGTAGTGTGTCTCAGCTTCAATAGCAAAGTTTACAAAATAATATTATTTTTAATTTCATGAATTTTAACTATGAAACTGGAGGGCTGGAATAACGTAAAAATGTCAGCTTACCAATAAAAAATATCAGTTGGTTAGTAATTATTTTTCATGACCTTGTTTATGATACATTTTGAAGAGGGGAGACTCCTTAACAAAACCTTATATTTTGTAGGACAAATATTTTTTCACGTTATTTAGATGATTAACTCGATAATTAACAAAGAACAAAGCTACCATTTACCAAATTTACTGTAAGGAAAAAACTTGGGCGTCTTGTCAAAAGGAAGCTACCCATGATAATCAGCTTGATATCAGCTTGATAGTAATAAACGATGAAAAGTGTACCAGGGATCCTGTACTATATAGAAAATGTTATACAGAAAAACTTTCCCTATACAGACGCCATATTTGTTTTTAATAATTGTCCTCGCGAATATATTTTCTGTCCGCTACCATTTCCAAACCTGCAATACAATGTTTTAAACCATTGTTTAATTTACCTTCAGTTATAATTATTTTACTGTTCCTAACTTCATAGCTGCACCGTGCTGATGATAGCTGAACTATAAATGAAACAAAGTTCACAAACAGTATTGTATTTAAATTTTCAACAATAAAATTCTAAAAAAAATCCTATTAGGTAAAGTGAATTAAAAACAATATTATGCAAAGAAAGGCAACAATTGAATATATTATTGTTAGTTCTAAAATAGTGAGTGTGAATTAGTTATATAGATCTTTTATTAAAAATATATATATATATATTATTAAAAAAAATATTAATATGAGCAGGAGTCGAACTTATGACTTCTGGGAGAGAGCCACAGTCGCCCTATCCATTAAATATCACGCCACAACACCAGTATAAAATCTCAACGATGTCCACAATTCAAACAGTCTCCACGTGGTTGCAGTTCGAGTCCATCTCGTGATGATGACTGTTTAATTTTACATCGATTAAAAATAAATAAAAATACTATAGACATCCAGTTTAAACAAAACAGCATGTAAATAGTGACCTAACCATAACCCAGGCATAAAAAATAGCGACAACTAGGTCGACGCCCCGAAGTTTAACCTATACCCGCGACAAACTTGTTAAAAAACCGTAACAACTAAAACACGCTCCTGTAATGGATATAATACAGGTTAATAGTGCATAAAATACTGAAATCTTATGAATTAAGACATATAACTTGAAACACACAAGTCAACACACAGTCACACATGTGGTGCCTATGTCGACTCCAATAGTCGAAATAGGACCAATACTGAAACATCGCTAAATAAAACATTAAAGAAAGTCACAAAACTGAAATTACACCCACTAATTTATAGCAGGAATTCAAATTACTTACGAAATAACAATAATAAAATTTGAAACTGCCCGGGAAGTGCTAGCAATAGGAAATACGATTATTTCATATTTTATCAATCAGCTCTGCAATTAAGTACACGAATGTTTAAAGGGATCTAGTTTAACGCTTTAACAGCATTAATAAGAAAATTAAATACAATAACAGTCACCGAAGGCTAATTATAAAATGAAAGTTGGATGTGCTTGCCATAGAAAAGTTTCGAAAGGTCATCAAATTCAATCAAAACAGACCAATCAGCGAACGGTATTGCTACTCACACAGCACGTCAAACCAAATTAAGGTAAATTAAAAATATCAACCAAGGGAGACAATCAACTATTTAAGTTTAAAAATAAAACAATGTAAGCTGCATCTATACTTCTATTCTTCTATAAAAATATATATTCTTTTAAAGAAATGAAATTTCTACGTATTAATTCCCAGCATTTTTTATTATTATGAAGACTATTTAATAATTAAAATATACAAATAATTCATGCTTTATAGTTAACTTCTAACCATAACATAATCATATAACTTCAGTTAAAACCTTCAAGGGCTGTTATTTATCCAAGTTTAAAGTAGTTAAGTATCGCGGAAGTCTAATTACATCAATAAAGATATTTATATTATTAATACACATACAAATATATGTTTTATTTTTCAATTTAAAAACACTATTTTTGACTTAACCAAAGCATAGAACCAAATACATTTATTTTAAGCCAACTTTTTCTTCACATTAAATTAAATTAAATTAAATTAATTTATTGACAGATATGACGCACTGTAAATTAATCGTAAATATCTGTTTATTCGTTTCACTGATAAAGATACCTGTTTTTATTGTAACAAATCATATTATAAATCTTTACATACGACCTGGAATGTTTATAAATATAATATTTACAATGAATGTTACAGTCTTCGGGCAGAAATAGTCTGTTAAAGCGACTTATACAAATAACACAGCATTTGCTCATGCAATAATAAAAATTTTCATTAAAAAAATTAAGAACTTCGAGATAAGTAGTTTTTTAAAGCTCCGGTTAGCTCTAGTAATACCGTCCTCGTGGTGAGATCCTACAGTGTGAGCACAAACGCGTTATGCTACGGACGTAGTCTCGTAGCGGCGGATAGCTACAACGAGCTACGAAGTAAGCTCTTAAAGTTAAAACTATACAAATTATCAATGAATAAAATAATATAATTAAAGCAATTGTTATTTAAATACAAAACGAATATCCATGAATAGTTTTTTTTATAAAAACAACTAAAAATTGTTAATACGTACATATTTCACTTTCCAATGAAATTCCGATTTTTAAATTTAGAAATTTAAAATAAAACGAAACGTAATTTTTATATTATAATGATATAAGAAAGTGGATTTCATTTTTGAATTAAAAATATAATGTAAATTAAAATCGCAATGGAGGAATTTCTTCGTATAAACGAGACGGTAAACGATTTATGCACACGATGCACGAACGTTAGTGCGTTTGATTGTACCGAGGATGAAATGCTTTTCTGTATAATGGGACCAAGAAGATTCCCATTATTACGAATCGTACCAATCAGTGTATTCCTCTTGATGATATTTCTCACTGGAGTCATTGGGAACGTGGCTGTGTGCGTGGTCATTGTACGACACCCCTCGATGCACACAGACACAAACTACTACCTCTTCAGTCTGGCTTTGTCTGATTTACTGCTGTTACTGTTTGGTGAGTTACGTAAATTATATTATTAAATATAAAATATAATTATATTATTCAAGATGTTCCATTAGAGGTTGTAATTTAAAATATAATATTTAGAATGTTCAATTATTATTAACTTTGCTAGAAATTCTTTATTAAAATACAAGATATTACCTGCGATTATCTTCAAGGATTTTACTGATTACACGTGGACCCTTCATCACGAACTTTCGCCTGTTATTCATTAAGCGGCTATTTAAACAAAAAACAAATATTCTGCTTTGTAATAATATTAATTGACTGTAATATCAAAGTTATAAAAACCGCGGCTAAAAACCACAGTTTATTTTACGCAGTTATTGCGTTTTTTACATCACGTTCATGTTCCATATATATTTTTTTATGTTTACAAATATCACAGGCAGATAAGAAATATAAAACTATAATATATAATGTTTACTTTACTAGACTAATGGATTTATTTTCATAAATGTATATATATATATATATATATATATATATATATATATATATATCTAATTACAACTTTATAACAAGTATTGATAATTTCAATTAATTTCATATTATTTTTGTTAATTTTATTTCTGTACTTTAAATTCCAACATTGAAATGCAATAATGATAAAATTATGAAATAGCATCAACTCATAAAAATATAATTATAATGAATTAAAAAAAAAACATATTTTTCATAAATTTATTCTTTCATCGAGAATAGGTATAGGATTTAAATAAAAACATCTTACCAATATATTTTATAGGCACATAATAATATTTTTAATATTTTTCAGTGTAATTTATTTCAATAAAACATGACTGAAAGCAAACACCTGTTAGCTCCAAATATCACTTTGGTTATACATTATGCTTAAATATCTTTAAAGACATAAATACAAGTACGAGCTTTACTGCGGTGAAACAAATAGTAGTGTGGCCGCGTTCAAACAAAGAATGTGATGGCAGCGGTGATGGCGACGTTGGCTTGAAGAAACTATGAGAGTTTTGTTTCAAAACCTGATAATATTTTATACAATTATAAAACATAACAAATTAAACATAAAACCTTTAATAAAACCATCACACGTCATTTAGTAAAGCTACTTAAATAAATGATTCATTCTTACTAACGAGGACGAGTCACTTTATAACACTCTTTGAAATAACGATAAATATAATGTAATTTTAATAACAGAGTAACTCAAACTTAATTATTGTGGGTCAATTAATACTGATCTATAATAATTCTTGTGGATTGTATGGATAGTTATTTACAGATAAATGTAAAAAATATGGTATGGAAAGTAAAATAGAGAGGGCTGAAAATACCTACGTTTGTCTAATTCGTTGTTATCACAAAAAAAATATCTAACAACGTAAGTGACTAAAGTAAGTAAGTATATAATATTTAAATGACATTAAAAGCTTTAACAGCTTACTAACGTTTGTTTGACTCCATTTGTGAAGATATATTCGATAGATATATTTTTGTTTAAATGGGCGTTTACACGCATTTTTGAACCGTCAATTACATTACATTACATTAAAAAATGTCAGTATAGTCAGTCAGTCAGTCAGCTAGTCAGTCAGTCCGTGAGTAATCAGTTCGGAATGTTGCTCTACTGAGAAGAGTTGGCCTACTGAGTTAAAATTATTATAACAATGTTTGATGTATTCATTATAATATCAATTGCGAATGAGTCAACAATCAAAGCTCCACAACCGAAGTTTTTAATAAATTAATTTATATGATAATAAATTATAATTATTATGATTATGGTTGCAGTAGTAGTATTGTGTAACCAATCTCAATTAATGGTCCATCAAATATATATATATATATATATATATATATATATATATATATATATATATATTAGGATAACTGTATGATGTCGTATATACATAAATATAAAAATAAAATACTTCCACACAATCCAAGCGGGCCAAATCTTAATCAAGGACAAGTTGTAAAGCTATAAACTTTAATCATTTTAAGGTTTCTTTTCAAATTAAACCTAACTTTCTTAAAGCACTACTTTTATAGAAAATTAAGTTCTTTATATGAAACTATACAAGGGCTTGAATTTAATACACAAAACAAGCTTTTATCCCGATTGAAAGAAATTATATTATATATATATATACATTTCTATACAAATTTTCATGCTTACATCTTTTTTTAATGTTATTCCTTAGATTCAACATTTTAGCTTTCTAAGTAGAAGGGCTTCAATAATGATTTAAATTCTATATATTTAAATAAAGTCGTAATTTATATCTTATAACTACTGTTAAGCATATCATGGAGAAATTAAGTAAAGAGAAAAAGTCATTAACGTAATGGGATTTATGGACAAGTCTCTTTACAAAACTTCTAAGAAAACACTGAGGTAATTCGCCATTTCCAAAAAGCTATTTAATATTAAAACTTATAGAGATTCAGCCTTGTTTATTACTTCGCTCGTGTGGTAATTTACTTCCTAAGGCTTGAAACTATTAATGAATTTATAAACACGTGACACGACGACCTGACTTTTAAGGGATAAACTTAATTATAATTTATATTTCTAAAAGGACAATATTCTCTATGGAATAAAGGCTTATATTCTTACCCTGGAACTTTATATATCAAAATCCAATAGGTTAAAAATATACGCTGAGACGTTACTTGAACGTTCAGTTTTTTGGAGAATGACATTTTGTTTCATTTTAGCTTTACATCCCTAACACATGGACGCCGTGCGTTTCTTAACAGTGAATCCGGTAGAGCCAACCCGAATACGAGCTTCATTCAAATTCCTACAGTAAGGCTCTATAGAATTTTCACTTCTTACAGAAAATTATAGAACCTCAAAAAGTTGTAGCTATTTTTTATAAAATGTTAATGAAATACTTTATTTATTTAATTTGATCAAAATGACATTTCGCGCCGCGAGCTCTCATTTTAATCAAATTAAAGAGTTCGCGCCGCGAGTCCACGACGCCCAGAGCACATTCCGATTTAATTTCTACGTGAATACAGCCGGGTTAATAAAAATATAATTGATTAAAATACTTGAATCAATTACGAGTCTGGATAATTTTATAGATCCATATTGCGATATTGAATGAGTCAGCTAAGCGGGTGGTAAGTAGTTTTCATCTGCAGGCGTGGTCAAACTTTAAAAAGAAATGAAAATTTTAAAACAAATTATTTATTATTAGCTCGATTAAACTTGTAAGAATATGTTTATTTTAATTTTGTTTTAGTAAATAAAAGGGTAATAATATTTTATTATGAACCAATCCAAAATAAAATAAATAAAATAAAATTCATTTTATTTATTTTATTCTAACCTTAATATACATACGATTTTGGACTATATATTATTCTCAGTACAGCAGTCTTTGTGTCTTTATGTCAAATATATCTTCATTGTCTTATCATTGTTATAGAAAAATAAAACTACAAACTACGTTTTGTAAAAACTGATATTGTTTTTTTTGAGTATCTCTTAACAGTCCTCAATACTTAATTTAAGTCCAGACATAAAATAATTTTTTAACATATAAATGCCTGAAATCTTACCATTCACGCAGAAAAGCAGAAATGATGAAAAAATACTTTTATTAAAAGCCTGTATCTACAGGAGCCGTGATTTTAATAATAAATTTATATTTGCGTTATTTCAAATTCAATCCATAGCCAAGCGACAAAGCCAATATAAACCTTTTAGTCGTAATGAAAATATATGCTATCCTCCCAATTTAGAATCCAATTGCTATTTATATTCAAAATACCTCACGATAACGATTCTTAAGAATTCTATGTTTCTTATTGTACTATAATTTATTACGAAATATATAAATTAAATGATATACTCAATTCAAATATATGTCATAAGACATAAAGGAGCTGTTCTTTTAAATTAAAGTTATGTTTATTTAATATCTATGGCATTATCATAATGTAATTTTTCATTGATGTTTGATTAATAAAATATTTAAAGTATAATAATAATATACACAGATGACAGATTTTTTTTACATTATTAAATAAATTTAATTAATAATTTATATTTATAAGTGTCTAAAACTTTAAATTTATACAAACCTATATTTTTATATTTACCCGGCTGTATTCACGTGAAAATTAAATCGGAATGTGCCCGACTAGTTTCGAACCCATTCCGGGTTCATGAGCTCTGAGCGTCGCGGACTCGCGGAACTAGTCGGGCACATTATTAATAATTAAATATAAAAGTGTGCTTAAATGTTTTTCTTGTTAAATAATATTAAAATATCGGTACAAATGTTACTTTGAAATGTATTTTGACATATGGCGACATTTCTATTAAATTAGATGAATAAATTCAATTTATCTGAAATGAATGAATAAAACTAAAATTATTTATTTTTCTTAAATATTTTATTAGAAACGATTATAGATTAAATATAATAAAGCCTTTAGATATAATTTAATGTCTGTGATAAGTAAATATGGCTTATTGAGGACGTATGTAAATTATTCATAGAATTTAATTTGCCTTTCATTATGGAGAAATGAATTATTTTCGTGATTCAATCATCGTTTAGGTTCGTCTAATTCAGGGGACGATTGAATTTAAATTTTGATTAAATGCGAATTAAATTGACTTAATAATCTAATTTAGATAAATCAAGGAGACGATGAGATCATTGTTCATCTTGACAATGTATATTTATCCGGCTGTACTCACGTTAATGTTTCGAAATTTGCCGCAGTTTCGAACCTTTACTCATGAAACATGGTGGAATCGCAGCGCAAATTGCTTACACCATATCTCTGGGCGCGTCGCGAGGGTGGCGGTGGTAGGGGAAAAGTGGAGTGCAGATCTTTGTCACTCGTCGTTGTAATACATTCTGAAATTACCACATGTCTCTTGCATTTATATAAATTGCTGTTAATGTACTTAATATTAATGACCGGTTTAATTATTTGATTAATGAAGATAAAGATTTAACATTAATGAAAGGTTTCTAAGCCAATTATCTACAGTAGGAATATTTATATTGAAAATCGGTATGAGGCTGTGTTCGATAGTTTAACTTACTTTACGCGGTAATAAAAACTTATACCTAGCTGATACGGACGCTTTGCCAAAACGGTGGTAATGAGCTATTTCCAAATGTAAAACGTGCTCTGTTGTCGAATTGTCTAGATTTCCAATAATTTGTTTATGTAAAATGATCTTTTTATTGACGTTTCGACGAGTTTCCCCTACGTCACACTTACCGCAATCACAAGGAATCTTGTACAAACCCGGAACGTCTAACCTAGACGTTTTTGTCATGACTTCCAATGTATACGAATATTTTTTTAATACTATTCTTTGATTTTTACTTAGTATTCTTGTTGCAGGTCTTCCAAACGATCTTTCGGTCTACTGGCACCAATACCCGTACAGCCTCGGCGTGGTCTTTTGCAAGCTGCGAGCTCTCATCTCTGAAGCGTATGTTATTATTTTGCTTATAACTTTGGCTATATTATTAAATAAAAATACTTTTACATAATTATTATAAAAATTATTTTAGCAATTACCTTCTTAACGGTAAAATAATAATATAACCGAGTGACTTTTTAAAACATTACGTATTTAGTTTCTTAACAGAAATGTTATAAATCGTTTAAAATTCTGGTATTTTTTTATAATATTTCTTATTTATTTATATAAAGAATAATTATTTTTCCGCTATATTTTATTAGCAATGCTTTAAAGAACGTTTATTACTAGACTTCTCAAAATCAATCTCAGAAGTGCTGATCGAAAGGTCGAAATTCAAAAATATGCAATTTGGAATTAAACTGAATAAATATGGTAGTTCTTATTCAAACCGAATAACAAAAATTCTTGAATAAAATTCAACAGTATGCTACTAACATTATATTTTATTACCATAGTAAAACACTAATTTATATGTCAATAATATATATTTTCCTTTATATGTCAAGGAACTTCGAGTATCTCACGCTGGCAACGTTCAATTACTGAAAGGTTATGAATTATCGTAGACCAATATAATGTTTCTTTCATTAGGTGTCAACAGAAAACCAATCTACGTAATGTCTTTAGACTTAAGTGACAGGCTGATGTCATTATTTATCATACAATTTTTATTTAAAATTAAATAGATAAATTTGATAAAAATATGTTAATATTATAAAATAATATTTGTAACATTTGTTTTCCAAGAGCTATTTATTTATAATCATTTATCTCTGCAATCACAACTTTATAAAACTAACAATTGTTTTATAACTTTTTTAGATCTGCTATATATATGAAAAAATATAAATTTTAGCAAAAAATTTATGATATATTGTAAACTAATTTGGTCAATTTATTAACTTGTGCAATAAACACATTGGTTAAATAATTTTGATATACTGAACAAAAAACGAAATAGGTAACTGTTTTATAAGTAATATTAGCCTATAAACGTCTAAATATAGTTAAAATATTAGAGACGAAGCTTCTTAGCATTCCATGGATTCACCGTGCGGGTGCCATCGCGTTACAGACAGAGGAGTGCAAACAGCTCCTGGAACTTGCGACCTAAGTGTAGGTTTAAGGGGCCCCTTTAAAATGCGCATTCACGCTCACCGTCAACTGGTTAATATTATGAGAAAGTGCCAGAATTGGTCTGAACCAATTCTGAAATCTAACGTACCGTAGACAGACAGTTATATAATTTGTTATATGGAGCATATTTTTTTTATATGCCTTCTTTATATACCTTCTTATCTAATATTTAAATGTATCAAATTGACTATAGTTAAAAAATTAAAATCTTTTGCTACCAACTGTTTTTAATGTATTTTTGATTCCTGGCATATGTACAAATTTTAAAGAATCTATAAATTATTATATATAACTAAATATATTCGAGCTCATTAGTCAGAATTCCGAATGTGTTGTAGTCAGTGTGTGTTGTGTTGTAGTCAGGCGAATTCCGATAATGAAGTGAATACAACCGGGCATATATATATATATATTAATGGAATTCCAAAGATCACTGGTTTGAAGGGATATCTGTATTTTCAGTCACTGGTTGGAAAGATGGTATACATTAAGAGGCCTATGAAATCTTTTTTTTCTGTTTTTATCTAAAAGCTTTTGAAATTAACCAGTATTGTGTTCCAGTAGACAAACAAAATAATTGACTTTTTACTTCATACTTCGATGCATTGATTTTTTTTTATTTTTCAAAGAGATGCGAAAAAACTATTTATAGACCATTTCAATATTAATTTCGGTTTGGTTTGGACTTTGGTTACTGTTTTCAAAAGAATCCTCGTAGATGTTGCCGCCGTCCTAATAAAGACGATTATAAAATGATAAATTCATAAAAGCTGGTAGTGACACGGTAGCTCAAATGATAAAGCGACAGGACGGTTCCGCAGAGGTTACGGTTTGGAATCCTGCCCGTATCGATTAATTATTATTTTAATAACAAATAATACTAAAAAATGTTTCATTCTCATTCTTAAAATGTGATTTGAAATAACCTTCACTTTTAAACCTGGCTAATTTCAGTTTCAAAGATAAAGGCTTTGAAACCAAATCTATTTCTTTTTTTACTATATTAATTTAAGAGTTATAATATTAATATTTTATGAATAAATTCAATGATATTTCAAAAAGCCTTCATAAGCTTAAAAGGTTTATTATGTCATAGTATTCGTTTCGCTGGTTTTTTGTCATTCGCGTGAACAATTTACGAACAAACTTTTAACTATAGTTGCCTGTAATTGCTTGTGACGCAACGATATTGAATCATAAACTTTTACGCGGGACTCCATGTATTTGTTTCCTTTTAAATTCGTAATTGAATAAGTATGGAAATTATTTAATAATGAAGTACCAGTTGTACCTTACAACTCCATTAATACGTTCTTGAGTATTCGTCTTTACCTGCTCTGTATTATTCTACAATACCCGTTTATTAATTATTTTAATTCTTAAATGTAAATTGACGACTAAACTGACTAATCGGCTCCGGAAGTCTTTTTGAACACTCACAACAAATAAATCAACTTGCAAAATAAAATTTATTTTTTCAGTTATATAACTTCTTAACATTGCTTAAAATTACTTATCGACATTGTAAAATCAATAATATAATTGTCCGTTGTTTTATATATATGTGCATTTTACATACAATGGATCTAGTTTGTTTTTTTTTAACTAGACTTACATAGAAAAGTTATCATTTATATTTTCTAAACAAATTATACGAATAATAATAATCTATTTGCTCTGATAATTTTCAATAATAACATTTCTTTTTTGTTAAACTATAACTTAGCCATTTGTGACTCGGTAACACAATAATAAACAAAGCACTTATCAATAAGGAATGAGGTTAATTATTTTCTATTCTAAATAATTGCAATTCTTTTACTAATTTAAGTATTTTGTTATATGAGATGGGAGTTGAATTTAAAAAAAAACAAAATTTGTAATCAATCTTTCAATTTGTTACTAGATATAGCATAAAAAATTTAATGTAAGTAAGATTTAATACATTTTGTTAAAAAATATGAACCCTACACCAATAAGGGTGTGTGTTATATAGACTGGTATTCTTTACACTTGATGAAGACAAACAGTTTGAATTTCAGACCATCCGAATTAGCTAATAAGACAAACAGATTGTATTTCATAGAGCACAAATTAGGTAATAATAGAAGTAGAATCAAACATATAAATATACACTACAGAATGGTTGTATTAGGTTTTTACTATAATGAGTTTTATATGGAAATATTTTTAAAAATTCAAAATCTACAACGCTAGATATTATTTGTCGTCCGTACGAAGTCAACCGACTGGTTTATTGAGGAAGTTTGAATTGTCTCGTGCTCTCGTTACATGTGCTTTATCTCTGATATGTCATTTTATTTATTATTATGATAGAATAATTTGTTAGAGTAATAATTTATAATTAATTTAATTGTTTCGTATAAATAGTGATCTGTGTTAATACGTTTAAGTTATTGTTTTTATTACATTTTACCACATTTAATGTGGCTACAGATATATAAAGAGAGAGAAGACAGCGAGTATATTTTTTTATACGTATTATTTAAAAATAAAAAATCATCCACTTTTGTTATGGAATCTTCGTCTCTTTTCGGAGAAGTGGTGAAGATGCGCACGCGCGCACACTTGCAGCATCCTCGGCAATATATGGGGAAGTCCTATTTTAAGTCATAGTACACACAAATCAGTGAATATATAATTAAAAATATAAGCTAAATGTAAACTACGATATATTTTTATTATATATATATATATATATATGGATACAAATTTATAGTTATTATTTGTATATGAATAAACTTTACAACTTGATTTAAGCCAATCTGTTATAGATATTTATAAAAAGATAAACCTATTAATAAATTTATTTACTGTTATTATACATATTTAATGTATAAAGTAAAGTTTGTGTAAAGTAATATTGGTTCTAACGTACTTTGCTTTGGAACAAATGTATTAACTCGATTTAATTTTTTTCGTTAACTTACTTTACCGAGGAACTGTTTTATTTTAACGAAACAATATACAGCCTTAGCCTTAGCCTTTTAACTACCTTTAAGTTTAATTCTACATATTAGTAAAAGAATTTTCAAAATCGAATTTCTAGTTAAGAAGACATCTTTTAAATGAAAACGTGCACGTCGATTGTTAGATCAAAAAGTCGCATTTTATTTGTAATTTTTTTTATTATAATTAATTATTATTCAAGTTAGATGTAACTAACCTAACTAATATTCTGTATAATGCAAACTTCAAAAAACTTCAACAAACATCAAAATTATGATATTTACAACCGGTTTTTCAATAAAGATCTCTTTAAAAAAAGAGTATATTGTTTGGTTTGCAATCATTCTCCGACCACAACTAGAAATTAATTTTACCATTAATCCATATTCTGGTATAAATAAATAGTCAATCAATCAAGAGGAAGGGAACGCTTCTTTATAATATAAAAGTATATATATTATAAATGTTATTACGTACACTAGCAATCCCATTGTTATGACAATAATTTGTCCCAGCATTTATTTATTTTTCATTGCATTAGACAAATAGTAAGCCTTACCGAGTTGATTATATTAATTTTATGGTTAAAATATTTTTATTTAACATGTGTTTACTGAATGATGCTGTAATGCCAATAGTGTTTAACAGGTATTTTTCTGTTTTTTCTTTGTCTGAAATGTAATGTTAATGGCACTTAGCGAATCCCCACAAACAAGAAGTCGCGGTTAAAGCTTGATTGGTTACTTTTAGGACGAGCACAATACTTCATTTGAAGCTTGTGTATACATTTGTACAAAGAGCGAAGACAGAAGAATATTAAGAAATTGATTAAGTAGATCTGTGCTATCTACGTAATGAACTTCTTAATAATAATGGAATACTAACAATTTTGGAACGTTTAGTATAATTATGATTTAAAAATTAACAAAGTTTCCTGTTACAGCGCGTCATACGTGTCGGTGATGACTATAGTGGCGTTCACGCTGGAGCGGTACCTGGCCATCTGCCACCCGCTGCACATCTACGCGGTGGCGGGACTGAGACGTGCGCTGCGGATTGTGCTGGCGCTTTGGGTGCTGTCGCTGCTAGCCGCCTCGCCCTTCGCGCACTATACCACTGTCAACTATCATGACTACCCTCCTAGTGAGTTGTCAATACTATATAATACAATAATTTCATATCATTTCCTGTAAGCCAGTTGATGCCAGATCACAGCCCTAGTTTGATGCCTCTCTTTAAGCTACTTTTAAGTATTAGGCTTATCGATCCTGCCTGGGAAATGACACCCTGGCTCATACCGTAATTCAAGAAACCGACCTTTGGGCAGCTTTCTTGCTTCCAACTCGACTTTGACTTTCAATTACAATTAAGATACACCGTCTTCCATCCAGATTTTAATGTCAGATGTGCTCTGCCAAAAATTTGTACGACCAAACATTTTTTTCTTGGACGTTTATGAGTCGAGTGGGCTGGATGTTAAGCGTGCTCCGAACATGTGCCCCAAATTGTTCAGACTTAGTTATCTAAAAGCCTGCCGCCTTTATCATACTTTAATTTACATTTAATTATATATATTTATGTTTGTATATCTTATTATAAGTTTTTCAAAAGTTTAGGCGAGAGTTAGCAGTTTTTTAACATTAATCAAATAAATAATTATATATTTGGTTAATCTAAGCGTTCTATCTGTGTGATAGTTTATTTCCCCATAAGTCTCGTCTCGGTCTTCATTTAAACATACGGTGTGATATATAGGTATCTTCTCAAGATAAGAGTTACATTTTCTACTAGACTCTTAAATGTAAAATCACTGACAAGATTGGAACTAAACAGTGGTTTATATTTTACCAGCATCAGGCAATGCCTCTCTGGATTCAGCATTCTGTGCCATGCTGGAGCTGCCGTCATGGTATATTTGTGAGCTGAGCAGCTTCTTCTTTTTCCTTCTGCCTGGGATAATTATCCTCTGTCTCTATGTGAGAATGGGCTTAAGGATCAGGTATGTTATGGGGTATGTATCTATATTTTGAATTGTGCTTAAAAACAAAAGCGTATTGTAATTATCAAAAGGCTTTAAAAAAATATTTCGTTTTATTTTTATTTCCTGTTAGCAAAAATTTATATTAATTATATAAATGTTGTGTAGAACCAACTCGTTCATCGTTGTTGGATACAACCTTGTCAGACTTAGTCTAAGTCTAATTCGTCCTAAGTCACTTAGGACGAATGGAATCAAGGAAAAAATATCTTCTAAGTCACCGTACGCTCAGCTTATATTATATAAATACATAGAAAGCTTGATTATAAATTCAAATAATATCATTAAAAACGTTTAAAGATACCCAGTCCTTTGAGAAGGGTCACACTCAGACCGAGTTGGCTAAAATACGAGTTACAGTCATGTGGCAAATTCACAAAATTAGATTTTATTAAGTTTAGATAGATATGAAACAGTGGTTTCCATTACGCTGCTAAGCGTCACTAGCATATGATTTCAAAAGAATATATTTAAATTATTCATTTTGAAATATATAACATGCAAAACCTGGCATATATTATTATTATCTTTGATAAACCAAAGTCTAAACGCTTTGATTACTTGATGGCACAGGTCAACGCAGTTGAACTCGCTGGGCTGTCCGGGTACGTTGAACGGAGTGAACGGTAGTGTACACGGCGAGGCTCGCCAGGCGCGGTCCAGAAAAAATATTATCCGAATGCTGGGTGATTATACGTTTTCTTAGTCTGTGATTCTTGAACATTCTTGCCTTATCACAAAAGCTCACAATAAATGTTGTTCTACTCCTAAATAAAATTCAAAATAAATAAACATATACAAAATTGTAACGAAGCGTAATGTCGTGTTTTATATTTACATTTAAAAATGTTGATAAATCATGTTGTTATAACTGTTGGAGTACAGCGGCAGTGGTGATTGCCTTCTTCGTGTGCTGGGCGCCATTCCACTTCCAGCGTTTGTTTTTTATATACGGAAGCAGCGTACGTCACTATGACACTATCAACGAGTATCTCTTCCTCGTCGCCGGATCCTTCTACTACATCTCCGCCACTGTCAACCCCATCCTGTATAATATCATGAGCCATAGGTAAGTGGTTTTTCGTTTATGTGAAAATATTAAAAATCATTAGCATTTTACCATAGGCTGTAACTGTAACTGTAACTGTAACTGTAAACATTTAAAGATGCAACACCGTTTTCACACTCTTGAAACGGATAGAGATGCCAAAGATAATTTAGGAAAAGGGAAGGAGTGTTGATTCTCTCACAGCGTCACGTAGATGTAATATTGGTTTACGTTGATTCGTTATGAAAAGAGAGAACGAGCCAATCTGTATATACAGTTAAATGACAATTGCTCGTATTTACCCCCTGTTGTTTATTCATTAGATTTTCTAAATGTTCTTTTATTATAATATCATTTACTAGTTTTAATCTTTTCAAAAATAAGTGTACATAACCACTTATAAAAATACAGTGTTCAAGCAAAATTAATTGATTTTTTTTTTAAATAATTCCAAAAGAAATTACAAAATTCAAAAAAAGCTTTCGGAATTATATTGATTACTCTCTTTTACAAAATAAAATAGAACAATTATAGTAAAAATTATTTAAAATTTTAATTTTATTTATCCCAAAGGTACTTTTTATTGATTAAATTTGTGCTCTAATTAAAATATTAAGTATCTGGTGCATATATGTTGATATACAGGATATTAAATATTTTGTAAACAAAACCCTCATCGGCAAAAAATACAGTGTGTATAAATACAAGAAGGTGCCATCACTAATTGGTATAATTTATTTTATTTACAAGTTTCATGGTTTCTTTAATGTCACTGAATTTATTCCTTTTTAGTAAAATACGCAATCAAGATCCTGATTTGAATACACCTTTTTGTAACGAACTCCATTTCAAAATTATTTCTACTTTATTTAAAAAAAAATCACATTACATCACAAATATTCCATCTTAGGACCAGAAATCATTGAAAATGTCATATATGTATTGTTATTGAAGAAAAAATTTGATAAAGTATTATAATTCCTTCATCAGATATAGAATCGCCTTCAAGGAGACCCTCTGCTGCCGGAAGATAAACAGGAAGAAGAGCAGATACCGAGAGCAATCCAGCGTTCGAGAGACCACGGTTAACCATACTTCGGATGGCTACCATTTGGTGCAGGTCCGCTCTAGCACCCATAATCGCAGGAGTCGCAGCAACCCTCGCGACAGAAACAATAGCAGCTCTAACAGCTGTACTCTCTACAGTGACCGCTGGAAGGAATACAATTCACCAGAAAATGGCCTCTGGAAGAAGAACAACAATGAGGCCAACCAGTTGGTGCTGAAGAATTCCAAATATGACATTGAACTGTAGGTGGTTTGAATATGCTTTATAAAATACAACGCTAGAGATATAATAATAATCTCAGATAGATCAATGGAATAATAAATTCTGTATATTACTTTTTAATATAGACCCTTAATTCTGATTGGTCCGTCTGTTGTACTTCTATACAAAGTTAATGCAGTGTGAAAATTTATCTGAACGAAGAGTCCTAATTAATTAATAAGTGTAATATAAGTAGCATTGTCGTCATATAGCTTTCTTATTAAATTGTAAATAGTTTGGCTTTGAATCATACTTTATTTATATAATTTTGTGAATATTAGCTCCAGCACATTATGTAACCATTTCTTAATAAATATATTTAGTAAAATTCTCGTTTAACTTTTTTTATGCTTAATATGTTTCACTATTACATAAAATATGAAGAGTTGTATAAATGATATAAATTAAATTATTATAAATTTAAATAAAGAAACATCAACATGTAACAGGAACAGCGTTTTTTTTAATTTTACATTTAAAAGTAGATGTTAATATACGGTTAATATAAATAATTAAATGGAATCCATTTCTTTTAAAAAGTCATAATTATTATATATCTGAGACATATATCTATTTATCGTATCCATTATATATCGAATATATATAATAGAATAAGGGATGAAGCCTTGTATCAGGTACCATCAACATAAAACCATCTATTAGCACTTAAAGTTCATACGAGTCCATACTTTTTAATTTTATTCTAAGTATGAAGCAAATCAATGATTGTGTGTGCTTCGTACATGAAAATCATTATCGTCACATCACAGTCAGTGTCAGTCACATCGTAAAATGAAAGGCATTCGTTAAAATATGCTTTAAACAAATACGACTAGTGTTTAATATTATTTTTCTAAGCAAACTAGCAAAGTAAAGATCCTCTTAAATAGTGTTTTAATTACATCAAAACTGGCATAGTCAGTTGTGAAGGTAAATTGCTCCATTTTATTGTTTTTGTTATCTCTACATTATTTTTTGTTTTGTCTCTACTGGCTTTTAGAGCGTTCTGGGGGAGTGAGTGGATACGTAAACCCAGCCTTGAAAAGAAAGCTTGTCACAACAATGTTCTGAACGCTTTTAGAGCTTTTATTTATTTATTAATGTAAAAAAAAAACTTAAAATATACAAATTAAACAATGAAAAAAAAACAAGTGTACTAAGAATAAATTTATCTCTCTAAGAGATCTCTACCAGTTACCCTTCGGCGAATAGAGTTCATATTAATAGTAGGCGGACTGATGCATTAATAACATTAGATTTTTACATCGGTCTGGTGCATTAATAACATCATACTTTACATCGGACTGGTTCATTAATAACATCAGAACTTTACATCGGACTGGTGCATTAATAACATCAGAACTTTACATCGGCCTGGTGCATTAATAACATCAGAACTTTACATCGGACTGGTGCATTAATAACATCAGAACTCTACATCGGACTGATGCATTAATAACATCTGAACTTTACATCGGACTGGTGCATTAATAACATCAGAACTTTACATCGGACTGTTGCATTAATAATATCAGAATTTTACCTCGGACTGGTGCATTAATAACAACAGAATTTTATTAAAACGATAGAAGAGAAAGAAATTTATTTGATTACATTGATTCAAATCCTAACCAAATAATAATTAACATATAAAATTCAATACATCAGCCATTAATTCATTACATGTATATATATATATATATATAGAGAGAGAGAGAGAGAGAGAGAGTGACCATTCTCTATCTCTCTAACAATCAATGCATTAATCTTAAAATTACATTGTATTGAAATACTTCGTCACTCAGTACTCTATAAAGAGTGACCGCTTTGAGTTTCCGACAAAGGTTTAGTTTATTTTAATCTTCATTGCATCCCCCATACCAAAATATGAAGCACATATCATACAGAGACAATGTAATTAGAACTTAGTATTATTTTTACTAATTATAAATATCGTTAAAATTAATATTAAGTAAATGTTTTTTGTTATTTACTCGTAGACGATGCTACGCAATCATAAGAAACCAAACATTGCCAATTCCTCTACCATCTGTTTTTGGATACATTTTTCTTTATTAAGCAAAGTTAAAACCAGTCGTATTATTAAAATATAATTATCTTTTTAATAACTAGCTATGAGAGAGGGTTGTTTGCTAGTTCCCTGAGCTGTAAGGTATTACTCTACAGTTCCAGCGAGTACGTGAGCTAACATCGAACTAAACAAATGCAGAAAATGCAAGTAGCCTATAATTTACATTCCTTTCTTGGTTCGTAAAGACATATTTAGACAACTATATACTTTGAAGATACAGTATGTTGTTATTATACAAAAATAAATAATAAGAATCTAGTTTTGTAATATGAAAGAAAAAAAATATAACTTTATTTTCAGAATATATTATAGGATATTTGATTTAAACAAATAACAGAAATTTTTGTAATAAAATAAAAGAAAAGATAGTACGCTAATTATGCAATACACTTACTTATACAAAATACAGTACTTACTATTTTTAACTGAAATTTTTACTAATTTAAACATTCTTAGTTTTAAATGTTATTATAACATGAGTCTTTGAGTTTTGATTTGAACAATCGAGAATATTCGGAAATGAAAAGTTATATCCTAAATTCGGTCCATCATTTTTTTGTCTTGATTTTATAGAACAAATTAGTTTTGTTATAAAGAAATCCCACTAAAATAAGAGAATTTTAAAAGGTTAAGCGAAAGGTATGCAAGGGTAAGGCTGGTAGTTTTTGCCTGATATCGGAACAAACAGATAATTAGATAAAAATTTCAAAACTGTTATGAAATATATATATTTTGTGTTCATAAATACTATGTATCTACTTTTATTATATGTGTGTATTTTCTTGCATGTTTTACTCTTTAACATATAATATTTATCACTCTCTAGTACCAACAATATATATATATGTGTATAGCTGACACGTTCTTAATCCATCACGCGTGCTCGTGACAATTACATTTGAATAATATAGTTCCAACTCTACAACCAAACAACACATCTTGCGCTCAACATTCATAAGATAAGTAAATAATATGACGATATTATACAAATACTAACACCCAAAATAATTTAATTTAGTATTATATCTATACTCAGCTGAGTATAGATATAAGTGTTGTTAGCTAACAACAGATGTATATATAGAAAGATGAATGACTTCAGATGGATCCATCCCCTCTCTGTTTCCTGTTTTTCTTCCGGATGGGAATATCACCGCCATTACTGCAACTGTTGACTTTCTGGCCAGCTCTTCTCAGCAGAGCCGCACTGATCTGCTGAATATTTCATACTGAAATTTTTTAATGTAATGTTATATGACGATTCAAAAGTGCATGTAAATGTCTACTTGAATAAAGATATTTTTGAATTTGAATTTGAAATTTGAATAAGAGTAATTTGAATATTTAATGAAATTATAACTGAAGAGTATTTTTCACTTTTCGTGTGAGAGAAGTGGATCATTTTTACATATTCATTAGACGTATTTGTTTGAAATGTTTTTGGGATTTTTTTTATAAAGTCTATTTCAATAATACCTCCAAATTGTAAGTAATAAATAACTTATGATTCATTTCAAACCTTAAAATTTTATAAAACAACGTAAAATATTAAACATATTAAATTAAAAAATAAACCTAAAATATTTGATAATTATTTAAATAAATAGTTTTTTTCTTGAGTGCTATGTCATTTGTTATTATAATAAAATAATTAATACCCACACAACAACATCTAGCCCCAAATTAATCAAACCTTGTTAGTACAAGGTTTATATACCCATAGTATTAGACAAATGATAAACATACATAAGTTTTTTTTTGTAAATATATACATACTGTACAAAAAAATAAAAACACCAGACCCTAGCAAAGGACAAGATTTTAACAAATATGTTTGTAATGAGGATCGAACCAACAAACATCGGCACAAAGAATTAAGTAACGACCACTGCGCCTAACAGAGATTAGTAATATTTTCCGAGTTAAAATTATACCGTTAATTAAATAAATTACATTATAATTTATAATGTAACAAACTGGATAGTCTTTATAAGAAACAAACGCCAATAATTTAAATTAGCAGATTACTTTCAGAGTTAATACGTATATACTATTTTGTATATGAATAGTAAGTCTTAAAATAAACTCACCCTTATAAGGAAAATAATATATTCCAGCGGTTTTACACTTCAAGGAACAGAATTTCCTAAAGATATATATTTTTCATTTAATCACAATATAGCAAGAAATGAGAGTCCATTAGAATAAAAAAGGGTTTTTTAAAGAGAGATTTCTTATATTTCGATACGTTTTATTGGATTGAAAGTTAATAATACTGGACACTACGCCTTTAGTGATGGCCTTGGATTGAACTATAAAACTTATTCCATTCGTATCTATCTATGTGAGTACGGTAAAGGCAGGTTCCGCAACATTGGACATTAAATACGTTGCAGGAATTCCAGTGCGACCCACTAACAACAATATTTTATTTAATGTTATTCTGTCATTTTAAACTTATATTTTTATTATGGTAATAAATCTAAACACAAGAAATGTATTAAAATTTACTGCTAGATACCAAGAATTAACAAACATAGGCAGAATTATAATAATGTTAAGATGAATTGCTACAAGTAAGGGCTTGTACCCATACTACCGTAACCTGTTTGGGAGGGGTGGGGGGTAGGAGGTGTTTCTGGAAATACCACCCTGGTCACTGGGGCGGGGGATTGATCTTAGGTTTTCGTCAGATAGCCATATTTTTCACTTGTAGTTATACGTATGCGCGCATCTTGCCCGTCACGCGGTAAGCGCCATATTAATAAAGACAAACGTGAGCCAATATATATATTTTTTATATTTTACATCTTAATTACTTACTTAATATATTTCTGAATTACTACGTGAAAACTCAAAGGTGGGGGGGCTTATCAAATACTACGGGTGGTCACCCGGGGAGCTAGGGGGGTTTTAAAAATTATTAAAACGGGTCACGTACTATGAGTACGTTCTTTAATGTGTCATAAAGTTTACTAATAAAAGTACCGTAAGAAATTTATTATTAAAAAAAATAATAACCTAAGGTGGAAAATATATGACGAACATCTCATTGAAAAACAAAAGAACTCATACGGTCTATGGTATGGTATCTAAAGAAATAAAAACTCCATCCAATATGACTCCCCTTTTATATCATGCATTTTTGGAACTACGTATTAAATTCTGGAAATATGGTACCGGAATGTTTGTTTTAAGTCCCAAAAGTTTATTATGTAAGTTATAATAAAAAATATATATAATCCCATAGTTAAATAATATTTGTCAGATATACATGATAATAAAAAAAATGCTTAATTCTGATAAATCAATAATAGACACAAAAATTATAATGCTTTACGTAAAATAAAATAAGAAATGAAACGATATTTATTCGATAACGATATCCAATACAAAAAAAAATATATTCTTGCTAAAAATAAATGGAAAATAAAATTAAATAAAATAACATGAATAAATTGTATAATTGGTAATAATAATGGTGATATGTTAGATTTTATTTGATTTTTATTGTAACGATCTAATTATTTAATAGAAATAAAATACCACTTTTCTATATTAAATGTAGTGAATTAAGTGAAATACTAATATAGTAATATTATGGTTACTAATTCATTTTAAGAGTACGTTTTTGAGACATTTTGCTATTTTTAATTTTTTTTTACTCTTTATTAAATAACGTGGTAAAGTTTTTTCAAGTTGGTTATTGTTCTTTGTTTTTTCCACGCCTTTTTTAATAATTTATATGATATTATAAAATAGCCATGTCTAGGAAGTACTTAATTATTATTTGATTGATACCATTTTACTTTTACAATATTATTTTGATAGTTATAATAACAAATCTATTTTAGTTTAGTTTTTTGATTTAACTTGTAATTACTTATTTTCCAATTTTCACGCAAAGATCCCTCGCCTGTGAAATTGCGAGTCGTATATAAATAACTTCTTAAAATGTTAAACATATGTAGCATGATATGTTTAACATTTAGATAGTTTTTACAGATTGGGTTCAAATGTTAAACAGACAATAATAATTCGGTGTCATATTAAAACAAATATTTTTTTTTCAAGCAATAATATATTTTACCTCATTATTATTTTATATTATGTATATGACCTACAAGCAATAAAGAAACCAGTATAGCGCTTGCTTGGTAGTGAGTCGCAGAGCATTTTATTTACAAAAACGTGTATGTAATATTCTACTCGCTCATGATTTAAAACCGTTGAAGATTCTTCAAGGATACTTGCTCCATACATATTAAAATTATTCTCGATTTAATAATAAAGTATCTTACAACGTCGACACATTGGTAGTACATCAAATTCAATAACCTTATTACTACCAAAGTGTAAGTAAAAACTTTAACTTTAACTTTAGCGAGGGTCCTGTAATTTTTTTACCGCTTTTGGAATATATCTTTGTCCGGAGGTTAAAATTTTATAACTGGTGCTTTGCTATTCCTATCGTATGCCTTCAAATGAAGTATATGATAGAGTTAGTTCGTCTTAGGGTATAGAAACTATATTAGGGTACGTATTTATTAGTATCACTCACAGAAAAGATAACAATTCGTTTTTTTTTTTTCTTACGATAATATGGCTCAGTCACTTTTAAATATATTTTAAACCCCACTAAAATATAACTAATTTCGGATTATATCCACTCTATTTGAGATGCTTCTATCTTTATTTTTACAATAGAAAAGAATGTCTTTCCCCAAACACTTTATATATTTTTATCAATTTTCATCACAAGTGGGATCGCAATTTGATTGCAAATTCCATAGCACCTATTTGTTTTTTATCAGTATCATCTATTTCGTTTCATAATTTAATCAAAAGTTAGCTAAAAGGGATTTTAACTTTAAAAATAAGATTAAGTGCATTCGTCAACATTTTATTATATTATTGTTATTTTTATGAATAAAGATGAATAAAGATAGACTAGGGTTCTAGATATGTATCAGTTCAGTTAAACAATATTTTTTAGTTTTTTTTTTGTAGTCCATTAATGATTTTTAATTAAAGATGCCTTAAAGAAACTTTTCTATATCTAAAATATATATATTTTTTGTTTTTATTCTAAATCATATTAAAATAAGGTTTTCTGAGCTTATATAATGAATGTTTCTTGTTTTTATTCTTGACATACACCAAAGCCTACTCCGGTCTAAATATTGTCACATATACGTACTTTAGCTTACATAATAAGAAACAAAAATATTACAAACATGTATTATATATATATATATGGATACAAATTTATAGTTATTATTTGTATATGAATAAACTTTACAACTTGATTTAAGCCTATCTGTTATAGATATTTATTAATAGATAAACCTGTTAATAAATTTATTTACTGTTATTATATATATTTAATGTATAAAGTAAAGTTAGTGTAAAGTAATATTGGTTCTAACGTACTTTGCTTTGGAACAAATGTATTAACAACTGTATTAACTCGATTTAATTTTTTTCGTTAACTTACTTTACCGAGGAACTGTTTTATTTTAATGAAATAATATACAGCCTTAGGCGTAGCCTTTTAACCACCCTTAAGAAGAGTAAGCCTTACCGAGTTGCTTATATTAATTTTATGGTTAAAATGTTTTTATTCAATATATGTTTACTGAATGATGCTGTAATGCCAATATTGTTTAACAGGTATTTTTTCTCTATTTTTTCTTTGTCTGACATATAAAGTTAATGGCACTTAGTGAATCCGCACAAACAAGACGCCACGATTGAACCTTGTCTGATGTGGTTACTTTTAGGACAATACGACACTTGAAGCTTGTATATATATTTGTAAAAAGAGCTAAGACAGAAGAAGATTAAGAAATTGATTAAGTAGGTCTGTGTTATCTACGTAATGAACTTCTTAATATTATATTTATGCTTACCCGGCTGTGTTCACGTAGAAATTAAATCGCAATGTGACATAATAATAATGGAATACTAACAATTTTGGAACGTTTAGTATAATTATGACTTAAAAATTAACAAGGCTTCCTGTTACAGCGCCTCATACGTGTCGGTGATGACAATAGTGGCGTTCACGCTGGAGCGGTACCTGGCCATCTGCCACCCGCTGCACATCTACGCTGTGGCGGGACTGAGACGTGCGCTGCGGATTGTGCTGGCGCTTTGGGTGCTGTCGCTGCTCGCCGCCTCGCCCTTCGCGCACTATACCACTGTCAACTATCATGACTACCCTCCTAGTGAGTTGTCAACACTCATAAAAACGTTTATACCGATTGAGTGTCAACTGACCGCGATGTATTTAAACGAAGGTGTACTAAAAGGAATAAATAATTTCATATCATTTCCTGTAAGCCAGTTGATGCCAGATCACAGCCCTAGTTTGATGCCTCTCTTTAAGCTACTTTTAAGTATTAGGCTTATCGATCCTGCCTGGGAAATTACACCCTGGCTCATACCGTATTTCAAGAAACCGACCTTTGGGCAGCCTTCTTGCTTCCAACTCGACTTTGATTTTCAATTACAATTAAGATACACCGTCTTCCATCCAGATTTTAATGTCAGATGTGCTCTGGAAAAAATTTTTACGACCAAACATTTTTTTCTTGGACGTTTATGAGTCGAGTGGGCTGGATGTCAAGCATGCTCCGAATATGTGCCCCAAATTGTTCAGACCCAGTTGACTAAAAGCATGTCGCCTTTATCATACTTTAATTTACATTTAATTATAAATATTTATGTTTGTATATCTTATTATAAGTTTTTCAAAAGTTTAGTCGAGAGTTAGCAGTTTTTTAACATAAATCAAATAAATAATTATATATTTGGTTAATATCTAAGCGTTCTATCCATGTGATAGTTTATTTCCCCATAAGTCTCGTCTCGGTCTTCATTTAAACATACGGTGTGATATATAGGTATCAGATAAGAGTTACATTTTCTACTAGACTCTTAAATGTAAAATCACTGACAAGATTGGAACTAAACTGTGGTTTATATTTTACCAGCATCAGGCAATGCCTCTCTGGATTCTGCATTCTGTGCCATGCTGGAGCTGCCGTCATGGTATATTTGTGAGCTGAGCAGCTTCTTCTTTTTCCTTCTGCCTGGAATCATCATCCTCTGTCTCTATGTGAGAATGGGCTTAAGGATCAGGTATGTTATGGGGTATGTATCTATATTTTGAATTGTGATTAAAAACAAAAGCGTATTATAAGTATCAAAAGGCTTAAAAAAAATATATTTCGTTTTATTTTTATTTCCTGTTAGCAAAACTTTATATTAATTATATATGTTGTGTAGAACCAACTTGTTCATTGTTGAAGGATACAACCTTGTCAGACTTATCCTAATTCTAATTCGTCCTAAATCACTTAGGACGAATGGGATCAAGGAAAAGATATCTTCAAATTACCGTACGCTCAGCTTATATTATATAAATGCATAAAAAGCTTGATTATAAAATCAAATAATACGATTAAAAACTTTTAAAGATACCCAGTACTTTGAGAAGGGTCACACTCAGACCAAGTTGGCTGATATACGAGGTACAGTCATGTGGCTGTAACTTAGAACTATTACATATTGTAGACTAAATAATCTTTACTTAATAATTTGCCAGTCAAAGTCATACCAAAGTCACAAAATTAGATTTCATTAAGTTTAGATAGATATGAAACAGTGGGTTCCATTACGCTGCTAAGCGTCACTAGCATATGATTTCAAAAGAATATATTTAAATTATTCATTTTGAAATATATTACATGCAAAACAAGGCACAAGTTAAACAAACTTTAAACGCTTTGATTACTTGATGGCACAGGTCAACGCAGTCGAACTCGCTGGGCTGCCCGGGTACGTTGAACGGAGTGAACGGTAGTGTACACGGCGAGGCACGCCAGGCGCGGTCCAGAAAAAATATTATCCGAATGCTGGGTGATTATAGGTTTTTTTAGTCTGTCATTCTTGAACATTCTTGCCTTAGTTAACAATGAATGTTGTTCTCCTCCTAAATAAAATTCAAAATAAATAAACATATACAAGATTGTAACAAGGCGTAATGTCGTGTTTTATATTTACATTTAAAAATGTTGATAAATTTTTTGTTATAACTGTTGGAGTACAGCGGCAGTGGTGATTGCCTTCTTCGTGTGCTGGGCGCCATTCCACTTCCAGCGTTTGTTCTTTATATACGGCAGCAGCGTGCGTCACTATGACACCATCAATGAGTATCTCTTCCTCGTCGCCGGATCCTTCTACTACATCTCCGCCACTGTCAACCCCATCCTGTATAATATCATGAGCCATAGGTAAGTGATTTTTCCTTTATGTGAAAATATTAAAAATCATCAGCATTTCACCATGGGCAACTGTAAACATTTAAAGATGCAACACCGTTTTCACACTCTTGAAACGGATAGAGATACCAAAGATAATTTAGGAAAAGGGAAGGAGTGTTGATTCTCTCACAGTGTCACGTAGATGTAATATTGCTTTACGTTGATTCGTTATGAAAAGAGAGAACGAGCCAGTCTGTATATGCAGTTAAATGACAATTGCTCGTATTTATCCCCTGTTGTTTATTCATTCGATTTTCTAAATGTTTTGAATTATAATATGATTTACTCTAATTAAAATATTAAGTATCTGGTGCTTATATGTTGATACACAGGATATTAAATATTTTGTAACCAAAAGCCTCATCAGCAAAAAATACAGTGTGTATACAATACAAGATACAAGATATAATACAAGAAGGTGCCATCACTAATTGGCATAATTTATTTTATTTACAAGCTTCATGGTTTCTTTAATGTCACTGAATTTACTCCTTTTTAGTAAAATACGCAATCAAGTTCCTGATTGAAAACACCTTTTTGTAACGAACTCCATTTCAAAATTATTTCTACTTTATTTTAAAAAAATCACATTACATCACAAATATTCCATCTTAGGACCAGAAATCATTGAAAATGTCATATATGTATTGTTATTGAAGAAAAAATTTGATAAAGTATTATAATTCCTTCATCAGATATAGAATCGCCTTCACGGAGACCCTCTGCTGCCGGAAGATAAACAGGAAGAAGAGCAGATACCGAGAGCAATCCAGCGTTCGAGAGACCACGGTTAACCATACTTCGGATGGCTACCATTTGGTGCAGGTCCGCTCTAGCACCCATAATCGCAGGAGTCGCAGCAACCCTCGCAACAGGAACAATAGCAGCTCTAACAGCTGTACTCTCTACAGTGACCGCTGGAAGGAATACAATTCACCAGAAAATGGCCTCTGGAAGAAGAACAACAATGAGGCCAACCAGTTGGTGCTGAAGGATTCCAAATATGACATTGAACTGTAGGTGGTTCGAATATGCTTTATAAAATACAACGCTAGAGATATAATAATAATCTCAGATAGATCAATGGAATAATAAATTCTGTATATTACTTTTTAATATAGACCCTTAATTCTGATTGGTCCGTACATTTGTACGTCTACAAAGTTAATGCAGTGTGAAAATTTATCTGAACTAAGAGTCCTAATTAGTTAATAAGTGTAATATAAGTAGCATTGTCGTCATATAGCTTTCTTATTAAATTGTAAATAGTTTGGCTTTGAATAATACTTTATTTATATAATTTTGTGAATATTAGCTCCAGCATATTATGTAACCATTTCTAAATAAATATATTTAGTAAAATTCTCGTTTAACTTTTTTTATGCTAAACATGTTTCACTATTACATAAAATATGAAGAATTGTATAAATTATATAAATTAAATTATTATAAATTTAAATAAAGATACATCAACATTAACAGGAACAGCGTTTTTTTTAATAAAATTAAATGTAGATGTTAATATAAACTATTACTCTCTATCTTTATTAAATTATATTATATTATTAATTTATATTATAACCTTAAAATTACATTGTATTAAAATACTTCGTCACTCCTTACTCTATAAAGAGTGACCGCTTTGAGTTTCCGACAAAGGTTTAGTTTATTTTAAACGTCATTGCATCTCCGATACCAAAATATATACCATACAGAGACACTTTAATTTGAACTTAGTAGTTTTTTTACTTATTATAAGTATTGTAAAAATTAATATTAAGTAAATGTTTTTTTGTTATTTACTCGTAGACGATGCTACGGAATCATGAGAAAACCAAACATTGCCAATTCCTCTACCATCTGTTTTTGGATACATTTTTCTTTCTTAATCAAAGTTAAAAACAGTCGTATTATTAAAATATAATCATCTTTTTAATAACTAGCTATGAGAGAGGGTTGTTTGCTAGTTCCCTGAACTGTAAAGTGTTACTATACAGTTCCAGCGAGTACGTGAGCTAACATCAAACTAAACAAATGCAGAAAATGCAAGTAGCCTATAATTAACATTCGTTTCTTGGTTCATAAAGACATATTTAGACAACTTCATACTTTGAAGATACAGTATGTTGTTATTATAATGAAATAAATATGATAGAAAAAATATATAACTTTACTTTCAGACTATATTATAAGATATTAGATTTTAACAATTAAAAGAAATTGTTGTATTTGTTGATTTAAACAATCGGGAATTTTCGGAAATGAAAAGGTTGTTTTATACTAAATTCGGTCCATTAGTTTTTTGTCTTGTTTTTATATAACAAATTACTTTGTTATATAGAAATCCCACTAAAATAAGATAATTTTAAAAGGTTAAGCGAAAGGTTATGCAAGGGTAAGGTTGGTAATTTTTGCCTGATATCGGAACAGCCAAACAGATAGATGAAAATTCAATTCAAAATAAAAACTGTTATGAAACGTTCTATGGCGTATCAATAAATATATATCTTTTATGTTCGTAAATACTACGCATCTACTTTTATTATATTATGTATAGATTTTCTTGCATGTTTTACTCTTTAACATATAATATTTATCACTCTCTAGTACCAACAATGTATATATATGTGTATAGCTGACACGTTCTTAATCCATCACGCGTGCTCGTGACAATTACATTTGAATAATATAGTTCCAACTCTACAACCAAACAACACATCTTGCGCTCAACATTCATAAGATAAGTAAATAATATGACGATATTATACAATTACTAACACCCAAAATAATTTAATTTAGTATTATATCTATACTCAGCTGAGTATAGATATAAGTGTTGTTAGCTAACAACAGATGCATATATAGAAAGATGAATGACTTCAGATGGATCCATCCCCTCTCTGTTTCCTGTTTTTCTTCCGGATGGGAATATCACCGCCATTACTGCAACTGTTGACTTTCTGGCCAGCTCTTCTCAGCAGAGCCGCACTGATCTGCTGAATATTTCATACTGAAATTTTTTAATGTAATGTTATATGACGATTCAAAAGTGCATGTAAATGTCTACTTGAATAAAGATATTTTTGAATTTGAAATTTGAATAAGAGTAATTTGAATATTTAATGAAATTATAACTGAAGAGTATTTTTCACTTTTCGTGTGAGAGAAGTGGATCATTTACATATTCATTAGACGTATTTGTTTGAAATGTTTTTGGGTTTTTTTTTTTATAAAGTCTATTTCAATACTACCTCCAAATTGTAAAAAATAAATATTTTATGATTCATTTCAAAACCTTAAAATTTTATAAAACAACGTAAAATATTAAATATATTAAAATAAAAAATAAACCTAAAATATTTCATAATTATTTAAATAAATAGTTTTTTTCTTGAGTGCGATGTCATTTGTTATTATAATAAAATAATACCCATACAACACTATCTAGCCCCAAATTAATCAAAGCTTGTACTATGGGTACTAGACAAATGATAAACATACATAAACCTTTTTTTTTTTTAAATATATACATATTGTAAATTAAAAAACACAAGACCCTAGCAAAAGACAAGATTTTATAACAAATATGTTTGTAATGAGGATCGAACCAACAAACATCGGCACAAAGGATTAAGTAACGACCACTGCGCCTAACAGAGATTAGTTATATTTTCCGAGATAAAATTTTACCGTTAATTAAATAAATTACATTATAATTTAAAATGTAACAAACTGGATAGTCTTTATAAGAAACAAACGCCAATAATTTAAATTAGCAGATTACTTTCAGAGTTAATACGCATATACTATTTTGTATATGAATAATAAGTCTTAAAATAAACTCACCCTTATAAGGAAAATAATATATTCCAGCGGTTTTACAATTCAAGTAACAGCATTTCCTAAAGATATATACTTTTTATTTAATCACAATATAGCAAGAAATGAGAGTCCATTAAAATAAAAAAGGGTTTTTTAAAGAGAGATTTCTTATATTGCGATACCTTTTATTGGAATGAAAGTAAATAATACTGGACACTACGCCTTTAGTGATGGCCTTCCCTTGGATTGAACAATAAAACTTATTCCATCCGTATCTATCTATGTGAGTACGGTAAAGGCAGGTCCCGTAACATTGGACATTAAATGCGTTGCAGGAACGCCAGTGCGACTCACTAACATCAACTGTAAGTGTGTTAAATATAGAACGTAAGTCTGTTTAATATTTTATTTAATGTTATTCTGTCATTTTAAACTTATATTTTTATTGTGGTAATAAATCTAAACACTAGAAATGTATTAACATTTACTACTAGATGCAAAGAATTAACAAACATAGGCAGAATTATAATAATCTTAAGATGAATTGCTACAAGTAAGGGCTTGTACCCATACTACCGTAACCTGTTTGGGAGGGGTGGGGGGTAGGAGGTGTTTCTGGAAATACCACCCTGGTCACTGGGGCGGGGGATTGATCTTAGGTTTTCGTCAGATAGCCATATTTTTCACTTGTAGTTATACGTATGCGCGCATCTTGCCCGTCACGCGGTAAGCGCCATATTAATAAAGACAAACGTGAGCCAATATATATATTTTTTATATTTTACATCTTAATTACTTACTTAATATATTTCTGAATTACTACGTGAAAACTCAAAGGTGGGGGGGCTTATCAAATACTACGGGTGGTCACCCGGGGAGCTAGGGGGGTTTTAAAAATTATTAAAACGGGTCACGTTACTATGAGTACGTTCTTTAATGTGTCATAAAATTTACTAATAAAAGTACCGTAAGAAATTTATTAAAAAAAAAATAATAACCTAAGGTGGAAAATATATGACGAACATCTCATTGAAAAACAAAAGAACTCATACGGTCTATGGTATGATATCTAGAGAAATAAAAATACCATCCAATATGACTCCCCTTTTATATCATGCATTTTTGGAACTACGTATTAAATTCTGGAAATATGGTGCCGGAATGTTTGTTATAAGTGCCAAAAGTTTATTATGTAAGTTATAATAAAAAATATATATAATCCCATAGTTAAATAATATTTGTCAGATATACATGATAATAAAAAAAATGCTTAATTCTGATAAATCAATAATAGACACAAAAAACAACTTAAGTGTGCTTTAAAATTATAATGCTTTACGTAAAATAAAATAAGAAATGAAACGATATTTATTCGATAACGATATCCAATACAAAAAAAAAATATTCTCGCAAAAAATAAATGGGAAACAAAATAAAAAAAATATATTGGCTGGAATTTGGAATAATTTGTATAATTGGTAATAATAATTGGTGATATGTTAGATTTTATTTGATTTTTATTGTAACGATCTAATTATTTAATAGAAATAAAATACCACTTTTCTATATTAAATATGGTGAATGAAGTAAAATACTAATATAGTAATATTATGGTTACGTTTTCATTGTTTTTGAGATATTTTGCTATCTCTATTTTTTTTCTCTTTTTATTAAATAACGTGGTAAAGTTTTTTCAAGTTCGTTTTTGTTGCTTTTTCCACGGCTTTATTATAAAATAGCCAGGTCTGGGAAGTATTTAATTATTATTTGATTGATACCATTTTACATTTACAATATTATTTTGATAATTATAATAACAAATCTATTTTAGTTTAGTTTTTTGATTTAACTTGTAATTACTTATTTTCCAATTTTCACGCAAAGATCCCTCGCCTGTGAAATTGCGAGTCGTATATAAATAACTTCTTAAAATGTTAAACATATGTAGCATGATATGTTTAACATTTAGATAGTTTTTACAGATTGGGTTCAAATGTTAAATAGACAATAATAATTCGGTGTCATATTAAAACAAATAATTTTTTTTTCAAGCAATAATATATTTTACCTCATTATTATTTTATATTATGTATATGACGTGCAAGTAATAAAGAAACCAGTATAGTGCTTGCTTGGTAGTGAGTCGCAGAGCATTTTATTTACAAAAACGTGTATGTAATATTCTACTCGCTCATGAATTAAAACCGTTGAAGATTCTTCAAGGATACTTGCTCCGTACATATTAAAATTATTAGATATAATAAAGCACCTTACAACGTCGACACACTGGTAGTACATGAAATTCAATAACCTTATTACTACTAAAGTGTAAGTAAAAACTTTAACTTTAACTTTAACTTTAGCGAGGGTCGCTGTAAATTTTTTACCGCTTTTGGAATATATCTTTTTCCGGAGGTTAAAATTTTATAACTGGTGCTTTGCCATTTCTATCGTATGCCTTCAAATGAAGTATACGATAGAGTTAGCTCGTCTTAGGGCATGGAAACTATATTAGACTACGTATTTATTAGTCTCACTCACAGAAAAGATAACAATTCGATGTTTTTTTTTTCTTACGATAATATGGCTCAGTCACTTTTAAATATATTTTAAACCCCACTAAAATATAACTGATTTCGGATTATATCCACTCTATTTGAGATGCTTCTATCTTTATTTTTACAACAGAAAAGAATGTCTTTCCCCAAACACTTTATATATTTTTATCAATTTTCATCACAAGTGGGATCGCAATTTGATTGCAAATTCCATAACACCTATTTGTTTTTTATCAGTGTCATCTATTTCGTTTCATAATTTAATCAAAAGTTAGCTAAAAGAGATTTTAACTTTAAAAATAAGATTATTTTAACTTTAAAAATTAGATTGCATTCGAGAACATTTTATTATATCATTGTTATTTTTATGAATAAAGATGAATAAAGATAGACTAGGGTTCTAGATATGTATCAGTTCAGTTAAACAATATTTTTTAGTTTTTTTTTGTAGTGCATTAATGATTTTTAATTAAAGATGCCTTAAAGAAACTTTTCTATATCTAAAATATATATATTTTTTTGTTTTTATTCTTAATCATATGAAAATAAGGTTTTCTGAACTCATATAATGAATGTTTCTTGTTTTTATTCTTGACATACACCAAAGCCTACTCCAGTCTAAATATTGTCACATATACGTACTTTAGCTTACATAATAAGAAACAAAAATATTACAAACATGTATATAAATAAACGGGGATATCCCTACTTCAAATGAATTTGCTTGTAAAGTTTCAGAAAAGGAATAAAAATTTCCGTTGCTACAAACAGAATGTCCCGAAACAACGACACGAAAACTCTGAAACTTTTCACTCTGTGCTAAGTTTTCCAGAATTAAATTAACGCTCGCTGGAATTTCATTGAAAATTATTTGCATTGCGTTGAAAGAATTGTCTAGAAAATATGCATCCAGAAGTTTAGAAACGTATTTCATACGTTGTTTTGCAAAAACAATGAAAAATTTAACCATTATAAAAATTTATCTTTTACTTTTAGTTTTAAAAACCACGAACCATTTTAAGAACTGAATGTACTTGATCCTATTTTTAAATAAATATAGAGTGATATTGATAATTTCATTAAATAATTTAAGTAATAGTAATTCCGATTCTATCAGATTTATTGATTCCACCTTTTTTCTTAACTCGATATATCAAATGCTTTGCGGTAATCAAGTTTAAATGAACTGTTACCGTTTATCAACTTTTTTTTCATAAATTTGTCGTCGCTATATTAATCATTAAACTCTATTAAATATTTTTTGGGGGATTTTAAATTTAAAATTATTTTTTGTTAAACTTTATCTAATTAGGAATTTTGTCTCCAACGCTGTCTAATTAACTAAGAGGGACGTATTTTTGAAACCTCTTAACTAGAAAAAATATCTCCGTTTTATTTCTTTATTCTATTATGACATCACAAATGGGTGTTGATTGTATTTAGAGTTACAAGAAACGTACATTGAGATATTTTTGTTTCATAAAAGAAAGTAAAAAAAAGTCGCCATACATATGTAGACGAAGGCTCTACTAAAACACATTTATTTAAAATTTATATTAATGTGCCATCTTTTAATATTATATTAATGAATTCTTTTCAATTTTGGTTATTTAATATCATCTGCGGTCTTTGTTCCGTCTACAATACTACAAATAACTTTTTATATGATTTTTATTGTAAAGCTATAACAATATTTACACCCTTGCTTTAGCTATAAAGTACGTACTTAAACCGCTCATTAAAAGTTATGTTCAATACAAATTACAAAATCTGCTCGTGTTTTATTGAATGTCTAGAAGGTTTCAAACTTTCATTCGGTACTCAATATTATATCTACAAATTAATATTTATTCTTCTACTGAAATGTTATATCTCAACCTAAATATAAAAAATGTGTGTCAAATTTATAATTTTTTACTAAGAAACTAATAGAAGACTTTATCTTTATTAACAATCTTTGTCCTTTTAAATGTCACCCGATATGTAAAATTTCAAAGAACTTTTTTATTAAATGCTAATAGAATATTGTAATAATAAATAGTGAAAATGACTTAAAATAAAACAAATCTACTCAAATAAATTAGTTTTATAATAACACAATTTTAACAAGGTTACATCTATCAACGAGATCAACTTATACGAAATTACAAGTTCAATGTAAGCTCACTAATTAATTATACGACGCCTAATGATTCAAACGTCAACCACACGTCAGTCAAATCAACCGTTCCGAACATCTAACCAGAAGAAGAGAGACTGCCGTCCGCCATGCTTGCATGTTTGACGTTTACGTGACATTCCGTGTTGAGTGTTGCCAAAAATATATATAACGTTCTAAATTAATTATACTGCGTTTCGACCCGCATTAGAAAATTGGAAATTTTTAATGATGTTTTAATATATCCCTGACCGGCCATTATTAAAATTAATTCAAAGCCGGTGCAATAATTGATTTTAATATATTGCAAAGGATTGGGAAAAATGTTACACGACTGGCGTGTTTTGGAAAGGAGGGTATCTCAAAAATGCATTTTGATGGGATTTCCGCTATTTTTTCGATATGTGGTGAAATAAAGCTTGTACTCGTATTTACCCCTTAGCCTGCTTTAAGCACACCCAGCGAGAAATGAGGCGATTCTATTCTATTCTCTATAAAATTTAAAAAGTTTTTGCATATGGAGACTACATTTCCTATTTCGTTTATATGGGCAAACATATTAACAAGGCAGTTTTTAAGCGGCATATAAGATAAAATACGACAGCACCATTTAGTGTCGAGCTACAAAAAGTAGATAGCACGAAAAATCTACACTTAATATCAAATTATAATATTTCTTTTTAATTTTGTATTGTAATTGATTTAATTTTGTATACTAATTGGTTTAATTTTGTATAGTAATTGGTTTAGTTTTGTATAGTAATGTTAGTATCCTGCAACGACATCTGGTGGCAACTGACGACTAACAGGACCTAACAGGACCTAACAGAACCTCTTAGATAGGAGTGATATTTGAAACATCTATATCATATATATTTTTACTTTTTTAAGATTTATTATTCTGTTATTTAAAATGATTGCTTTGCAATTTCTTTGAGCTGATCCTGCAGAGACCAATCTAACGAATCAAAAATTTTAAAATTTGTTTCATCTGTACTTTTTTTTTAAATGATGTAATTAATCAGACTATATATATTATTAAACCTGTATATTTTAAATATATAAAGAGTGTATAAAATTGGCACACACCCTCAAAGTCTCCCTCATAAAAATACTTTTTCGACAAGAAAACTAACATCAAGAATAACAAAAGAATATATTGAGTTTGTCAATAGGTTTGACCTTTCTGGAATAACGTTACATTTTGTAACTTTGGAACTTTTATCTTTAAGTTTGGAGTTGTTTCATGTTTGTTATACGTGTGCCTTATACTGCTCGGTATGTCATCATCGCAGTGCAGGCATTTATAGAATTAAACCTAAAATTTCATCAAAAGTGATTGAGAAATGCGATCTTCAAGCAAGTTAATACATATATATACCATAAAAAAATTACAAAAGCTAGAAAATGTAAAAATGAGGTTGTGAAAACGCCGTTTTTGGCCTAAACTATCATTTGAGATATACCATTGCGGCAGCCATGCGGTCGTGTATGGAAATTTTGTCGCGCGCTATCGCGCCCGTTATTCCTTAATATAGCGGAAATATCAGCAGTCTCTGCTACGTACAGAAATATTCCATGTTTATCTATTCTGACATGTCTTCATTATGGAGTTATGGCCGAGTCTTGCGGCTTAAATACTATTATATTATAATTTGTTGTAACATAAAGTTTAGTTTTGTAACTCAATATCATAACACACATTATTTGATTATTTATAAGAAACATACAGAGCTTAGACTAATACCTACATTAATAGTAATAAAAAAATATAATATATTCTGTTATTATACAACCATGACATCATAGCAAAGACGTGACCACTTCTGTACTTAGAAAATATATCACATGTATTCAACTTCTAAATTATTTAGAGTGTGCCTCCTTGGAACTTGTCGCTTGTAAATCTTAATTTAACTAATTATGACATTTATGTGAACAAAGAAGTTTTCGGAAAGTAAAATAATTGTTCTAGTATTATATTTTGTTATTAAATCTTAACAAAGAGCTCTCTCTCTTAGATTAGATCTTAGCATGCGTCTGAATCAATTTTCAAAGCACATTCAGTCTGCACCGGGTGTTTCCTCAAAGTTTCTCTTAACGCAGCAAGTGTATCTTCTGGCGATGAAGCTGTATTCCCTTGAGCAGAACAGAACAGAACGATACATTTTGCTAAATCTGACATTTAAAATGCATAATAGTCGTATAAGAAACGACTTTTTCACGTACAATGATGAATGCCTTCAAGCCGTGTAAGTTATAAAAAGTTTGTTGAAACGTAAAAAAAAACAAAAAGTATTTAAGGGAGTAAAAAAAATTTAAAAAGCCTTAAATTTAAATAATACAATTAATAAATTAAACGGACAAAGTTCTAAGACTAAATAAATATATATTAATTTAAAGTATGTTAGGAAGAAACATACTGCATGCGATAATGCATGCATGTTACTGACTGCGATGCATTCACAGTCGTTACCCATGGATGTCAGACTTGGACCCTAACAAAGAACATAGAGGTTAAAAATAGAGGTTTGCCAACATGGTATGGAGAGAAGCATGCGTCGACTCAAAGTAAAAGATAAATACCGACTAAAGAATATCAAGAAGAGAACAAATGTGGTCGTTATTGCCAGAAAAGTAAAAGAACTAATGTGGCGATGGACTGGTCACATGATGAGATCCAAAGTAGAAAATTGGTCCAAAACTATAACGGAGTAGTATCCTCAAGATAGAAAACGTCGTAGAGGTACGCTGGTCAAGAGATGGGAGGATGACTTGCCTAAGAAATGAAGGCAGTCTGTCAGGGATAAATCCCAATGGAAGAGTCTGGAGGAGGTCTATGTCTTAGGACAACCTGACAAGAAGGCCTTAAGAAATTAAGCCTCAAGAAATTAAGATTAGCATTAGATTTAGATATATAGGCTAAGATGTTAGAGAAATAAAGGCTGTTTTATTTTATTTTTATTTTATTTTATTTGTTAATACGTAAATATCAAGGCAACGATATTATCATTAAAAGTTTAGACTGACAGGCTGCAATTATCACATTGTTAGTTTATCTGAAAATAAATTTCGAGTTTAGTTTATGAATATGTAAGCTAACTGGAACTGAAGGAAAATTAAGTTTTATTTTAATTTTAAACTTTGGCGACAGTTGGCGAAAAAAAAATATGTTAACAAATTGCAAAAGACTTGTTATGATATACACATAGTTCGTTAATATGATGATAAGTGTATTTAAATTTAAGGCCAGTATATAAAAAATAATATATATAAAATACGCTCACCCGCGAACCCAAAAATACCTTATCCTCTACAAATTCCTCATTCCGAACCTGGGTAATGGAAGTCTTGTTGTGGCAGACCGCACGCCGCAATGTTGACTGTCTGAGCACAGAACTATTGAAAGGATTTTAAATTATTATCCCCACTTAGTATTCGTTGTCAACGTTAACTAAAATATAAAAGAAAAATGGTATTCTACAATGAGTCGAGCTTTGAGAGAATGTGCAGTAGATATTATACAAAATCAATGACGTAATTTGATAAAAACATATTTTATAACCGAAATGATTATTCTTGCTGATATAAAATTTATATATAAAATATGTAATAAATAAAAAGTTATAAAATCAACAATACAGAGAGGACCGAACTTGCGACTTCTGTGAGTCGATTCCCGTGGCTTTTCAAACTGAGCTATCTTGTCGTTACCCGTCTTGGCGTATCGTATTTGTTTGAAAGGTTACCCAAATATTAATAAATTGAAATGGCATGAAAATTATATTAAGGTCAACATTTTTATCACTACGTACTATATGAATATTTAGGGCTATTATTTTCCAGATATTACATTAGAGATGGGTGGCTCTACAATAAAAAGGTATGACTCTACTTTCCTCTATAAGTACACGAACAAAATAAGTATTTATTTTTCTAGCTAGAACATAGTAGAGAACTGAAACTGAATTTCACAAAACATAAAAACTTTTATAATATCTACAGCTTATTGTTTCATTTTGTTATTTAAAAGTAATTTTAATAAATTTTTAGGTATCCATTTACGTAAAAACATTTTTTGTATGGCTTTCATTTCAATATTATTTTTCTTCTGAGTACTTTATATCTCTTAAACTTAATATCTCAATGAATTTACTCCAAAGATTTCTAAAAACAAGATTATAATTAATTTAATTATCTTATGGGATAAAATATATTTTAAGAATTCATAGCTCAGGAAATTTTATTTAGGTTATTATAATATGGTACTATTTCAAAAATAACTGCTGACTTTGTTGAATGGTTAAACAAAATATCAACATATTAAAAAATATTTCGTAGCTTACATGTGTGTTCTACACACACATTGGTGTGTGTCTGTAATTTTTCATTTCAAAGATAATGTTAGCTTCAAAGATAATATTAGCTTTAAGATAAGGTAAATCTTTAAAATTTTATAATATTTTAGAAAATATTTCTAGCAGTTTGAGACGAGATGTTATTGAGTTAATATTTTTTTATTCCCTTGGAAACAAAATCAAAACTCGAACTGAATTCAATATTAGATCCCTGAACTTATATTTAAGAGACGACGAAATGATACTTTCAGCATCAATAGTGAAAAGGGTTCAAGGAATATACTCATTTTAAAATAAAACGAAGTTATAAAAGCCAAACTCAAATATTCACTATCAGTTGTTTCAATGGTAAAATTTGTATTTATTTAATTAAAATCCATAAACGAAATTTAAAAAAAAAACAGTCGTACACTTTTATAAAAAAAAATTATTACATCCAGTATTTCCTTATTTTTTTTACTATTTACTTCAAAATGATTAAGCATTAGCTTATGACTTAAAATATTTATTACTTTTTGTGTATGTCAACTGAAATGATATTTCTCTTATAATTCAAATGTTATCTCCAATTCGTATGTAACAATAAATTACAATACACTAAAAGGCTCAGCTTCCTGGTTCATTAAGAAAAATAATGTTTTTTTACCTTAAACTAATTCTATTTTGAATTAAACTAGAAAAATAGTAAAATTACATATTGTTATAATTTAAGTACATAACGTGGATAGTAGATTTGCAAAACATATACATTTTTATTATCTGGATGTGGCAAAGTCTTATCCCGTGTGGGAATCGAAGTCACGACCTTTGACCTTTGACACAAAGAATTTCTTGTCTAAATAGAAATGTTATTGAGTTCTTTTTTTAATATGTTGTTACAAAAATACAGACGTCATCTTCAATTTATACGTCACTTAACTCGTACTAGTTTTAAATTCCATAAATATTTAAGGGCCTCTTTTTTATTTAAAAAAACAGGCAGTTCCTTTTTTGAATTTATTTTTTTACTATTTATGTGAAAAGTAAAATTGGAGGTGACTTTTTATTTATGAGATTCGCACTTTGTAAATTTTTACTTTGCTTCAACCAGAATCACATTTTAATATTTTTTACTTTGCTTTTTGAATTTTATATTATCACTTTGTATCTTTATAAATTCTAAAGTAAACATTTCTGATAAACCTCTCTCACATTTGTTATATGTAGTCAAATTGCTTATGAGAGAAAACAAACATTTTATCTTTTATTAAAAACTTTTTAGTAAAAGATAAAATGTTTGAAAATAGCTATAAGCGTGTATTTTAAGCTTATTTAATTTTTAATCATGTTTTTAATGAAACAGAACGATTTTCCAGAGGTCGTAGATTCGAATCCCTGTCTGTCTAGTTTTATTTTTCATTTAAACCCGGCTTGTAAACAAGCCGGGTATAATGTAAGATTTGATTACATTCCTGATAAAACGTAAAATTGAAAGGATATTTAAAACTTACCTTAAACTAACTTATGTACTATATAACTAAATATTATAACTTATATACTTACTTATTCTACCATATGTTTATACATTTGTACGGGTATCACTCGAAATTATAGAAAAATAAATTTAAATTTTAAATTCACAAAGACAATAATTAAATATGAGAATATTTTTTTTGTCTGTCCAATTGTAATAAATCAGTACACTTGCATCTACTAAACTCTTGTACTAAACTTGCATCTACTAGGATTACAGGAGAGTAGGATATATGAGAGGAGTCAGTTCTTTTATGCGCTGCAGTTAAATTACTGAAGTCAGCCTCTACCTAGAAAATATAGCGTGGGTATGCTTGTAAATTTAACTTGACTTTAAAAAATCTTTAGGTGTTACTTTAAAAAAAATGCATGCTTGTCATAAATTTAACTTGACTTTAAAAAATCTTTAGGTGTTCCTTTAAAAAAAAAAATGTTCAAATATTTCGTTATTGGGACATTTAGAAACCAATAATCTCATTATTAATTTTTGTAGTATGTAATATTAATATTCAATTTCTTATAAATTCACAGTAGTTGGCAAATATAAAGGCAAATATTGCTCGCTCTTTCAATGCAAGCGTACATGGTAAATAAGTCTCATACTCTGAAAGTGAATCATGTATTTTTCATTTCATCTAGAACATAAATAGGATTTAATTTATCCAATACAATTGATTGCGAGAAGGTTGTTGAACTGTTTACAATGGCATATTATAGCTCATTATAATACTCTATTATGAACATATTCTAATATGTTTGAAACTTTAAATCAATTAATTTTTTAAATTAGATTATTTTCTTGTAGTAAAAGAAAATCACTTCAAAGGGACTTTTGGTATTAAGTTCTAAATAAAATTAAAAGTAAGTTTTATCAATGTTATTAAAAATATTTGTGAGTATTTATTTACATAAAGAAGAATTTGAACGAAGTACTACTACAAAATACTTATCTACTTAGCGATAAGACCGCCATATTGTACATTGTGTCAATTGTTTGTTTTGTTCGTTAACTGATTTGTGGTGTATAAAAAAAAATTAAAAATGCCAATGTCATGGCAAATAGAAACACATGAATTTTGTGCACAGTTTAAGTGATGAATAGAAGCTTATCTGCGGAGGAAGATCTAGTAGATAGACTGAAAATAGTTGGTTTAAAAAACAGATCTGGAACACTAGAAAAATTGCTTTATGATAGACATAGCTTTTTGTTATAACTGTTAACGAATGAAATTAAACTTTATGTTCATAGAAATAGAACTTAAAAGTATCACGCATTAGATTGAGAGAGAGTTAGATCGAGATTGTAAATATTGCATTAGATTGAGAGAAGATGAGCCAATTTTAATTGCATTTATCAGAAATTTTTGTCACCGAAATCAATACAAAATGCAAGCAATCAGAATAGATTAAAAGATGCTATCAGCTGGTCTGATTCATGTCAAGCAGTCCAACTGGACGTGTGATGAAACTATGCCTAATATTTTAAAGTGGGTAATATGGGTGTGGTGGTAATAAAACTTAAGAAGCCCCCTAGTTTTACTGACCATCTAGCTTTTTCCAGTGGTTTATTCCGCTCTCAATCTCCCGGCTCATATAATAAGCCATCATAATAAAGAATTCGTGTTTACAGCCCATAAAATGTCTTTGAATACAATACAATGAAAGGCACCAATAATAGAAGCTTCATACCATGTGTTTTATTTCGTCACACCCAAAGACTGTTAAATATATTACCTAAATTATTCAATTTACTAATTTGCTGTTCAAGGCTGAATACAAATAAAGACATATTTGAAATGCAATGGAACACGTAATGAACTGCGCGTAAAAAATACATGTTAAAGTTTATCACTTCTATAAAAAAGACTTTTTTTTTTTAATTGCATAAAGCTATCAAATAATCCTTCACTTAATCTAGAGATTTGTAATTCTTGTTTCAATAACGTCATCCTAATTGAAAACCCACAAATTTCTTAAAAATTTACGTTAAGATTTCATTTTATTTCATGAATTATTAATATTAAACTAGTGTTACTCGTAGTCTTAAAGCTAGAGATTAGATTTAACATAAGTTATAGGTAGGTAATTTGAATTAGTTACGGACTTTACAATATTTGTACATACTATATAAGATATTATATATATTTTTCAATGAAGGGCAAATTATCACAAAATCTCAATCTACGGTGTTAGTTTGTTCCTTATCCGGGTTCTTTTTCACTATGGTTCGTCTGTTTGCGAGTTCCCAAACAAGACGCTTTAATGATAAGAAAAAAAATCTTTTTTAGTTTAATGAATTAATCATATAAAGGCGTGTTTTAAAAGGATTTTTATTAATATTGAAATAATAAAGACAAACAAAATAAAAACTCTAGGAATGTAACGTATTTCCAACTCTTTTTAACTTGCAGGTGCAGAGTAGCAAGCAAATTTGTTTTAAGGTGAGATAATTATATAATTTATTAAAATAAGTGTGACATTTATATATTTTATGTAAATATAAATTATACTACTTTAATAAATGGTTATAAAGATTTTCCACAGATGTTGATCTCAGCTTTCTTTATCTTTAAATTTAACCGGGTGGTTATGTGGGACTACGCGGCAGCATAGAAGACGCTGCCATTTTTAAGGCTACCCGGTAAAAAACCAACGGTTAACCTCATCGCCTTTGTGGAACGCCACGGGGTCGCTTTCGCACTTAACGTGACAGCATCATATCAACCTTTCTCAATCTTTACTACGAAATCAACACAACAAAGGCTTAATCGACGTAATCAATTCGTAAATACAAAGAAATGTTATCGATATCTCTGAATAATCGGATATTGTATCAACCGATTTATTTGACAGTATCCCTATTTTTAAATCTGCCAAACGGTACTTCATAGACTAGATTACTAGATTACTAGATTTTCTATATCTAAAATAGCGTGATACAAAAGGTACAGGATTTATTTATTTTATTATTTATTTATTTAATTCCTAATAACATATAAAATGCACAAGGCGGGCTTAATGCCACATAGACATTCTCTACCAGCCACATTATATTCTTTGTAAGGATTGACTTACTGATGAAAAACATTTTCTTTGTAAGGATTGACTTACAAAGAAAGTTGTTTGATATTGGCTCATTGTTTAATTCAACATATAAAGTGCTTTTCACTGGGGGTAATTCACTATATTTCAAAGGAAAACATAAAAATAGCTTATGAGCCAGAATAACAATAAAAATAAACAATTTTTATGTGAAATAAACAGAATATTAACTTATACTATAAAAAAAATATGTAGAATAATTATTAGTGGGTTATAAACACTTATTTTTATAAATATTGACTACGATTTAATAATTGTTTACTTCTGTCGCTACAACAAAAATATTTATTACAACAATGAGACGAAGCTTCTTAGCATTCCATGGATTCACTTTGCGGGTGCCGGGCCCATCGCGTTGCAGGGAGAGGAGTGCAAACAGCTCCTGGGACTTGCAACCCAGGTGTAGGTTTAAGGGGCCCCTTTAAAATGCAAAATATTTAATAATTTATAAATAGAGAGAGAATATTGAATATGAATATATATACAGTATATTCTCTTGTTTTATGTAAAAGAACTCATCATTCCTCTAGCAGTGAAGTGCTTCAGAGTCCAGACTTCTCTTCATCAGTCAGAAATATATATGAATATGTTTATACTAAATATTAATATAAATATATAAGGACTATTTTGGGCTATAATAATGTATGTCTTTTTTTTACACTTAAGTTGACGCTTGGTGGTGGTTGGTTGATGTTAGGTGGAATTAGTCCACCTGATGGGAAGTGGAAATGTAGTCGTAGGTGGTAAAGCGCATCAACTTAGTTTATATATTTGTTTAACTTTAAAAATTTCTTACAAAGTGCAAGAAAAACTAGTTCATTTAGAAATATTTTACTAGGACAAATTTAGGCCTATTTCTTTTTAACAGACACAAAGAGCAAAAAAATGTGGAAAACTATTATAAACTTCTTATTTTATTGTGTTCAATAAGCGTTTTGCATTATTTTATTTGAATCAATATTGCACATAATTTGTTAGCCGTTGATACTGCGGCACAGTTTGTAACTTTTACAGTTGAAAATACGTCCGCTGTAAAACTTGCATTTCGATTAAAGTAACGTTTACTAATTTATTATGCATCCTACTCGCTATTGGTTGGTACAGTACCGTTCTGCGAGTAACGTCTACCCTTTATAAATATAATAATAAATAAAACGTCGTACGTCTTAATCGGCATCTGAAATCGCCATGACAGTGCAACAGAAATTTAATATCTTCTAAACGTATTTTGAAAAATAATTTCACTGACAGCATTTCTTTTTTAGCGTAAATGCCCACTTTAGAATCAGTGATAACTAAAAATATATAACATCATTGTTAAATATATTTTTTATCTGCTAATTTTATTGAGTTTGCATACCACATTATAAACACAAATATAAATGATATGTACTTGTACTGAAATGTATTTACGTACCTACAAAAATGTCGAACGTTTACGTCACATGTCTTATTATACGCCACTAGATTTTTAAAACAGTCATCTAACGATAAACCGTAGTCTATATATATAAAATCATCTTTAGGCGGAAGGTTCCATTTTATAATTTCCGGACTTCATCCCTTAAGCTTTTATGAGATATAAATTTTAAGTAAGTAACCTTCTTTTAAACAACTTATTGCAAATATATGTAATAATAAAGTTTTGCTTAGGAATAATATTTTGACCTTAGCCCGGCTATGGGTCTAGTGGTCAGTGTTCGCGGGACAAATCTTAGTGGGATACAAAGATAGTGGTTCCGAGTTTGGGTTTTAATGTATTATAGAGATGTTTGTGACTATCCCCTTTATAGTATTCTAATAAGAGATATTATATTATATTATATTTATATTTACCCGGCTGTATTCACGGAGTATTAAATCGGAATGTGCCCGACTAGTTTTGAACCCATTCGGTGTTAATATAAATATAATAGTCATGGTTGATTCTGGGGAACGTACAGTTATAATTTTATTTTATTATATCACTTTAGTTTTATTATTTTTTATAAATTCAAAGGTAATATTTCACTTATTATTAATACTGTGACTGAATACGTTATACTGAGGAGAATGCACTAAAAGTTTAATCGTTAAATCAGGTCTGTTGGATAATTGCGAAATTAGTTTCGTATTCGCCTTCGGAATCCAATTAACCCTCACTGCAAGTTAACAAAGAATTAAAGAAGTAATCAACTGCTCTGTAATCAGACCGTGTAACCGGTCTCTATTTTTAGTGACTTTTATTAAGGTAAGTTAAATGTTTATTACGTGTATATTATTGAGGTGAGCGTTAATGGCCCCGTAAACCTACACCTGGGTCGCAAGTCCCAGGAGCTGTTTGCACTCCTCTCCCTGCAACGCGATGAGCCCGGCACCCGCACGGTGAATCCATGAAATGCTAAGAAGCCTCTATAGAGGTAGAAAGCCATTTTCAGAGTGAGTGTGACGCGCGTTGCCTCCTGTACGACTCAATGCTTCTAATAAGGCTGAAATTAGACAGACAAGGTTGAAGAAAATGGATAAAGAATTGCCAAAGTTTTCCATAACTTCTGTTTTAGTTTTAAATAACCCTTTTAAATGTATGGGTGTAATGGATGTTTTCGAACTAGAACAAGCAAATTTCTCTGAAAGTTCAGCATCAGATGACACATATATTATTAATTTTGAGCACAGAGCAGTTTTAATGGTGTCAGAGTCCGGACTTATTTACGTCAATCACTCTATGGATATATAATAATAATATAATTTTACGTTAGATTTAACATATAAGTTGCATGCTGTATTATTTTTCTATAGCTCTAATTTCAATTTATTTGAGCAGAAGACTCAAATTTATTTGTCACTGATATCTAGTCTGTCTATAACTTAACAAATTGTGTTATTTATATTATTCATGTTTTTACTTCATTGGCAAAAGTCATAAGTGTTTTTTCATTCGTGGCTGATAGCGTTTTCCTTTATTTGATCTCTAATAAACCTTTTTGCTTGTTTCTCCATTTTATATTCAGATAACGACGTCTGATGTGATGATCCATATCGTTTCATTTTATTTTGTGCCAGTTTCAAAAAAGGGCTTAAAAAAGTTGCAAGTAACATTAAACCAAAAATTCGTCCATGAACTTATTTATATGCACACAACCATAGGCTTTAATGCATATATTATATAGGTTTTTTTTATATCTAAAAATAAAATAAGATTTGTTTTTGACAAAGAGAAGTTATTGAGAACAATTATTTAAACGAATAAGTATTTATTTAGTTTGACTAACTAAATTCAGCTACTAAACCGAAGCTTTTGTCTCAAGTCAATAGCTATTGTTTAACTTTAATAGGCCATAAGCTTACTAGCTTCGCTCTTTGCTCTTACAAAGTTCAACGGAGCCGGCGATACCAGTAAAGTTTGTCTTCAATCACAGGTTTTATGTAGACCATTATTTTCAAAGTAATTGCATGAGTTTCAAATTGTCAAGTTTCCAATTCATTTATCTTTACTTGGTTCTAGAATATACTAAATGACATTTTAACTGGTATGTTTCAATACTCCTTGCTTAAAAGAAAAAATAAAGTTTTGTGTCTACCTGTGTGTAAATTATCTACTAATTGTATAACACAGAACCTTTTAATTATGGTTTTAAATTAAATACATGGAGGTATATAATATATATATATATGTATATGGTAGGTATATAGTATATATATATATATATATATATATATAAATTCATACAAAATTTTTTTCTTAGAGAATTAATGTTTAAATTCTTATATTTTTAAAAGAAAAAAATATTTATCGAAAGTATGTACCTAATTCGCAAACAAGGGCAAGAATGCATTAACTCTAAAATAACCATTATGAAATACAACATGTAATATTACCTTTGACGTAGGTATAAGAGGCCGTGTTTTTTTTAAATAAAATACTTTTTAAACCAAAGTCCTAATCAGCCGCAATGAAACTTATTTGAGAAAAGCGGCTTTATGCGAAAGCCCCTTCTCTTGTTATTTTAGAATGTTTTATTAGGGAACAAGTTGTTTATTTCACAACCATATATTATGGTTTATTTATTATGTTTTCTAAGAATTCAGCAAAATCAAACAATCTTAAATACAAATTGGTGTAGGTAGCTCTTAATTGGATGCCCAGACTCCTCGTAGTTCCCGTTAGTATACAGGTCAATCTGGATCGTTCAGTGAAAAAGTATGTCGGGACGTTAGCGGCAATTATCGATTGACGTTAGTAATCAACCGATAATTGCCGTACAAAAGGAATTGTTTGGTGGGCTGTAAAATGTTAGGAAGTTCTCTCGGTCATAGCGTTCTTACCGGGTTTACTCGCTAAACGGGGAAAAAAACTTAGTCTCTTTTTTTCGGGCAAGAGCCTTTCGCTTTGGGGAGTTGGATTTTTTAATTTAGTTTTATTTTTATCGTCGTCTTTTTATTTTGTCATCTTTGTGCATCCTGAAGTCGCTCCGGCTGCTAAGATATTGGGTAATGAAGAAAGTCTAACTCTTATACACGGGATGAATTATGGCCTCCTTAAATACTACGGGCAAAGTACCAGTAAAAAACATGTGTTACAGACATATGTTTTACGGGTGTTAGAGAATAATGAGCAGCTTTCCATAAAGAAAAGTTATCTCAATCAATGGTATTTTTTTTAGCCCTTAAACTATTAACTTATTCAATATCGGTTTTCATTGAAGCCATTAATTAAGAATAGTTTTGTTGGGGGTTGAAATGCTGTCATAGCTGTACGAGTTCTTCAATGTTGAGGTTAGTTCCTTGCCAATGGCATTAAAATAATCATTTACTATTTAGTTATGATTGCTCTGGATAAGTATATCTGTAAAAGTGATCTTGTGGTGGGTATTTGACTCCTTAAGAAGTCTTTTCTGCTTGATTATTAGGATTATTTTTTTTAAATTACTAGTAAATTACTGGTAGGTACTATTGAGGGGCTATTTGTTTTTAGTAAATCATGGTTCAGGCAACTTTTATTCTTTGTTGGGAATACATAGACAGGTAACATGGCGTGGCTGGCTGCAGTGGTTTCGTACTTATCAGCATTGAGTCTCCCAAGAACAGTGTTTATGTTTACGTGACCTCATAGTGTGATATTCTCAAAGTTTTGAGAATTATCTAAATATTCTTAAAAGTCAGATACTTTTCTCGACCGACAAGCGGCCATTGAAGCAAATTTTAACTAATAACAAATAATATCTTACAATATGTAAATAAAATAATAAGATAAGTATTTTACAAAGTTCTAAAATATTTTGAGTGGATGTAAAACTTACTAAACATTCATAGCAATACGAGAACATTTCTTATTTTGTAAAGGACTTAACTTTTAATGGCCGCGTTGAATACCGACTTGTTGAATCCATCAAGTTGTAGAAGTTGTGGAAAAAATATGTAAAGTATATATTATGATATAAAACAGAAACGAAAAGGTAGAATTAGAATTCTTATAAGACAAAGATCTTAAATGACAATAAAAAAACATAAAATTTAGAGACGTTTCATTGAATTGTTTTGATCATTAATCTGAGACTTTTTTAACAAGCTCGTAAACTTAAAGTAACTTTATTATTTAATTACAAGCTGTTGCCGGTTTGGTCTGTTTTAATATTTATTGAACTGAATTATTGTTTTGATTTTTTTTGAAGTTACAGGCAGTTGATAAGGAATATGATAAATTGAAAATATATTTACTCACCTTGATGCACCCATGTGTTAATCTAAATGTATAGTAATGTATATGAGACATCCAACAATATTTTGATGTCTCATTCTCTTTTATCCTGGGTTGTATTAAAGCCTCCTTCCACCACGCTACTCTGCTGTTATCTCTTCGCTATTCTTATACTAATGTATTCCTTATTTCTCTTTACACCTGCGAATATTCTGATATTATCTCTTCGCTATTCTTATACTAATGTACTCCTTATTTCTCTTTACACCTGCGAATATTCTGATATTATCTCTTCGCTATTCTTATACTAATGTATTCCTTATTTCTCTTTACACCTGCGAATATTCTGATATTATCTCTTCGCTATTCTTATACTAATGTATTCCTTATTTCTCTTTACACCTGCGAATATTCTGATACTATCTCTTCGCTACTCTACTCTATTTCCCTCATTCACTGACTGTTTTTCTTCTATATCCATCTAGCTTCCGTGTTATGTTAAATCGATTAACATCTTTAAATAAATATAGAATTAAAAATAAACCGATACGGACAGGGACTTGAATCCGCGAACGCTATATTTATTAAAAAAAAACTCAATGGCTATACATGCTTATAGATATATTTCACAGAATATAGATCAATAAAATTTTTCTATGCGCTCTTTGCTGAGTATTTTAACATTCCTGAAACTAGTAATTCTCCCTCAACTTGGATATAATTTCATCTCGTTCTCTTTAAATAGTTTAATCTGTCCACTCTTATTCTTCTTATCTTTTCAATGCTGGAAAGTGATTATATTTTTTGTTTTAACAGTTCTACTGAGCTACAATGACATTTTGCATTTTGTACACTTTATTTTCCGTATAAGTTGTCTAGGCACCATTCCTTAACATTTTACGTGAAATAACTCCTCTGTGAAAATACCTATAAGCATGTATAGACATGTTAAGATTATTTAAATTAATGTTTATATTTCTTTAGTCTATGTATTTTAATGTTTATATTTGACGGGACGTAAAGCCATATGGTAACTTAATTGATAGACCAATAGCACGACTTGGGTTCGAATCCCTGTCTGTATCGGTTTATTTTTCATTCATATTTAAACATGAATAAAAACATGGTAAATAAAATAGCACCATTTATTATCCTCAATAAACGATTATAAAGATTCCATATTGCATAGATGTTTGTACACTTTTAATTTAAAGCTATTTGTTCGAGTCGTTGCTTTTATAATAACGTATTTTATTAATGTATGTATATATTTAAGATTTAATTTGTATCTTAGTTCCGATAATATGATAACAACATTTTCCCAACCTTAAGTCTGAAAGCAACACAATAAAGACTTAATGAACAGAACAGTTTACAGTTTATTATTGGTATTCATATCCATTTGTAATAATTTTGTTGTTTGTGTTTAATTTATTTATATTACGATATTGTTTTCGAGTAGTAATAAATATACATAAATCGCATTCTTAACATTTAGCCCTTAACGCTTGTAAATTGTAACTAACACTATATGGTAAAATAATTATGAGCACAATGATACACACACACAAACACACAACGACACACACACATACACACATACACACATGCACACACACACACACATGCCCACACACATACATGCCCACACACACACACACACACACGCATACACGCTCAAAATTCATACAGATATACCAGTACTGATACCCATAGACACCATTTTTTACTTTTATATTTATATTTTTATCATAACTAATTACATATCTTTATTTTCTTTTAAATTGTAACTTGCCCTTGTAATATGAGACACTATTTTTCTGTGTTTAACTTGTATAGAATTATCGTTCCTAAATATTGTTTGTATTTGCCTTTTGTAAATTTTTTCTTTATTAACTAATAAATAAATGATAAAATAACGATAATAATATATTAAAAGGTATAAAAAGTTCAAATTCGATAAGTTAAGTTTATTTATATAATTTAGTTGTAGTATCACAATACGTCAAAATATATTTTTATTAATATTTGAAGATTTTTCATTACGATCATTACGATATTTTTGTATTATATATTTTTTTTGTAGAAATAAGCTCAATAATTGAAATTTATAATAAAATTGAAAAAAAAATGAAATTTGATAAAATGTTGTCACAAAAAACACAAAATATAAAATATAAGTATCTCAACATTTTAAGAATAGTTTATAAAGAAATCGGTGAAAAATGTATTCGTTGATTGGCGCATCACAGCAAAGCTGCTCGATTTTTCATAGAATTTGATCCGGTGTTTCCTAATTGTCAAATTTAACATATAGATTAATTAGCTCAAGAAAATTTTCTTATTCTTCTTACCTTACAAAAATGTTGCTAATTTTTTTTTACTGTCGTCGCATTTATGGCAATTATGAAATGTCAGGTTCTAGTTGCAAGATTGCAAATGGAGAAGAACAGGCAAAAACTTTTAGGGATATTATTTTAACTACTTTATTAAAATCTATCATAATATGACAGATTCTTTATGATTTATGTTTGCGAGTAAATTATGGTCTAGTGGAATGGAAGTGCCTGGCCACAGATATTAAGAAATAAAGTTAATCTTCTTTCTTGAGAAAGTGGTTTCTAAAATATTTCTATTTATTGCCTCTTAATTTACTTGAAATTTTGTATATATTAAGGCCTAATGAAAAATGTCATTAATAATTTTCCTAAATTTTAAAACACTTAAATTAATATAGAATGAAAAATAAACCGATACGGGCAGGAATACGAACCCTAGACTTCCGGGAAACCGTTCCGCCGCTCTACCAATTGAGCTACCGTAACGATACAGTAGCGACAGTATATTTATTTAAATTTAAATAAGCTATACAAATATACAACTATTTAAAATATAAAGAAATATTTATTTTTATTTTTGTATTTATCATTTAATTTATAATTTAATTCAATGGTAATAAACTGTTTATAATTAACAAGCACGAGCCTAAGTCGAGTTCAGTCAAAAGCAGGATAGGGAACTATTTGGGCGTTAGATAGCAATTTAGATTCGATTAAATTGAGAGGATCAAATGGATTTTCATTTAAATTAAAAGATTTATACCGGCTTTACTATCGACTTATTTATATTTCAAAATTATGTAACATAAAAACAAGTTACAGTTGATTTATTTAAAATCCTTATTCATAACTTTGGAATGGCATTCAACGTGAATCATGATATTTTATACCATTTATAAGTTATCAATTGGTTGTGCTAGGCTTCCAGATATTATAAAAAAAAACAATTCTTCAATACTTTGTACTATTATACTCTTTTACATATTAAACACATGAAGTTACAATGTTTTTAAGTATCATTCGACATTCATTTGCAGGTATCCAATTTAGAATTAACCACTAATTCTCACCCATAATGCAGTCATGAATTTCAAGGGCTAATCGTAAATAAGGGTTGCTTCTACTGTTTTATTACTTTATTCATAAAAAATATCTATCTCTAACATTTGTAAAATTTTCAATTTAAACAATTTGCTATTAAAGACGTCACAGCAGTTTTAATTAATATAAATATTAACTAAATAATTATATAAATATCGTATGGTACTTTTTTAATAGATTTCATTTAACATAAGGTGCATTAAATGTCAAAAATACAGTATATATGTTGGTTCTAGAATCATCATTATATAATATGTCATTATATCTAAGCCACCTTCCATTTACTTTTAATAAATATAAATGAATAATAATATATAAATACTTTTACTAAAATTGAATGGACCTTCCATTTACTTTTAGTAAATGGTCACAAGGTTCGTCTTATTCAACTGAAGTGGATCCCATCTACATATTTAATCTGGGACATATTATATATTATTATTGTTTTATTTATAATAAAATTGCGTTTTTCCTTGCATTTCCCTTATATTTAAGGAAAAAAATTAATAGAAAAGAAAATTAAAAGAATATAACTTAATACTTTTTTTGTTATTAATACTGTGACTGGATAAGAAATGCTAAATCGTTAAGGTTAATGCAGAGGGCCGACATATGGCACTGACGCTAGTCAAATAGAATGATAAATATATGTGTTTGACATGAGATAACGTTATATTATAGCTGAAATCCATATATTTAAATAAAATAAACAACGAACGCTTGCTGTTTGCCTGTAGGCTCTAATTGCAAAACTTTTGGCGTCGTCTCGTCTTCAGAATCTAATTAACTGTTTCGAATTCTGTGTTAATTTCAAATAGTAATCAACTAAAGACTGTCTTACCGGTTTTCATTTAAAATGCCCAAAAGTATTTATTTATATGAATTACGGTAAATAGAATTATCAATGAATGATATGATTTCGTATCTATATTGTTTGTATAGTATAGTATAGCAATAATTTATTAGTTGTAATACATTTTATAAGAGGATAACAATATTATATTACTTTCATATCTCAGTATGTTACATTCCTATCTGAATATGTTACATGCCTATCTAAATATGTTACATTCCTATCTAAATATGTTACTTTTCTATCTAAATATGTTACATTCCTATCTAAATATGTTACTTTCCTATCTAAATATGTTACTTTCCTATCTAAATATGTTACATTCCTATTTAAATATGTTACATTCCTATCTAAATATGTTACATTCCTATCTAAATATGTTACATTCCTATCTAAATATGTTACTTTCCTATCTAAATATGTTACTTTCCTATCTAAATATGTTACATTCCTATCTAAATATGTTACATTCCTATCTAAATATGTTACTTTTCTATCTAAATATGTTACTTTTCTATCTAAATATGTTACTTCAATATCTTAGTATGTTACTTTCCTATCTAAATATGTTACTTTCCTATCTAAATATGTTACTTTCCTATCTAAATATGTTACATTCCTATCTAAATATGTTACTTTTCTATCTAAATATGTTACTTTTCTATCTAAATATGTTTCTTCAATATCTTAGTATGTTACATTCCTATCTAAATATTTTACTTTTCTGTCTAAATATGATACTTTTCTATCTAAGTATGTTACTTTTCTATCTAAATATGTTACTTTCCTGTATAGTATCTTTCTATAATTGTGAACAATTCGTGCTAACGTGTCTGTTGAGAATCAAAAGTAACAATAGATACATGTTTTCTATTCAGGTTTGATAAGCTTTTCGTTCATTTTTGATAGTTAACCTTGGCTACAATTGTACTTTTTGATTGTCCTGACCGTATCATGGTATTATTAAGCCAATATGTAATTACAGATGTTTTAATTTAATTAAGATGAAGTCAACTTTGTTAACGCCACAGGCATATTAAACAAAAATATTTTTTACCAATGACATCTATTTGTGACAATATTATTCTTTACAATACGCCAAAACAAAAGTTGTAAATAATCGCAAGACAGACAGACGATTTGTTCAGACATTCTTATTTATATACCATATGTAGACCTATGTATATATTATATATATTTTAGTTTTATATTTGAGATTTGTGTTTAAGAGATAAGTTATCGAAACAATAATTTAAACAAATAATTCAGTTACTAAACTGAATTACTCTTTTTTAATAGTTTTATTTTACTTTAATAGAATCAATGCTATTATTAGTACAGGCCTTAAATTAAAATTATATACTTAATAATACAATAAGATAAAATTCAAAGAATAATAAATAAATTTCTATCAAAAGTATATTAAAAAATAAATCAAAGATATTTCATTGGTTTTAAGTACGAGTACTCGTATTTCTTATAACGTGAAAGAGAATTTTATTAAAAATAATATTATATGTGTAAGTAAGTAAAGGCTTTTTAATCTATTTCCCTGTACTCGTCGCGTTCAAAGCAAATCAAATCAATTATTTTATTACAGAGGTGTTGAGTTTCGTAAAAGAGCTTTTCTCAAACATAATAAATAATAGCAAATAACTAATATTAAAAGTAAAACATTTTTTAAACAATGTTTCTAACATTGCAGTACAAAGTATCATTAAAAGAGCCATTACTGAACTCAATATTTGAAAATATCAATTAACAGGCGGGTAAATATAAATATAACAGTCATGGTTCATCAAAGTTTAAATATAAAAAAACATGACTAAAGATTTAAATTTTAGTAAATATGGAATAAAAATTCATATTTTCGGTAAAGTAGGCCTTTAATTAATAAAGATGGGACTTCAAAGAAACTTACAATCTTAAATCTATCTGGATGGTTAAACTATCGTTGATTATATAGTTATAAACATATATCAAACGAAACGAAAATAACTGCATATTTACTATCTATAGATCTCTGCAATCAATAACATAAGCGAGCAAAAACTTCTTTGAATATTTTTTTTTTTTAAATAAAATGTCTTTTTCGCAACTGTATTAAAGTGTAAGGTTAACTCTTTTGAACTGTTAGATATATCATAGGTAACTATAATATAACTAAGTCGTAATACATAACATGGCAAAAGGATAAAGAGTCACCAATTGGCTTGGTAATCCAAAACCAATAAAATTTCCATATTTTCTTACATGGCAAGTGATGACTTAACTGATTAACCGTAAAGTTTTTTTTTGTTATGTCTCTGCTATTAGCCCTACTTTCTGTAACAGCATCAGGGGGGGGGGGTCGTCAAGCTTTATCTCACACTCCAATGTAATTTACTTACCTATTAAGCTACCGTTTCCATCTTTCTATCTTACGTTTGCTGTCCATATTGTAATACTCATAAGTTTCTATTTTATAATTCTTATTTTAAATGTAAGGTTTATATATTTATTTTAAGAATACTATTCTTAAAGTAATAACCTTATGTTGGTGTGTATGTGTGTGTGTGTGTGTGTGTGAATGAATTATATATACTATCTATAACTTATACTTAACTGGACCCTTGTTAGGTAGTAGTTCAATAAGTAGTTACTTACTAAACTGCTTGCTCTTTAGTTTAGTAAGTCCTAGTAAGTAATTAGTACTTAATATGTAACTAACTCACAAGGATACAAAATTTATAACTCAAAACTTTGTCACATGTTTTGATGTTTCAACGTAATGGAGACATGTTCGCTTGTTGTGGAACTTTATAATTAAATTAAAACTGTATAATTAAAATAATTTAGTGATCATAGTTTTAAAAAATCAGACCCTGATCCCTGTTAAACAAAACTTGAAATAAAAGCATCAGCTTTATAGTTTTAAAATATTTGTTTAACAAATTCATGTGGCAAATTTGTTACGGCGGAAGAACGACAGTCAAATATATCGGTAATCAAATAAATGGATAATCGGAATTAAAAAAAAACAGTTTACGACAATTTATGGCGAATATCCTATAAAGAATGCTTTATTAAATAAAGGTAAGAGTTAAAATTCTGAAATTTGAAACTGAAGAAAATCTCTATTTAGGTTTCAACGTCATCATATTGAAAATCGAAAAAAGATTCAACTATTTTGTTTTTCATGTACAGCACTATTCTATCGAGGCTCGAGGCATTGTAGAGCATTCTCTCAGTACAAAGTAAAGTTTTAGGACAATAAAGTTAAGATATAGCTGGATGAAGAGATCTGGAGAATAATTAAACTTTTAGATCTTATAAAGGAATGTCTGATTTCTGTTTTCACGTAGTAATATCCAAACCATATAAATTGATTAAATGTATATATCAAGCCTCAAGCAGTTTTCGCATCCAGTAGGTAACGATGTCGTATATTTGTCAAACGCAAGTAAAAGACTTTGAGATTTGAAAACTGAGGAATGAACGTCTATGAAAATTATGACTTACTATTACTTATACTTTGTTATCGTATTCATTTAGTAAACTCAACTAATTTCATTTCATTTTCCTCTAGAGTTTTTCAACTCTATGTCCCGTAAAAATAATTTACTATTTCATTCGCTTCTATTTTCTGTCATCTCTACTCTTTTCATTCTCATATCATTCACGCAGTACAGCCATCGCTTTTAAGGCTTCCCTCTCGTCACATATTAATCCACATTCATATGTATGAGTCGTATTCACGTGACTTTCATTCGTCATTCATTCATAGCTTTGATTATTACGGGCTCGGCTACAAAATGACAAAACTATATTATCTGCGATGACCTCATACAATTATCGTACATAATTTATGAAAAAAAAAAGTCATTAACAAATATTTTACTAATATGTGGCTACTGACGAAAATTGTTTTAAAATCGAGTAAGTTTAATGTTTAGTTAGTTTTTTATATTCATTCAAAATGTTCAACTTAAAGATATATTTAAATATCTTGAATTGTTAAAAATATAACATACTTTTAAGAGGAGTTTAGTTTAAAAACAATCACAAAACTTTTTGATTTCTTGTAATCGTTCAATTATACACAAAAAAAAATTATTTATGAATGTATTTTTAGATATAATAAGAATATATATATATAAATATATTTTTTATTATAATTTCGTTTTTTCATTCGTTTCGCAAAACACTATATGAGATACACTTTATAAGTTTTGAATGCTAGTTCTACAAACAACTCTTTCAGCGCAATGCGAATATTTTTTAATTCAATTCTAATTGAATTAAAAAATCATTTAATTAAAGTGTTAATTATATTCTGAAAAACTTAACACAAAGCGACAAGTTTCAGAGTTTTTGTGTCGTTGTTTCGCAACGTTGTGTTAGTTTTTATTTTACAAGCTATTTAAAATTTTACAAACAAATTAATTAAAATTAAGTCCCCTTTATTTCCCTTGATTGTAATGTTCAATAAAATAAAACACGTATATGTCAAAATATTTATATCGGAAACAACAAACATTCATTATATAAGACCAGAAAACCTTTGCAATTTTAACATAAATAAAATATACATTTCAGTTTTACTTCTACAAAAGCTTAGTTAAGGCATAAAAAATAAAAAAATAAACTTATAAATAATAAATAATATGTTCGTAATTGATATCAATAACTCACTTATAATGTTACAATATATTTAATATAATATAAAAAATAAATAATTTTAATTCTGAAGAGCACTATGTAGATGAATATCCCCACAGGAATATTTCTATTCAAAAGGTCAAAGGTTAGGTCCCCGGACGCTTTACCTGCTCTATGTATTAACAATATGTCTATTCGTCCTCTGATATGTGAACTGAATCTAAAAGATTTTTTGGAATGTTGGGTACATTCCAAAAAAATCTTTTAGATTCATTTCATCATTCTGTCAGAGAAACCCTTTCAAAAATATAAATGTTCTCCTAACAAATTATTTAATGTTTACTTTTGTTTGGGTGATAACTTTTTTAAAGACGTAATTTCAAATTACGAAACGAAATAGGGACAAATAGAGAGAGAATGCGAGAGAATAAAATGAAATACACAGTCCAACTGCTGGACCATTTGTGATGAAACTTGATATTAAGATAAAAGAAGCCTGGGGAAAGATATGGACTATCAAGCAAGATTAAGCTTGAACGTAGTGGAATCACACAATATGACCCTGACGCTGTCGATGATTTAGTAAAATCTTTTATCCGCGGGTGTTCAACAATTTTCCAATTTGGTTATAATATCTAAATAAACACTACAAATATCCTAAACCTGATTCATTCGTCAATTTATCGCAGTTTAGTTTTAAATGGTTCTCCTACTCTCCTACATCTCCTACTCTTCCTACTCTTGTGTCTCAATTTAAAATGTAGTATGCGATAAGAAATAAAATATTACTATTTCATTTTGTCCAACTTCACAAAGTAGCTACAAGTAAATAATGCTCGTGTTAATATTTAAATGTAAATGTAGTACATATAAAATTGAACCGAATTCCATATAAAAAATTCTATCTGTAAATAAATGAAATAAAAAGTGAAATATGAAGTATAAAACAGGAAACACTTTTTCCGATACAAATAATTGGGAATTAGCTTTAAGCTTTCAGCGGTGGCTTTTATAATATCATTGCTCATTATAATATTTATTTTCCATAATATAAAATTTTCTTACAGATTTCTATACAGAATTTTATACAAATTTAAAAATAATATTTCAATGTATATTTTTTTTAAAATAAATTCTAATTAAAATCGCTTATGAATTAGATTATAAGTGACATTCAATATTTATTTATTTAGAATAATAAAAACTAGAAAACGGCTATAGAATACAATGAAAATAGAAGCTTACGACATTTGTACAAAGCTTACACTTACAATAATCATCGTAATCGAATAAGTCTTATTTTATGCAGAGGAATGTCGAAATAATGAAGTAATATCCATGTATATAAAGGAAAAGATAGAGAAACGTGCTTTATTATTCACATAGCTTATTAATACTAGTGTAAAAGGAATTTAGACTTTATTTCTTTAAGGATAGAACTTAAAAACGACCCTCACTGTATCAGATTGAGAGAACACAGACATTTAAAATTTAATTAATGCAGAATACAAAAGAATTTTTATATTGATGAAATGTAATCAAGATTACAAAGACCGATGAAACAAACTCAACGGTAATAAACTCTGAAATTGTTTTATGTATGTTTGTCTCTGTCTTTCTAAAGTTATTACCACAATGTGATTTATCAAATTTATTAAAGTGACTTCCATTTTGACATTCCACGAAATAAAATAAATAAATCGAGAATGAATAGACGGTATGGTTTGTTACAGTATATTTAAATATGAATGATTGATTATTTTACGCTATATAAGCAAAATTAAGCTTATGAAAAAAAACCAAGTATATTGTCTCTTCAAATCGAATATAAATGGCATGGTGGGTATGAGCTTTCAGCTCGCGGATTAATCTTAATTCCTTAGAAACGATTGTTGATAAAAATTATAAACCAAAGAGATGACAATTTCAAAGCTTATATTAAATTATAAATATATAAACAGTTATAGCTAGTATAGTAAACCGTTCACGTTAAAACAATAAAGCTGCAACATTCAATTTCTTTACGAAAGATTAATAAATTACTTAGAAAACAGTATATGGAATATAAATTTGTGATAGTGACTTACGAGTCGTGAGTAATTCGTGCCAAGTCTATTATTTTAATAGTGTGTTATTAAAATAAATATATTGAGGTAATATAAAGTAAATTAAAAGTAATCAAATAAAATTATTGAATAAAAATATAAAAGATTTAGAAAAATGTAAAAACGACTTAAAATTAAAACACAAAATTACATGTTCAATGTAAACTCACTAATTAGTTATACGACGCCATTAGAAGTAGTAGACGCCAATTCACAAGCATCACTTAACTTTTGCACTATATGAACTGTCCCGAACGCCTAACCAAAAGAAGAGGGTACGCCGCCCGCCATGCTTGCCATTTTATAGCTAGATACCGCTCGGTGATGAGTGTTGCCAACTAAAGAATAATGAAGATTGGTAAATAAAAAACATATATCTGATTTATTAGTATGTACCAAAACGTGTCACGAAATAAAATTACAAACGAACACCGTTTTCGAGATAAAAAATATATGAATAACTCTTATTTTTGGTCTGGCCATTTATGCAAAAAAAAATACAAATGAATTTCGAATCTGTCGAAGGTTCAATATGTTTTCTTAGTTTCGTGCCAAGCGTTGTTAAACATTTTTGTTATATTACAATATAGTCGGGTGATAAAGAGAACCGAATAGCTGTCATAGCATTACAGGAAGTAGGTATTGAGTCAAATTCAATTTTTTAAACTCTCCTTCCGCTTGGTTTTAGTCGAATGTTCGAGTTCCGGGCTATTAATAGCCACAATGAAACTTCCTTTATTTTTGGGAGAAAAAGACACAACTTCTAAGATTTGTAGAGACCAAGCAGAAATCTGTTAATTTATATATATCATATTTTGCGCAAACATTTCTTCCCCGAGAATATGGATTGCCTTGAGATGCTGAAGACGCTATAAAATATTACTATAACACAAATAAAATGTGTACTGAATGTAAAACTTTGTCTACAATGCCTAGAGGCAAATACAGAGATGAAACGTGATCGGTGTTTGAGATACGTTCAGAATACTGATACTGATGTTTGACAATCGTACGAATTTATAAGGGCTTATAAGAGTTATAATATTTTTGCGTTATTTTTAAGGATACAAAAATATAATACAAGTTGAAAGTAGGTAATATTTAATAATGTTAACTTGATGCGGGAAAATGAAATGCATTTAAGCAGTAAAAATAAAATTAGGCTTTTAAATTGCACATATAAAATGTGTACTCATAACTGCTCAAAACTATGCAAAAGAACTGTATGATCAACGGAGAAAAATTGCAGAGCCAGAGAGAAAAATTGCAGAGCCAGAGAGAAAAATTCCAGAAAATTGAGCCACATAGTATATGAATCTATGAAAGAATTAAATTAACAGGCGGAATTGTTATTTTCTGTGGGTTTTTTACCAATAATCATATAACCTAATACAGTTTCCAAGGTCAGGATAAACTAACACTAGCATACACTTTTTACGAAAGCACAAAATAAGAAAACCACCAATACTTAAATAATAAAAACCGGTAGGTACATTCCGATAGTGATGAATAATTCAAACATTAAGTACTGAAGAATCGATATTGTATGATATTTTATTACTAAATCGAGAATAATTTAACTAATGAATGAAAGAATTTGGTTATACATCAAACCGTTGTATATCTTGCAAAAAAATACTCTATGACTCACGACCAAGCAAGCACTGGTACTGGTTTATTGCTTCAGCCTATACATATTATAAAATACTCATGAGGAAAAATATATTCATTATTAAACAAAACGAATTAATACATTATATTTATATTTACCCGGCTGTATTCACGCAGAATTAAATCGGTATACTCCCGACTAGTTTCGAGTCCGATTTAATTCCACGTGAATACAGCCGGGTAAATATAAATATAATAGTCATGGTTCACGAAAGTTTTAATATGAAAATTGCGAAATAATACATATTTCTACTATGGCACGGAATACAAAGTAATAATTTTAATAGGCAAAACTGTTTAACATTTGAGGCCGATCTATAAAGGATATCTTAATATACAAAATGGGGTTCACGTATTAATTTAAACTGCTATTTACATTCTACTCTCGTTTTCAAAGGCTATGGTTATTTTTGTGTAGCATTTAGAAAATAATTGTTTAGAATTTAATGAAATAAACTATAATATAATAAATAAACAAATATAAATATAATAAATAGACAATAAAACGATTTGATTTTCCAACTATCAAAATATTTTTATAATATATATAATAAATATTATTTAATATATTTTATTTTTGTCAGTGTGTACTATAAATTTATTTTTTTATAAATATCAGCTGTCTCTCTCATCTCTTCCGACGTTATATTGTCGCCTTTTGTACATTTTATTTCAATTGTTTTTCTAAATATGTTTCTTAAACTTTTTGAGGACGTACAATATATAATATAATATGCTTAAGAAATGTAACCAATCAATTAACAATAAATAAATTTATTCAAAAATATTTAAGCAATTTTCATTTAATTAACTACCGCAATGCAAAAGTAAATTATTTAAACAAAGTAAAAAACGAACAATGAATTTGAAATTAATCATAAATGGTAAAAATCTTAAACAATAATAAATCTGTTTTGTATAGTGATGAAGATACGACATGTAAAATTAAAATTTGTTAGGCTGCGAATATGCTAAAATATGACGAATATTTACGTACCCAATAGCTTACAATTGATTTATAATTATAGTGACTAATGTTTGTGAAAGCAAATTATTTAAGATCCACTCAATTCAACAAATATAATTATTATTTTAATGTTCGCTTTTAAGCATTTGAGAACTATATGAAACGGACAAATGTACGAAAAGGAATTATTGGAAGAATGTTTGCTCAATAGCTCACCATTTGTCAAAGGCTGAGACATCGTCAAGAAAGTTTAAGTCATGTTTTAAAGATATATCTATTTTAAGAATAGGTAAATAACCTTTTTATTTTAACATACTTGCACCGCATTCCGTTAGCTGCTGCGACACCGTTTATAACTTTTAGAAGTGGTTTATATTTGCGAATTTTCTCTGTATGATTAAAAAATGAAGAAATAAATTAATTTAGTATACACTTAGAATCTTTCATCTATCCTTCTTTGCTTTCATATATTAAAAAAAAGCAGTATTTTCCTTTCACACATAATAGAATTCTTCGGTCATAGACTAATCTTAAAACCGCCATTTTACTATTCCGGCTTCACTGCTCTGGAATGCCGTTCCTCAAATAATAAGAAAAACCCACCCACAAAGAGCTCTTTCAAAACCCTTGTTCTAAATACCTTATACAATCCACGTATTTGTAATATTTTTATATATTATATATATGTTACATGTAGTTATATAAAATATTTATTGCTTCATAAATCTTTTTAAATGTTTGATATTTATTATTCTTCATATTTAAAGGTAAATATTAAGAAATAATCGAAGAGAAAATAATTATAAAAGTTATTTGAAAAAAGGTCGGATGTGGGTACAATATATTTGGTAAAACGTGACGGACTCCAATAAGGTGAGAAAATTGGAGATAAATATTTGATATTGTCTATGCTAAACTAAGTTTAATTATTATTCTGTAAATATGAACTATTTCTTAAACTTGAGCTTTTTATTTTATTAACAGTTAGTTTAAAACTTTTTCACAGATACAACGTGCTATGTAAGATTTGCACAGGCCATACTTTTATTGTGAAATTATATAATAAACATAAAACGTGTAAAACAATTGGGTTTTCATCGTTTACGACCTGCCTTAAGTATTGGGAACATAACCTGATTTCGTCAGTATTATCAGAATTCAGTTTTTCAGGACACATTACAAATCACATTGTTTTTATTTTATTATGAATAAAGTACCTTTAAACCAATAAAAAAATATATTAATTTATTTACAAGACTATGTTAAGTGTTAATAAAATAAAAATTAAGTTCATATATTCTATCGGATTCCGGTGTTAAAACTTTGACCTTAAAATGAAAATACAAATTCATCGTGTCGTCAGCTTAGACTTAATTATATATAATATACAATCTTTGTTTCAGTAAAATAAAAACAGGAAAATTATGTCATATGATTAAAATATTTATTTGAATATAATTTGCAAGAAGTATTATATATTGTATTGAGTTATACATATATCAAAATCCAGGTCGCAAATATAATTTATGATTAGTATTTATTCCAAAATATGATGATAAAATTAAAAAAAAACATTATACACATATTTATTGTAAGAAATAAATATATTTTAATACAATATTAGCAAGTACATAAATAAAGTAACAAATTTCTAAACTTATTTTCGTTTTCAAAATTCTGTCACCTAAAATAAAAATGCTTTTACATCTGGGCAATATCTATTTCCCTATGATGATGATATTAGTATGAAAACGAACATATTTCGTAATTTGTTACTAACTTAACAGTTAATAGATTTGAGACGCGTTCAGTTAATTTTTGAACCCATTCAAGGTTGTTGAAATTATGTCAAGTTCATTTATAATATAACATTAAAACATAAAGGTACATTTAGTTTCCGAAACCGGACAAAGTAAAAAAATATAAAAAACAAAATAATTATTCGTTTTGATCTCATATTACAGACTGATACAAGTTCTAAGACTTAAAAAAACTTACTTGTTCACTTATTTGCTCCTACTTGCGTTTTAGTCTGTGGTAATATTATTAAATTAAAAGGTATAAGGGCGGGAAGATTATATTGAATCACATACTCATGCATACATACTGTAGTTAAGAATATAAAGGCAATAAAACCTTCCATGATTAAGCCTTGTTGTATGCAGAAGCTCAAAGGTATCGATTGCTCTGTGGGTGTTGAAATACTAAGTAATGATAACTCTTTGGAAACTCCGATTGAAGTGAATTTCGTGTATCATATCGTATATGAAGCTCTTAAGATCTGAAACATTTAATCCTTTTTTAAATTCATAATAATATTGAGAAAATGTAAGCTTTTTAGAAATTACAAACTTTTTTTAAAGGATTTAACTCACATTTAATTGGTTTACATTTTAAACTTTAATTAACCCGAAGTTTTGATTGGTTTATAGCAATCGTTATCACGGAAAGACGATTAAGGTGTCTGTCAGTAAGTCAGTTAATTGGTCATCTACGTAGTTTCTAAGGTTCCAGGCATAGAGTTCAGAATGCACTACACCAACAATATCTAGAAGTGTCACAGACATGGGTTCATATACCATTCATGATTCTCCGGCATTGGATAGTATCCAAACATTTGTTGATATAGAATTTCAATGGCCTCGCTAAGTTTAGATATCTTAATAGAATGAATGGGCTTGGCTATGGTATTTCTGCACCATGCCGACTACGATGTATATTCTTGGTATCTAATTTACTACACATTTAACATGGTACACTTACTAAGACAATTACACTGACTTATTAATATTAATACCTTATTCAATCTTGCATTATTGACATACACACATGCCTCATTCTAATCGTATGGAAGCAGATTGAGAGCCGATTATTGTAATAAAATAGTTTGAAACTGTTTTATTGCTACATTTCTTTCTTTTTTATCCCAAAGACCAGGCTCTAAGAAGCTTTTTAAATAATTTTAATATACGGTAGCTCATTTGGTAGAACGACGGGACGGTTTTCCTGAGGTCGCGGGCTCGAATCCCGGTGTATTAGTTTGTTTTTAATTCTATTTTAAAAATTCAAATAAGCTTTACGTGTTTATAAATATTTTCAAACATTAATTTAATTATGATGTATTTCCGGATTATTTAGTTACTGTCATAATAAGTTCATTAAGACACCGTGAAGTAATGTAAATTGTAGATTACTCTGTGACCCTTGTTTACTTTGAGGTTTGCCCGCCAACGTGCTGCAGCGGTACTTTACATATATAACTAATATAACCAACAAACATCTCTCTCTCATACAACTAGCGATGAAATATTTCAGCGCATGGAAATTTAAAGAACATGTGGGCACGTGGATAGAGATTGCAATCTGGTAATAATGAATAAAGGAGTGCGCTTTAAACGTATTTTAATTATTTATATTTATTAGAAGGTTTAAAGTAATTGGAATTATTTAAACGAATTCATTACAATTAAACGCTGCTAAAAGAGTAGCGTAGTGCTAAAAGCATAGTGTAGCGTAGCGCTTAAAGGATAGGGTAGCGTAGCGCTAAAAGCACAGCGTAGCGTAGCGCTAAAAGCATAGCGTAGCGTAGCGCTAAAAGCATAGCGTAGCGTAGCGCTAAAAGCATAGCGTAGCGTAGCGCTAAAAGTATAGCGTAGCGTAGTGCTAAAAGTATAGCGTAGCTAGCGTACAGCCTACACTGTTGTGGTCTTATTTATAATTGTATTTGGTAAAAAAAAACAAGAACTATATATTACTCTTTCATTCTGAATACTCGGTGTTTTTATCAACAACTATAGTATTTCGGAAATCTAAATTTAGATTTTTTTCTCGTGTTATTAAACATAAACTGCCTGCTGTTCTAGTGGTTAGTGAACCTGACTGCTAAATCAAAGGTTGTAGGTTGGATTCTCACATGACAAAAATCTTTGTGATTTTTGTTGTGTATATTATTTATATACTTGTAGAATAAAATAAAAAAAACGCGGGTAGTATTTTCAAATGCGGGAGTCTGAGTCTGATAGATTGAGACTTAGTCAACTGAGGGTACATTTTTAAGTTAGTAACTTAGTATTAAATTGTAACAGATAGGTATGAATGTTTTATGACTATAATATATTTATTTATTTATACTTTGTTTGACCCCTGGTCGTAGACGCTAACAGAAATCTGTTGAATGATCATATAGTTAATACAATAGCATATACTAAATAGTGGATTTACTTTCAACTATACAATCAAAGCAATTAATAACAATAAGTATCAAATTTACATCGTAATATGTTTGATATTCTAGTATTAGGAAGAGACAAAGTTATACGAACATACTCGACACACACATACGGCATCTTGTGTAACCACTATATTAAATCACGCCCGAACTTGACTCAAAACGCTTTGCATATAATACTCCTAAACTATGCAACTGCGTATAACCTGTATATATCTAAAAACACTCAGAAACTTAATTAAGTACTCTCTCGTTACTAACACAACAATATAATATTTTTAAAGGTAATAATAAAAGTTAATATATCTCCTTGTTCTATTCGCAAACTAGCTCTGTTCGTAGCTTTCTTTGTTCTCCCTCGCCCGAGTCTAATATTATACATCACAATAAGAAATAGATTCACACAGGCCATTAATTTTTTCCTTTGATGAATTCAATAAAATAAAATGCACTAATAATAGAAGCCTCATAGTGTCTCATAGTAACTCAAAAACTGACGTTATAAATATTATACAATTAAGAAAGTAGTTATCGGGCTAAATAAACAATGAACTACAATGACAACGAAATAATTAGCTATAAAAAATCGAAGTCAAAGTATTTCCCGTTTCAATACATTTTATACTTTGTAATTGCATTAAATCTCTACTCTCCAACTTTTGTTGGAAGCTTTGTCCAACTTTTGTTGGAAGTTTTGTCCAACTTTTGTTGAAAGTCATTCAACAAAGTGACTTGAAATGTTGAATTTGTGTGAGTGACTTGCCTCTTGAGACAAGAGATTATTATTAATTCAACGTTATAACAAACACTCATACTGATTGTACAACAACTGAAGATGTCTCACATCAGTTTTGATTTCGATTACATCATCCTCCTTTGATAGTAAACATTTTTTTTTACATTTTGATTAGGATTGAGTAGGGGTTTGGAACATCGTTGCTGGCCACAATAAATGTTTAAAAAAATGCTGTAATAAAAATAGAGCTTACAATAAAAAATAAACCGATTTTTATTAAAAAGAGGTTTATATTAAAATTGTTTGAAAAAGTGCCTCCGGACCCATAGATGTAATGGAAGTGATACGTTCCAGTTATTAACTTTCAGTCTGAACAAAAAGTGGCGGACTACCTCATTGGTTCTATTAAAAATGTGTCTACGCCATCAATGGTTATATTGGATAAATCTGACAGACTAAATGTACGTCTATACTATATCTTGTATTTGTTTATTGTACCTTTATTTATGTTTAAATATGAATAAAACAAGATTAATTGTTTATGAATAAAACAAGATTAATTGTTTAGGAATAAATCAAGATTAATTGTGTATGAATAAAACAAGATTAATTGTTTATGAATAAAACAAGATTAATTGTTGGCTTTTTGAGAGGCGATGTTATTGAAGAATAACTTATTTAGAATGAGTATCCCATAAAGTCGTTAATTTATTGAATGATAAATTCATCGAGGCGAATAGCGGTTTCCCATATATATATAAACCGGTGTGAGTGGACTAAAGTGGATTCCATCCATATTTTTATGGTTGGATTTCTTAGCTGCGTAAATGTGTTTAGGACTTCAGCTGTCAAAAAGTATTCGTGTTTGACTTAATACTTGACTAACATCGAGTAAAGTCTAATTCATGACAAAGAAATAAAATCTCCTACTCTATATGTCATTAAAACTGAATACCAAATGTTTTATAATACAGTAAATGTTAAATCGTTAATGCAGGTTTGTTAGAGAATTGCAAAACTTGTTGCCTCGAGTCGTCTTCAGAATTCAATTAACCTTTGCTGAGAGTTAACAGAGGATTCGTGTAGTAAAAAAATACTATGAAATCAAACAGTGGTACCGGTTTGAATAAGTTTAAGAACTGTTAGGGTAAATAATTTGTTATCGTTTTATTATTCAAATTCTAATTCAAAATCTATCTTTATTCAAGTAGGCATTTACATGCACTTTTGAATCGTCAATTACATTACATTAAAAAATGTCAGTATAGTGAGTGAGTAAGCTACCATTACTAATAGAATTAGTTGCATATTGTATAAGTTTTGTTGTTTTCAGGCAGGATGAGGATAGCGGAGGACAGGGATATCTGGAACAAAAGGGGGGAGAACCATGTCCTGTAAATGTCCAGATTGCTATATGTTGATGATGATACTAATAATGATAGGTTCAATATAGCTGTAAGTTTTATTTATTGAGGACCCGACTAAGAACTTGTTTCCTATATAGTTTTTTTCTAGAATTGTTAACGAGTCATATTAACGTGTCTTTAGCGAAAGTTATAAATTAATATTTATAGTGGTCTTCCTGTTGATTGATAAAGTTTTAACGATTAGTACAGACATTCTTAGTTTATATACAGACAAATAAATGAACCTATGTATATATTATGCGTAGTTCTTTATGTATAAATATTATGAATCAGAAAATAAATGAGATTTGTGTTGGGCAGATAGAAGAAATCGAAACCAATAATTTAAACAAATAATTCAATTACTATACCGGAATTCTCTCGTCAATAACTTTTGTGTAACTTTGACAGGCGCAAAGCTAAAAGCATTTTTGGTTTGTGTGTTTTGTAAAGTTCAAAAGATACGGTGAGACCAGTAAAGTTTATCTTTTGATTTCAGTTGTCGGGTAGATTTATTTTCAAAGTAATTGCGTGGGTTCTAGTTAGTCATGTATCAGATTTATTTTGGCTTTACTTGTTTTTATAATAAATTGTTGCATTCTATCCAGCTTTTTTCAGTAATGTTTGTTTGAAAAAAAAAAGGTTTGTGTATTTATCTTCCTATTGTATAACACAGAAAATTAACATTTTAATTTAAAACGAAATAAATTGTGAGTTTATAAACCGTGAAAGAAATATTACTTTAAATGAACAAATTTTAAAATTGTATGATTTTTAGATAAAGTATTTAATAACCGTGTGTTTAATACTCCACCGACGGTTTCCAGAAAATCACTCTATCAGATTAATTATAAAACAAACGATGTATAGTTACCAAGTACCTTTTCATCTGAATCTTAAATAAAATACTTTACAAAGGGATATTTTAATAAAGGTTATTTACTTAATAATTTTAATTAGTATTTTTCTCGAAATTTCTTTCCGTAAAAATGCTAGGGGAGAATTTTTGAAATGTTTGAAGCGAATTGCCGCTTGGTATCTCGTTTGACGTCCGCATACTTCTAAAAGTACAATAATTATTAAATATATAGAAGAGTAGATGTATTCTGTTTAAACTTGTTTGCTCAGTACAGAAACAAAGGAAAGTGCTTATATTTTGTGGATATTTTTTATCAAATTACAACCACTTGTTTTAATTTTTTATTTCATATTTTTTGTGCAATAAAGTTTTATAAATAAAATCTAATAAAATGATAAGACAAGGTTGGTAAGCTTGACAGGTACACTCTGAAATAATGTCACACATACACAAAATAGTATGGTGTTATAAGTTGTATTTATATTTTATTGATATATTCATCTACTTACATAATATACCCAATATTAGGTAAATATCGTTCCAAGCAACTCAATCCTGCGACCCCGAGCCATCAATGAAATATAAAGTAGTGTAAAATTGTTTAGCTGTTTAAACTAAATATAAAATAATATATTTATATAGTAAATTATAATTATATAAATATATATTTATATATGTTGTTGTATATTGAAGATTTATATATTAAGACTGCCAGTATATTCTTTTTGGCGTGTTAAAAATTCGGCCTCTCCAAAATCACACACCTCTCTCTATTCACACTCACCTTAATTGTATAAGCTCCACTCTCTACTTAACTAAATTTAATATAAGTTACTATTAATAACGCTGCCTTTGAATTTTGAAATACGTCTCAGAATTATACTGTCCTAGGCCAAGATCTTAAAGAAGATTATAATAAGATTTTGCTGTTACACCTCTTGATTCTACTTCTACAGCGAGCTTATAAATTATTTAAAAACCTATAACAGGTTAGTTCGTAATGCTTGCTATCTTAAACCTTAAAAAAGAACCCCAAAGGGTTGTTTTTTCACAGAGAACAGTAAGCGCTCCAAGTTTTACACGTTTTAAGTATCTAGAGTATAGTAATATGTCCGGTCTATATAACGAAATATTGATTTTCATACATTTGCCCTATGAGAGTTCAATCTAGACCTAAGATAGAGTTGGCTTTGGTTTTTATTTTTTTTCCGAAAATATATTATAAGGGATTGTTTGTATTATAAATTTTAAAATCCTTTTCGGGCCTCGTTTTACTAATGAGCGTAAAATTAAATAATAATACCTACTTTTTTCCTCATTCTATACTATTTAATCTCTTAAGGTTATATATTTTTATTTTAGTACTATCCTTATTACTTGGAAAATAATACTGAACAAAAAGGTAAGAACAAAAGGTGATATTGTGAAATAGAAGTTATGGAAGGGTTTTGGTACTGGTCTGTTGGCAATCCCCCAGTGTTTTTATTGGCCTACAAAAAGAGCACGGCTGTATACTTGATTGATGAGCTCTAAGAGATAAAAAGCGGCCTGGGAAGTATCTATGGATTGTACGTTTTATATATGTACGACCTAGAATTAATGTTCGGTCAGAAACCTAGATGACTGATAAGTTCAATGTTGCACCAGGGAGCAGCTTTAAGCCATTTTTTATTTCTTATGGTAATTGACCTCTAAACTGCCGAAATTCAAGAGCCTTAGAGCATGCTGTTCGTACATGACATTGTACTTATCGGAGAAACTGCAACTTCAGTTCAGAACAAGCTAGATTAATGGCAGAAGAGGTTGGAGACAATCGGACTAAAAACCAATAAAACTAAAACAGAGCATATTTTCTATTATTTTGGCGGTTCCTTCATTCTCTTTCCAATTACATTAAATGGAATAATTTTACCATTTTGCTCCGATTTCAGGTACATTGGTCCTTTTATACAGTCATACAGTAAAATGAAGGAAATAATAAACGCGGGATGGATAAGTAATATTAACAAGAGTAACTTAAATTTTTAATAAATATAGCATAATAAATAAGCTACACGGACAGGGATTCAAACCTGCGACCTCTGGAAAACCGTCCAATCGCTCTACCAATTAAGCAACCGTATCGCTGCCAGACTTGTTGAATTTAGCATTTAGATTTGAGAAGTTATGATTAGAATTCTTTATATATTTAATGCTATTATTTAACATCACATTGATTAGTCGATATTACATACAATATATTCACCGGAAACTATTCAGCTTTGGCATGAAGCGCTTAGCGAATACAATCGATATTTGTAATTAAAAAGTCCTGGTCTTTGTAGCGTCAGTGACATGTAAGCTCACATGGCACCGTGATAATATACCTCGTTAGAAGTCATTTTTTTTTATATACTACGTTGTGACTCACATTTATATGGTTTACAACTAAACATTGAGAAAATTTTAAGTTTTTTTAAATAATACAACATTCAATTTATTTTTTTATAATCACAACAGCTTAGAGTTTAAGAGATGAGCTAGAACAATTTTAGCTTTCTTGTTTAACTCACTTGAGGATGTCATTATTTTCCCTTTGAAAAATGCTTAAGAATTTAATTTTAAGTAGAAAGTTAAGAGCAATTTCTCACAAATAAAAAACTTAAATACATTTTCATCAAATGGAAGATTAAACGAACGCAGTATCTGTTTTAAAGAAACTAGATCTCCCGTAGCATATTTATTTTATTTTCGGTATTTATTATAATCTATAATAAATTTATATTTTCTTATACTATAGTTCGTGTAGCTGTGATTTCCTCTAGCGCTTGAGAAAACTGCTATCATATTTTATTCCTTAAATTATTTCAATACATTTAATAACTTCGTAAGTACTTAGGTACATATAACTATACAATATAATATACGATGTATTATTCTATAAAATGTATTTTACTATTAAAACATTGTGATGCTTTCTTTTGTTTTTTTTCAAACGAAAACAATATCACAATAATAAAAATAAACTAATACCGTTTATAAGTATTGGTTCAAGCTTCATCGCGTTTCTTGTTCTGCTCTTAACAGTACATATAGCTAGGCCGCATCATATGGGTAGAAGCGAAAAAACTATGGAATACGCATAAAAATCATAGAAGCGTAGTAAGATATTACGGGTTCCACTTATAGTACTGTTGATTATCCGCCTTCATAATCCCTGTATCTTATGAGTGTTACATAAAGATACAAATAACAGACACAAAATACACACAAATTTTAAACAACAACCGATGGATGATACACAGAATATATTTAGACTATCAGACGATCTATTTAAACATTTCACGAGGATTTAAGAGTGGGTCAGAGCATCGGTCCTATCTTCCGTTTCATCCGTCTAAATGGACTCCCATTCTGGACGACCGTCCTTTGGCAGTCAAAGAGTACGATAATGCATTTTTAATAATAATATCAAGTTAACTGACTTTTGTAGAAAATGGTTAAACTCTCGCAACGATAATACTTGTATGTAGAAAATTTTAAATAATTATTGCATGAAATTAAATCGCAAGGGCACTGACTCGAGTTGACCTCTCGGAAACCATTCGTATCGTATTCGTATCGTTTTTATGAATTTAGCATTCTATATATGATCGTCTATATTTTGAAAGTGGCGACATCTATTAGGCTTTTTTTATCAGTATACATGTTATAGGTTAACCTAAAAACTGTGTGGCCCAATAGTTTCTAGGTAATGCTTGTTAAACCTAGGGCCCTCTTTTTTTATGTTATAAGAGGGCAAATGAGCGTGCGGATAACAGGTGTTAAGTGATCACCGCCGCTCACGAACTCTTGCAACGTCCGAGGACTCACAAGTGCGTTGCCGACCTTGGAGGTGGGTATAAACGTCTTTTTTTAAGGTACCCATGTCGTATCGATCTGGAAACACCGCCGAAGAAAGTCCATTCCACGTCTTTGGGGTACGTAGAAAAAATATTCTTGAAAACTGCACAGTAGATGATCGCCATCGTCTGCATAATTGTATGGCATATGAGTATCGACTCATATGTGATACATTTATAAAGACACTAAAAACATGACAATGACAATCAATATCCGTCGGATGTAACAATTACCATATACTCACCAGACGTGGGCAAACAATCTATAAAGGATTAATTCCTCAAAATACCCGAGCTAAAGTTTATGTTACAAAGGTGCTGGAATAATTCTCTGGATCAATCTAAAATCTGCCTAACAATCTCATCAGATTTGACAATGCTTTATCTGTTCTAAAAGGGATTCAACCAATTTCTAAAACAAAACAATAGATGTTACATTTTATGCGAGAGCTCTGACCGTTTTTAGGTTGTAATTAGGATGAAGGATTACTAAGATGAAAATGTTGGATTAGGTCTGAAGCCAATTTTACTTCTTTGCCAAGGTTTTATTTAGATACTATCAGTTTCTAGTAAAAAAAAACTTTTAAAACGTCTAAGAACTTCGATTCTCTGGGATTCATTAACTGGGATAAACTAGTTTTAAAATACATATTAGGTATTTTTTTTTCTATCACACCTCGAAACCATTTCAACATTGCAGGCACAATTATAAAAGGTACAGTCACAGGAGTACGGTAATAAGGCCAGGTAGGATATTTTTTCTGTGATTTTAAATATTTTCTAGGAGATTCGTTATTAAAAATATTTACAAATCTATTGTTTAAACCATTTTTGAAAATAGCGCCATCTATAAAATTTTTGGAGAAACAGAAGAGATAGTTTTATAATATTTTTACTACTTATAATTCATTTATAAATAAAATAAATATATACAAATAAAATTTTAAGACATGTTTTGTTAATATAAGCAAATATTTTCTCAAATTATGATCATAACGCCATCTAAGGGAGATATATGACAATTGACGAGCCAAGTAGCAACATTTACGATCACGAATAGTATTTATAATTAAAATTTAAAACGATACTATTTTACTACGTTTTAGACAAGAATATTAGGTACCTACTTATTTGGGTCAATGAATAAATGAAATTAATATACATAAAATTAAATCCTCAATAGAAGCTTTTTATGTACGACGATCAGTTCAAAATCAGCGCCATCTAGTTATGATTAAAGGTACTGTACACTTGTAGATACTATTTTCAATTTTATTTACACTACGGACACCACTTACACTCGAAGAAATCCCTGTAGTACCTACTCAACATTTTCTTTCAGTCATGTAAACATTTTAAACGATACAAAAGAATATTCATAGGTGACAAGGGTCTCCATTTAGTGGGTTTTACTACATCATGAGACATATTTACTTAGGACGTCATGTTTGTGACTGGTGTTGGTTTATAAATTGTTTGAGGCCATTTCTAAATCTGCTAAGCTTATGTAAAGGCAAACATTTATTAAGGCATGTATTAAATACACTTAGGGATCGACAACCTACATGAATTGTTATGAGTGTTTTGTCAATCTGCACTAACCACAAGCCAACTCGAGACTAAGTGAATATTTGAAAAAATATTAAGGATTTACTCCCAGGGCGTCCATCAAAAACTCAAGTACAATTAATTGGCTTTGAGAAATATTCAAAATCTGGATTTCCAAAATCTATATTCATCCACATAAAAAATTTTCATTGAGCAACTGACATAAATTACTGAAAATAAAATTGCCAACTCCATCACATTTTACCTTATCTACAAATATAAGTAGTCCAGATTTTTGTTACATTTTTATTATAAGTTTAAATACATTATCTACCAATGGTTATAATACCATTGATATTATTTTGTGCTATTAAGTAAAAAATAATCAGTGTACTTAATATAAGATACTTTCTAGTTCAAGGATTTTTTAAAGACATTATTTACAGTGTAAACTAAGCAAAGATAAGTGCAAATATACTACAAAACACTAGTTTAAACAGTATTGCAATTATCTTTTCAGATTGCTTTTGAATAACAATATGAAGACTATAAAATACATATAACAATCATTATATTATTTAAAAGAGTAACTAACAGATGAACAGACTTAACGTCTGAATAGGTCTAAGAATGTGAAATTTTGCTTAAAGCTTCCTTTTATACTGTAGTGTGTATTGAGTACTAAAAAAAACAAAAGCATTTGTAAATTCAACCCCCGAGGGGGTTAAATAAGGATTGCAAAAATATGAAGATCTGAATTGAAATCCGACGTTTTTAAGAATTTTAGAAAGTTTTTAATTTCAAGGTGACTTTATATTATTACCTGTCGCTACAGTCACTGATAATGCCTAGTACATCATTTACTTACTATGTTTCTTTCACTTTATTAACACCTTCTCACTATACTTCTAATTAGTTCGGTAGTTTATTTATTATTATAATTATATGACAATTTAAATTTACAATTTATAATATAGATGACACATGTAAGAGAGTTCGGAAATCATAATTATTTTAAAAGATTGTCAGGTAACTTAACTTATACGTGTCGATCAATTATTTTGCAATATATCCTACCAAACAACAATGAGCAAAAATCAGCGTGTTCACTATTCAGTATGTACTGAATTAAATCAAAAGAGTTAAAGATTATAAACTAGTAAATTTATACATGAAATATAAATAACGAAATACCAGTAATAATTACAATGCTCCATGCATTAGAAATATAAATTGAATCTGTAATATAGTGAATCTGTAGTACAGTGTATTTTGAAGAACAAGGATAGTTATTTTTTAGCTAACACACATCTAATGACCGAATTACATTTTACTATCTACACCCATAGACCTTGAAGAATAGTTAATTAAAAAGTGTGTACGAAGTATTTTAACTAAATAGGCTCCCAATCTCGCAGCCCATAGTCAGCTGTCAGTTTCATAATGGTCTTATTTCTATGCGCTCGAACAAAATGCTACCATCAAAACTTGAAAAGGTTGGAATAGCTTTGACTTTGGTTACAATTTTCATTGTTTTGAAACATAGAAACTTATAATCTATTTCAAATATCTTTTCGATTCCATTATATTATAATTAACTGGCTATTTAAAGAAGAAAATATTTTCTCATTAGAGCATGGAAATAATATAATCTAATTTACCAAAAAATTATAATAAAAATAATATAATAAATTCTATATTACCAATTCTTTATGCTTGTTTTTACTTTAATATTTATTTGATTGCATATTAATGTAAGTTATATGCCTATTTACCTATTTAGAAATGTTTTTATTATCTAGCAACAACAAAAACGAATTTTATAAAATATCCTAATATTATGATAATTATTACCAATAAATCAACATCATAATTTTTTTGTCCTACAAATATTTCACGCCTTTATATAATGTTTGTATTAGATGTAGCAAAACCGTTTTTTCATTTCGGTTGACATTTTGTAACTATGATTCGTGTATTCCTTTAGCATTCTTGTTCCAACTTTAACAGTCATCAATAACTAGCGGCTAACCTTGAACAGATAGTGCGACGGAAACTTGGAATTCAAGTAAATATTTTTAGTTAAACATTATCATCATACTTTAACTAGCAGTGACAAATTAAAAAATATAATATGTTATATCTAATTTTCTCTAAGAAATTAAACGGGTATAAGAATTATTTTAAGCTACAGGAAAATTTAAATATGCATGTATATTTTTCGGGAGTGGTAGGTCCAAATTCCTAAATTATAAATAAATAAATGTTAAGAAGTGATTTATAATTAATTACACTTGGTGACATTGAATTGTCGCGATGGGCCCGGCACCCGCACGGTGAATCCATGGAATGCTAAGAAGCTTCGTCTCTGTCTCTATGTGCCTGAGTTTGAACTTCAAAGTTTGTTGACAAATTATTTTTTTATTTTTTTTTTGTGATAATTAAGACTTATAAGTTATAACAGCGCAGAAAATGCAGTTATTAAAATATTTTATAAGTAATCACTACGTTGGTATGCTTCAAAGCCGTTAGGCTGTAGTATATGTGGAAGTAGTATATGTGGAACACAAGCTGAGCTTTGGCTATGCTACTCAATCATTCGAAATACTAATGGCCGTAACAGACGATTTTTTGTAGTTCGAAGCGTACTTCGATTAAATTTATTATTTTGTATTATATTTATATTTTTATTATTGTACCTGTCAGATATGCACCTTAAAATGGATTTTTTTTAATACCACCACATTTTAATTACCACGCTTTCAACATCTAGTTTTTCATATATAAGCAACCATAAAAAAGCACAACCAACGCCATGTCATGAGATACCTTTTATTGTTTTGAAAACATTTATCATTAATGATTAATTACCAACTGCCTAGTAGGAATCATAACAATTAAGAAAGTAATATCATTTGAAAATACAGAATGGTTTTTTCTACTCCGACAACACATAAATATTTTATTACGCTATAACACTGAAAAATAAAGTTTAGAAGAATCACCTTATATGGGAGAGAAGTTGAAAAATAACCAACTTTATGCTGAAAATTAGTTTCTAGCCCTGTATTGGTAGTTGTTGATAGATCACAACATCGCTGAGTACGATATAAAGTGAGCCACTGTATTTTGACGGAAGTGTGCCCAGTCCATAAAATAAAAAATGTTTCATGACATACAAGGGTTAAGTTTTTTCAATTGTTTATACTGGCATTTCAAAAAGTATATATGCAGCACTAGTCTAGCAGTAGTTTTAAATAATTTAGTATAATACATTCAATCAATTTTTATTTTACAAGTCATTTAGACGTTTTTCGACTACAGATTGTTTAAAAATTGTGCAGAAATACTAAAAATTCTAAATATTGCGCAGAAATACTAAAAAATACTAAATACTAAAAATCTTTTAATCCCTATGATGCGGCAGTGCCAAAAATTTTTTCAAATACCTTCATACGTAGGAATGGTTTTTTTATCTATAATCTCTCATTATTATTGAGACTTCGTCTATAATTGCATTTTTATAAGACATAGACAAAATGTATATATTTTATTATCTGTTTAAGGTAAATAAACAAAGTGGTAGGTTAGTTCTAAAATTTTCCTTTGAACAAATTATTCTGTCAATACTATGTCGCTCTAGCATTTTTATATAAAGTAATCGTTATATTTAATAAAACTCAATTTTTTTATATGTTGTTATCAAAATAATTTTGTTCGCGCTCAATTTAATCAGTTTGGCCAATATAAGAAACAAAAATTTTGTGGCACAGAAAATTAACATTGTTTTGCTGTAGTCAAAGACAAATCATTTGTTTTGGCCAAAATTCTTCATACTCAATATTGTAATATTTTATTATTTAATTTTTTCCAGTCACTATATAGTTATAGACAACATTTTTGTGTTCATATAAAAATATAAAATGAAAACGAAGGTATATTCTTAGGATTAGATATTTTTTTAAATTAAACAGATTTTATAGTGTCCTCAATATATTTGAATATATTTGAATATATTTTTAATGCAGAATATACATCATTATATTTTAGTTAAAATGATATTCATAACCAATACAAATATACTTATAACATTTTTAATCTATAACCAACCATGGACAATTCTTGACGTCCGACGCCGTTCTTTCTCCTTTTGTTAAGTTGCCATTGCTGTTGCTAACGCCATTTTTGTTATACACTGTAAGCTGCATATGGTGATTTTATTATACTCATAGGCTTACTGCATAAGTGGGAAAGAGAAAGTTATATAGGATAGGATTACGAAGCTGCAACTAAACCGAATATTTTCTTCAAAGCTTATTTACGACGTTTCGCATTGTCTATGCTATAGATACGCATCCAGAGCGATACATACGGTATAAAGCTTTTAGTGACAAATGTATAGTAAAAATGAAGGAAAACGCTGTACTTAAGTGGCAAAAAGTTTACAATCCTAGCGGCCCTCAACCACGACCTCGCCATGGCCATCGTGCGGTTGCCATAAAAGATTTGATGATAGTTTTCGGCGGCGGAAATGAAGGGATAGTTCACGAGCTTCACGTCTTCAATACCACCACTAACCAATGGTTTGTTCCTGTTACAAAAGGAGAGGTGCCTCCAGGATGCGCTGCGTACGGCTTCGTGGTCGACGGAACACGTCTTCTGGTTTTTGGCGGCATGGTAGAGTACGGCAAGTATTCCAACGATCTGTACGAATTGCAGGCTTCTCGGTGGGAGTGGAAGCGTTTAAAGCCTCTACCACCTAAGCAGGGCTTACCTCCTTGCCCACGGCTCGGTCACAGTTTTACGCTTTTAAATGGCAAGGTATATCTCTTTGGAGGATTAGCTAATGAGAGCGATGATCCCAAGAACAATATACCAAGATATCTGAATGACCTATATACTTTGGAACTATATACAAATTCATCTATGACTGTTTGGGATATACCACTTACCTATGGCCAGTCACCACCTCCACGCGAGTCACATAGTGGTGTCAGCTACACAGATAAAAATACTGGCAAATCCTCATTGATAATCTATGGAGGCATGAGTGGCTCACGTCTCGGTGACCTGTGGGTGCTCGATGTGGACAGCATGTCTTGGTCCCGGCCTGACCTTGGTGGCCCACCACCTCTCCCGCGCTCATTACACACAGCTACTGTCATAGACCACCATATGTATGTTTATGGGGGCTGGGTACCGCTGGTTCCAGATGAATCTAAACTTGCTACACATGAAAAAGAATGGAAGTGTACCAATACACTAGCTTCTTTGAATTTAGATACCATGACTTGGGATTGTATTGCTCTAGACAAATTTGAAGAGTGTGTTCCCAGAGCTAGAGCTGGTCACAGTGCAGTGGCTATCCAAACAAGACTCTACATATGGTCTGGGCGAGATGGTTATAGAAAAACATGGAACAATCAAATTTGTTGTAAAGACCTCTGGTATCTAGAAGTTGGAGTACCACCTCAAGCAGGTCGTGTGGCACTTGTGAGAGCTGGTACCACATCACTTGAACTTTGCTGGCCTGCCATGAACACTGTCACAACATATCTTCTTCAAGTTCAAAAATGTGGCAAAGTTACTCCAGCACGTTTTCCTACCACTGCAGAACCAGTTTCAGCTCCACCACCAGCATCACCTATCTCAGGGCAACAAGATGCTGCCAAAGCCTTTGGACTTGCATCACCCATTGCTTCGAGCTTGCCTTCTACACCAACTGATATACCAATTAGACCCCTGGCTGCTGTTTCGTCTCCAGCTACCAATCCCATTGCATCAACACCACAGAAAGTAGTATCAGGAGCTATAAAAATGGCGGCACAAGCGGCTGTTAAAATATCTCCTAATACGCCGAAACAGACATACCATGGCAAAACAGTAGTTAAGTCTCCAGCTGCGGGCTCCTCACAGCAGATAAAGGTTGCTGCAGTCACTCCTCAAGGAGTTACCAGGATTGTAAGCGGTGTAGCGACGCCAAACACTGTTCGGGTGTCAACCCCGCAATCAAACGCACAGATAGTACTAGGTGCAGCAGCCGGATCAACAGGATCACCTCGGTTTGTCCAAGTAAAAACTGGCTCCAATACTGGCGTCGTTAAATTAGGAAGCGGTAATGTGAAGCTTGCCGGTAATGCTGTACCTCTGAAAATAGGTGCAGCTAATCTTCAGGGTAAGATAACAGCAAACAGTGTACAAAAGGTTGGTACTCCCTTGAAACTTGGCGCCGGTAATGTTAAAATTAGCACGAGTAATGTTTTAGTGAAGACAGCCGGTGGCGTTCCTATCCAAGCGGGCGTCGGAAGCATGCAAACGAAGGCAGGAGTACCGGTTAAGCTCGGTGCAGGCAATTTGCCTGTTATTGGAAGCACGGGCGGTGCGATACAGATTGCCAGCGGCACTATTGGACAACAGGTTAAGACACCGGTGTATAAAATTGTGACAGCTAAGTCAAGCGACCAGGGGGCGACTGTCACAAATGCCGTAACCGGATCCCCTGCAGGAACGACTGTACTACGACAGGCGGGAGGGAACGCTGGCATCCCCGTCATCATAAAGAAAACTCCGGGAGCTAGTTCGCAATCGAGCACAACGCCCCAGTATGTAACACTGGTGAAGACTTCAACAGGTATGACTGTGGCGACTGTTCCCAAAATGGCTATGATGCAGAACCGACCGTCGACGCCGGCGGGTGCGGGGCAGGGCATTGCGCCGGGCGCGACGATCGTGAAACTGGTGTCCGCCAACTCTGTGGGCGGCAATAAAATCATCACGCTGCCGTCCAACATGCTGCAGCTGGGCAAGGCGGGCGTAGGCGGCAAGCAGACCATCGTCATCACCAAGTCGGCGAGCCAGGCGCAGCAGGGTCAGCCGCAGTGAGTAAGGGCGCGCCGGACCCTCGGAGCGAGTGATACTGAGTGACCTTAGCGTCGCGAGCCTGCGCTCGGTGCTGGTGAATACTGAAAGGTATTTAGATTGTACATTTTTATGAGGAACACTAAAGTGAAGTTGATTGAACGATATATGATGATAGATTATTAAATCATATGAGTTTTGTATGTTAATGGGTCTTTGTAGAGATTGTCCTCTTAGAGTTTTTACTAAAATATATTATTTACTCTTGTAATATTATTTTAAAAGTTGTCTGTTTTCAATAGAACCCATAACTTGTAATGATCTGTCTTGTAATGTTGTTATGCAGTCAAATGTTTGTTTGAAGCCCTCGCTAGCCGTACTTGTCATGTGTGAGCTAGTTTTACTAAATAATGCGCAAGTGCCTGCCAAGCAGCCCTTTGCTGTGAGAGTGAGGGGAGAGGGCAAGGGGAGTGTAGAGTATCACTTTTTAAACTTAATCAAATAGATTATAAAAGATTATTCAATTTGAGGTTTATTATTTTATGTGTTTATAGATTTATTTCTAAATTAGAATATTTTTGTATGTAAACGGTATTAATAAGGAAAAAATAATATAATTTTTCAGTAACTATAATCATGACCAAATACTGCCATGATAAACTAGAACTTTGCAGTGCTTGAGATTCCAAATTTTCACTTGTTTGCTGTGCAATTATCTTGCACCATGTCTTCCTTGCATTGGTTTGTAACAAATATTGGTTTTAAACAATGTTGCATGAATTGAAGTAACGGCAAGACAGTGTGTCTACTGGATAGTAATATATTCCACAAACTATATTCCGATGGCCTGTATGAGAAGTAGTACACCAAGTGAACCACTTACATCAAGGCCATCTTGAGCAGCGTTTTAGATTTAGTTAAATCACAATATAATATTATATTATGCACTATTTAAGTTTTTTTATGACAAACCATTGTTGATGTTTATGTGGTTATTGATGGGTCTGTGGTGTGAAGATCATAAGGGACTCCTTAGTTGAGGCTATTTTTCTATAACACCCCAATGGTCTCGGTGCCCATCTAAGGTACTGACTTGGGCTGTAAAAGTTGACATTTCATAGACTATGCCGAACTATAAAGAACACACTTTTATCCAAATATATGCAATTGAACTATAACATTAAATTAAACTTATTATATTATTTCCTGGACAGTATAATAAATATGCTCTTTAGATTTCGTCATAGTCAATAACAATGAGATAGTACTAGTGCCTACTGAATGAGAGGAGGGGGAAAAGGGGCAGTTCATATAATTTATATTGACATAAATGCAGAATATCACTACCAAGTTGTGAAAAAATGTCTTACATAATAAAAATTCTGCATTTGAGATGTAGGTTAAGCTAGCTGTATGTATTAGAGTAACTCGAAGTAAGCGAGGTATGAAATGTAAATATCAGTAAGTAGATAAATTTGATGTTATAGTTTGTTCATATTATGTTCATTTGCTTGAATAAACGATTTGGATAAGCGCGCCTTTTATTTGCAACGTCGATTACCTAATAGCTAATAAGTAAAAGCATTTATTTGTTGCATCAGCTTATTTATTGACAACATCCAATAGATGCTGATTTTAATTCAAATTTTTGAATATTATTGTGCCATTCAAATTTAATAACTAATTTGCATTAAAGTGCTACTTTAGCATTAATATTATTAGATTAATTACGTTTTCATTGTGAAAAGTTAGTAGTATTCATTACGTTAAACCACTAGTAATTTTAAACTTTTCTTATGATTTGTTTTTATTATTCAGAAATGTCACTACATATAATGATTATTTAAATTATTCTCTTCAATTTATTGTTATAGTAAGTAGTAATACTATTGTTATTGTAATTATAAATACATACAATGTTTTGCAAGTAATTTTAATTTTAAATCATGCGTGATTCTTAAAATGCCATTATCAGTAATTGAAAAAAGCGCACTCTAGCTATATATATTTGAACTACTTTATGGCCTTGTTGTACTCTGTATGTATTACGCTAGATGGCGCTTAATTTAATTAATTCATTTATTAAATAAAACCTTTTATTCTACCCATATAATTGGATAAAAGTACTTAAATAAAACATCATTATAATAAGTATGAACTTTGAGAATGATAACAAAAAACGCTTAACTTTTTTGATAAATTGAGAGAGTTCATTTTCCATTTCATCAATATGCCTCCTCACGATTTAGTTCTCTTTTACTAGCACTTAAATGTTTCAGGATTTTTATTGAAATGAGGTATGAAATTCTGATTTAAATGAATTCTTATGAATCTTTTTATCATATAAAATAAGTAGTTACTAGTTAATTTTACTTGTCCGTAACATACTCCAAACACTTATAAAACATTTATTTATAAAACTGTAAATTATGTTAAAATAAGTCGATTAATTTTCACAAGAATACATATTATACTCATAATACGTGTGTATAACATTTATTAAAAATACACTTTTCGTACCGTTACATATAAAAAATATATAATTTATTTATGAACATAATAAATTAACACTTAAACAAAGTAAGAGAATATTCATGATTCTCTTTATAAAAAGTCATGCATTTGGGTTACTGCTTTTTTGTTTTACGTCATATATTTCTATCAGGTATTATTTGTTATTTTTTTATTAAAAGTCTATGCATTGTCTATAACTTAACCTAATAGTCCGCAGGTTATTACACTCATACAGCTCTTCCTGCTACCTTCTTCAGGTTTAACATCAACCACTTTTTTTATCTTCTTTCCATTTGCATCGTATTTTCTTTCCTCCTGAAATTATTAAAATAATGCAATGATTAAGTAATTGTAATTGTTATATTATTTTAACATGGTTGCTGTATGGTCCAACCTTAAAATTAGACCACCCCTTTACTTTCTCAGGGTGCCGTAAAAGTGGGCTGAGGGATAAAAAAATGTCAATATCTTCAACACTTTTCCGAAGAGTTAGTAATCCAACCAGCACACATTCCGAAGGAGGAACATGGATTTCCAAGTAGATAATGACTTTAAAAGGACTCGAACCAAGTAGCAGAAAAATCTATAATGACTTTATTATTTTTAAAAATATCAATATTGTAAACTGATACGGCTACCGCTAGATGGCGCTTAGGGTTAGTATCTTTCATGAATGGAAATTTAGTTTATATATTTTTACTACGATGTTAGCGTTAAAGTATCATTTTCAAAATAATTTAATTTCCCATTCTATTAAACAATAATAATTACCGTGTACTCCAGTGTTATTATATTACAAGTAAAGAAAATGTAACCAATGGCTGCACTAAGTTCACTTATCATTAACGCGGTAATATCGTCATTATTATTTAGTATTTTCTTAATGCTATAAGAAACTGGCGGGTAATGGTAGAGATCGTTTCTGTAGCAATGAGCTGTTTCTGGCAGTCTATTTTTATTTATAAAAGGTTTGTGATGGAATTCCATAAATTAATTCAAACACGAAAAACTTCTAGGTGGCAATACAAAAAATACAAATTGTTGAATATATTTGTTCGTTTTTGATTATAGTGAAAAAGTACAATCGTACTGTGTATTTATATACCTTACATATCTTATATACTATATCCGGATAAATATCCATACCTTACACACACAAAATTTAAAAGCATTATGTTTTTTTATTGGTTTCCCTAAAAATATATTGTGTCTGTCTGTCGACTTTTAAAATGATGTTAATAAACGCATTACTAAGATCATTTTAAAAGTACAGGCTAAAAAGTTCTTCTTTGGTATTTACATAGATAGACACATAAAAATACCAACATTATAAAGATTTTAATAAACAAAATAAATGTATACTTACATCGACTATTTCCCCTATTTTATATTTCTCTAATAATTTATAAGCGGTTGATGAGTGTCCAGATTCATCGAAGACCTTCGTAGCATCACGGCCACCTTCCTCTGTGATGACATCACCAGCGGGATGCTGCAGAAGTAATATTTTCTTAATATTTAACTTTAAATTCATCGCTTTGAATTCCTATTGATAATGAAAAATTAACGAAATTTTTTGAAGGTAATACTAAATAGTCTCGTATTTAAAATATAGGCTCAAAATATGCAATATTTAAAATTACCTATTTATTAAAAATGAAGTAATTTAAAATATTTTATTGCTCGCAAAGGGTCACAACTCAAACTTACTTAGCTCGAGCTCTTGTTTGCGGAGCTTTTAAAGCCGAGATAAGCTCAGAAGTATCGAGAACTCCTCGAAACTCTCAGAGAGTTGACACAAAGTAAGCGGTTCGCTCTTGACTTTTAAACAATATCATATTCTGACTTAATCACATGCCAATATATCTAATTATACTGGCCTTTTTAATTCTAAAAACATGAATGTCAGACACCTAAATCGTCATCTTACTGGGTAGAGTACGTATTTTTACATGGTTCTTATTAGTTGGTTATCTAAAATTTCTTCTGTTGCTTTTTTAAATTGAAGAATATATATATTTTTACCCGGCCGTTTCCTTTAAATTTATTTTATTTTATCCGACTAGTTTCGAACCCATTCGGGGTTCTTACTCATAAACTCGAAGTAGTGCGATCTCGCGCGCGGCGTGAAGTGAGTTGAGTTTTACGGAAAATACTAAAATATCTCGATTTTATTTAAGTGAGTCCACGCTCGCATCTTCATTCACACGTCGTCATTAAACCATACACTAATATTTCATTCGTTTGATTCCAGAAAGTGAAACATTTTTACGTTTTTTGTTCTACGTTGTGTTTTACGTTGCTCTGATCTTATACCAACAATTCGTTGGTGCTATTCAGTGTTAACATTATGGATGCTTGGAGGCTACCTCTTTTGCTTCGCTTTATTTAATATTATTTAATAATATGAGAGACAGACGACCAATATATGAAATAACAATTGATATATCCGCCATAACTAAGTAATCTAATTTGCTATTAATATAAATGATTAAATCATAACCAAAGATATTCATATATATTTTATAAAATAATAATAATATTTATTGCCTTGATATTTATAAAAATTTGGTTTTCGTTATTGCTTTAAAAATTACAGGAAAACTTTTTAAAACTTCATTCCGTCTATCAGAACTTCTTCACTCCTAACTAAATTTATTTCAAGTTTTGAAAATATGTGCTGACAGTGTTAGTGTTAGTCCCTGTATACTTCGTTTGATTTTTACAAAATCTTTAGAAGTTTTATGAATGTGGCGTAGATTTGAAATCATTTGATCATGAACCTAAAGTCTGTCATGCTATATGTTGGTTTATTTATCTCATTATCTAGTTAACAATATGTAAACTTTCTTTAAAGTACGTTACGTTACTTTTCTTGTATTATATCTAATTATAGCAATTTGTTTTTGGGAGATTTTTTTCGAGCAACAATTACCCTACATGTAGATTGTTAAATAATCACGATCAGTTTCATCAAAATCGTTCCAGTAACTTTTGGGTGCTTCCTGAAGATACAACAAAAAAATAAAATATTTAATGTACAGATTTTGTTTAGTTATAACATAGACTTTACAATAAATATTAACTTAAAATATTAAATTAAGAAATCTATATTAATATTGATAATTTAATTTTATGAAGTTAATATTCATTGTAAACTTTTTATATTATTAAACAAATTAAGTTATAAAAATCAAATTAAAAGAAACTTAGACGTCTAGTTCAATAGAAATTTGAGTATATTCCTTCAATCATACATCTATTAAAATACTCTGTGAGGAATTACAATAAATAATTAACCTACATAATTTATTTTACACTTAAAATACAGATGCAAAACAATTAACACTTAAAATACAGATGTAAAACAATTCGTTAAGTATAAATCACTAGTCGTTTCTAGAATGTCCAAAACAAACACAAATCACGATTTTGTTTCGATTACTTCTAGTGAAATACCGATTAATCTTATCTAAAAATACTAATATATATTATATAAGAATGTTATGTTTCAATCAGTCCAAATAGCTTTGATATTATCAAGGGATTATGAGTGTTTTTGCCAACACAATATTCTGAATCTACTAACTTTCAGTCTGGGTTTTTTTGAAAACATAATAGTTGCCATGAATAGATCTAAGGTCGCAAAATCTCCATGAATAAAGTAAATTACATAATTATATTATATTGGTCTCCTTTTAACTGCTAGTTCTATATTACTACAAACAAATAAAACCTATACACTAGTAGTTTGAACGTTACGAAGTGTTGATAGTTTTCGAGCACACGAAAAAAGTTTTTGGTTCTGATTGGTTGTGATTCGTTTTGTGACGTCATAACTCGTACTAGGGTTGTAGATTGACTCTGTCAGTACTCTAATTATTACATAAGTACAAGTAATTAATAGTAACTATAATATTATTGTAACGTCATATTTCATATTGGATAAGAAAGTTTTTATAAGTTAATATATGTCAATGGTTCTCTTTTTAAACAAAATAAAGAAAGGTTTTGTCTTTGTTTTATTTTTTAAATCTTTAGATGCACTTTGGACTACTAGTATTTGAAAATAGTCATTTAATAGTCAATTAAAAAAATAATAATATATACATGCATAGGAATTTATAATCTGTGTGTCGTGTGTGAATGTGTTACCTCAGGAATGTATGCTGTGACGTCATACACATCGTTCTTGTAGATCATCCAGACGGGATTGCCACCTTTCCCATTGCCTTGGGCCTTCACTTCAGCGAGGGTGAATTTCTTGACCTCTGTCATCCTTTACAAATCAAATTAATTTGGGATGAGTGTTTTTATTTTGGGAACATTTTGACAAGGTACGTATATTTATTTTAATTTGGGTTTTGTTTTATAAATAGAATTGCTATGGATAAAATACGGTTTTTAAAATAATTTATCAGTGAATTCTAAGATATATTCAGATAATCTTAATACTTCTGACGTATTTGATTATTAATCTGATCGATATCAATTATCTAATCTTATCAAAATAAAACTAATTAGGTCTCTAAAATAAATACTTGTCGGAAAACGTAACATGGCGGAAGAATGATTCGAGTTATATTTTAAAGTTATTAAAATAATTACATAATATGTTGGTACTGAATAATTACAATAATATAAACAGTTAATCTAAAAGTATTATTATATATGTTATATAAAAAATACATCTTCAATGTGAGTAAAAAGATACGAACACGGGATCTCCCTCTTTTCTTGAAGACGATAAAAAAAACCTCAGTTCAGTTATAAGTACTTACAATATGAGATTTTTGTTTTAAGTTATTTAAAAAGTACAGTTTAAGTATAGTGGTATTGTTAAAGAATATATATTTAAGATACCACGTCATCTTCCACCGTTCTCATAAGTGGTAACGGATGGTAGCCAATCAGTTATGGAGTCTTTTACGGCATCCTGAAGATATGGGGCAGTCCTATTTCACTCCGTAACCGTACGACTAGATTGAGATAGCGTACGATAGAAGAGTGCGGAAAAAATATTATATATATATTTTTTTAATAAGCGAACAGTTCTTTGCAATATTTTCACTTTATTAAGCAATCTTAGTCAAATAAGTCATATCATACCTCGAGATAATTAAATGTTTTGAATAAGGATTGATTTTCTTTGCCTCAAAAAAAAACACAATTTACATTGACATTGTCACACCGACAGAATTATCTGAATGATAAAAGGAGAAAATAATAAAGGAAATTATTGAAAAAATATATTTTTTTCCTTAACTATTAAAATAAGTAATTTTACTATTTTTGCACACAACTATATGCATTCATTTTAATACTTTTCTGCTATTACGAACAAGGAAAATGTGGAGATTGTATGATTGTAATAGTTCACGGTCAGTTCATCATTTATCAATATTATCAGAACGATAGAATTACTAATAATTCTATCGTTCTGATAATGTTAGACGTCAGCGTCGAATTTTCGGAAAATAAAAAAAAAATATTATTTTATAATAATCATTTTAATCATTAAATAAAGTTTTTTTTTTTATTGAAAATAATTTTTATTTTATTTGTTTTAATATGTCGATACGCACAGAAAGAAGGATTCATTCAGCTTGATTTATATATAGCAATAGATTAAAGCCAATACATAATAAGCACAATATTATATTATATATTATTCTATATTTATTTATATGTCGATCTGTCAAAAATAATCCAACAAAAACGTGATCTGAGTGACTTTAATTGCGACAAACTTACCTGAATCACGTCTAGTGTCCCAACCAGCGGCTACTCCACTACTGACAACGGATAACACATCACAGCGTGATAAACAATCTTATTGACTGTCATTTTTATATTTTATTATAATAAATACCTTTATAATAATGACAAATGTTATTGATAACTTAGTTATAAATTTTAACAGATGTTCTGCAAATTTTCTTGGATGTGCAATAAGAACATTGACTGCAATTCTTGTTTGTCACTTGCATCTTCAACCTCTCGTAAGCCGACTGGAACCATGAACTGTTGCCTCCATCTAACTCAAGACAACGTATCTGATAATAATCTTTGTGCCGGTCATCATTTATCAAACCTCTCCTTCACAAAAATTGAAGATAAACGATTTTCGTCTTTTTCAAAATACTCTCACACTATAATATTACCATTGTTGTGAAATCTTTCACAAATATGCAAATAATGGACACACGCACACACACACAATGGCAGAACAATCTGTGAATCACACGAAGAATTCTCGGGGAATCGAACCCACAACCGTTTGCTCAGTTAGTCACTGACCACTAAATCACCTGACCGCCATCGACAACTATGGTATGGTATGAAAAGAAATGTTTATTATAATTACCCTTATTAGCTAGCAATATTAATTATTATTAAGATTTGAGAAAACCTACGCTAAGTCCCGTTTTAGTAAAATTAACGCTTAAAATAATCTTCGTTTTCAATTAGTTTAAAATTCTTTTCTCGTTCTTGGAATATCCGTTAGAAGCAAAACTATGTAGCAACCATTAACTTCAACACAAAGATTGTTTTATAGAAAGTTGTTAACTTTAGAAATAGTTACAATATTACTGTTGCCTCGTAACTTGTTAAGTGCAATAAGTTTGTAAGCTTCTTATATTAAGATCTTTATATTCCTATAATTTATACGAAGTGATTTACTTTTAAATATTTTTCATGTATCATCTAAGATTTTCAATCCCATTATGAACATTTTGAATGCAAGAGATCGGAAACACTCAAATTACAATCAAATTGAATATTTGAATGTCCTAAGACCAACTCTTATGTAGTCCATTCTGTGACAAAAAGGAAAAAATCGTTTTACAAATTGCATGTAACCCTCAAATTGAATCAGTGTTTGAAATTTTTGAAAAAAAAATATGTTTTTGAATTATTTATGTACAATATAATATACAACATATATCAAGAATGAACAGAGAAGGTTAGTGAATTTCTTTTTCAATCCTGGAACTTTGTCTTTTGCATCTGTCTTTGTAAGAGCTATTAATTCATGTAGTTACACACACACACAAACATAGCCCTGAAGTGATGCAATTGTCTTAACGCTGAAGCATTCAGTACCGGCAAGATATCTAAGTCAAACAATTACTAAATTGTAGAGAATGAATTGATAACCCTCAACCAGCACGTAATTGCTGATACATACTATGTATAATATAAATATATATATATATATACTATATTTAAAGGTAATTGTATATACTCGTATATATTACAATATAAAGGTAGCTTATCTTGACAATTATAATTTTTCATGAACAAAGTTTCCAAAAATTATAAAAAAAGATGTAAAACAGCTAACGTCTGGAAATTGGGAAAGAAATATTATAACCATATATAATTTAGATCATGTTTATTTTATTATTGGTTACTTTACAAAAAATATAATACAATTTGTTTAGTATGTAGGGACAAATAATTCGCATCTCAGATCTTTTGGCACCAAAAGTAAACCTCGCTTTAGTTTCAAGTCTAGTAATATTTGATATATTCATATGTAGGTTTCATTAGATAATACATTTATCATGCAAAAATGAACTGATAAAGAGATAAGATAAACTAAAATCGAAATATAAATTATCATCTAATACGTGGAAATATAAAAAAATGCCTAAATATAAAGATATGTTATATCAACAGCTGATTTCTTGTCTCGAGGGACGCTAGTAGATGTGAGTGTCCTAAGATAAGATTTGAACAATCGATCTATAATAAAACAATTACTAATTTGTAACATAATTTGATATCGGAGTTTAGATTTTTTTTAATGTTTGATTGAGTTCCAAATTCTAATTATTATTACTTTTTTAAATTAAAAAATGAATAATTATTATCAATTAGTCTGTTATATATTGAATGGTCAATAATTATTGTAATTTTATAAATAAGTTTAAAGTTCCGCGAAGTTTGTAGTCCTTTCTTCTCCAAGGAGCAATCCTAGGCACCGTGTAACTAGAGTCACATGTAATTGAAATAAAAAAGATTTATTGACTTCTCTGATATAGTTGGAGATGAAATACTGCTATCATACAGGGTGCGAGGAAAAACGTAATATTTATCTTAGATTTTAAGATTCACCTAGAGATTAAAGAATATTTATATTTAATTCACTCTATAACTCTTAGCCGCTTTATTTTTTTTTCTCCCCTAATAATCATTGCCGTTCAAAGGTGAAGGAGAACTCCTTAAGACTCCAGACTGCAGCAGCCAGACTGCAGACTCCATTCATGTCATTACCCCACGCGGACGAAATCCTTAAGACAATGTTCGGTCAATTTTTTTTTTTAAATAATTGGTCTTATAAAGTCTTTTAGATAGTTCCATTATTAAGTCTTTTAGATAGTTCCATCGCTCCCAGTTCTAAAAAAAACCAATTCCCGTGCCAAAACTTTACTTATGCGTATTTGGAACTTCTTTTTAATTACCTACTATCAAAAACCATGACACATTATGAAATTATAAAAGATATCTAAATTATATTTTATCCGATAAGAATTCAAGAATTCAAGATTATTTCAGATTGTTTTGCATAATATTTTAAATCACTTCCGTGTTGAAATATTTAAAAATGGCGTCATGTCAAGGAATATTTTCAACTTATAGAAACTGTTGATTATTTGCGAGACACATCTAAATATATTTACCCCATGCACCAATAAACTGACTAAATGAATTTGCAACATAGAAGATAACTTTACCTCAACTTGGAACTATTTTCAATTTAACTTCGTGTGTATGTGATAGTGTGCGTGTTTTTTCATTCGGATGTGTACGCTGTGTTTGTGTGCGTGTTTTTTCATCCGGATGTGTACGCTGTGTTTGTGTGCGTTTTTTTTTCATCCGGATGTGTACGCTGTGTTTGTGTGCGTGTTTTTTCATCTGGATGTGTACGCTGTGTTTGTGTGCGTGTTTTCTCAACTTTGACATTGTGAATCTTAGTTCAAGTTTAGGTTTAGAAGTTCAGAAACCACTTTTAAAAAGACTAGTTTTTATCGTCTTACTTCTATTTCTTCAGAGTAATTCGTTGTTATCTATTCATATAATAAAATAGTAACAAGGTTTTTTTTTTGTCAAATTTAAAAGGAAATTTAAACGATAGAATAATAAATGATGTCTGTTTGTATTTTGAGTTATTTGTAAATATGGTTATATGATATTGCCCCGGTCAAAATATGGGACATTTAATATGACAAAAGTACCTAGAATAAATGTAATTGTGTTAGATAATTATTTAAAACAACCTACGGGATACTTTTTTACAAAGGATGTTTTCTCTTATTTTACAAAGGATGTTTTCTCTTATTTTTATATAATTACAACAAATATGTAAATATTCTGATACCTTTGATGATAGACGGCTTATAATTTGAGTTGGGAGAGAGAGAAAAAAATAAGGGGAGACTGAAAGGAAGAGATAGCGTAACAGTAAAAGTTATAATCATAAAATATTAAATGTAGGATCTTTCTATATTTATATTTATCTTGTTATATTATGATGGCAATGAATCTTTAGTCACCGATAAGGCTTATTGCAGTCAGTGTCCCAACTCACGTATTTGATAACAAATCAATAGGGAGATAACATTATTCAAAAGTGTTGACTGCAGCTATGACCGAGAATCTTGTGAGCAGTTTTCTTTATATTATATAGATTTTTAAGAAATAGAACAAAAAACTCACAATTCCTGGGATGCTGTCTAGTCAAGTAAGTTATAGTGCTGATGATCGACCTTATCAATGGATTTTATCAAATTTGCATTTCTAAATTAGTCGTATATTTCGGGATGTACTCTAATTATATAGACAATTTGTCAAATGTATTTATTTCAAATGTTATAACATGGTTATACATAATTAAAAATAACTTTTTAAATTATAGTGTACATATGTTATATTCAACATGTCCTGTCCTCTTAATATAAATTGAAATATGTTTCGTCAATGTTTTAGAATCTCAGAATTTCTCTTTAATCCATACATATTGCCCTTGGCTTTAACTTTACTCACACATATACACATATATGTATTCAAACATCTAAAGGGAGCTTCACACCTCACTAACTGATTTTCTAAGCATTGTCTCTCAGTTTAAGAACTGCTCATGCAGGAATTTCCAACAACTTCTGTAATAAGACTATATGGAAGTTTGGACTAATTAGAGCCTAGTTTTATGAATGTTGGACGCGTTAACGGTAGATTTATTTTCTAGACAATTATTACAGCTTATTGTTTCTGCCGACATATAGACTACTTTTACATTAAAATATAAACTGCTAAACAGATTATGATGAAGTTTTAAAAAGTCATGTATAAGCAAGGAGTAAGGATATTTATGGCGATTTAAAACCTCAATGTGCTAAATAGGAGTTGAAATATTTTATGAAAATATGAAAATCGGTCATGTTTAAGTAAACATTATGAACATGGTCATAGGTTTGTTAGTGAAAAATATTAAATTAAATATATTTATGATTAAATTCATAAATATCAATTGAATAAAGGGCTCACAATATTTTGTTATATTTTATGCTTACTAACTATACCATGTGACTTCGTCTGACAAACACAAAGAAAAAAAGTAATGTTTATTTTAAGTCATTACTATTTGATTGTATCAAGAATTATTAATGCCAGGTATGGTGTAATCAGCAATAATAAATAAAACAATTTCTCAACTACCTCCAGAAACGCAAACGCAAAAAAACTTATAAAAACACTGATGCTTTAATAATCATATTAAAACTCTTTATCATACATATATATATATATATATATATATATATATATATATATTAGTAGAGCTGATTGTTAAAAATGAACACTTATGTTAATAAATCTAGACTGTAATATAAAAACTTTTTATTTAAATAAGGATTGTCTTTTAATAAAGGAAAAAGTTGATGGTCATCTACTTATCTAAAAACAAAGTTGTCGGAGCTTATTAATTCTTAGGAGTCAGCCCGAGACACTTTGTTACTTGATTAATTTAAATTGTCTTAAAATTGTCTGTTTCTGTTACTGAGTCAGCCTTTTAATTGTAATATTCATAAAACATGTACTATAAATAATTTTTAAAATAGATCAGGAGTCAAACCTGCTTTCTTTGAAGTGCCGTCCTCATCCTGTCGTCGTCCTGAGTACTAAGCTATCGTGACAGTACTTACTTTATAAATTAAACAAATATTGTATTTAAAACATTAGATAAATATATAATAAATTATATTTGCTTGGGTTTTGATCAATGATACATATACAGATTATTGTTTTTTTCAAAGCCTACATTGAAACAACGTGATGGACTTTCACTTTCAACAATATTGGACGCGGTTATTTCTTTTTTTCAGTTACATTCTATAAAAATCTAATAATTTCACTGAAATACTGTAAGTAACTTAAGTATTTTCAGTATACACATACATATGGTTTGTATATTATTAACATTTCTTGATATATTCACAATACATCTACAAGCTGTAAAATCGTTTACTTGGAAAATTGGGCGACTTATCGTTATATGACGATCTCGAGATGAGTCCAATCTGTTGAGTCAACAGAATTGTTTGAACACGGTCCATGATACGTCATACATTTGGTTGGTATTATGTGTTCACGATACTTTTATTGTAATGGATATATTCTTACTGTTCTGTTAATATATTCTAAGAATACTGTTGAATTATCTTGTACTGTGTGCACAATTCTATTTCATGATTTTCTATTTTCTTGTTTTTTAGTTTTTTTGAGCGAACACGAATGCAACCGAATTTAAGAAATTACTCATTTGATATTATTAAATTTAATATAAAAAGCTATGTTAACTAATTTGGAATTGGTCTGTAAGCACTTTATATTAAATTTATTGCTAACTTAAAAAAAAAAATGTAGAACAGAAAAATAAAGGGATACGGGTAGGGATTTCACGGAACAAACATGTCGGTTTATTTTTCAATCAATATTTATTTAAAATTTAAATAGGCTTAACATAGCTATGCATGTTTAAAAATACATTTTAACATAATTGTTTAGCTGTTTCGGATAATGGTGAAAAAAGTCAATCAAAAACAAATTTTGCTCGAGTTTTTAGGAAGCAGATTTGTTTGATTATATACAAACAGCTTTATAAACTTTTATACGACTACATTAATAAAATAGTATTTTTTTTTGTTTTTTTTTAAATATTAATTGTAATTGCATATCTTATTTCTGAAAAATATCTTTCATCTTTCTATTAATTTTAATATACTCATATTTATTTTATAAAGAAAATTATTTTTTATCAAATTACACAGTTTATCTAAATGAACATAATATTCAAAATCAATATAATTATTTTTGTGCAAAAAAACCTGATGGATTTTCTTGTGTTATCTGAATGCTTTCAGTAAATTAAGTTAGCACTCTGTTATAAAATAAAAAATAGTTAAAGTACGAATTATCTGTTCAGTTACGTAATTGTTGTAACTAACGGCTTTTAATTGTTTTCAGTTATTAAGACTACTATTAATACTATTAATATTAAAAAATAATAATATTATATCGTTTAAAATATTGTAACAAAATATAATCACAATATTATCATAGTAATTACAATACAACGACATTCGACAAACGAAATAATTATATTTACACAGACAAATCCCCGAGTAAGAGCTAGTATATAATAAAGATCGATTTATATACAAACTTTTAAAGTTAAAACCATCAATATCAAACCATTAATTAGTTCACTCCAGGAGTAGATATAAACCGCGAAATAAAAAAGACACTTAACTTAATTTAACTACAGCCCTAATTGATTTCGATTGTTTCCTTTTATTGCTGTTTTAATATTAAGACACATACGCCTTTATAAATACAATGAGTACATTGAAATATATCGATATGTCATTGGTTTGTACATAACTAGTGTTTGCCGTCGATTTTATCTCCACGCTTCACGATTTTTTGACAAAATCTGTCTCTAGTTTTATTCTTATGTATTATATTTAAGCTTAAATAAGATTTCGTGTCTACAAATGAATATAAGTCCCAAAAAAATATATATTAATTTTGACTTCAATCTCCATACGACTTCTAAGTGTGTTCATTAATTTTATAATAAATAGAATAAATAACCTTATTATTCTTAAAAAGTTATTTAAAACTTCTAAGCCATTGTTAGTGATTATGTCGGATTTTACATTGAAATATATTGGTTTTTAATTATATAGAATGCCAACTTCCATAAGGCGAGTAATAGTAGCAGTATTCCAGATATTCATGTCATGCCTTATTGCCAACAGGTAAATGTCATGCCTTATTGCCAACAGGTAAAAGACATGCCTTGTTGATTAATTTTTCGTTATAATATAAGAAAATAAAGAAGTTTAACATTTCTGACATATTTCAAGACATTTCAAACATTACTTAAAACAGTTATAGTAGTAGTATTTTGTTCTTTTTTTAATATTATGATAATCAATTATTTTTTAACAATATCTCATACACTAGCTTATATAGCACGGCCAAAAATATCTAAGCCTAAATCTAGAAACATGAAATTTGATTATACTCGTAAACTTAGATATTCAAGTAGTGCTTTAAAAATAATTTATTGGGTAAGCTCCTAAGGAATTTCAAAATTGTTATAATGTATCACGCAACTCTTACATATAATATATAAAAAAGTAATTTAATTAATGATTCTGTGAAAAATTGTCACTGAGCCCTCCAATAACACAAGGACTACCAACTACTTATTATATATAACAGACTGACAAGTCAATCTCACTTCAATGTAGGTCAAATTTAGTGGCAATTAGTCAGGAGAGCAGTTATCTTTACGAGTGAATTAAGTACTAACTGCATTTTATGTCTCTATTCCGTGTTAATAGTTTCTCTTACAATTGATGTTTATTACAAAATACATAAACTACTTGATTGATAAACAATTTAACATAAAAAACGATACATCGATCATATTAATATTTGTCTATTAATATCAAATAATCGATTTTTTCAAATATTTATAAACATTTAGTATGTTAAGCTTGTTCGAATTCGCGACCAATTGACAGCGCAGTTGGTAGAGCGACGGGAGGGTTTCCCTGAGGTCGCGGGTTTAAATCCATACCATTATTGATTTATTTAATATTTTAAGTTTAGTATTATTATTATCCTACTCTTTTTATTTCTATGCTAGAAAACGTTTTTAAGCGGCTACATTGGGACCGTTGTGGCATTCTTATAAAAGGAACTTACTTTAATCATCTCAGATTTGCAGACGACATTGTGATACTGTCTGAGAGCTCTAGCGAATTACAATACATGGTTACGATACTTCACTTGGCAAGCACACAGGTGGGTCTTGAAATGAACTTGTCAAAAACCAAAATTATGACTAACAGCAAACAGAAACCCATTACTGTCAATAATACACTACTCGAATACATGAATGAATACGTATATTTAGGGAAACAAATTTCATTTAATTCAAACAACAACATACTGGAAGTTGAACGAAGGGTGAAACAAACGTGGAACAAATACTCGATGTTAAAAGAAGTATTCAAAAGTGACCTCCCATCAAAGCTAAAGACGAAAGTGATGGACTCAAACCTCCTTCCATGCCTAACATACGCATGCCAGACATGGAAATTTAACAATATTGTTAAAAATAAAATTAATACATGTCAAAGAGGGATGGAACGCAGCATGCTAAACATAAAAAAACAACATAGAGTCCGCAACTCCAAGATAAGATCGAAGACTAAAGCAATCGATGCACTCACACACGCACAAAAACTAAAGTGGAAATGGGCAGGTCACGTAGCGAGGCTCAAAGATAATAGATGGACGAAAAAAATCACATCTTGGAAAGGACCAATTGGTAAACGTAGACAAGGTAGACCAAACGCACGCTGGGAAGACGAAATTATACACACAGCTGGGACACACTGGATTAATATAGCGTTAGACAGGGAAAACTGGAATCTTCAGGAGGCCTTCACCTCAGGGGTTCCCAAAGAAAAACATTCATCTAACTAATTTAAAATCACATGTAAACTTTTTTTATCTTGGGAAATATAAGGCTTCTTTATTTTTATTTTTTATTATTATTATTTTATTATTATTATAAAGCAGTAGCCAGCCGTAATTATGACGACCTGTAATCTTAACACACCATCATCCGTGAAAAACAAAATGACTAGATTTATAGTTGCTAAGATTGATAAACTCTTTACATTTACCTTATTAAAAATAACCTTAGCATATTAGTGAATGCCTTCTAGACTTTAAATCTGTGTGTTGTGTCAAATTCGAATATATTACATAT